>CM032359.1:2855430-3455430 GCA_019023105.1 Diglossa brunneiventris | reverse complement strand
AGTGTGAGGCAGCCCCGGTCCCGCTAGCAAACCGCACTGCACTGGGGCCGGCTGCCCCCTGCACCTTCCTGAGAGTGCCCTGGAGCCTGGAACGAGCACCCCCCGTGCCGAGAGAGGAGAGCTGCCTTCTCTGTGCTGCTGCTACTGCTGCCACAGGAACAACACTGTCACACCAACCACACATGCTACAACTGCTACAGTCACAAGAGTTAGAGGACTTGCTCTTGCACGGAAGTCCCCTCTGCTGAAGATTATCATGGAGAAGAAGACTGTTATTTGTACAGTTTCTGTAATACCATTGTGTGCATGCAAGTGCAAAAATACTAGAGCAAATACACAAAGAGGGTTGTTCTAGCTTAGTATTTTAGAGTTAAGTTTGTAAGTAAGTTATAGTAAATTTTATATTCTGTTCTATTTCTATAGTAAATTCTATCCATTGCTAAGTAGTTTAAGTTAATTATCTATTAAGTGCCATTAAATGTTAAATACTGTTAAAGTTAAGTTTTGTTAAAGTTAAGGTCTGTTAAACTTAAGTTCTGTTAAAGTTAAGTGTTTTTAAATTTATGTCCTGTTAAGTTTAAGTGCAGTTAAGTTTAATTTCTGTTAAGTTTAATTAATTAAGTGAAGTTTCATTTCTAAGTGTTATTAAATTTAAGTGATAAGTTCTGTTAAGTTTAAATTATATTAGGTTTAAGTTATGTAGAATTTAAAGTCAGTTAAGTTCTGTTCAAGTTAAGTGATGTTACATATAAGTTCTGTTGATTTGAAGTTCTGTTAAAGCTAGCATTATAGTGAACATTATAGCTTGTTAATAATGCTAGTTCTGCCTTGTTTTTGCATGTGCTTGGAAAATATGATGCAAAAGATGATATCTGCTACATTTAATCAAACAGTGCTTGCGCAAAAGAAAATGGGAATTGCTGGGGAATGGTTACATGACTCACAGACATGTTCCAGGTAGCTGAAGAGTTTGGAAAATAACAAACTCAGCTAATGAGCTCTGGATGAAGTAAGGCCTCTGCATCTTTGAAGCAGAGATATGATTAAAAACAGCATGAGAAAGAGAAAATCTAACACTTAAGGAATGTAAACACAAGGTGGGGCTGACATGTACAAAATAACCAATAGATTGCTTAGGTTACAGAATATGTATTAGCTTATTATCTTACTGTATAAAAGTCTGGTGCTCTAATCAATAAACGAAGCTTGCTGATCCCTCATATTGAGAGCCCGAGCCTTCCCCTGCCGTGACATCCCTTCTCCTGTTCCAGCAGGGTTGCTGGGCCTTGACCCAGGGCTGTCTCATGATTTTCCTGTGTTTTCAGAGTTCCAGGATGAGATCTCTGGGCTTTGTCAAAAGCCTCATCTGAGCTGAGGTCCTGTGGTCTTTCCTGACCCTTTTGTGCCACATCCTCATGGGACAGGGCTGTGACCTGCTGAGGGCAAAGCTGCTCCTACTCTGTGGGAATCAGACACAGCCCCACTTATTCTCACAGGAGCACTCCAGCAGTTTGCTGTGTTTGGGGCATCTCATAGCTGCTGTTATTGAGAGATTTGTTTTTGAGGTATGTGAGGGAGACCCTCCCAATGAGGGTCTGGGCTCTGGCCAGGCCCTGGCTCTACCTGGTCAGAAAATTGCCAACAAACCCAGATGTCTTCTGCCTCAAAACTCTATTCAAGTCTGTTGGCCTTGGCAATTTGACCCTATACAAATAGGACAGCTGGATCTATTTTTAAAGTGAGCTTGGACACCTTTCCTGGGAATGGATCTCCAGGTCCTCACTGAAATGAGGTTTATCACCTGCTGCAGGCTCTGGGTGATGGTTCAGTATTTAAGATATTGATAGTGCAGTATTTAAGTCATTGATAATCCTCCAATTTCACAAGTGTTATTAATTACATGAATTATCTGACTCATTCTTGATTACTCTTTGTTGCTTGTTTCACTACATGTATTGTTTTGTTTTGACGTTCCCTTCATGTTCATAGCAAGAGACATGCATGTTATTTTGAAAACAAAAAGAAAGGGGAATTGGCTCCTAAAGAATGTCTGAACAATGTAATATTTATACTAAAAGTATTTTTAAAGGCTTTTCTGTAAGTGTCACAGTGAGGGTGGTTGTGACAAACCTCTCTGGTTCCCTGACTTCAGGCGAGGGTGGTGAAAAGGAAAAGGAGCGGGTTCGATGGAGCTGCCTGGAAAGAACTTTCATAAAGGGTGAGAAATAACAAACGTGGAGAAGCCATGCACAATAAGAGGGCAGGATTCAAAGACCCCAAACAAAGAGGAAGCAACAATAGATACACTCAGGGGTGGAACATTCTAGAACTGTAACCATATGCGGGAAACAAGTAAGCACTAGGGGAGTAGAACTTGGGCAACGTAACATGAAAACACCAAAGGCTTGTGGGGGAACTCTCAGGCTGGCCCTGGATTAAACAAATGATTCCCAGGGCTTGAAACCAATGCCTGGCTCTTTGGGGGTAAAATCCAGCTGAGTCTGAGTCACAGCTGGGCCAAGTCCCACATATGAGGATCTCCAGGTGAGTGTGCAATGGCAAGGCCTGGCTGATCTATGGACTGAGGTAGAAGGCAGATGAAGCAGCTTTGGACTGGGTTATGGCACTGGCAGTGAATTCCCTTCCCCAAGGCAGCAGCTCCAACTGTCCTCCTTCAAAGCTGAGAGAGCGAGAGAGCCAGCAGCTGACAGACCCTTCCTCACAGTCATGTGCCTGATGCCAAAAGTGAGATTCCTCCTCAGCGCATGTCAGCGGTTCTTCTTCCTCTTCCAAAGACAGTCATAGAGTGCCAAGTTCAGGCTAGCTGATGAATTCCAAGAGCCCAGGGCATTTCCCATTGGAGCTCGTTGTGCAACGACAGCAATGCACTAACTGCAGGCAGCATCGGGGGCAGGATGGATTGGAGAGACTTTTCCTTTGCAGCCCCAGCCCAGCGTTGGCACTGGGGATGAAGAGGCACTGAGGTGACCCAGAGAGGAAGGTGACCCAGCTGAGGAAGGACAGCGCTGTGCTGGGCTCAGAGGTGAAGCTGGCACTGCCCAGCGTGGAGAAGGTCCTTTGTGCAGCCCCTGTTACAGGGCAGCTTGGGCCTTGCTGCAGACATACGGCCGCAGATGTGAGCAGTTGTCACTCCTGAATCTCTTGTCAGCGAGGTACACACACTCAGAATTGTCAAAGACGGGAACCCTGCAGGGAGGAGCAGAGGCAGCGCTGGCTGCCAGGGGAAGCCCTTGTGCCCCTGTGCCCCCAGGCCCTGCCCGGCTCCCCGGCACTCACCGGGAGCTGTAGCTGCTGCCGTCCCCCCAGAGCAGGCGCTCGCCCCGTCTGCGCAGCCCGAGCCAGAAATCGCCGTTCCCGCGGAGGCGCAAGAGCAAATCCTGCCCAGGAGAGAGGAGTGGGAGCTGCCCCGGCCCCTCGGGGGGACACGTGCCCGGGGCTCCCCCTGCACGCCGGGGCTCCTTCCCTGCAAGGCCCCGGCCCAGGGCTGCAGCCCCGGCCCTACGAGCACCGAGCCCGGCCCAGGAGCACCCCCAGGCTGCCCTCGGCCACCCCACAGCGCCCGCAGCCCCTCACTCACCATGGCCTCCTCATCCTTGGCAATGGCCAGGGAGGCGTTGAACTTGGAGCACCGTTCCTGACCCTGATCCCAGGTGCTGTAATCCCTTGAGAAGTAGTAGCAGACTCCATTGTGCCCAACCCACTCAAAAAGACAGCACTGCAAATTTGCAGGTGTGACTGGAACCTGTGGTGCTGCAGGGGGAAGAGGAGAAGGTCTGAGGATTCCCCTGTGCAGGGAGCAGGGAGCCCGCTCTGCCCCGAGGGGCTGGGCCCAGGCTGCTGCCCCTCCCTTACCTGCCAGCACAGCCAAGGCCACCCCCAAAGCCAGCGCCAGCACCGGGAGCAGCAGAATCAGCACCGCCGCGCCCACGGGATGGCACCTGAACTGTTCACCTGGAGCAGGAAAGAGCTGCTGGCTGCCAGAAGCAGAGCCGGGCCTGCAATCTGCTCAGCCCATGGCCAGGGAGCAGAGCAGGGAGCCCTGAGCCAGTGTGGGCCTCACTCAGCTGGCAGCCAGAGAGCCAAGAGCCTGGCCACAGGCAGGGACACAGCTGTGGGCACAGCCAGGGACACAGCTGTGGGCACAGGCTGCAGCAGGAGAACTGCACAGCCTTGGCGGCAGCTGGGGCTCTTGCTTCCAGCCACTGCTGGGGCCCAGCAGAGCACCAGGCCTCTTCCAGACATCGGGAAACAGCCACACACCTGCCAGCCCTGGCCTTGGCAGGGGACACTGGCCCCAGCCTAGAGGCCACAGGGGTGGCCCTGCACTCACCCAGGAATCTTCTGAGGTTCCTTTTGTGTTCATTGCCGGTTGCTGCTGTGCCCTGGGGAGCCAGGGGCTCCCTCACACTCCCATCCCTGGTGCAGAATCCATTCTGCACATCTGCACTCACTGCACGCTCACAAGTGGCATCCCCCTGCTTATGCCAAGAGGCTTCTTGGGCCCCAGGCAGGTGTGGAGCCGCGGCTGCTGGTCCCTCCTGGAGATGCTGGGACTCGTTTGCCGCTACAGGAATGGAGCAGAATTCACTCTCCTCCTGCTCACATGCGCCATCTCTCTGCCCGGAACAAACAGCACCTTGCTGCCGAGACATCAGGTGTGCTGCTGGCAGATCCTTTGGGAGCTCGGCCTCGGGAACAGCTTTACAGCCGCGCTGATGGCACCCTGAAAGGGACACGATGAGAGGTCACTGCTGGTGCCGGCCCTGCGGGGGCTCAGGAGGGCGCTGGCAGCTGTGGCTGCGCTGTCCCCGCTGGCCAGAGGTGCGGCAGCAGCTGCGGGGACAAGCGCAGCCTCCGGGAGCTCTCCGGTGGCCGCAGCCCCGGCCCCTGTGGCTGTGCAGCCGCTGCAGCCCAGCTCCGTGCCGGGCCGGGCGCTGCCAGCGCCTGCGAGCTGCCGGCTGCTGCTGGCCCGGGGCAGCTGCGCCTCGGAGTCCGCCTGCCGAGGGGCAAGGAGCAGCAGCCCCGGGCTGCTCACCATTGTGGCCCGCATTGCCTGCCGCGGCGCCTCGGAGCCCGGGCACACCGAGCGCCGGCACGGCCGCTGCGGCTCCCTGCCTGTGCACACGGAGCGGCTCCTGGCACAGTGGGCAGCGCCGAGAAGCCTCGGCCCCGCAGCAGGCACCATGCGGCGCTTCCTGCCCGCACTCGGCGCCTGCAGCGCTTTGGGCTCTGAGGCACGTTCGAGCTCATGCCGTGCCAGCCCCGAGCCGGGCACGGACACCTCCCGCCCGAGCAGCGGCCCCCGGCCCGGTGCCGCACGGCCGGGAACGGTCCCGGGCACGGAGCAGCCGCCTCCGTCCTAGCGAGAGCAGCCGCGATGAGCCATCGCTGCCGCGGCACCGGCTCCATCCCGGCCATCCGGGCAAGGAGGAGAGCGCGGGCAGCCGCTCCCTCGGCGATCCCAGCGCAGGGGCAACACGGGGGAAGCCGGCACCAGGAACTCGCCAGAGCCCCCCGGCCCTCACCGCGGCCCCCTCCGCCCGCAGCGAGCGCCGAGCTGGGGCAGCACCGACCGCGGTCCCACCTGGGCTGGAGCCGCCTCCGAGCTCCGCCGCCGCCTCGCCGCACTCCAGGTGCCGCCGCCGCTGCAGAATGACCCGAACACCCCGGAATGACCCGCTCCCGCCGCCCTGGGCCGCCGCTCTGTTCCCGGTCAGACTCACCGGGCACGGCCGCTGCCGGGGCTGATTAGAGCCGATGTCGGTGAGTGAGAGTTTTTGTAACTTCCGCGCTTTCGCGGTGTTCAAAGCCACCAATCGCAGCCAGGAGTGGGGCGGAGCGAGCGGGGAGGAAAGGCGGGATGGGCTGTGCCCGGTCGTTCCTGTCCGCGAAACACCGCGGTAAGGAAAAGTCCCCGCGCAGGAGAAGCGCAGCCCCGGGGAAGCCGCTCCTGGGGCTCTCAGCAGTGAATTCCCGCAGGGATTCTTGGCAGGGCTGGGCCAGGCCAGGTGCCCGGGGCCAGCAAAAGCGCTCTGTGCCTCTGCTCCTGCCCCTGGGCAGGCAACAGAACACAGCAGGAAAGGCTCGGGGGTCTCAAGAAAGGCAGCCAGAGATCTCTCACCCATCATGGGTATAGCAGAACTGGGGAAATTATTAAAATTTGCTATCGAACAAACCAGAGCAAGGGAATGATTAGTCTGCCAAAACCTAAAAATGCACCTTCCCCACACTGTTCTCTCCTTCCTGGCTTCACTTTATCCCCGATTCGCTCCCTCCCTACTCCCCACACAGTGGCACAGAGAGATGTTTTGGGGCTGTTTTGGTTGGAAAGACAGGGATCTGTTGAGGAAGGCAGGAGCCTCCCTGGCAATGGAAAATGTAAACCCCTTGCCTCGGAATTCTGAAATTATGGGGCTCTCAGGCAAAGACATGAGAATAGAATAACAGTTCTTTACTAGTGTGTACAACAAAGCAACAAACAACTAGAAACGTTTTTGAGGTCTTATTTAATGTTTGTTTTGTACAGTGAAGTATATAAGGTACTATTACCCGTACTGTTATTATAATAATTAATAATATATCGAAATTTAATTTGTAAAGATTTTTTAGATAAGGTGTAAAGGTTGTGTTTTATTTTTAAATAACTTTAAAATTAGGATTTAATGTTTGTTTTAATTTGGTTTGTTAAATTTTTTCGGTTTTGAACTTGTTTGTGGATGGATTTTGAGTATTTCAATAAGTTTATGTAATATAATTTTAAAATTTCTTTGGTATTAAGTTTATGTGCTAGTAAGAGAAAATTGATGGTGGTTTTGTTTTGTAAGGTTGTATGTTTAATAGTACTAATATTTATTACTATATTGTTATAAATGAAGTAGTATTGATTTTTTTGTTTAATTAATACTCTATTTGGTTTAATTGTTTTAATGTTATAGTTAAGGTGAATTGAGGTAAAAATAAATTTAATGTAACTCATTTTGTAGGGTTTAAAACTTATTGCAGTTTTTTTTATAATGATGGGTTGACTTTTTATGGTTTTTAATTTTTTAATATTAGGTGTTATTATAGTGTTTGTTTGATGTTATGGGGGCTATTTTTAATTTTTGAGGGAACGTTTTGCTAGGTTGTATTTTTATCAATGAGTTAATTTTTTTTTGTAATTTTTATGGGAATTTGTTAAGATTAATAGTTGTATTTTTAGGGGGCAGAGGAGTGCTAGAATTGTACTAAAAACTTGAGGTTTTCTATATAGGATGATGAGGAGTAATATTTAACTGTAGATATCTTTGATGGTGAAACTTAGTACAAAATCTGATTGTTAAATAATTCAGAGTGTTTAATATTGAGGTTTAAAGGGTGTTTTAAGAAGATTGGGGGTTCAGTGATATAATTGGTGACAGGATTTGTTTGGTTGGTGACTGTACACTCAGAGCTGTCAGGGTTTGGTGTTGGTTATTTTTGGGTTGGTATCAGTGTAGTGATTAAATGGGTTGTAAAGGGTTTGTTTGGGCTGAAATGGGTTAAATATTTTGTGTTTGAACTTGTTGACTCGGTTAGAGTGACTTAAACATTTGGTTTTGGTTGATTTATAGGTATATATGTGTTGTAAAAGCAAGTAAAACTAATAACTACAAATATATTTTATGATTTAACTTTATGTTCTTGTTTAGTCACTCTTGGTAAAAGGTTTTTTTATGTATTTTCATTTTAAAATAAATTTATTGGTGTATTTAGTTTTTGTAGTTTTTCAAATTTTTCAGGACTGGTTAATTCTAAGGCACTAAATTGTTTTGTTTTTACTAAATTTTTTAAAGTTGGATTTTGGTTTTTTTTTTAGCATGATGGATACGATGCTTTTGCTAAAAGAGCTCTATGATATTAAGGATTTTTATAGTTTTAACATTGATATAAATTTGAGGTTTGCAGTTTGTGCAGGTTGTGGAGGGGATGCTGGATGTGAACTGCAGTTTTTCTGTGTGCCCTACGTCTGTGTGGTTGTGCTTTTGTTCGTGGAATTGTTAGTGTGGTTTGGTGTGTGATATGGTTTTATGTTTTTTGTTGGAATCTACTTAGGTTCAGTATTTGTGGAAATAGAAGTAAATTTCTTGTCCTGGGTTATTAAATGAAATGGATTTTTAATTTGTCTTGTCTCAGAGTTTTAAATTAAAACTGGAGGAGAAGTTGTAAATTTTGTAAGGTCTTGGCACTGGTTGGGAGCTGTATTTTCTGTGGCTTGATTGTTTTTTATCTTCTATCTTAAATATTTTTAAGGTGGGATTTCTTGTATTTTTGATGTAGAACTTTTTAATTTCTGTGATGTAGAACTTTTGAATTTAGTGTTTTGCATGTCTGTGATGACATTGTTTTGGATCTGTTTGATTTCTTTTTGAGTTGGTGCTGTAATGAGTAAATTGTCTGTGTAATGTAAAATTCTTGACTGTGGCTGTTTTTGTTGTGGTGGAGATAAAGCTCCTGTTATAAAATATTGACAAATAGTAGGTGATTTTTTTATTTTTTGCAGTAAAACTGACTAGTGATATTTTTGTAATGTTTTTTTTAAAATTGATGGATGGAACTGAAAAGGCAAATGGAGGAGTATTTTTGGATGTAGTGGAATGTTGGAAAAACAGTTTTAAATTGATGACAATAAGAGGCCAGTTTCTTGGAATTATTGAAAGAGGAGGAAGTCTAGGTTGCAAGGGTCTCATGTTTTCTATTATTTTGTTGATTTTTTAAAGTTGTGGTGTAATTTCTAGATATCAGACGTTTTCTTGTGAATAACAAACACTGGGGAATTCTAAGGGCTCTTTGTGGGCGTGATGTGATTATTTTGTAATTGTTCATGTATTAATTTTTTGATGGTATTCAGTTTTTTCCCTGCTGGATGCTCCTGACTCCCTCAGACAGGGTTGTCAGTTTTTGATGCTAACTTTGGAGTGGTCGGTGCTGCTGTGGCTCCCATTAAAAACTCCCTTCTGTTTCTGTTCTGTGCTGGGCCAGCGAGTCTTCCTCCTCTGCTGGGACGGGTTTGTGTCCCACGAGGGGCCGGATGATCCTTGGCTCATCCTCAGCACTGCTGGCAGTCACCATGAGCTCCCTGTGCACACACAGTGGGACTGTTGTGACTCTTGGGAGAGCCCCCACGGGCGCTGCCGGGTTTTAATGGCTGGGCTGAAGCACAGGAGAAATTGCAGTGCCCTCTGTGCCAGTGCCCAGCACAGCTGTGACATTCGCTGTTCACTGCCCTGGGTCAGACTGCAAGGGGGCTGTGGCTGTTCACTGGTGACACCTCCCACCCAAAGGCCATCAGGTGTGGGCTAAAGCTCTCAGTGCTATTCCTTGGTGCACAGGTTGCTTAGTTAAAAGCACAGGCTCTCCAGGTATGTCCTGCTTGGTTACAGTCACTGGCAATGCAGCAGTAATAGCTCTCAGTGGTTTGGGTTGGATTACTGCTGCAGTACTGTAAGCAAGAGCTAAAGCTGTCAGCTCTTGGTTACAATGTACTGAAACAATAGTTGGGAACACTGAAAATCTAAGAATTATGTTTTTGTCTCTGCTTAGGATTAAAAAGTCCTGTCTCTGTTGTGAAGTGCTAGTAACCCCTGTGGGCAGAAATTGATGACAAAAGTTTGTTTAGAGGTGTGTTAATGTAGAAGTTGTTAGTTTGCCTCGTGCCCCTGGGGGTAATAAGTCGGGGTTGCTCGGGAGATTTCTGGTGATTTTACAAATTGCATCTGCTCTAAGTTTGTTTGCGATGGAGCCTCCGTTCTTTGTTTTGTGACACGGTGGCGCTGTGAGCTCTTGTTGGAGTTCCCGACAGAGGCTTTTCTGTCATGTTAAATTTGGAGCGACAGCGATCGGTATAATGTCTCTTTTTTTGTACTGAGGGTAAGTATCAGGTGATTTTGTATTTTTCTCTGCTTCAGAACTGTCTTTTTTTAAATGATTACGTTTTTCACAGTTAAAAAATGGCTCTTTAATGGACTCTACCTGTAAAGCAGTGGGAGTTTCTTCAAAAGGTTTGGTTTGAGCATCAACAGCTCTTTGGAATTTATTTCCCAGCGAATCTCGGGACTTTGTAAGTTGTTCCCCCAGTGCAGGAGCTTGTATGGTCACGATGTGCTGTGGAGTCCAGAGCTTACCACAAGCTGAGAGCATTCGTGGCACTGTTGGTGGCTGGTCTGGTAAAAGAACCCTTTTACATTTATTGTTTGTATTAGTAAAGGCAAGGCTTTAATTCACTGAGGATGTGCTGTTTCATTGGGACACTGCTTTTGAACTGCTTGTGCCAAGCCATCTAAAAAGGCAAGATAAGGTTTAGTTGTGGCTTGTTGAATCAGAGAATTGGCATTTTCATGGGTTCTTGCAGTTGTACAGTTAAAAGAGTCTTTCTGGCTGCATTTCTAATATCTCTTATTCCCGCTCTAGAAAGGGATTCGGCTTGGTCCTCAGCTTTATGGTTTGGAGGATCTCTAGCTAATTGACTGACTGTTAGTTGGGCATTAGGACTTCTAGCAGAGCTCTCCATCAGTCTGTGAAGATGCTTTTGCTGTTATTATTTATAGTTGGAAACTGCTTTTGGACTTAAGATAGTAAATTTTTTAGGTGTTTTTTCTTAATATTATAAGAATTCAGTTTGATTAGAGCTTTAAGGCTTTTATAAACGTCTTTGGGTTTCTTGGATATTTTGTGCCGGATTATGTTTTTTAAAATTTACTTGATGTTGTGTAATAGGAGATAATATTGGTTTCTGTTTGAGTCGAGCTAGTAGGTGTAGTAGGTAGAAGTCTTAACCAGGTTTTTTTTTTTTGTAGGAGAACTAATTCCTTAGGGTCTTGTTTATTTGTAGTAGCACTGAAGAAAAAGTATTTTGAGTTTTTTAAGTGTTTGAAAGATGGTTGAGTTATTGGGTTTTTTAATAACGGAAGTACAGTTTTGTTGGGGTTTTTTGTTTCTATAAAGGCAGGATAAGTGAGAAGCATTTTAAAATATTTTATTTTGTTATCAATTCCAATAGAGAATGAAACATAAGAAATATAAAACTCGACATTATCCTGATAAAACCTAACTTATTTCCTTATTACAATAGCTTATAAATGTTTTTTCAAGCTATGAGCTTTTACCACACAGTACTGCTATTACTTCTAACACCAATCACCTCTATTTGTACCTCACATAATCCTATTACAATGCATCAGACTCCTAATTCTTTAAAAAATATACCCTTTTTATAAAGCCATAGTTAAAAACTTATTAAAACATATATCAAATTCAATCTCTCCCTCAAGAATATGATCTCTGTTCCATTGCTTCCTTAAGTAAACAAAACTGATCTCAGTATTTGCATACAGACACACAAGACTATGAGAACTTGCTATCAAATTTGAAAATTCTTTACAAACCCGTTCCTCGCAGCTGGGGAGCAGCGAAAGCTCGGAGCAGCGCCCGAGGGGCAGCGGGGCCGGGTCTGAGCAGGGCAGGGAGAGGCGAGCTCAGGGTCCCGGGCACCCGAGCAGGGGGGACAGGGCCCTCCGGCACTGAGGGCTGACAATGGGGTGCCCGTGCAGGGGCTGCTCTCACAAGCACAGGCTCACCCCACAGCCCCACAGCAGCAGAAGCAGCTCTGGGCTGGGTTGTGGCGGTGGCAGCGAATTCCCTTCCCCAAGCAGCAGCTCTGACCATCCTCCTCCAAAGCCGAGAGAGTGAGAGAGAGAGACAGAGAGAGAGAGTGAGAGTGAGAGCCAGCAGCTGAGAGACCCATCTTCACTGTCAGGTCCCTGATACCGAAGGTGGGATTCCTGCTCAGCACGTGTCAGCTGTTCTTCCTCTTCCAAGGACAGTACAAAAGTGTCACCTTCAGACCAGTTCGTGATGATTTCCAAGAGCTCAGGACGATTTGGATATCCCATTGGAGCTTGTTGTGCAATGAGGTCAATGCACTCACTGCAGGCAGCATCGGTGGCAGGATGGATTGCAGAGACTTTTCCTTTGCAGCCCCAGCCCAGCGTTGGCACTGGGGATGAAGAGGCACTGAGGTGACCCTGAGAGGAAGGGCAAGGCACAGGGTGCAGCTGAGGAAGGACAGCGCTGTGCTGGGCTCAGAGGTGAAGCTGGCACTGCCCAGTGTGGAGAAGGTCCTTTGTGCAGCCCCTGTTACAGGGCAGCTTGGGCCTTGCTGCAGACATACGGCCGCTCACTTGAGCACATCTCACTCCTGAATCTATTCCCGTCAGCCAGGTACACACACTGGGAATTGCCGAGGACATCAAACCTGCAGGGAGGAGCAGAGGCAGCGCTGGCTGCCAGGGGAAGCCCTTGTGCCCCTGTGCCCCCAGGCCCTGCCCGGCTCCCCGGCACTCACCGGGAGCTGTAGCTGCTGCCGTCCCCCCAGAGCAGGCGCTCGCCCCGTCTGCGCAGCCCGAGCCAGAAATCGCCGTTCCCGCGGAGGCGGAAGAGCAAATCCTGCCCAGGAGAGAGGAGTGGGAGCTGCCCCGGCCCCTCGGGGGGACACGTGCCCGGGGCTCCCCCCGCACGCCGGGGCTCCTTCCCTGCAAGGCCCCGGCCCAGGGCTGCAGCCCCGGCCCTACGAGCACCGAGCCCAGCCCAGGAGCACCCCCAGGCTGCCCTCGGCCACCCCACAGCGCCCGCAGCCCCTCACTCACCATGGCCTCCTCATCCTTGGCAATGGCCAGGGAGGCCCCGAGCTCGGAGCACCGTTCCTGGCCCTGCTCCCAGGTGCTGTAATCCCTTGAGAAGTAGTAGCAGACCCCATTGTAGCCCACCCAGCCATGGGGACAGCCCAGTACCAACAGCGGAGTCACAGGTGTGATTGGAACCTGTTGTGCTGCAGGGGGAAGAGGAGAAGGTCTGAGGATTCCCCTGTGCAGGGAGCAGGGAGCCCGCTCTGCCCCGAGGGGCTGGGCCCAGGCTGCTGCCCCTCCCTTACCTGCCAGCACAGCCAAGGCCACCCCCAAAGCCAGCGCCAGCACCAGGAGCAGCAGAATCAGCACCGCCGTGCCCACGGGATGGAACCCGAACCGTTCACCTGGAGCAGGAAAGAGCTGCTGGCTGCCAGAAGCAGAGCCGGCCCTGCAATCTGCTCAGCCCATGGCCAGGGAGCAGAGCAGGGAGCCCTGAGCCAGTGTGGGCCTCACTCAGCTGGCAGCCAGAGAGCCAAGAGCCTGGCCACAGGCAGGGACACAGCTGTGGCCACAGGCAGGGACACAGCTGTGGGCACAGGCTGCAGCAGGAGAACTGCACAGCCTTGGCGGCAGCTGGGGCTCTTGCTTCCAGCCACTGCTGGGGCCCAGCAGAGCACCAGGCCTCTTCCAGACATCGGGAAACAGCCACACACCTGCCAGCCCTGGCCTTGGCAGGGGACACTGGCCCCAGCCTAGAGGCCACAGGGGTGGCCCTGCACTCACCCAGGAATCTTCTGAGGTTCCTTTTGTGTTCATTGCCGGTTGCTGCTGTGCCCTGGGGAGCCAGGGGCTCCCTCACACTCCCATCACTGGTGCAGAATCCATTCTCCACATCTGCACTCGCTGCACGCTCACAAGTGGCATCCCCCTGCTGAGGCCAAGAGGCTTCTTGGGCCCCAGGCAGGTGTGGAACCCCGGCTGCTGGTCCCTCCTGGGGATGCTGGGGCTCATTCGCAGCTCCATCACTGGACTCCAGGAATTCACCCTTCTCCTGCTCACAGGCGCCATCTCTGTGGCGGGAACAAACAGCACCTTGCTGCCGAGACATCAGGAGTGCTGGCAGATCCTTTGGGAGCTCGGCCTCGGGAACAGCTTTACAGCCGCGCTGATGGCACCCTGAAGGGGACACGATGAGAGGTCGCTGCTGGTGCCGGCCCTGCGGGGGCTCAGGAGGGCGCTGGCAGCTGTGGCCGCGCTGTCCCCGCTGGCCAGAGGTGCGGCAGCAGCTGCGGAGACAAGCGCAGCCTCCGGGAGCTCTCCGGTGGCCGCAGCCCCGGCCCCTGTGGCTGTGCAGCCGCTGCAGCCCAGCTCCGTGCCGGGCCGGGCGCTGCCAGCGCCTGCGAGCTGCCGGCTGCTGCTGGCTCGGGGCAGCTGCGCCTCGGAGTCCGCCTGCCGAGGGGCAAGGAGCAGCAGCCCCGGGCTGCTCACCATTGTGCCCCGCATTGCCTGCCCCGGCGCCTCGGAGCCCGGGCACACCGAGCGCCGGCACGGCCGCTGCGGCTCCCTGCCTGTGCACACGGAGCGGCTCCTGGCACAGAGGGCAGCGCCGAGAAGCCTCGGCCCCGCAGCAGGCACCATGCGGCGCTTCCTGCCCGCACTCGGCGCCTGCAGCGCTTTGGGCTCTGAGGCACGTTCAAGTTCATCCCGGGCCAGCCCCGAGCCGGGCACGGACACCTCCCGCCCGAGCAGCGGCCCCCAGCCCGGTGCCGCACGGCCGGGAACGGTCCCGGGCACGGAGCAGCCGCCTCCGTCCTAGCGAGAGCAGCCGGGATGAGCCATCGCTGCCGCGGCACCGGCTCCATCCCGGCCATCCGGGCAAGGAGGAGAGCGCGGGCAGCCGCTCCCTCGGCGATCCCAGCGCAGGGGGCACACGGGGGAAGCCGGCACCAGGAACTCGCCAGAGACCCCCGGCCCTCACCGCGGCCCCCTCCGCCCGCAGCGAGCGCCGAGCTGGGGCAGCACCGACCGCGGTCCCACCTGGGCTGGAGCCGCCTCCGAGCTCCGCCGCCGCCTCGCCGGGCTCCGGGTGCCGCCGCCGCTGTGGAATGACCCGAAGGCGCCGCCCGCGGGCCCTCCCATCCCGGCCAGACTGCGCGGGCACTCGGGCTGGTGCCGCTGTGCGCTCGCACCCCGCGGGCACTCGGGCTGGTGCCGCTCTGCGCTCGCACCCCGCGGGCACTCGGGCTGGTGCCGCTGTGCGCTCGCCCTCCGCGGGCACTCGGGCTGGTGCCGCCGCAGCTCGGGGCTTTCGGTAAGACTCGAGGGTCTCAATAAAGGCAGCGAGCGATCTCTCACCCATCATGGCCACAACAGGCTCGGACTGGGGAAATTAAATTCTATTGAATTCATGATCAAGCTATCCGGGCAAGAGAATGAGAAGTACGCCAAATCCTAGAAATGCACCTTCCTGACACTGTTCTCCCCTTCCTGGGCTTCACTTGATCCCCGATTCCCTCCCTCCAGAAGGAGCTGACTGTCAAAGCTTTGGGAGGGGCTGAGGGTATAAAAGGCAGAGCATCCGTTTTCTAAACGAGCCCGTGGCTCACAGTCCCAGAGACCCCCAGCGCTGTGATTTTTCCTTATTCTGTCCATTGTAGTATGTTTTTGTTAAGGTTTAATTAACCTTTAAAATTTTAAAAGTGAGGGTCTTTCCTTACACTTTCCAAGGACAGCCCAAAATTCTCACCTTCAGGCCAGTTCGTGATGATTTCCAGGATCCCAGGGTGATTTGGATTTCCCAAACGAGCTTGTTGTAGAATGTTAGAAATAACAAATATAAGTGGCTTTTGCATTTATGTAACTAACTTTTGTTTTGCAAGCTATTATTGATGTCAAAAATCCTGAAACAGTACAAATTGCAATTACTGCTTTAGATGTAGTAGAATCTGTCAGTTTATCTATGCACCCTAGAGCTTTTATAAATAGAGGTGTAATAGATACTATCTTAGACCATAGCATAATAGAGACTGTGATATCTTGGAATGATTTTCTCATGTAACTAACTCAGAAAATGGTGTCAAATGCTTAAGTGATTTTCCACATTCGGGGACTATCTTATCTGAAAAACAAGATGATAGAAACAGAAAACAGGGCGTCGGAAAAAAAAAAGACTTTATTGACCCTCATTATCAGGGAGTGAAAATACAACAAGATAGAACCACAAGAAAAAAATATTAGTTTAATTAGGAAGATGGCATGAAGACAAGTCAAAGGTTAAAACCAAACAAAAGTAGATTATTGCCTCAGAGGAATGTTTGAATATGTATAAACTCTTATAGTATGCATGTAGCCCTATAACGTACCAGTATATAGGGAACAGAGTTTAAGCTAAAAAGCAAATAGTCAAGCATCACAGCGCAAGATTTTAACGCTTTTCTCCCTTCATAAACTTTAAATTTTAAATAGAGAGCCCTCTTTCCCACATATAATGAGGGCAGTGCACCCAGTGCAGGCAGCATCGGGGGCAGGATGGATTGCAGAGACTTTTCCTTTGCAGCCCCAGCCCAGCGTTGGCACTGGGGATGAAGAGGCACTGAGGTGACCCTGAGAGGAAGTGCAAGGCACAGGGTGCAGCTGAGGAAGGACAGCGCTGTGCTGGGCTCAGAGGTGAAGCTGGCACTGCCCAGCGTGGAGAAGGTCCTTTGTGCAGCCCCTGTTACAGGGCAGCTTGGGCCTTGCTGCAGACATACGGCCGCTCACTTGAGCACATCTCACTCCTGAATCTGTTCCCGTCAGCCAGGTACACACACTGGGAATTGCCGAGGACAGGAACCCTGCAGGGAGGAGCAGAGGCAGCGCTGGCTGCCAGGGGAAGCCCTTGTGCCCCTGTGCCCCCAGGCCCTGCCCGGCTCCCCGGCACTCACCGGGAGCTGTAGCTGCTGCCGTCCCCCCAGAGCAGGCGCTCGCCCCGTCTGCGCAGCCCGAGCCAGAAATCGTCGTTCCCGCGGAGGCGCAAGAGCAAATCCTGCCCAGGAGAGAGGAGTGGGAGCTGCCCCGGCCCCTCGGGGGGACACGTGCCCGGGGCTCCCCCCGCACGCCGGGGCTCCTTCCCTGCAAGGCCCCGGCCCAGGGCTGCAGCCCCGGCCCTACGAGCACCGAGCCCAGCCCAGGAGCACCCCCAGGCTGCCCTCGGCCACCCCACAGCGCCCGCAGCCCCTCACTCACCATGGCCTCCTCATCCTTGGCCATGGCCAGGGAGGCCCCGAGCTCGGAGCACCGTTCCTGGCCCTGATCCCAGGTGCCGTAATCCCGTGAGAAGTAGTAGCAGACCCCATTGTAGTCCACCCAGCCATGGGGACAGCACTGCAGGGTCGCAGGTGTGACTGGAACCTGTGGTGCTGCTGCAGGGGGAAGAGGAGAAGGTCTGAGGATTCCCCTGTGCAGGGAGCAGGGAGCCCGCTCTGCCCCGAGGGGCTGGGCCCAGGCTGCTGCCCCTCCCTTACCTGCCAGCACAGCCAAGGCCACCCCCAAAGCCAGCACCAGCACCAGGAGCAGCAGAATCAGCACCGCCGTGCCCACGGGATGGAACCCGAACCGTTCACCTGGAGCAGGAAAGAGCTGCTGGCTGCCAGAAGCAGAGCCGGGCCTGCAATCTGCTCAGCCCATGGCCAGGGAGCAGAGCAGGGAGCCCTGAGCCAGTGTGGGCCTCACTCAGCTGGCAGCCAGAGAGCAAGAGCCTGGCCACAGGCAGGGACACAGCTGTGGGCACAGCCAGGGACACAGCTGTGGGCACAGGCTGCAGCAGGAGAACTGCACAGCCTTGGGGCAGCTGGGGCTCTTGCTTCCAGCCACTGCTGGGGCCCAGCAGAGCACCAGGCCTCTTCCAGACATCGGGAAACAGCCACACACCTGCCAGCCCTGGCCTTGGCAGGGGACACTGGCCCCAGCCTAGAGGCCACAGGGGTGGCCCTGCACTCACCCAGGAATCTTCTGAGGTTCCTTTTGTGTTCATTGCCGGTTGCTGCTGTGCCCTGGGGAGCCAGGGGCTCCCTCACACTCCCATCACTGGTGCAGAATCCATTCTCCACATCTGCACTCGCTGCACGCTCACAAGTGGCATCCCCCTGCTGATGCCAAGAGGCTTCTTGGGCCCCACGCAAGTGTGGAACCGCGGCTGCTGGTCCCTCCTGGGGATGCTGGGGCTCATTCGCAGCTCCATCACTGGACTCCAGGAATTCACCCTTCTCCTGCTCACAGGCGCCATCTCTGTGGCGGGAACAAACAGCACCTTGCTGCCGAGACATCCGAGTGCTGCTGGCAGATCCTTTGGGAGTTCGGCCTCGGGAACAGCTTTACAGCCGCGCTGATGGCACCCTGAAAGGGACACGATGAGAGGTCACTGCTGGTGCCGGCTCTGCGGAGGCTCAGGAGGGCGCTGGCAGCTGTGGCTGCGCTGTCCCCGCTGGCCAGAGGTGCGGCAGCAGCTGCGGAGACAAGCGCAGCCTCCGGGAGCTCTCCGGTGGCCGCAGCCCCGGCGCCTCGGAGCCGGGCACACCGAGCGCCTGCGAGCTGCCGGCTGCTGCTGGCGGCTGCCTGCCTGAAGCACACGGCTCCTGCGCACAGAGGGCAGCGCCGAGAAGCCTCGGCGGCCCGCAGCAGGCACCATGCGGCGCTTTCTGCCCGCACTCGGCGCCTGCAGCGCTTTGGGCTCTGAGGCACGTTCAAGTTCATCCCGGGCCAGCCCCGAGCCGGGCACGGACACCTCCCGCCCGAGCAGCGGCCCCCAGCCCGGTGCCGCACGGCCGGGAACGGTCCCGGGCACGGAGCAGCCGCCTCCGTCCTAGCGAGAGCAGCCGGGATGAGCCATCGCTGCCGCGGCACCGGCTCCATCCCGGCCATCCGGGCAAGGAGGAGAGCGCGGGCAGCCGCTCCCTCGGCGATCCCAGCGCAGGGAGGACACGGGGGAAGCCGGCACCAGGAACTCGCCAGAATCCCCCGGCCCTCACCGCGGCCCCCTCCGCCCGCAGCGAGCGCCGAGCTGGGGCAGCACCGACCGCCGTCCCACCTGGGCTGGAGCCGCCTCCGAGCTCCGCCGCCGCCTTGCCGGGCCCCGGGTGCCGCCGCCGCTGTGGAATGACCCGAAGGCGCCGCCCGCGGGCCCTCCCATCCCGGCCAGACTGCGCGGGCACTCGGGCTGGTGCCGCTGTGCGCTCGCACCCCGCGGGCACTCGGGCTGGTGCCGCTCTGCGCTCGCACTCCGCGGGCACTCGGGCTGGTGCCGCTCTGCGCTCACACTCCGCGGGCACTCGGGCTGGTGCCGCCGCAGCTCGGGGCTTTCGGTAAGACTCGAGGGTCTCAATAAAGGCAGCGAGCGATCTCTCACCCATCATGGCCACAACAGGCTCGGACTGGGGAAATTAAATTCTATTGAATTTATGATCAAGCTATCCGGGCAAGAGAATGAGAAGTACGCCAAATCCTAGAAATGCACCTTCCTGACACTGTTCTCCCCTTCCTGGGCTTCACTTGATCCCCGATTCCCTCCCTCCAGAAGGAGCTGACTGTCAAAGCTTTGGGAGGGGCTGAGGGTATAAAAGGCAGAGCATCCGTTTTCTAAACGAGCCCGTGGCTCACAGTCCCAGAGACCCCCAGCGCTGTGATTTTTCCTTATTCAGTCCATTGTAGTATGTTTTTGTTAAGGTTTAATTAACCTTTAAAATTTTAAAAGTGAGGGTCTTTTCTCACACTTTCCAAGGACAGCCCAAAATTCTCACCTTCAGGCCAGTTCATGATGATTTCCAGGATCCCAGGGTGATTTGGATTTCCCAAACGAGCTTGTTGTAGAATGTTAGAAATAACAAATATAAGTGGCTTTTGCATTTATGTAACTAACTTTTGTTTTGCAAGCTATTATTGATGTCAAAAATCCTGAAACAGTACAAATTGCAATTACTGCTTTAGATGTAGTAGAATCTGTCAGTTTATCTATGCACCCTAGAGCTTTTATAAATAGAGGTGTAATAGATACTATCTTAGACCATCACATAATAGAGACTGTGATATCTTGGAATGATTTTCTCATGTAACTAACTCAGAAAATGGTGTCAAATGCTTAAGTGATTTCCACATTCGGGGACTTTCTTATCTGAAAAACAAGATGATAGAAACAGAAAACAGGGCATCGGAAAAAAAAAGACTTTATTGACCCTCATTATCAGGGAGTGAAAATACAACAAGATAGAACTACAAGAAAAAAATATTAGTTTAATTAAGAAGATGGCATGAAGACAAGTCAAAGGTTAAAACCAAACAAAAGTAGATTATTGCCTCAGAGGAATGTTTGAATATGTATAAACTCTTATAGTATGCATGTAGCCCTATAATGTACCAGTATATAGGGAACAGAGTTTAAGCTAATAAGCAAATAGTCAAGCATTACAGCGCAAGATTTTAATGCTTTTCTCCCTTCATAAACTTTAAATTTTAAATAGAGAGCCCTCTTTCCCACATATAATGAGGGCAATGCACTCAGTGCAGGCAGCATCGGTGTCAGGATGGATTGCAGAGACTTTTCCTTTGCAGCCCCAGCACAGCGTTGGCACTGGGGATGAAGAGGCACTGAGGTGACCCTGAGAGGAAGTGCAAGGCACAGGGTGCAGCTGAGGAAGGACAGCGCTGTGCTGGGCTCAGAGGTGAAGCTGGCACTGCCCAGCGTGGAGAAGGTCCTTTGTGCAGCCCCTGTTACAGGGCAGCTTGGGCCTTGCTGCAGACATACGGCCGTTCACTTGAGCACATCTCACTCCTGAATCTGTTCCCGTCAGCCAGGTACACACACTGGGAATTGCCGAGGACATCAAACCTGCAGGGAGGAGCAGAGGCAGCGCTGGCTGCCAGGGGAAGCCCTTGTGCCCCTGTGCCCCCAGGCCCTGCCCGGCTCCCCGGCACTCACCGGGAGCTGTAGCTGCTGCCGTCCCCCCAGAGCAGGCGCTCGCCCCATCTGCGCAGCCCGAGCCAGAAATCGCCGTTCCCGCGGAGGCGGAAGAGCAAATCCTGCCCAGGAGAGAGGAGTGGGAGCTGCCCCGGCCCCTCGGGGGGACACGTGCCCGGGGCTCCCCCCGCACGCCGGGGCTCCTTCCCTGCAAGGCCCCGGCCCAGGGCTGCAGCCCCGGCCCTACGAGCACCGAGCCCGGCCCAGGAGCACCCCCAGGCTGCCCTCGGCCACCCCACAGCGCCCGCAGCCCCTCACTCACCATGGCCTCCTCATCCTTGGCAATGGCCAGGGAGGCCCCGAGCTCGGAGCACCGTTCCTGGCCCTGATCCCAGGTGCCGTAATCCCGTGAGAAGTAGTAGCAGACCCCATTGAACCCAACCCAGCCATGGGGACAGCACTGCAGGGTCGCAGGTGTGACTGGAACCTGTGGTGCTGCTGCAGGGGGAAGAGGAGAAGGTCTGAGGATTCCCCTGTGCAGGGAGCAGGGAGCCCGCTCTGCCCCGAGGGGCTGGGCCCAGGCTGCTGCCCCTCCCTTACCTGCCAGCACAGCCAAGGCCACCCCCAAAGCCAGCACCAGCACCAGGAGCAGCAGAATCAGCACCGCCGTGCCCACGGGATGGCACCTGATCCGTTCACCTGGAGCAGGAAAGAGCTGCTGGCTGCCAGAAGCAGAGCCGGCCCTGCAATCTGCTCAGCCCATGGCCAGGGAGCAGAGCAGGGAGCCCTGAGCCAGTGTGGGCCTCACTCAGCTGGCAGCCAGAGAGCCAAGAGCCTGGCCACAGGCAGGGACACAGCTGTGGGCACAGCCAGGGACACAGCTGTGGGCACAGGCTGCAGCAGGAGAACTGCACAGCCTTGGCGGCAGCTGGGGCTCTTGCTTCCAGCCACTGATGGGGCCCAGCAGAGCACCAGGCCTCTTCCAGACATCGGGAAACAGCCACACACCTGCCAGCCCTGGCCTTGGCAGGGGACACTGGCCCCAGCCTAGAGGCCACAGGGGTGGCCCTGCACTCACCCAGGAATTTTCTGAGGTTCCTTTTGTGTTCTTTGTTGGTTGCTGCTGTGCCCTGGGGAGCCAGGGGCTGCCTCACACTCCCATCACTGGTGCAGAATCCATTCTCCACATCTGCACTCGCTGCACGCTCACAAGTGGCATCCCCCTGCTTATGCCAAGAGGCTTCTTGGGCCCCAGGCAAGTGTGGAACCGCGGCTGCTGGTCCCTCCTGGGGATGCTGGGGCTCATTCGCAGCTCCATCACTGGACTCCAGGAATTCACCCTTCTCCTGCTCACAGCCGGCACCTCTCTGTCTGGAACAAACAGCACCTTGCTGCCGAGACATCAGGAGTGCTGCTGGCAGATCCTTTGGGAGTTCGGCCTCGGGAACAGCTTTACAGCCGCGCTGATGGCACCCTGAAAGGGACACGATGAGAGGTCACTGCTGGTGCCGGCCCTGCGGGGGCTCAGGAGGGCGCTGGCAGCTGTGGCTGCGCTGTCCCCGCTGGCCAGAGGTGCGGCAGCAGCTGCGGAGACAAGCGCAGCCTCCGGGAGCTCTCCGGTGGCCGCAGCCCCGGCCCCTGTGGCTGTGCAGCCGCTGCAGCCCAGCTCCGTGCCGGGCCAGGCGCTGCCAGCGCCTGCGAGCTGCCGGCTGCTGCTGGCCCGGCCCTCACCGCGGCTCCCTCCGCCCGCAGGGAGCCCCGAGCTGGGGCAGCACCGACCGCGGTCCTACCTGGGCTGGAGCCGCCGCTTCGCCGTGTTCCGGGTGCCACCGCCGCTGTAGAATGACCCGAACTGACCGCCCGCGGGCCCCTCCCATCCCGGCTAAATCTCGGGAGCACTCGGGCTGGTGCCGCAGGGCAGGCTCTAGGGAGCACTCCGGCCGGTGCCGGAGCTCGGAGCCGATGCCGCTGTGGGAGAGGCTTTTGGCCTCTTTGGCCAATCAGCGTGCGTGGAAGCAGCGGGGGGCGGGGCAGCAGCGGGGGCCGGGCCGGGCCAGGAGCGTCCTGGAAATCACCGGAGCCGTTTTGCTCTCTTGTACCAAAGTGACTCCCGGCGCCACGTTGGGAGGCACAGCCAGGGACATCTTCAGAAGCAGAAGCGACGCGAGGGGAGGAGTCAGGTCACTCCTGTCCTGCAAAAACTTTGCTAAGAAAAAGGGCCCCACTCTGTTGAAGCTGATGAAGAACCGGAGCCCCGGGGAAGCCGCTTCTGGGCGTCTCTACAGTGAATTACGGCAGGGATTCTTGGACTGAGCCCGGCCAGGCCAGGTGCTCGGTGCCAGCAAAAGCGCTCTGTGCATCTCCTCCTGCCCCTGGCAGAAAACAGAACACAGCAGGAAAAGCCTTCATTTGCACAGTGGGTTTTTAACCATCATGTTCACATCTCAAGGACTTGTAGACACCCTTCTAATTTCAAGACAGGAAAAGCTTCCTGGATATTTTTCATTTCAGCAGGAGCCTAAGGAAGCCCTCAGCAGCAGGAGATTGGGATAACTGCAAGGCTGGTTTCTGGAGCAGAGGGAGCAGGGTGTGCTCCTCAAAGCCAGACCTGCACCCACAGCAGCCAGAAGGTAGAAAAACAAGGACCCAACAAAACCTTAAGTGGGGAACGGGTTATCAAGGGTTTTATAAGGAAAGAACAAGGTCTGGGAAACAGGACCCAGAAGGTGAGAGAGGAAGGAAAACGGGAGGCAGCTGAGGCCTCTTCAGATTCGAGAAGAGAAGAGAAGGCAGGAGAATGGAGGAGGAAAGGAAAGCCTGGCACTAAATTCTAACGCTGCCGGCACGGCCGCTGCGGCTCCCTGCCCGTGAACACGCAGCGGCTCCGGGCACAGAGCGCAGCGCCGCCGCCGCCATCGCGCCGCTCCTCCCCGGGGGCGGAGCGCTTTGGGCCCCGGCGCGATGGAGGCGCTGCGGCGGCCGGTGCCCGAGGACGCGGTGCGCTACCGCCTGTTCGCGGCGGCGGCGGCGGGCCCGGGCGGCGAGGCGCTGCTGCGGCGCTGCGCTGAGCTGGCCCTGGTGCGCTTCGCCCCGCTCCTGGCCGCCTGCGTGTGGCAGCGGCAGCCGTTCCGCCTGCGCTACGTGCCGGGCCGCGGTGAGCCGGGAGCGGGCCGGGAGGCACGGCGGGAGAGCGCCCGGAGCGGGGGGACTGTGAGGGAGACCCGGCGGCCGGGAACCGGGAGGGTGTGAGGGGGGAACCCGGGAGCATGTGAGGGGGAACCGGGAGGGTGTGAGGGGGACCCGGCGGCCGGGAGCCCGCGAGAGTGTGAGGGGGATCTGGCGGCCGGAATCGAGGAGCATGTGAGGGGGAACCCGGGAGCGTGTTAAGGGGACCCCGCGGCCGGGAACCGAGAGCTTGTGAGGGGGAACCGAGGGGGTGTGAGGGGAACCCGGCGGCCGGACTCGAGGAATGTCTGAGGGGGAACCGGGGGAGGATCGTTTGAAGGGGATCCAGCGGCCGGGAACCCGGAGCTTGTGAGTGGGGACCGGGAGAGTGTGAGGGGCACCGGGCAGCCGAGAACCGGGATCTTTTGAGGAGAGTCCGGCGGCCGGGAACCGGCAGTGTGTGAGGGGCGACTGGGTCGTGTGAGGAGGACCCGGGGGCGGGGGTGTGAGGGGAACCCGGCGGGCAGAAGCCAGGAGTGTGTGAGGGGGACCTGTGGCGTGTGAGGGGGACCCGGCGGGCTCGAACCGGGAGCGTGTGAGGGGGATCCGGCGGCTTCCCCGACTCTCGGTGTCACAGCACGGGTTAACCCAGTGAGGCATCTGGTGCCACCTCCCTGCTGCAGCAGGACCATCCCCGAGCACAGGACACAAGATTCTGTCAGCAGGGTCTGGGATATCCACAGTGAGGGAGACTCCGCAGCCTGTGTGGACAATCTGTTGCTGGGCATGGCGTTGCTGAGCCGCCTCTCCTGTCTCTGCCCCGTGCAGGCGAGATCCCGGCGCACTTGGGGGGGCACCACGGTGTTCGGGGATAACGTGGAGGATGAGTGGTTCATTGTGTACCTGCTCCGGGAGATCAGCAGGGAGTTCCCGGGGCTGGCAGCCAGGTAAGGCGGGTGCTGCTGAGCTGCTTTTGTGGGAGGGCTGCCAAGGGCCAGTGCCTGTGCTCTGAAGGTCCTGTCCATCCTTGGAGGTGTTTCACCATCCCATACACGTTGGAAGTGTCCAAGGGCAGGTTGGATGGGGCTTGGAGCAGCCCGGGCTAGTGGAAAGTGTGCCTGGGCTGTGGCAAGGGTGTGGGAACCAGGTGTTGATCTTTAAGGTCCCTTCTAACCTACGCCTTTCTATGGGTTTATGAATATTTAAAAAATCCCAGCAGACATTTATTTAGAAGTGTGTTGTTGTGCTCTGCAAGGCTTTTCCTGCTAAATTTCCAATTTCTCCTTGGCCAGTATTGATGACAACGATGGAGAGTTTCTCTTGATAGAAGCAGCTGATTTTCTCCCAAAGTGGCTGAATCCTGAGACCAGTGAAAACAGGGTGAGTAAAACTTGTGTGCAGCTGGCAAGGGGGACCCAGTGGCCTTTTCTGGAGCAGCTGGAGTTTTCTCTTGCACCTCTAGCCAAGTGGTCTGACTGCCTCTGAATATCCAGAGTGCTGCCTGTCCCTGACTGTTGCCCCCTTCCAGAACACTCCTGTATCCACCTGAACTTTCTTGCTCTGCTAGAACCACTTGCATTTTTTTGTTTTTTACCATATTGTGGAGTGCTTAGGCCAGAGAATTTGCTGCCCTCAGAGTAGGGAATGCTCAGGGCTGGAGTGTTGCTGTCTCTGTAAGGACACAGGCTTTGTCTGGTGCAGGTGAAATAATGAGCAGACACCTTCCCGTGGATATGGATGGTTGCTAATGGCAGTGGATTAAAATGGACATCATTCATTTGGTCATTAGCAAAAAATTGTTCAATTCTTTTTCGCTTACTCCAAGATTCTTACAAGGGCTGGGACACAACACCAAAATTGATCACAAGTGTGCACCTGGAGTGTCAGGCTCATACTTTCCTTTTGTTTGAGGGAACAGACAGAGTGAGGGAGTTGAGAACGTTGCATTCAGGGCTTTTCTTAGGATCAGGAACCAGCAGAGGTCGCATGTGGCACCTGAAATGCTGCTTCTTAATGCCTGAGATGTTCTGAAGCAGTTAGGCTATCCTGGTTCTCCTGAAGCACTTCTCTAGTCGAAGAGAAAAGTGTAATGATTATTGTTGTTAAGGAAACAAGATGTATTCGATGAAACTTGTTGCAATTAAAATAGAGATTTTTTCTGGTTGGATTGTCGTCTCTGGCATCTCAAATAACTTTTTTAGAAAAGCTGTGCTGCTCCCTGCATTGGTTCTCGATTTGTACTTGAAGAAGAAGGATTATTTCAAGGTGAAGCAGTGTGTCTGTGGCTTTTGAGCATTCCAGGGAAAATACATTTTAACCCTTGAACTTGTGTAAGGAGTTGCAGTGGGGCCAGAGCTTGAATCCTTATCTCTGTGTGAAATGAATTAATGTGTTTAAAGGGGACATGTGCAGGTTGTTCCCCTTTGAAAGTAATTTATTTTGGAAATTAAATAGAAAAAAGGAAGATGTGGGGATTGATTCATTTATCTAAAGCAAGGGGACATATACACTTGAGTGAAGAAAACCACCATATGTGATTGTGTGAGGTGTAACTGATTCCACTGGTTTACATTTCATTTCCACCCCTCTGGAATTCAATATTCTTCAAGATCCATACGTAACATCATAGACCTATCTGGGCCCATTCAAGTGTAATTTTTATGTGTGCGTGGTTTTTGTGGGTTCTGGGGGTTTTGGTGAGGTTTTCTGGGGTTTTTTTTTAAGGATGCCTTTGACTACTTCTTTGAAGTTAATAGATTGGACATAAATTGAGTACTTACTTGAAGGTTATAAAATAGGACAACTTTATTCAGATTCTTAGGTTAATATCCTTTAATATACTTCAGTTATAGGGATGCCCCTTTGCTGTATTGAGTTCCAAGTGTACATGGCAAAGACCAACGTTGGGAAAAGTTTCAGCAGCCACAAGAGAGGGGTGAGTGTGCCTTGAGCTCTGATTTGCAGCAGTAATTTCCAAGCAGGAAATGTGCTGCAAGGGGCAATTCTGAGTAATGTGATTGAAACCTTCCCACGTGCAAGCCAGTTGTGCTGGACCTGCACCATAATGTTTTTTATAAACTAAAGCTTACCTAAGCTTTGAATGTGCCCATCTTTTCCAAGGCTTAGTTCCATTTCCCTGTTTTTAGTAGTAGGGCAAGCAGCTGCAGCTTCACTTGTGAGTTCCTGTAGCAGTTTTCTCCCATAGGAAGCTGAGGCAGGACTCAGCAACACTTTGTGTCCTTCTCTTGGAACTTAATGTGGGTAATGGACAATGGTGATTTTCAGCTGGCATGAGCATTTGGTGGCTGAATTCCTGTCTGTCAAGACTCAGGAGTGTACTGGACTTTGTTGGCTGCACAGTTGTTGTTTCTTTTCTCCTGAGGTTTGACTTTTTTTTTCCTTTAAATCTGCTCCTGCAATTTGATAAACCTTTCTGTTTGTACTCCCTGCAGGCAAGTTCTGTTGGAGCAGCCCCATGTGAGAGTGCTGGCCCTGATTCTGGAGCTGAGGCTGCTGAGCTGGCAGCCCTGGATGTGGACATGAACCTGGTGGCAAACCTGCTCGAGTCCTACAGTGCCCAGGCTGGCCTGGCAGGACCCACCTCGAACATTTTACAGAGCCTGGGGGTGAATTTACCTGAGAGCACAGAGCTCACTGGCAGCTGAGCAAGGCAGGGACAGGCTTTGGACAAGACATGGCTGGGGGGGAGATGAAGCACAGACACACGAGCAGCATGTGGAAGAAGAGGCCAAAGGTTTTAATTGTGAGCATTCTGTTCATTCTGTGTCACTTCAGCAGAGTGAATTTACCTGCAAAAGCTTCTGTTTGCACACTGTCTTGGGTGGAAATGAGACTTTCTTAGTGGTGACACAATTTCAGAAAAATGAAAAATGATGTTGAATGAGTAACTCAAATGAGGTTTTCTTTTATTACAACACCTCTCTTCCATTTTTTCATTCAGTGATCCAATTTGGCACATTTCTAAAATGTCCTTTTACCCCTTGCTGAGTGGGTTCAATATCTGGGGAGCAGTTCTTGTTCTGAAAATGCTGCTGCCTTCAGGGAGAGGTGGGGAAATAGCACATTGCAGGAAGAGTAATTGGATCAAATGTGTAAATATTTGCAGATACATTTTTTAATTTTATTTCAATAAAAACAAAAATACAACTTGATTACTGAATGTTTTGAAGGTATGCATAACTTCCTCAGTGCAGTATCAGTTCTTGGAGTGAAAGTATTTCTGTAATTGTTCATTTTCTGAATGAATTCCATTATTGCTGAATGTTGATATACAGCTACTGCTGGCATGATGTGAGCCCAGGCTGAACAGTTTGGGTTTTTTTTCAGTGAAAATGTGGCTGGAAGGCATGCAGCAAGTTGCTTTTGTGTGGAATGAAAAATCTTTTTTAAATATGAAAACTTTAGTTTGAACAAGATAAATATGATATAAAATACATAGGAATTCTTGATACACAGACACCAGCAATGCAGTCTAATGCCAGGTCCAAATCAGCTTCTTAATTTATCTTTATTTCTTTTTAATTCAGCAAGTAATGAGTTGTCCTTCACTGATGTTGTGTAATTTACTTTGTCAGCAGTTCAGGGAGAGCACTGGCAGGTTGGACAGGGATTAGAGATGGAAACAAGAGCTGGGAAGTGTGAAGAAAGTTCTGCTAAATTTCAAGGAATTTGGACTGCTGAGAGGTGAGAGACTCAGACATATCTGTGGTGGAAAAATGGGGTTAACAGAGGTTTTTTAATTGAGACAAGGACAACGAGCAGTTAGTGGTGGAAAACAGAGGTATTTGAACCTTGGGAAGGGTTGGTGTTTGACCAGGGAAGGTAATTTACACTGAAAAGACATAAAATTCTCCACTGATGAGTAGCTAGATCAAATTTAGATACTTTAAAAAATGATTGAGTTGAAGAACATGATCACATTTAACTGCTGTGTGGCCTGTGCTATAGAAAAGGTCCAAATAGATGGAAGGACTCCCTTAGTGCATGAGGAGAACTCCTGAGCTGAGGCTCAGAACAAAGCTGCTCCTTTGCAAACACTCCAGCTGATGTTGCTGCTTGGATAATCTGACTTTTCCATCAGTGGGGCTGGGATTTCTCTGGGGCTCTGCTCATCCCAGCTATTTCCATTTGTTCAGCAGCTTCACAGTGGAGCCCTGCAGGGCTCTGGGAGTGCTCCCAGGAGAGTTTGCCATGGAACAAGAAGCATTTCCATGCTGCCTCTCCCACTCCTTTGAGGTAACACACCAGGCATCTCCACTTGAAATTCTGAGAGTGTTTTTAGTGAAGGAAGCCTGATGGAATGAATTAGGGAAGACAAGTGGTGTGTGGTTCCCTTTCAATGGATTTCTGTCAAAGTGTATTCTGAAGTTGTTGAACTGGTTAATTTTCCCTTATTGTCTGTGTTTCAACTGGGGGAATCCCCATTCACCTGCAATGTTGAGGGTATCCATGGAAAGAAACCCTGCCTTGGCCATTACTTCAGGGCTACAACTGGATGGGGAATCCCCATTTTCTTGCTGAAATAGATCAGGGAACATCCTTTGTGATGGGATTTTGTAGGTTTGAAATGAGAGCAAACCTTCAATTTTCATCATCTTACAGTTTAGATTGACAAGGAATCTCTGTTGTGCCTTATTTTTTTAGAGTTTAAATTGGGACAAACAACAACTTATTCCATCGTTTGAGGGATTTATATTGAGGGGCAAAAAAAGGGCTGGAAAAAAATGGCAGACAAAAAGGATGGAAAAAAAAGGCAAGAAAAAAGGTGGGGGAAAAAGGGTGGCAAAAAAGTGCAGCGGGGGGCAAAAATGGGGGGGAAGGTTGCAAAAAATGGCAGGAAAAGAAGGCAGGGGAAAAAGGGTGGGGGAAAAACGACAGGAAAAAAAGGTGGGGAAAAGGCCGCAAAAAAGGGGACAAAAGGGCAGGGCAAAAATGGGGCAAAAAAGGGCAAAAAAGGCAGCAGAAGAAGGCAGGGAGGAGTGTAAAATGGAGATTGCATAATGGAGAAAAGGTGGCATTTAGGAAGCAGGAAAGCTCTAGAAAGGTGAGGAGAAAAGGGTGCAAAAAATGAGAGGAAAAAGGATGGGGGATATATGAGGGGAAAAGAGCAGGAGTCCCAGAGACACCCCCACAGCTCAGGCCCCCCTCCCCAATCCCACAGACACCCCCAGGTACCCCAAGAGAGCCCCTGCAAACCCCACAGACACCTGGGCCTGGATTCCTGCAGGAACACTGGGGAACAACTGGGCTCCTTGCAGCGGGATGGAAACAACGGCCAGGGCTGGGAATGTGTGCCCACTGTGCTGCCAGGCTGGGAATCAGCTGGGTGGGGCCATGCCATGGCAAAGGCTCCTGAACAACTGCCAGGTCTGTGGCTCCAGCTGGAGCTGGGAAGCAAAGGGATTAGTCCAGGCAGGAGAACATCCCACCATGGGGTACTGCTGCAAAGTGGGCATGTTTGGAACAGCCTCTCCTTCAGCAGGCCAACGCTCCCAGATGGAAATTCCCAAGGGCACGAGGCTGGGAAGTGAAGAGCAGAGCTGTTGTGAAGGTCAAGCTCAGTTCATTCAGAGAGATCACACAGGTCCCTTGAGCACTGTTACAGGTAGGAAACAGAAAAGGAGAGATTTCCAGGAAAACCTTTGTAGTTTGGTGGGAAAACGAGTCACAATACCACAATGGCTGCAGGGATGGTGATCCAAAGTAGTTCAGATCAGATTTCCATTTTTTTTTTCAATTGGTGAGGGTCATTAATTTTAACTGCTGTAATACGGCCAGATTTGGAATCTATTCTAATTTAATCTAGCTGTCCTTCATGCTGCATACTCGCAGCAGCCATATTTAACTGTCATATGATGTGTGAATTTGCTTCTGTCCCTATCCCAAATGTCATCCTTCCTGGGTTTTCAGCTTCTTTTTAATATGCTGGTAAATCTTCTGCGTCCCTCTGCAGTATTTCCATGGGTAAAAACACTGAAGAGCACAAGCTAAAGGATGCTACCTCCAGCTGAGCACAGGGAGCAGTGGGAAAGGATGTTCTATCAGCATTTTCTGTCCCTGTGCTGATACTGCTCTCCCTGGGAGGGAGCTGGGAAATCTGTATTTCTGCTGCTGTGCTCTCCCTGATGTTTGTCACAGCTGATGCCAACCCCATTTTCCCACTGTAATGATGATTGTGGACATCTCTGAGTGTACCTGCTGGCCCTGGAGATACCACTGATGGTTATTAAGGAGAAGGCAAGTCCCACCATTTCCGTGTGGGAACAGAAACATGTGGCTGTCCCTCAGTGCAGCTCTTTTAGTGACAGCAGTTGGTGGCCATTCCTGGTGCAGTTCTGTTATCATTTTTTCTTATCCCATTCTATTTTATTCCCTTCACACTTCCCACCCTTTCCCATTCCTCACTTCTTAACCAGCACTGCCCCAGTGGTCGCTGGGTGCAGCTCTTTTAGCGAACAGGGCCTGTCCCAACAGGCGGCTGCTGCAGCCAGGGGTGCGGCAGGGCAAGGCACATCACAACGCTGCTGGTGCTTGGAGACTGTCGGCCTTTGCAGTTCAGGCAGATCAAATGAATCCCAATTGTCAGCGATTTCCAGCACCTGCTATTTCTCCCCTCTTTTCCTGCATGGATTTGACAGTTCTTCCCGTTCCTCCCACAGATCTGGAAAGCAAAATGCCCACCTGCCCCATGGCCATCCCCACCACATTGTCCCTCTTTCTCTTCCCTTTACTTTGCAGCACTATCTCCCTCCTCCTTCTCTCCCTGCCAGCTCCAGCAAAGCCATTTCAGCCACGGGCACCAGCTCCCTCCTGTCCCTCGCTCCCATTTTGCCCACTCTGAACTCCTGGAGCCGCCTGCCCGCGGAGCCGGAGCCGCCGTGGGGCCGGGTAATGGTGCAGGGAATGCTGGCAGGGATTCTTGGGCTGCGCTGGGCCAGGCCAAGTGCCCGGGGCCAGCAAAAGCGCTCTGAGCCTCTACTCCTGCCCCTGGGCAGGCAACAGAACACAGCAGGAAAGGCTTGGGGGTCTCAATAAGGCAGCCAGAGATCTCTCACCCATCATGGGCAGAACAGGCCCGCAGTGGGGAAATTAACTTTAATTGAATTTATTATCAAACAGATCAGAACAAGGTAATGAGAAGCACGACAAATCTTAAAAATTCACCTTCCCCACGCTGTTCTCTCCTTCCTAGGCTTCACTTTATCGCCAATTCCCTCTCCTCCCTCCTCCCCACACAGTGGCACAGAGGCATGGGGGTTACAGTCAGGTCATGTCACTGCTTCTCCCTCAGAGGGACAGATCCTTGTCCTGCTCCACACTGGGATTCCTCCCACAGAAGGACAGCAGACCCTTCACAGCAGACAGACGGCAGACTATCCTCTACAGTGAGGTGCCTGATGTCGAAAGCAGGATTCCTGCTCAGCACGTGTCAGCTGTTCTTCCTTTTCCAAAGACACTCCAAAAGTGTCACATTCTGGCCCACTTCGTGATGATTTCCAAGAGCCCAGGACGATTTGGATTTCCCATTGGAGCTCATTGGGTCATGAGGTCAATGCACTCACTGCAGGCAGCATCGGGGGCAGGATGGATTGCAGAGACTTTTCCTTTGCAGCCCCAACCCAGCGTTGGCACTGGGGATGAAGAGGCACTGAGGTGACCCTGAGAGGAAGTGCAAGGCACAGGGTGCAGCTGAGGAAGGACAGCGCTGTGCTGGGCTCAGAGGTGAAGCTGGCACTGCCCAGCGTGGAGAAGGTCCTTTGTGCAGCCCCTGTTACAGGGGAGCTTGGGCCTTGCTGCAGACATACTGACGCTCATTGGAGCAGTTGTCACTCCTGAATCTATTCCCATCAGCCAGGTACACACACTGGGAATTGCCGAGGACAGGAACCCTGCAGGGAGGAGCAGAGGCAGCGCTGGCTGCCAGGGGAAGCCCTTGTGCCCCTGTGCCCCCAGGCCCTGCCCGGCTCCCCGGCACTCACCGGGAGCTGTAGCTGCTGCCGTCCCCCCAGAGCAGGCGCTCGCCCCGTCTGCGCAGCCCGAGCCAGAAATCGCCGTTCCCGCGGAGGCGGAAGAGCAAATCCTGCCCAGGAGAGAGGAGTGGGAGCTGCCCCGGCCCCTCGGGGGGACACGTGCCCGGGGCTCCCCCCGCACGCCGGGGCTCCTTCCCTGCAAGGCCCCGGCCCAGGGCTGCAGCCCCGGCCCTACGAGCACCGAGCCCGGCCCAGGAGCACCCCCAGGCTGCCCTCGGGCACCCCACAGTGCCCGCAGCCCCTCACTCACCATGGCCTCCTCATCCTTGGCAATGGCCAGGGAGGCCCCGAGCTCGGAGCACCGTTCCTGGCCCTGATCCCAGGTGCTGGAATCCCTTGACAAGTAGTAGCAGACCCCATTGTGCCCAACCCAGTCAAAAGGACAGCACTGCAAATTCGCAGGTGTACCGGGAACCTGTGGTGCTGCTGCAGGAGGAAGAGGAGAAGGTCTGAGGATTCCCCTGTGCAGGGAGCAGGGAGCCCGCTCTGCCCCGAGGGGCTGGGCCCAGGCTGCTGCCCCTCCCTTACCTGCCAGCACAGCCAAGGCCACCCCCAAAGCCAGCGCCAGCACCAGGAGCAGCAGAATCAGCACCGCCGTGCCCACGGGATGGCCCCTGAACCGTTCACCTGGAGCAGGAAAGAGCTGCTGGCTGCCAGAAGCAGAGCCGGCCCTGCAATCTGCTCAGCCCATGGCCAGGGAGCAGAGCAGGGAGCCCTGAGCCAGTGTGGGCCTCACTCAGCTGGCAGCCAGAGAGCCAAGAGCCTGGCCACAGGCAGGGACACAGCTGTGGGCACAGCCAGGGACACAGCTGTGGGCACAGGCTGCAGCAGGAGAACTGCACAGCCTTGGCGGCAGCTGGGGCTCTTGCTTCCAGCCACTGCTGGGGCCCAGCAGAGCACCAGGCCTCTTCCAGACATCGGGAAACAGCCACACACCTGCCAGCCCTGGCCTTGGCAGGGGACACTGTCCCCAGCCTAGAGGCCACAGGGTGGCCCTGCACTCACCCAGGAATCTTCTGAGGTTCCTTTTGTGTTTATTGCCGGTTGCTGCTGTACCCTGGGGAGCCAGGGGCTCCCTCACACTCCCATCCCTGGTGCAGAATCCATTCTGCACATCTGCACTCACTGCACGCTCACAAGTGGCATCCTCCTGCTTATGCCAAGAGGCTTCTTGGCCCCAGGCAGGTGTGGAACCGCGGCTGCTGGTCCTTCCTGGAGATGTTTGGGCTCATTCGGATCTCCAGGAATGGAGCAGAATTCACTCTTCTCCTGCTCACAGGCGCCATATCTGTGGCTGGAAGAAACAGCACCTTGCTGCGGAGACATCAGGAGTGCTGCTGGCAGATCCTTTGGGAGTTCGGCCTCGGGAACAGCTTTACAGCCGCGCTGATGGCACCCTGAAAGGGACACGATGAGAGGTCACTGCTGGTGCCGGCCCTGCGGGGGCTCAGGAGGGCGGTGGCAGCTGTGGCTGCGCTGTCCCCGCTGGCCAGAGGTGCGGCAGCAGCTGCGGAGACAAGCGCAGCCTCCGGGAGCTCTCCGGTGGCCGCAGCCCCGGCCCCTGTGGCTGTGCAGCCGCTGCAGCCCAGCTCCGTGCCGGGCCGGGCGCTGCCAGCGCCTGCGAGCTGCCGGCTGCTGCTGGCCCGGGGCAGCTGCGCCTCGGAGTCCGCCTGCCGAGGGAGGGGCAAGAAGCAGCAGCCCCGGGCTGCTCACCATTGTGCCCCGCATTGCCTGCCCCGGCGCCTCGGAGCCCGGGCACAGCGAGCGCCGGCACGGCCGCTGCGGCTCCCTGCCTGTGCACACGGAGCGGCTCCTGGCACAGAGGGCAGCGCCGAGAAGCCTCGGCCCCGCAGCAGGCACCATGCGGCGCTTCCTGCCCGCACTCGGCGCCTGCAGCGCTTTGGGCTCTGAGGCACGTTCAAGTTCATGCCGTGCCAGCCCCGAGCCGGGCACGGACACCTCCCGCCCGAGCAGCGGCCCCCAGCCCGGTGCCGCACGGCCGGGAACGGTCCCGGGCACGGAGCAGCCGCCTCCGTCCTAGCGAGAGCAGCCGGGATGAGCCATCGCTGCCGCGGCACCGGCTCCATCCCGGCCATCCGGGCAAGGAGGAGAGCGCGGGCAGCCGCTTCCTCGGCGATCCCAGCGCAGGGGGCACACGGGGGAAGCCGGCACCAGGAACTCGCCAGAGACCCCCGGCCCTCACCGCGGCCCCCTCCGCCCGCAGCGAGCGCCGAGCTGGGGCAGCACCGACCGCGGTCCCACCTGGGCTGGAGCCGCCTCTGCACTCCGGGCGCCGCCGCCGCCGCTCCGGAATAGCACGAACGCGCCACGCGCCGCCCGCCACCACTCTGGTCCCGACACAGCCCGCCGGCTACGGTCGCTGCCGCAGCATTTTAAGCCTCTGTCTGTGTGGGAGGGGTTTCCAGTTGTGAGCAATCAGCGTGAGGGGAAGAATCGCGGGCCGGGTTGAGACAGAGAGGTGTCTCGTCCCTCCTGTGCCGAAACACCGGCGCTGAGCCCCGACGTCGTTGCAGCTGGTGAAGAAGCGCAGCCCCGGGGCAGCTGCTTCTGGGGCTCTAAAGAGTGAATTCTCGCAGGAATTCTTGGGCTGGGCTGGGCCTGGCCAGGTGCCCGGGCCCCGCAAAACCGCTCTGTCCTGTTCCTCTTCACGCTGGGGAGACCTCGCTCCCGCGGGTGGGGCAAGCACCGCCGGCACCGCGGGCGCAGCGAGCACCGCGGGCGGAGCGAGCACCGCGTGCGGAGCGCGAAACGACGATGAAGGCAGCACCGACGATGAAGAGGGCAACGACGATGAAGCGAGCAACGACGACGAAGGGAGCACCCCGGGCGGAGCGAGCAACGATGAGGAAGGGATCACCGCGGGCAGAGCGAGCACCGACGATGAAGCGAGCACCGCGGGCGGAGCGAGCAGCGCCGGTGGCCGCGGTGCTCGAGGGTCTCAAGAAAGGCAGGCAGAAATCTCTCACCCATCATGGGCATAACAGGCCCGGACTGGGGACATTATTTTTAATTGAATTTATTATCAAACAGATCAGAACAAGGTTATGAGAAGCACGACAAATCTTAAAAATTCACCTTCCCACACTGTTCTTCCTAGACTTCACTTTATCGCCAATTCCCTCTCCTTCCTCCCCACACAGTGGCACACAGGCATGGGGGTTACAGTCACGTCATGTCATTGCTTCTCCCTCAGAGGGACAGATCCCTGTCCTGCTCCACACTGGGATTCCTCCCACAGAAGGACAGTCAGATCCTTCACAGCTGACAGACAGGCAGACAGACAGACAACAGACTATTCTCCACAGTCAGGCACCTGATGCTGGATAGTTGGATTCCTGCTCAGCACGTGTCAGCGGTTCTTCTTCCTCTTCCAAAGACAATCCAGAAGTGCCACATTCTGGCCAGTTTGTGATGATTTCCAAGAGCCTAGGCACACTTGGATTTCCCATTGGAGCTCGTTGTGTCATGGGGGCAGTGCACTCAGTGCAGGCAGCATCGGGGGCAGGATGGATTGCAGAGACTTTTCCTTTGCAGCCGCAGCCCAGCGTTGGCACTGGGGATGAAGAGGCACTGAGGTGACCCTGAGAGGAAGTGCAAGGCACAGGGTGCAGCTGAGGAAGGACAGCGCTGTGCTGGGCTCAGAGGTGAAGCTGGCACTGCCCAGCATGGAGAAGGTCCTTTGTGCAGCCCCTGTTACAGGGGAGCTCGGCCTTGCTGCAGACATACGGCCGCTCATTGGAGCAGTTGTCACTCCTGAATCTATTCCCATCAGCCAGGTACACACACTGGGAATTGCCGAGGACAGGAACCCTGCAGGGAGGAGCAGAGGCAGCGCTGGCTGCCAGGGGAAGCCCTTGTGCCCCTGTGCCCCCAGGCCCTGCCCGGCTCCCCGGCACTCACCGGGAGCTGTAGCTGCTGCCGTCCCCCCAGAGCAGGCGCTCGCCCCGTCTGCGCAGCCCGAGCCAGAAATCGCCGTTCCCGCGGAGGCGGAAGAGCAAATCCTGCCCAGGAGAGAGGAGTGGGGGCTGCCCCGGCCCCTCGGGGGCCACGTGCCCGGGGCTCCCCCTGCACGCCGGGGCTCCTTCCCTGCAAGGCCCCGGCCCAGGGCTGCAGCCCCGGCCCTACGAGCACCGAGCCCGGCCCAGGAGCACCTCCAGGCTGCCCTGGGCCACCCCACAGCGCCCGCAGCCCCTCACTCACCATGGCCTCCTCATCCTTGGCAATGGCCAGGGAGGCGTTGAACTTGGAGCACCGTTCCTGGCCCTGATCCCAGGTGCTGGAATCCCTTGACAAGTAGTAGCAGACTCCACTGAACCCGACCCAGCCACGGGGACAGCCCAGAACCAACGGTGGAGTCACAGGTGTACCTGGAACCTGTGGTGCTGCTGCAGGAGGAAGAGGAGAAAGTTTGAAGATTCCCCTGTGCAGGGAGCAGGGAGCCCGCTCTGCCCCGAGGGGCTGGGCCCAGGCTGCTGCCCCTCCCTTACCTGCCAGCACAGCCAAGGCCACCCCCAAAGCCAGCGCCAGCACCAGGAGCAGCAGAATCAGCACCGCCGTGCCCACGGGATGGCCCCTGAACCGTTCACCTGGAGCAGGAAAGAGCTGCTGGCTGCCAGAAGCAGAGCCGGCCCTGCAATCTGCTCAGCCCATGGCCAGGGAGCAGAGCAGGGAGCCCTGAGCCAGTGTGGGCCTCACTCAGCTGGCAGCCAGAGAGCCAAGAGCCTGGCCACAGGCAGGGACACAGCTGTGGGCACAGCCAGGGACACAGCTGTGGGCACAGGCTGCAGCAGGAGAACTGCACAGCCTTGGCGGCAGCTGGGGCTCTTGCTTCCAGCCACTGCTGGGGCCCAGCAGAGCACCAGGCCTCTTCCAGACATCGGGAAACAGCCACACACCTGCCAGCCCTGGCCTTGGCAGGGGACACTGTCCCCAGCCTAGAGGCCACAGGGGTGGCCCTGCACTCACCCAGGAATCTTCTGAGGTTCCTTTTGTGTTTATTGCCGGTTGCTGCTGTACCCTGGGGAGCCAGGGGCTCCCTCACACTCCCATCCCTGGTGCAGAATCCATTCTTCACATCTGCACTCGCTGCACGCTCACAAGTGGTGTCCCCCTGCTTATGCCAAAAGGCTTCTTGCGCCCCAGGCAAGTGTGGAGGAACCCCGGCTCCTGGTCCCTCCTGCGGATGCTGGGGCTCATTCTCAGCTCCATCACTGGACTCCAGAAATTCACCCTTCTCCTGCTCACAGGCGCCATCTCTGTGGCTGGAACAAACAGCACCTTGCTGCCGAGACATCAGGTGTGCTGCTGGCAGATCCTTTGGGAGTTCGGCCTCGGGAACAGCTTTACAGCCGCGCTGATGGCACCCTGAAGGGGACACGATGAGAGGTCACTGCTGGTGCCGGCCCTGCGGGGGCTCAGGAGGGCGGTGGCAGCTGTGGCTGCGCTGTCCCCGCTGGCCAGAGGTGCGGCAGCAGCTGCGGAGACAAGCGCAGCCTCCGGGAGCTCTCCGGTGGCCGCAGCCCCGGCCCCTGTGGCTGTGCAGCCGCTGCAGCCCAGCTCCGTGCCGGGCCAGGCGCTGCCAGCGCCTGCGAGCTGCCGGCTGCTGCTGGCCCGGGGCAGCTGCGCCTCGGAGTCCGCCTGCCGAGGGGCAAGGAGCAGCAGCCCCGGGCTGCTCACCATTGTGGCCCGCATTGCCTGCCCCGGCGCCTCGGAGCCCGGGCACAGCGAGCGCCGGCACGGCCGCTGCGGCTCCCTGCCTGTGCACACGGAGCGGCTCCTGGCACAGAGGTGTTATAATTATGTATTATATTGGTGTTTTTTGCAATTATGATTATGAATATTTGGCCATTGTGAATCAGTGAGGAGCAAGGGGTGGAGCTTCCTGAGTTGCTGCCCTGTGGCTGATGGATTATGAACGATCCTTGAGCAGGTGAGACAATTGCCATTGTGAGTCAGTGACGAGAAACGGGTGGAGCTTCCTGAGTTGCTGCCCTGTGGCTGATTATGAAAGATCGTTGAGCAGGTGAGACAATTGCCGTTGTGAGTCAGTGAGGAGCAAGGGTTGCACCTTCCTGAGTTGCTGCCCTGTGGCTGATGAATTATGAATGATCCTTGAGCAGGTGAGACAATTGCCATTGTGAGTCAGTGACGAGAAACGGGTGGAGCTTCCTGAGTTGCTGCCCTGTGGCTGATGGATTATGAATGATCCTTGAGCAGGTGAGACAATTGCCATTGTGAGTCAGTGAGGAGCAAGGGTTGCACCTTCCTGAGTTGCTGCCCTGTGGCTGATTGATTATGAATGATCCTTGAGCAGGTGAGACAATTGCCATTGTGAGTCAGTGAGGAGAAACGGGTGGAGCTTCCTGAGTTGCTGCCCTGTGGCTGATTGATTATGAATGATCCTTGAGCAGGTGAGACAATTGCCATTGTGAGTCAGTGACGAGAAACGGGTGGAGCTTCCTGAGTTGCTGCCCTGTGGCTGATTATACAAGATCCCTGAGCAGGTGAGACAATTGCCATTGTGAGTCAGTGAGGAGCAAGGGTTGCACCTTCCTGAGTTGCTGCCCTGTGACTGATGGATTATGAATGATCCTTGAGCAGGTGAGACAATTGCCATTGTGAGTCAGTGACGAGAAACGGGTGGAGCTTCCTGAGTTGTTGCCCTGGGGCTGATGGATTATGAAAGATCGTTGAGCAGGTGAGACAATTGCCATTGTGAGTCAGTGACGAGAAACGGGTGCACCTTCCTGAGTTGCTGCCCTTGGGCTGATTATGTAAGATCGTTGAGCAGGTGAGACAATTGCCATTGTGAGTCAGTGACGAGAAACGGGTGGAGCTTCCTGAGTTGTTGCCCTGGGGCTGATGGATTATGAAAGATCGTTGAGCAGGTGAGACAATTGCCATTGTGACTCAGTGACGAGAAACGGGTGCACCTTCCTGAGTTGCTGCCCTGTGGCTGATTATACAAGATCCCTGAGCAGGTGAGACAATTGCCATTGTGAGTCAGTGAGGCGCAAGGGGTGCAGCTTCCTGAGTTGCTGCCCTGTGGCTGATGGATTATGAATGATCCTTGAGCAGGTGAGACAATTGCCATTGTGAGTCAGTGAGGAGCAAGGGTTGCACCTTCCTGAGTTGCTGCCCTGTGACTGATGGATTATGAATGATCCTTGAGCAGGTGAGACAATTGCCATTGTGAGTCAGTGACGAGAAACGGGTGGAGCTTCCTGAGTTGCTGCCCTGTGGCTGATTATGAAAGATCGTTGAGCAGGTGAGACAATTGCCATTGTGAGTCAGTGACGAGAAACGGGTGGAGCTTCCTGAGTTGTTGCCCTGGGGCTGATGGATTATGAAGATCGTTGAGCAGGTGAGACAATTGCCATTGTGACTCAGTGACGAGAAACGGGTGCAGCTTCCTGAGTTGCTGCCCTGTGGCTGATTATACAAGATCGCTGAGCAGGTGAGACAATTGCCATTGTGAGTCAGTGAGGAGCAAGGGTTGCACCTTCCTGAGTTGCTGCCCTGTGGCTGATGGATTATGAATGATCCTTGAGCAGGTGAGACAATTGCCATTGTGAGTCAGTGAGGAGCAAGGGGTGCAGCTTCCTGAGTTGCTGCCCTGGGGCTGATTATGAAAGATCGTTGAGCAGGTGAGACAATTGCCATTGGGAGTCAGTGAGGAGCAAGGGTTGCACCTTCCTGAGTTGCTGCCCTGTGGCTGATGGATTATGAATGATCCTTGAGCAGGTGAGACAATTGCCATTGTGAGTCAGTGACGAGAAACGGGTGGAGCTTCCTGAGTTGCTGCCCTGTGGCTGATGGATTATGAATGATCCTTGAGCAGGTGAGACAATTGCCATTGTGAGTCAGTGACGAGAAACGGGTGGAGCTTCCTGAGTTGCTGCCCTGTGGCTGATGGATTATGAAAGATCATTGAGCAGGTGAGACAATTGCCATTGTGAGTCAGTGAGGCGCAAGGGGTGCAGCTTCCTGAGTTGCTGCCCTTGGGCTGATTATGTAAGATCGTTGAGCAGGTGAGACAATTGCCATTGTGAGTCAGTGAGGAGCAAGGGGTGCAGCTTCCTGAGTTGCTGCCCTGGGGCTGATTATGAAAGATCATAGTGCAGGTGAGACAATTGCCATTGTGAGTCAGTGAGGAGCAAGGGTTGCACCTTCCTGAGTTGCTGCCCTGTGGCTGATGGATTATGAATGATCCTTGAGCAGGTGAGACAATTGCCATTGTGAGTCAGTGACGAGAAACGGGTGGAGCTTCCTGAGTTGCTGCCCTGTGGCTGATGAATTATGAAAGATCCCTGAGCAGGTGAGACAATTGCCATTGTGAGTCAGTGAGGAGCAAGGGGTGCAGCTTCCTGAGTTGCTGCCCTGTGGCTGATTATAAAAGATCGTTGAGCAGGTGAGACAATTGCCATTGTGAGTCAGTGAGGAGCAAGGGTTGCACCTTCCTGAGTTGCTGCCCTGGGGCTGATTAGAAAAGGTCTCTAGGGGGCGCGGCAAACAGGAGCGGGCAAACAGGGGTGTGGTGAGTCTCTGGGGCGTGTACAAGGCAGTTTGCACGGCAGTTCGCGCAGGCAGGGCAAGCAGGAAGGTTTGCCAGCTTTCTTAGTAGTAAGGAGTCCCCTGTGTTGTTTTTGGTCTTTCTGCTGCCTGGTTGTGTTTGAGGTGTCTGTTAGTAATGGTTTCTACATGGTCAAAAACTGTGGCTGGTATAAGTGTAAGTGACCAAGTCGAACCCTCCAAAAAGGATGTATCTGTACAGAGCCATCCATGCCTAGAGTGTTTGAACCTATCGCTGGCTTCAGGGAGTGTTGTGGAGGAAACCTTCCTGCGGTGTGAATAAGTGAACGACCTCCTTTCACTAGTGGGCGAGCTTAGGGAGGAAGCGGAAAGGTTAAGGAGTATCAGGGAAAGTGAAAGAGAAATAGACTGGTGGAGTTCAGCTCTTCCATCTTTAAGGGAGGCGTCTGACCGAGAGACTGAGGACTTATATGCCTCCCGCTCTCAGGCAATAGAAGGGCACCTGGGAGATGAAGAGGAGTGGAAATAGGTCCCCATTCAGGGAGGTAATAACAAAAACTCCTCCCCATCCCCATCATCCAACCAGGTACCACTTCAGAACAGGTATGAGGTTCTGGATCTAGAGACTCAACTAGATGATTTAGGAGAAAATTGTCTGCCCAGTGAACCCCCCAATTATGATTCATCTGTAAGATGGATCACTGCCTCTAACATCAAGAAGAAAATAAGGGTAATTGTAGTAGGTGATTCCCTTCTGAAGGGGCCCATATGTCGACCAGACCCATCCCACAGGGAGGTCTGTTGCCTCCCTGGGGCCCGCGTACATAATATCACTGAGAGACTCCCTGGGCTGATTCAGCCCTCTGATTATTACCCACTGCTGATACTCCAGGCTGGCAGAGATGAGATTGAAAAGAGGAGTGTCAAGGCAATTAGAAAGGACTTCAGGGTACTGGGTCAGGTAGTTGATAGGGCAGGAGCTCAGGTAGTGTTCTGCTCAGTCCCTTTGATAGCGGAGGAAAATGATGAAAGAAATAGGAGAATCCGTATCATCAACAAGTGTCTTAAGGGTTGGTGTCATCAGCATAATTTTGGATTCTTTGATCATGGGGAAACTTTTACAGCATCTGCTCTGCTGGAACCAGATGGGGTACATCTCTCAGTTAAGGGCACAAGGTTTTTAGCTCATGAACTGGCAGACCTCATTGAGAGTGCTTTAAACTAGATTTGAAGGGGGAAGGGGAAGCAGCTGAGCTATCTGTAAGCAGGCCCAAGGGTTGCAAGGCTAAGCTAGGGGTGAAGTCAGTAGCCCAGCTGAGGTGTGTGTATACCAATGCACACAGCTTGGGCGACAAACAAGAAGAGCTGGAGGCCATGGTGCAACTGCAGAGCTATGATGTAGTTGCCATCACAGAAACGAGGTGGGATGACTCACATGGCTGGAGTACTGCACTGGATGGATACAAGCTCTTCAGAAGAGACAGGAAAGGAAGAAGAGGTGGAGGGGTGGCCCTTTATATTAAGCAGACTTTCGATGCCGTAGAAGTTGAAACTAAGGAAGATGGAGTTGAATGTCTATGGGTAAGAATTAAGGGGAAGGCCGACAAGGCTGACACCCTACTGGGAGTCTGTTATCGTCCACCCAACCAGGAAGAAGAGGTAGTTTACTTATTCTGTAAGCAGCTAGATAATGTTTCAAGATCATCAGCCCTTGTTCTTGTGGGTAACTTCAACCTACCAGACATCTGCTGGGAACTTAATACAGCAGTAAAGAGGCAGTCCAGGAAATTCTTAGAATGTATGGACAACAACTTTTTGTCGCAGCTGGTGGGTGAACCCACCAGGGGAGGGACTATGTTAGATCTGCTGTTTGCAAATAGAGATGGGCTGGTGGGAGATGTGGTGGTTGGAAGTCGCTTGGGGCAGAGTGATCATGAAATAATGGAGTTCTCAATATTTGGCGAAGTTAGGAGGAGCACCAGTAAGACTCTTGCATTAGACTTCCGGAGGGCAGGCTTTGGCCTGTTTAGGAGACTTATTCAGAGCGTCCCTTAGGAAGCAGCCCTTAAAAACAAAGGAGTTCAGGAAAGCTGGGCATGCCTCAAAACAGAGATCTTGAGGGCACAGGAACAGACTGTCCCTGTGTGCTGAAAGATCAGTCAATGGGGTAAACGTCCAGCCTGGCTGGGCAAGGAGGTTTTGGAGGAACTTAGGAATAAAAAGAGGATGTATCAGCATTGGAAGGAGGGTCAGGTCTCTAAGGAAGTATTCAAGAAGGCTGCTAGAGTATGCAGAAAAAAAATTAGGGAGGCCAAAGCTCAGTTTGAATTTAGAATGGTGACTTCTGTAAAGGATAATAAAAAATGTTTTTACAAATACATTAATGCTAGAAGGAAGGGTAAGACCAGCCTTTGTTCTTTATTGGACAAGGCAGGGAACTTAGTATCTGCAGATGAGGAGAAGGCAGAAGTGCTTAATGCCTACTTTGCCTCAGTTTTTAGTGGGAAGATGACGTGCCCTCAAGACACCTGCCCACCTGGGCTGGTTGATGGTGCCAGGGAGCAGAATGGTCCCCACATTATCCAAGAGGAGGCAGTCAAAGAACTACTGAAATGCTTGGATGTTCATAAATCTATGGGACCAGATGAGATCCACCCCAGGGTAATGAGACCTGGCAGATGAGCTTGCAAAGCCACTCTCCATCATTTACCAACAGTCCTGGCTCACTGGTGAGGTTCTGGATGACTGGAAGCTGGCCAATGTGATACCCATTGACAAAAAGGGTGCAAAGGAAGATCCTGGTAATTGTAGACCAGTCAGCCTGACCTCAGTACCTGGCAAAATAATGGAACAGTTTATATTAAGTGCCATCACAAAGAATTTACAGGATGGCCAGGGTATCAGGCCCAGTCAGCATGGGTTTAGGAGGGGTAGGTCATGTTTAACCAACCTGGTCACCTTTTATGACCAGGTAACCTGCCTAGTGGATGCAGGGAAGGCAGTAGATGTTGTTTATTTGGATTTCAGCAAGGCCTTTGACACTGTCTCCCACAGCATACTCCTAGACAAGCTGGCAGCTCGTGGATTGGACAGGAGCACTCTCTGCTGGGTTAGGAACTGGCTGCATGACCGGGCCCAGAGAGTGATGGTGAATGGTGCTGCATCCAGCTGGCGGCCAGTCACCAGTGGTGTCCCTCAGGGTTCTGTGCTGGGGCCAGTTCTGTTTATTGATGACATGGATGAGGGTTTAGAGTCTTTCATTAGCAAATTTGCAGATGACACTAAGCTGGGAGCATGTGTCGATCTGTTTGGGGGACGGAGGGCTTTGCAGAGGGACTTGGAACGGTTGGATGGATGGGCAGAAACCAATGGGATGAAGTTCAATAAGTCCATGTCACAGACATTTCTTTTATGAAAAATCCTCTCTCAGGATTTTTCCTGCTGAAGCTGAGAAGTTCAGAACCAGACATAAACAATAAGTTATCTGCTGCTGTGGAATGCAACAGGTCCGACTGGATTGGCCCAGCTTGGATGTTTTTAGTTAGTGGCCAATCCAGGACTGAATTCTCTCAGACAGAGTCGGAGAGAGCTCCTTTGTTTTCATTCTTTACTTTTCTATTCTTAGCAGCAGCTTCTGAAAAGCTCCCCTGCTTTTTCTTTTAGTATAGTATAATGTAGTATATATATATCAAAAAATAATAAATCAAGCCTTCTGATCATGGAGTCAGATCTATGTCTCTTCCTTCATCCCAAGAACCCTTGTGACAGCTGTCACAAGTCCAAGTGCCGAGTCCTGCACTTTGGCCACAATAACCCCTGCAACGTTATAGGCTGGGGATGGTGTGGCTGGGCAGTGCCCAGGTGGAAAGGGACCTGGGGGTGCTGGTTGACAGTCGGCTGAACATGAGCCAGCAGTGTGCCCAGGTGGCCAAGAAGGCCAATGGCATCCTGGCCAGTATCAGGAATAGTGTGGCCAGCAGGAGCAGGGAGGTCATTCTGCCTCTGTACTCGGCACTGGTGAGGCCACACCTCGAGTATTGCATCCAGTTCTGGGCCCCTCAGTTTAGGAGGGACGTTGAGATGCTTGAGCGTGTCCAAAGAAGAGCAACGAGGCTGGTGAGGGGCTTGGAACACAAGCCGTATGAAGAACGACTGAGGGAGCTGGGGTTGTTCAGCCTGGAGAAAAGGAGACTCAGAGGTGACCTTATCACTCTCTTCAACTTCTGAAGGGTGGCTGTGGTGAGCTGGGCGTCGGTCTCTTTCTCCGGGCAACAACAGACAGAACAAGAGGACACAGTCTCAAGCTGTGCCAAGGGAGATACAGGCTAGAATTAAGGAGGAAGTTTTTCACAGAAAGAGTGGTCAAATACTGGAATCATCTGCCCAGGGAGGTGGTGGAGTCACCATCCCTCAATGTGTTTAAAAAAAGACTGGATCTGGCACTTGGTGCCATGATCTAGTTGAGGTGTTAGAACATGGGTTGGACTCGGTGATCTTAAAGGTCTCTTCCAACCTAGAAATTCTGTGATTCTGTGAATGCTATATGCATAATGTTAAAGTAACCTTGTTTTTATTTCTGCTCTTAAAAAACTTAAACATTTTAGTAGTTGTAGCTGATATAGTTATGAGTGAACTGTCTGATTGGTCGGGAGAACATCCAGTGAACATGTAATCAGGACACTGCTATTGATATGCCAGCTATCAGCATCTGGCGTCTGAAGTATACCAGGGCCCAAACTGAAAATGAAACAGACCAAAACCACAGCTAAGAAATATGAATGCCCTATAAAAGCAGCCCCAAAGGAGAGGCTATGTAAAATAGTTCCTGGATTATGCAGAGAAGTTTATCAGAAAATATGAATATGTGTAAGATCTATGAATATGCAACAGGTTGATGTAACGGTAAAAGCTATTTAAGGGGGTCTCTCCAAAGACAAAGTTGTGCTCTTAGCTGAATGCCAAGCACCCGGCCCTTTTCAACCCTTTATTTCTGTCTCCTACAGTCATTAAACTTTGTAAGTTTTAGCAGGAAAGTGAATCTCCTTTTTCAGAGAGGGCAGCGCCGAGAAGCCTCGGCCCCGCAGCAGGCACCATGCGGCGCTTCCTGCCCGCACTCGGCGCCGGCAGCGCTTTGGGCTCTGAGGCACGTTCAAGCTCATGCCGTGCCAGCCCCGAGCCGGGCACGGACACCTCCCGCCCGAGCAGCGGCCCCCAGCCCGGTGCCGCACGGCCGGGAACGGTCCCGGGCACGGAGCAGCCGCCTCCGTCCTAGCGAGAGCAGCCGGGATGAGCCATCGCTGCCGCGGCACCGGCTCCATCCCGGCCATCCGGGCAAGGAGGAGAGCGCGGGCAGCCGCTTCCTCGGCGATCCCAGCGCAGGGGGCACACGGGGAAAGCCGGCACCAGGAACTCGCCAGAGCCCCCCGGCCCTCACCGCGGCCCCCTCCGCCCGCAGCGAGCCCCGAGCGGGGGCAGCACCGACCGCGGTCCCACCTGAGCTGGAACCGCCTCCGAGTTCCGCCATCGTCTTGCCGGGCTCCGGGCGCCGGCGGCGCGGCGGTAGCGGCCGAAAAGGTAGACGGTCATTGCCGCCTCTCTTTTATAGTTGTCTTGAGTGATGTTGGCCGTTTTAACCAATCAGCGTGCGGGGAAGCAGCCAATGACGGCTCGGAGCGCGTCCCGGGAGCGCTGTTCGGAGGCGCGGCCGCCCTACACCGCGCCCGCGGGCCGCTCTCCTTGGGGTTCCCGCTGCCTTCTTCGGGGTCGGTTGTTTCACCGTTCTGGCGCGTCATTGACACCCCGGGCATCTGCCATCCCCTTGGCATCTGAACCCGAGTCCCTCTGGCTCGGCTGAGCGCAGTGCAAACCCCCTGCGGTGTCGGCAGGCGCGGGGCTGCCCCGCCTCACCCCGAGCCCCGGGCGGGTCCCAGCTCGGCCGCCCCTCGCTGCCGCCGGGGCTTTCCCCGCTCCCGGGGCTCGGCTTTGCCCGCCGGCTCCGCTTGGCCCCGGGCGAACTCGCTCCCTCCCCGTGGCTCCCCCCCTGCGGCGGGGCGAACCCCCGGCATTTGCTGGAAGGGCTCTGACTGCCCCTGGTTACTGAAGCCTCACGCACCGTGTCCTAGAACGCCGTAAAAATGTGCTGAAATTCTTTTTTAAAGTTCATCTTGTGTTTTTCGTGGACTCTGATTTCTCTGAGAATTCTTACCGGAGAGATTCAAAGCAGTAAATGCAGTGCCTCCTTATTATTATCATGTGCAGCATAACAGAATCGAATTTCTTTAACAGAAATGCTAACATTTAATATATGCTATTACACTAAATACAATCTCGAGAAGCTCCCGGTTTGTTGCACACTTTGCCAAATTCTACATTGCTGTTTCTTTAGGTACAATTTAAAAGTTTTAGTAAATTTATGGTTCCATAAAATTTGCGGCTCCCATGCGTTTTTCTCAATATTAAATTACATAGGGTCAAGTTATTGGTCACATTTTTCTAATCCCACCATGCCGTTGTTTCAACCACGGTTTGTTCACATTTTGGTGCCTTTTGGTATTAATAGCATCAGAATAAGTTACATTTTGTAGTACCCAGAACTTTTAAGCATATTGATTGTTAGTTCGATTCTGTTTTATTTAAATATTATTTTAGTGTTGCTAAGATTAAGCAAAGCAAGATCTGAGTAATATTGAACTATATTTTATTACTCAAATGAGTTAATTTTGTTAAGAGTCATTTATGTCGAGGTGGATCTCTTCTGTTTTATCTTCCACAGATAACACAGGAGAGTGGGTGGCTGTTCTACATTATGGCTGGTATCCATTGGAAGCTGTTCAGTGTTCCATTGCTATGGATACAGGGATGCTGGAAGAATATTGTCTGCAATTCCTGAGACAGTCACTGCTGATGTATTGGTTCCATCATGTGAATTCACTCATTTTTATAACAGGCATTATTCATAAGACACCATCACCTTATTTATAGCTGGCTTTTCATGAACTTTGACATATCTTTGTGTGACTATCCACAAGACATGGTGTCACTTTGGGATCTCTCTGTTTTGTTCTGCAGCTGCAGCTGCATCTCTTTGAACAGGCTGTCTGCAGCCGTTCCCTGCACTGCCTGCTCAGCCTTTAGTCCCTTCTCCTGTTCCAGCAGGGTTGCTGGGCCTTGACCCAGCGCTGTCTCATGATTTTCCTGTGTTTTCAGAGTTCCAGGATGAGATCTCTGGGCTCTGTCAAAAGCCTCATCTGAGCTGAGGTCCTGTGGCCTTTCCTGACCCTTTTGTGCCACATCCTCATGGGACAGGGCTGTGACCTGCTGAGGGCAAAGCTGCTCCTACTCTGTGGGAATCAGACACAGCCCCAGTTATTCTCACAGGAACACTCCAGCAGTTTGCTGTGTTTGGGGCATCTCATAGCTGCTATTATTGAGAGATTTGTTTTTGAGGTATGTGAGGGAGACCCTCCCAATGAGGGTCTGGGCTCTGGCCAGGCCCTGGCCCTACCTGGTCAGAAAATTGCCAACAAACTCAGATTTTTTCTGCCTCAAAACTCTATTCAAGTCTGTTGGCCTTGGCAATTTGACCCTATACCAATAGGACAGCTGGATCTATTTTTAAAGTGAGCTTGGACGCCTTTCCTGGGAATGGCTCTCCAGGTCCTCACTGAAATTAGGTTTGTCAGCTGCTGCAGGCTCTGGGTGATGGTTCAGTATTTAAGATATTGATATGTGTTATTAATTACATGCATTATCTGACTTATTCTTGATTACTGTCAGTTTCTTGTTTCACTACATGTATTGTTTTGTTTTGATGCTCCCTTCATGTTCAGAGCAAGAGACATGCTTGTTATTTTTAAAACAAAAAGAGAGGAAAATTGGCTCCTAAAGAATTTCTAAACAATGCAATATTTATACTAAAAGTATTTTAAAGGCTTTTCTGTAAGTGTCACAGTGAGGGTGGCTGTGACAAACCTCTCTGGTTCCCTGACTTCAGGCGAGGGTGGTGAAAAGGAAAAGGAGCGGGTTCGATGGAGCTGCCTGGAAAGAACTTTCATAAAGGGTGAGAAACAACAAACATGGAGAAGCCATGCACAATAAGAGGGGCAGGATCCAGAGACCCCAAACAGAGGGGAAGCAAGAATAGATACACTCAGGGGTGGAACATTCTAGAACTGTAACCATATGGGAGAAACAAGTAAGCACTAGGGGAGCAGAACTTGGGCAACGTAACATGAAAACACCAAAGGCTCATGGAGGAACTCTCAGGCTGGCACTGAATTAAACAAATGATTCCCAGGGCTTGAAACCAATGCCTGGCTCTTTGGGGGTAAAATCCAGCTGAGTCTGAGTCACAGCTGGGCCAAGTCCCACATATGAGGATCTCCAGGTGAGTGTGCAATGGCAAGGCCTGGCTGATTTATGGACTGAGGTAGAATGCAGAAGAAGCAGCTTTGGACTGAGTTATGGCGCTGGCAGTGAACTCCCTTCCCCAAGGCAGCAGCTCCGAAAATCCTCCTCCGAAGCAGAGAGAGAGCCAGCAGCTGACGGACCTTTCCTCAGAGTCATGTGCCTGATGCCAAAAGTGAGATTCCTCCTCAGCGCATGTCAGCGGTTCTTCTTCCTCTTCCAAAGACAGTCATAAAGTGCGGAGTTCAGGCCAGCTTAGGATGAATTCCAAGACCCCAGGGCAATTTGGATTTCCCATTGGAGCTCGTTGTGTCATGAGGGCAATGCTCTCACTGCAGGCAGCATCGGGGGCAGGATGGATTGCAGAGACTTTTCCTTTGCAGCCCCAGGCCAGCGTTGGCACTGGGGATGAAGAGGCACTGAGGTGAGCCTGAGAGGAAGGGCAAGGCACAGAGTGCAGCTGAGGAAGGACAGCGCTGTGCTGGGCTCAGAGGTGAAGCTGGCACTGCCCAGCGTGGAGAAGGTCCTTTGTGCAGCCCCTGTTACAGGGCAGCTTGGGCCTTGCTGCAGACATACGGCCGCTCACTTGAGCACATCTCACTCCTGAATCTGTTCCCGTCAGCCAGGTACACACACTGGGAATTGCCGAGGACATCAAACCTGCAGGGAGGAGCAGAGGCAGCGCTGGCTGCCAGGGGAAGCCCTTGTGCCCCTGTGCCCCCAGGCCCTGCCCGGCTCCCCGGCACTCACCGGGAGCTGTAGCTGCTGCCGTCCCCCCAGAGCAGGCGCTCGTCCCGTCTGCGCAGCCCGAGCCAGAAATCGCCGTTCCCGCGGAGGCGGAAGAGCAAATCCTGCCCAGGAGAGAGGAGTGGGAGCTGCCCCGGCCCCTCGGGGGGACACGTGCCCGGGGCTGCCCCCGCACGCCGGGGCTCCTTCCCTGCAAGGCCCCGGCCCAGGGCTGCAGCCCCGGCCCTACGAGCACCGAGCCCGGCCCAGGAGCACCCCCAGGCTGCCCTCGGCCACCCCACAGCGCCCGCAGCCCCTCACTCACCATGGCCTCCTCATCCTTGGCAATGGCCAGGGAGGCCCCGAGCTCGGAGCACCGTTCCTGGCCCTGATCCCAGGTGCTGTAATCCCTTGACAAGTAGTAGCAGACCCCATTGTACCCAACCCAGCCATGGGGACAGCACTGCAGGGTCGCAGGTGTGACTGGAACCTGTGGTGCTGCTGCAGGGGGAAGAGGAGAAGGTCTGAGGATTCCCCTGTGCAGGGAGCAGGGAGCCCGCTCTGCCCCGAGGGGCTGGGCCCAGGCTGCTGCCCCTCCCTTACCTGCCAGCACAGCCAAGGCCACCCCCAAAGCCAGCACCAGCACCAGGGGCAGCAGAATCAGCCCCGCTGTGCCCACGGGATGGCACCTGAACCGTTCACCTGGAGCAGGAAAGAGCTGCTGGCTGCCAGAAGCAGAGCCGGCCCTGCAATCTGCTCAGCCCATGGCCAGGGAGCAGAGCAGGGAGCCCTGAGCCAGTGTGGGCCTCACTCAGCTGGCAGCCAGAGAGCCAAGAGCCTGGCCACAGGCAGGGACACAGCTGTGGGCACAGCCAGGGACACAGCTGTGGGCACAGGCTGCAGCAGGAGAACTGCACAGCCTTGGCGGCAGCTGGGGCTCTTGCTTCCAGCCACTGCTGGGGCCCAGCAGAGCACCAGGCCTCTTCCAGACATCGGGAAACAGCCACACACCTGCCAGCCCTGGCCTTGGCAGGGGACACTGGCCCCAGCCTAGAGGCCACAGGGGTGGCCCTGCACTCACCCAGGAATCTTCTGAGGTTCCTTTTGTGTTCATTGCCGGTTGCTGCTGTGCCCTGGGGAGCCAGGGGCTCCCTCACACTCCCATCCCTGGTGCAGAATCCATTCTGCACATCTGCACTCACTGCACGCTCACAAGTGGCATCCCCCTGCTTATGCCAAGAGGCTTCTTGGGCCCCAGGCAAGTGTGGAACCGCGGCTGCTGGTCCCTCCTGGGGATGCTGGGGCTCATTCGCAGCTCCATCACTGGACTCCAGGAATTCACCCTTCTCCTGCTCACAGGCGCCATCTCTGTGGCGGGAACAAACAGCACCTTGCTGCCGAGACATCAGGAGTGCTGCTGGCAGATCCTTTGGGAGCTCGGCCTCGGGAACAGCTTTACAGCCGCGCTGATGGCACCCTGAAAGGGACACGATGAGAGGTCGCTGCTGGTGCCGGCCCTGCGGGGGCTCAGGAGGGCGGTGGCAGCTGTGGCTGCGCTGTCCCCGCTGGCCAGAGGTGCGGCAGCAGCTGCGGAGACAAGCGCAGCCTCCGGGAGCTCTCCGGTGGCCGCAGCCCCGGCCCCTGTGGCTGTGCAGCCGCTGCAGCCCAGCTCCGTGCCGGGCCGGGCGCTGCCAGCGCCTGCGAGCTGCCGGCTGCTGCTGGCCCGGGGCAGCTACGGCTCGGAGTCCGCCTGCCGAGGGAGGGGCAAGAAGCAGCAGCCCCGGGCTGCTCACCATTGTGCCCCGCATTGCCTGCCCCGGCACCTCGGAGCCCGGGCACAGCGAGCGCCGGCACGGCCGCTGCGGCTCCCTGCCTGTGCACACGGAGCGGCTCCTGGCACAGAGGGCAGCGCCGAGAAGCCTCGGCCCCGCAGCAGGCACCATGCGGCGCTTCCTGCCCGCACTCGGCGCCTGCAGCGCTTTGGGCTCTGAGGCACGTTCAAGTTCATGCCGTGCCAGCCCCGAGCCGGGCACGGACACCTCCCGCCCGAGCAGCGGCCCCCAGCCCGGTGCCGCGCGGCCGGGAACGGTCCCGGGCACGGAGCAGCCGCCTCCGTCCTAGCGAGAGCAGCCGGAATGAGCCATCGCTGCCGCGGCACCGGCTCCATCCCGGCCATCCGGGCAAGGAGGAGAGCGCGGGCAGCCGCTCCCTCGGCGATCCCAGCGCAGGGGGGTCACGGGGGAAGCCGGCACCAGGAACTCGCCAGAGTCCCCCGGCCCTCGCCGCGGCTCCTCCATCCGCAGCGAGCCCCGAGCTGGGGCAGCACCGACCGCGGTCCTACCTGGGCTGGAGCCGCCGCTTCGCCGTGTTGCGGGTGCCGCCGCTGCTGTGGAAATGACCCGAACTGACCGCCCGCCGGCCCTCCCATCCCGGCTAAATCTCGGGAGCACTCGGGCTGGCGCCGCAGGGCAGACTCCGAGGGAGCACTCAGGCCGGTGCCGGAGCTCGGAGCCGATGCCGCTGTGGGAGAGGCTTTTGGCCTCTTTGGCCAATCAGCGTGCGTGGAAGCAGCGGGTGGCGGGGCAGCAGCGGGGGCCGGGCCGGGCCAGGAGCGTCCTGGAAATCACCGGAGCCGTTTTGCTCTCTTGTACCAAAGTGACTCCCGGCGCCACGTTGGGAGCCAGAGCCAGGGACATCTTCAGAAGCAGAAGCGACGCGAGGGGAGGAGTCAGGTCACTCCTGTCCTGCAAAAACTTTGCTAAGAAAAGGGCCCCACTCTGTTGAAGCTGATGAAGAACCGGAGCCCCGGGGAAGCCGCTTCTGGGGGTCTCTACAGTGAATTACGGCAGGGATTCTTGGACTGAGCCCGGCCAGGCCAGTTGCTCGGTGCCAGCAAAAGCGCTCTGTGCATCTCCTCCTGTCCCTGGCAGAAAACAGAACACAGCAGGAAAAGCCTTCATTTGCACAGTAACTTTTTAACCATCATGTTCACATCTCAAGGACTTGTAGACACCCTTCTAATTTCAAGACAGGAAAAGCTTCCTGGATATTTTTCATTTCAGCAGGAGCCTAAGGAAGCCCTCAGCAGCAGGAGATTGGGATAACTGCAAGGCTGCTTTCTGGAGCAGAGGGAGCAGGGTGTGCTCCTCAAAGCCAGACCTTCACCCACAGCAGCCAGAAGGTAGAAAAACAAGGACCCAACAAAACCTTAAGTGGGGAACGGGTTATCAAGGGTTTTATAAGGAAAGAACAAGGTCTGGGAAACAGGACCCAGAAGGTGAGAGAGGAAGGAAAACGGGAGGCAGCTGAGGCCTCTTCAGATTCGAGAAGAGAAGAGAAGGCAGGAGAATGGAGGAGGAAAGGAAAGCCTGGCACTAAATTCTAACGCTGCCGGCACGGCCGCTGCGGCTCCCTGCCCGTGAACACGCAGCGCCTCCGGGCACAGAGCGCAGCGCCGCCGCCGCCATCGCGCCGCTCCTCCCCGGGGGCGGAGCGGTTTGGGCCCCGGCGCGATGGAGGCGCTGCGGCGGCCGGCGCTGCCCGAGGACGCGGTGCGCTACCGCCTGTTCGCGGCGGCGGCGGCGGGCCCGCCGGCGAGGCGCTGCTGCGGCGCTGCGCTGAGCTGGCCCTGGTGCGCTTCGCCCCGCTCCTGGCCGCCTGCGTGTGGCAGCGGCAGCCGTTCCGCCTGCGCTACGTGCCGGGCCGCGGTGAGCCGGGAGCGGGCCCCGGGAGGCACGGCGGGAGAGCGCCCTGAGCGGGGAGACTGTGAGGGGGACCCGGCGGCCGGGACCCGGGAGGGTGTGAAGGGAAGCCGGGAACGTGTGAGGGGGAACCGGGAGGGTGTGAGGGGGATCCGGCGGCCGGAATCGAGGAGCGTGTGAGGGAGAACCCGGGAGCGTGTTAAGGGGACCCCGCGGCCGGGAACCGAGAGCTTGTGAGGGGGAACCGAGGGGGTGTGAGGGGAACCCGGCGGCCGGAATCGAGGAGCGTCTGAGGGGGAACCGGGGGGGGGATCGTTTGAAGGGGATCCAGCGGCCGGGAACCCGGAGCTTGTGAGTGGCGACCGGGAGAGTGTGAGGGGCACCTGGCGGCCGAGAACCGGGATCTTTTGAGGAGAGTCCGGCGGCCGGGAACCGGCAGTGTGTGAGCGGGAAGTGGGCCATGTGAGGAGGACCTGGGGGCGGGAGGTGTGAGGGGAACCCGGCGGGCAGAAGCCAGGAGTGTGTGAGGGGGAACTGGGGCGTGTGAGGGGGACCCGGCGGGCTCGAACCGGGAGCGTGTGAGGGGGATCCGGCGGCTTCCCCGACTCTCGGTGTCACAGCACGGGTTAACCCAGTGAGGCATCTGGTGCCACCTCCCTGCTGCAGCTGGGCCATCCCCGAGCACAGGACACAAGATTCTGTCAGCAGGGTCTGGGATATCCGCAGTGAGGGAGACTCCACAGCCTGTGTGGACAATCTGTTGCTGGGCATGGCGTTGCTGAGCCGCCTCTCCTGTCTCTGCCCCGTGCAGGCGAGATCCCGGCGCACTTGGGCGGCACCACGGTGTTCGGGGATAACGTGGAGGATGAGTGGTTCATTGTGTACCTGCTCCGGGAGATCAGCAGGGAGTTCCCGGGGCTGGCAGCCAGGTGAGGCGGGTGCTGCTGAGCTGCTTTTGTGGGAGGGCTGCCAAGGGGCAGTGCCTGTGCTCTGAAGGTCCTGTCTTACCATTGCCCATCCTTGGAGGTGTTTCCCCATCCCATACACGTTGGAAGTGTCCAAGGGCAGGTTGGATGGGGCTTGGAGCAGCCCGGGCTAGTGGAAAGTGTGCCTGCCTGTGGCAAGTGTGTGGGAACCAGGTGTTGATCTTTAAGGTCCCTTCTAACCTACGCCTTTCTATGGGTTTATGAATATTTAAAAAATCCCAGCAGACATGGATTCGGAAGTGTGTTGTTGTGCTCTGCAAGGCTTTTCCTGCTAAATTTCCAATTTCTCCTTGACCAGGATTGATGACAACGATGGAGAGTTTCTCTTGATAGAAGCAGCTGATTTTCTCCCAAAGTGGCTGAATCCTGAGACCAGTGAAAACAGGGTGAGTAAAACTTGTGTGCAGCTGGCAAGGGGGACCCAGTGGCCTTTTCTGGAGCAGCTGGAGTTTTCTCTTGCACCTCTAGCCAAGCGGTCTGACTGCCTCTGAAAATCCAGAGTGCTGTCTGTCCCTGACTGTTGCTCCCTTCAGGAGCACTCCTGTATCCACCTGAACTTTCTTGCTCTGCTAGAACCACTTGCATTTTTTTGTTTTTTACCATATTGTGGAGTGCTTAGGCCAGAGAATTTGCTGCCCTCAGAGTAGGGAATGCTCAGGGCTGGAGTGTTGCTGTCTCTGTAAGGACACAGGCTTTGTCTGGTCCAGGTGAAATAATGAGCAGACACCTTCCCCTGGATATGGATGGTTGCTAATGGCAGTGGATTAAAATGGACATCATTCATTTGGTCATTAGCAAAAAATTGTTCAATTATTTTTTTCCTACCCCAAGATTCTTGCAAGGCCTGGAACACAACACCAAAATTGATCACAAGTGTGCACCTGGAGTGTCAGGCTCATACTTTCCTTTTGTTTGAGGGAACAGACAGAGTGAGGGAGTTGAGAACGTTGCATTCAGGGCTTTTCTTAGGATCAGGAACCAGCAGAGGTCGATGTGGCACCTGAAATGCTGCTTTTTAATGCCTGTGATGCTCTGAAGCAGTTAGGCTATCCTGGTTCTCCTGAAGCACTTCTCTAGTCGAAGAGAAAAGTGTAATGATTATTGTTGTTAAGGAAACAAGATGTATTCGATGAAACTTGTTGCAATTAAAATAGAGATTTTTCCTGGTTGGATTGTCGTCTCTGGCATCTCAAATAACTTTTTTAGAAAAGCTGTGCTGCTCCCTGCATTGGTTCTCGATTTGTACTTGAAGAAGAGGGATTATTTCAAGGTGAAGCAGTGTGTCTGTGGCTTTTGAGCATTCCAGGGAAAATACATTTTAACCCTTGAACTTGTGTAAGGAGTTGCAGTGGGGCCAGAGCTTGAATCCTTATCTCTGTGTGAAATTAATTAATGTTTTTAAAGGGGACATGTGCAGGTTGTTTCCCCTTTGAAAGTAATTTATTTTGGAAATTAAATAGAAAAAAGGAAGATGTGGGGATTGATTCATTTATCTAAAGCAAGGGGACATATACACTTGAGTGAAGAAAAACCACCATATGTGATTGTGTGAGGTATAACTGATTCCACTGGTTTACATTTCATTTCCACCCCTCTAGAATTCAATATTCTTCAAGATCCATACATAACATCATAGACCTATCTGGGCCCATTCAAGTGTAATTTTTATGTGTGCGTGGTTTTTGTGGGTTCTGGGGGTTTTGGTGAGGTTTTCTGGGTTTTTTTTTTTAAGGATGCCTTTGACTACTTCTTTGAAGTTAATAGATTGGACATAAATTGAGTACTTACTTGAAGGTTATAAAATAGGACAACTTTATTCAGATTCTTAGGTTAATATCCTTTAATATACTTCAGTTATAGGGATGCCCCTTTGCTGTATTGAGTTCCAAGTGTACATGGCAAAGACCAACGTTGGGAAAAGTTTCAGCAGCCACAAGAGAGGGGTGAGTGTGCCTTGAGCTCTGATTTGCAGCAGTAATTTCCAAGCAGGAAATGTGCTGCAAGGGGCCATTCTGAGTAATGTGATTGAAACCTTCCCACGTGCAAGCCAGTTGTGCTGGACCTGCACCATAATGTTTTTTATAAACTAAAGCTTACCTAAGCTTTGAATGTGCCCATCTTTTCCAAGGCTTAGTTCCATTTCCCTGTTTTTAGTAGTAGGGCAAGCAGCTGCAGCTTCACTTGTGAGTTCCTGTAGCAGTTTTCTCCCATAGGAAGCTGAGGCAGGACTCAGCAACACTTTGTGTCCTTCTCTTGGAACGTAATGTGGGTAATGGTCAGTGGTGATTTTCAGCTGGCATGAGCATTTGGTGGCTGAATTCCTGTCTGTCAAGACTCAGGAGTGTACTGGATTTTGTTGGCTGCAGAATTGTTGTTTCTTTTCTCCTGTGGTTTGCCTTTTTTTTTCCTTTAAATCTGCTCCTGCCATTTGATAAACCTTTCTCTTTGTACTTGATAAACCTTTCTGTTTGTACTCCCTGCAGGCAAGTTCTGTTGGAGCAGCCCCATGTGAGAGTGCTGGCCCTGATTCTGGAGCTGAGGCTGCTGAGCTGGCAGCCCTGGATGTGGACATGAACCTGGTGGCAAACCTGCTCGAGTCCTACAGTGCCCAGGCTGGCCTGGCAGGACCCACCTCGAACATTTTACAGAGCCTGGGGGTGAATTTACCTGAGAGCACAGAGCTCACTGGCAGCTGAGCAAGGCAGGGACAGGCTTTGGACAAGACATGGCTGGGGGGGAGATGAAGCACAGACACATGAGCAGCATGTGGAAGAAGAGGCCAAAGGTTTTAATTGTGACCATTCTGTTCATTCTGTGTCACTTCAGCAGAGTGAATTTACCTGCAAAAGCTTCTGTTTGCACACTGTCTTGGGTGGAAATGAGATTTTCTTAGTGGTGACACAATTTCAGAAAACTGAAAAATGATGTTGAATGAATAACTCAAATGAGGTTTTCTTTTATTACAGCACCTCTCTTCCATTTTTTCATTCAGTGATCCAATTTGGCACATTTCTAAAATGTCCTTTTACCCCTTGCTGAGTGGGTTCAATATCTGGGGAGCAGTTCTTGTTCTGAAAATGCTGCTGCCTTCAGGGAGAGGTGGGGAAATACCACATTGCAGGAAGAGTAATTGGATCAAATGTGTAAATATTTGCAGAAACATTTTTTAATTTTATTTCAATAAAAACAACAATACAACTTGATTACTGAATGTTTTGAAGGTATGCGTAACTTCCTCAGTGCAGTATCAGTTCTTGGAGTGAAAGTATTTCTGTAATTGTTCATTTTCTGAATGAATTCCATTATTGCTGAATGTTGATATACAGCTACTGCTGGCATGATGTGAGCCCAGGCTGAACAGTTTGGGGTTTTTTTCAGTGAAAATGTGGCTGGAAGGCATGCAGCAAGTTGCTTTTGTGTGGAATGAAAAATCTTTTTTAAATATGAAAACTTTACTTTGAACAAGATAAATATGATATAAAATACATAGAAATTCTTGATACACAGACACCAGCAATGCAGTCTAATGCCAGGTCCAAAATAGCTTCTTAATTTCTCTTTATTTCTTTTTCATTCAGCAATTAATGAGTTGTCCTCCACTGAAGTTGTGTAATTTACTTTGTCAGCAGTTCAGGGAGAGCACTGGCAGGTTGGACAGGGATTAGAGATGGAAACAAAAGCTGAGAAGTGTGAAGAAGGTTCTGCTGAATTTCAAGGAATTTGGACTGCTGAGAGGTGAGAGACTCAGACAGATCTGTGGTGGAAAAATGGGGTTAAGAGAGGTTTTTTAATTGAGACAAGGATAATGAGCAGTTAGTGGTGGAAAACAGAGGTACTTGAACCTTGGGAAGGGTTGGTGTTTGACCAGGGAAGGTAATTTACACTGAAAAGACATAAAATTCTCCACTGATGAGTAGCTAGATCAAATTTAGATACTTTAAAAAATGATTGAGTTGAAGAACATGATCACATTTAACTGCTGTGTGGCCTGTGCTATAGAAAAGGTCCAGATATATGGAAGGACTCCCTTAGTGCATGAGGAGAACTCCTGAGCTGAGGTTCAGAACAAAGCTGCTCCTTTGCAAACACTCCAGCTGATGTTGCTGCTTGGATAATCTGACTTTTCCATCAGTGGGGCTGGGATTTCTCTGGGGCTCTGCTCATCCCAACTATTTCCATTTGTTCAGCAGCTTCACAGTGGAGCCCTGCAGGGCTCTGGGAGTGCTCCCAGGAGAGTTTGCCATGGAAGAAGAAGCATTTCCATGCTGCCTCTCCCACTCCTTTGAGGTAACACACCAGGCATCTCCACTTGAAATTCTGAGAGTGTTTTTAGTGAAGGAAGCCTGATGGAATGAATTAGGGAAGACAAGTGGTGTGTGGTTCCCTTTCAATGGATTTCTGTCAAAGTGTATTCTGAAGTTGTTGAACTGGTTAATTTTCCCTTATTGTCTGTGTTTCAACTGGGGGAATCCCCATTCACCTGCAATGTTGAGGGTATCCATGGAAAGAAACCCTGCCTTGGCCATTACTTCAGGGCTACAAATGGATGGGGAATCCCCATTTTCTTGCTGAAATAGATCAGGGAACACCCTTTGTGATGGGATTTTGTAGGTTTGAAATGAGAGCAAACCTTCAATTTTCATTATCTTACAGTTTAGATTGACAAGGAATCTCTGTTGTGTCTTATTTTTTTAGAGTTTAAATTGGGACAAACAACAACTTATTCCATCGTTTGAGGGATTTATATTGAGGGACAACAAAAGGGCTGGAAAAAATGGCAGGAAAAAGGATGGAAAAAAGGCAAGAAAAAAGGTGGGGAAAAAAGGGTGGCAAAAAAGTGCAGCGGGGGGCAAAAATGGGGGTGAAGGTTGCAAAAATGGCAGGAAAAGAAGGCAGGGGAAAAAGGGTGGGGGAAAAACAACAGGCAAAAAAGGTGGGGAAAAGGCCGCAAAAAAGGGGACAAAAGGGCAGGGCAAAAATGGGGCAAAAAAAGAGCAAAAAAGGCAGCAGAAGAAGGCAGGGAGGAGTGTAAAATGGAGATGGCATAATGGTGAAAAGGTGGCATTTAGGAAGCAGGAAAGCTCTAGAAAGGTGAGGAGAAAAGGGTGCAAAACATGAGAGGAAAAAGGATGGGAAATATGGGGGAAGAAGAGCAGGAGTCCCAGAGACACCCCCACAGCTCAGGCCCCCCTCCCCAATCCCACAGACACCCCCAGGTACCCCAAGAGAGCCCCTGCAAACCCCACAGACACCTGGGCCTGGATTCCTGCAGGAACACTGGGAACAACTGGCTCCTTGCAGCGGGATGGAAACAACGGCCAGGGCTGGGAATGTGTGCCCACTGTGCTGCCAGGCTGGGAATCAGCTGGGTGGGGCCATGCCATGGCAAAGGCTCCTGAACAACTGCCCGGTTTGTGGCTCCAGCTGGAGCTGGGAAGCAAAGGGATTAGTCCAGGCAGGAGAACATCCCACCATGGGGTACTGCTGCAAAGTGGGCATGTTTGGAACAGCCTCTCCTTCAGCAGGCCAACGCTCCCAGATGGAAATTCCCAAGGGCACGAGGCTGGGAAGTGAAGAGCAGAGCTGTTGTGAAGGTCAAGCTCAGTTCATTCAGAGAGATCACACAGGTCCCTTGAGCACTGTTACAGGTAGGAAACAGAAAAGGAGAGATTTCCAGTAAAACCTTTGTAGTTTGGTGGGAAAACGAGTCACGATACCCAATGGCTGCAGGGATGGTGATCTAAATTAGTTCAGATCAGATTTCCATTTTTTTTTTCAATTGGTGAGGGTTATTAACTTTAACTGCTGTAATATGGCCAAACAGTTTTGGAATCTATTCTAATTTAATCTAGCTGTCCTTCATGCTGCATACTCGCAGCAGCCATATTTAACTGTCATATGATGTGTGAATTTGCTTCTGTCCCTATCCCAAATGTCATCCTTCCTGGGTTTTCAGCTTCTTTTTAATATGCTGGTAAATCTTCTGCATCCTTCTGCAGTATTTCCATGGGTAAAAACACTGAAGAGCACAACCTAAAGGATGCTACCTCCAGCTGAGCACAGGGAGCAGTGGGAAAGGATGTTCTATCAGCATTTTCTGTCCCTGTGCTGATACTGCTCTCGCTGGGAGGGAGCTGGGAAATCTGTATTTCTGCTGCTGTGCTCTTCCTGATGTTTGTCACAGCTGATGCCAACCCCATTTTCCCACTCTAATGATGATTGTGGACATCTCTGAGTGTACCTGCTGGCCTTGGAGATACCACTGATGGTTATTAAGGAGAAGGCAAGTCCCACCATTTCCGTGTGGGAACAGAAACGTGTGGCCGTCCCTCAGTGCAGCTCTTTTAGTGACAGCAGTTGGTGGCCATTCCTGGTGCAGTTCTGTTATCATTTTTTCTTATCCCATTCTATTTTATTCCCTTCACACTTCCCACCCTTTCCCATTCCTCACTTCTTAACCAGCACTGCCCCAATGGTCCCTGGGTGCAGCTCTTTTAGCGAACAGGGCCTGTCCCAACAGGCGGCTGCTGCAGCCAGGGCAGGGGCAGGGCAAGGCACATCACAACACTGCTGGTGCTAGGAGACTGTCAGCCTTTGCAGTTCAGGCAGATCAAATGAATCCCAATTGTCAGCGATTTCCACCACCTCCTATTTCTCCCTCTTTTCTAGGTTGGATTTGACAGCTCTTGGTTTCCACGCACCGAGCTGGAAAGCACAATGCCCACCTGCCCCATGGCCATCCCCACCACATTGTCCCTCTTTCTCCCATCTTTACTTTGCTCCACTTTCTCCCTCCTCCTCCTCTCCCTGCCAGCTCCAGCAAAGCCATTTCACCCACTGGCACCAGCTGCCTCCTGTCCCTCGCTCCCATTTTGCCCACTCTGAACTCCTGGAGCCGCCTGCCCGCGGAGCCGGAGCCGCCGTGGGGCCGGGTAATGGTGCAGGGAATGCTGGCAGGGATTCTTGGGCTGCGCTGGGCCAGGCCAGGTGCCCGGGGCCAGCAAAAGCGCTCTGAGCCTCTGCTCCTGCCCCTGGGCAGGCAACAGAACACAGCAGGAAAGGCTCGGGGGTCTCAATAAGGCAGCCAGAGATCTCTCACCCATCATGGGCAGAACAGGCCCGCAGTGGGGAAATTAAATTTCATTGAATTTATTATCAAACAAATCAGAGCAAGGGAATGAGATGTACACCAAAACCTAAAACTGCATCTTCCCCACACTGTTCCGTCATACGTGGCCTTCACTTTACCCTGATTCCCTCCATCCTCCCCACACAGTGGCACAGAGGGATGCAGGTTACAGTCATGCCATGTCTCTGCTTCTCCCTCAGGGGGACAAATCCTTGTCCTGCTCCAGCCTGGGATTCCTCCCACAGGAGGACAGTCAGACCCTTTGCAACAGACAGCAGACTATTCTTCTCAGTCAGGTGCCTGATGCACAAAGTAAGATTCCTCCTCAGCACGTGTCAGCTGCTCTTCCTCCTCTTCCAAGGACAGTTCACAATTGCCACATTCAGGCCAGTTTGTGATGATTTCCAAGAGGCCAGGTGTCATGGTTTGACGCTGGCACAATGCCAGTGCCTGCATGAAAATACACTTTCCCTGGTGTCTGCTGTGAGATGTTACCAGGAATAAGCAAAGCAGGCTTCTACTTAGAAACAGAGGAAGAATTTATTAACTAAACTTCAAATAAGAAGACACACACACACCCATGGAAAATGGAAACCTCACAAAAACATTTCCTCCTCCCCCCACCAAATTCCCAATACATTGCATCTCCCAAATTTCAACTCTCAGTCCATCATCAAAACCTTCAGACACTCCATCGATCCTCATTTCATTGAGAGGAGTCCTTCTTGTGCCATGGTGACCCCTTCCTTTCTTGTCCAGTGCTCTCACCACTGAACATGGACCAGAGCTGCTCCCAGGGTTGTCCTTTTTAAGGATGCTTTGTCCAGTTCCAAAAATGGCCCAGTCTCACATTTGGGACACCTGTCCCTCCCATATTTTTCCACCCCCTGGGGCCGAGGGGTCTCCACCCTGAACCCTCTTGGTTCTGAGGCATTGCCCCCCCTGGATGTAGTCTCTGTATCACAAGGAAGCATGGTTCTGTCCATGGCTATACAAAAAGAGTCCAGCAACAAGCCACTCCTCATCTCTCCCACCTAGGGTTCTTCTCTACTCTTCCAGCCTCACTCACTGCTCAGACTTTGATCACTTGCCCATTTCCTCTTTATCTTCCACTCTATCTCCGCTCCAGAAAAGGTCAATGCTCTGCGAGGTGTTCATCATCCAAAAAGGGTTAAAAGCTCCTACACACGGCTAGGCTCCTTCTCGCTGCACCACCCTCCCTTCCCCCTCCTTCTCCGCAGGCCGATATCAACTTCAAGGCCACAGTCCCATGCACCAAGTGCCGGCTTTCTCTCTCCCGTCTCCTGGGGGGGGGGCTGCCCAATACCTCTCGGCGTCTGTCTCTCTCTCAGGGAGGGGGGGGCTGCCCGATACCTCACGCTGCTCTTTCACTCTTCCACCCTTCCATCCTGCAAGGGCCTCTTCACCTCCCCTCTCTGTCCAAGGCCCTACCTCACTCAGCCACATGGTTTTCCTGTCCCCCCGCCCAGCCAGCAGAGCTGGGCAGGGGAAGGTCTGACCTGTCTCCCAGCCGGAAGCCAAAGAGGAAGCTCCCAGGGGAGAGCTCTGCTTTTAACCACTGTGTTCTCAGAGGCGTATCCAATACCCCAATGGCCAAAGCAAGTGCCAATATTCACATCTGAACAGTTATTGGCCTGACAACTCCATTCCCAGAAAACCTACTTCCAGTCAAACCACGTCACCAGGCAGATTTGGACTTCCCGTTGCAGCTCGTTGTGTCATGAGGGCAATGCACTCACTGCAGGCAGCATCGGGGGCAGGATGGATTGCAGAGACTTTTCCTGTGCAGCCCCAGCCCAGTGTTGGCACTGGGGATGAAGAGGCACTGAGGTGACCCTGAGAGGAAGTGCAAGGCACAGGGTGCAGCTGAGGAAGGACAGTGCTGTGCTGGGCTCAGAGGTGAAGCTGGCACTGCCCAGCGTGGAGAAGGTCCTTTGTGCAGCCCCTGTTACAGGGCCTTGCTGCAGATATACGGCCGCCAATTTGAGCAGTAGTCACTCTTCAATCTCTTGTCAGCCAGGTACACGCACTGGGATTTACCGAGGACAGGAACCCTGCAGGGAGGAGCAGTGGCAGCGCTGGCTGCCAGGGGAAGCCCTTGTGCCCCTGTGCCCCCAGGCCCTGCCCGGCTCCCCGGCACTCACCGGGAGCTGTAGCTGCTGCCGTCCCCCCAGAGCAGGTGCTTGCCCCATCTGCGCAGCCCGAGCCAGAAATCGCCGTTCCCGCGGAGGCGGAAGAGCAAATCCTGCCCAGGAGAGAGGAGTGGGAGCTGCCCCGGCCCCTCGGGGGGACACGGGCCCGGGGCTCCCCCCGCACGCCGGGGCTCCTTCCCTGCAAGGCCCCGGCCCAGGGCTGCAGCCCCGGCCCTACGAGCACCGAGCCCGGCCCAGGAGCACCCCCAGGCTGCCCTCGGCCAGCCCACAGCGCCCGCAGCCCCGCACTCACCATGGCCTCCTCATCCTTGGCAATGGCCAGGGAGGCCCCGAGCTCGAAGCAGCGTTCCTGACCCTGCTCCCAGGTGCTGTAATCCTTTGAGATGTAGTAGCAGACCCCATTGTGCCCAACCCAGTCAAAGGGACAGCCCAGAACCAACAGTGGAGTCGCAGGTGTGACTGGAACCTGTGGTGCTGCTGCAGGGGGAAGAGGAGAAGGTCTGAGGATTCCCCTGTGCAGGGAGCAGGGAGCCCGCTCTGCCCCGAGGGGCTGGGCCCAGGCTGCTGCCCCTCCCTTACCTGCCAGCACAGCCAAGGCCACCCCCAAAGCCAGCACCGGGAGCAGCAGAATCAGCTCCGCCGTGCCCACGGGATGGAACCCGAACCATTCACCTGGAGCAGGAAAGAGCTGCTGGCTGCCAGAAGCAGAGCCGGCCCTGCAATCTGCTCAGCCCATGGCCAGGGAGCAGAGCAGGGAGCCCTGAGCCAGTGTGGGCCTCACTCAGCTGGCAGCCAGAGAGCCAAGAGCCTGGCCACAGGCAGGGACACAGCTGTGGGCACAGGCAGGGACACAGCTGTGGGCACAGGCTGCAGCAGGAGAACTGCACAGCCTTGGCGGCAGCTGGGGCTCTTGCTTCCAGCCACTGCTGGGGCCCAGCAGAGCACCAGGCCTCTTCCAGACATGGGGAAACAGCCACACACCTGCCAGCCCTGGCCTTGGCAGGGGACACTGGCCCCAGCCTAGAGGCCACAGGGGTGGCCCTGCACTCACCCAGGAATCTTTTGAGGTTCCTTTTGTGTTCATTGTTGGTTGCTGCTGTGCCCTGGGGAGCCAGGGGCTCCCTCACACTCCCATCACTGGTGCAGAATCCATTCTTCACATCTGCACTCACTGCACGCTCACAAGTGGCATCCCCCTGCTTGTGCCAAGAGGCTTCTTGGGCCCCACGCAAGTGTGGAACCGCGGCTGCTGGTGCCTCCTGGGGATGCTGGGGCTCCTTCTCAACTCCACGAATGGAGCCGGATTCACTGCCCTCAAGTTCACAGCCAGAATCGCTGCTTGTGGGAGAAAGACTCTCTTGCTTCAGATACATCAGGAGTGCGGGCAGATCCTTTGGGAGCTCGGCCTCGGGAGCAGCTTTACAGCCGCGCTGATGGCGCCCTGAAAGGGACACGGTGAGAGGTCACTGCTGGTGCCGGCCCTGCGGGGGCTCAGGAGGGCGCTGGCAGCTGTGGCTGCGCTGTCCCCGCTGGCCAGAGGTGCGGCAGCAGCTGCGGAGACAAGCGCAGCCTCCGGGAGCTCTCCGGTGGCCGCAGCCCCGGGCCCCTGTGGCTGTGCAGCCGCTGCAGCCCAGCTCCGTGCCGGGCCGGGCGCTGCCAGCGCCTGCGAGCTGCCGGCTGCTGCTGGCCCGGGGCAGCTGCGCCTCGGAGTCCGCCTGCCGAGGGGCAAGGAGCAGCAGCCCCGGGCTGCTCACCATTGTGGCCCGCATTGCCTGCCCCGGCGCCTCGGAGCCCGGGCACAGCGAGCGCCGGCACGGCCGCTGCGGCTCCCTGCCTGTGCACACGGAGCGGCTCCTGGCACAGAGGGCAGCGCCGAGAAGCCTCGGCCCCGCAGCAGGCACCATGCGGCGCTTTGTGCCCGCACTCGGCGCCTGCAGCGCTTTGGGCTCTGAGGCACGTTTAAGTTCATCCCGGGCCAGCCCCGAGCCGGGCACGGACACCTCCCGCCCGAGCAGCGGCCCCCAGCCCGGTGCCGCACGGCCGGGAACGGTCCCAAGCACGGAGCAGCCGCCTCCGTCCTAGCGAGAGCAGCCGCGATGAGCCATGTGAAAAATGCGTATTTTATGATTGGCCTTTCGCCAATATTAAAATGAATATTATATCGCCAATATTAAAATGAATATTATATGTGTTATGTTAGAACGGTATGCTGTATTAAGTTTCTTAAGTCGTGTGTAAATACAGTTCTAGGTTATAACATAATGTTAAAATAGAAGCTATGCTGTGTAAGATACTTTTTTAAACAGAGGCCTTGCACTGAGATAGCAGCCACAGGACACCTCCATCTTTCAGAGGAAAAGAATTTATGCCTCCCTTATCAGAAGAAAAGAACTTCTTCCTGCCTCGTTCAGCCCTGAAGACGCCGTCAGGATTCAGAGGAAGAAGCTGACACTGCCCAGACAGAATCCTGTGTTTGAATGGAATTTATGCATCATGGATGAGGTGGTAGGAATATGCAACAGGCTGTTGCTTTTAAGGGTTAATCCTTTGTTAACGTGTGTTTTTTTTCCGGACTTATTTTGCCCAGAAAAGGTGCCCAGACCTTCTGTAACTCTTTATTCTTATTGTCTCATATTGTCCTAAATCCTAATTGTCCAAATTATTGTTACTCTAATTATATTACTGTTTTTATAACCATTTTATTTCTATTAAACTTTTAAAATTTTAAAATCAAGTGATTGGCGTTTTTCACAATTATGGTAGCAGAGGATTGTTACTAACACCTCGCTGCCGGTGCTTTAGGAGAGTCAGAGTGGGGAAGGCGCGCCCTGCCTTCTTTGGCAGCCTCGCTCTGTTTCCCCTGGGGTGACCGACAGACGCAAGTTACGATCTGTGGACAAAAGGAGACAATAAAACAAAGAGAAGGGAAAAAAGGCTCCCTACAACTGCGGTAATTGGCCCCCTAAGAGTAGTAGTGCGCAGGAAGAACCCGGGAAGGAAAAGGGATTGGTAAGTATTTCTCAGGGGGGCAGGTACGGGGGATGAATGTGTGTGAATGAGAGGCGGGCTGGTTGTCCCAGACCTGCCAAGGGAGTGCTGGAGTCTCCCACGCTGCGTTTCCGTCCTGTCGTGAGAAAAGCGGCCAGTGAAGAGACGAAGTGAGAGATAAAAGGAATGAGAGAATCCCCCCGGGGTAACTGGGACTGGGTCTCAGGGAGGGGTTGGACCCCTCGGAGGAAGGGAGCAGAGTTTCCTAGCCTAATCCACTAGGAAATCCGACAAGAGGAAGGGGCCCCTAAAAATCCTGCTGGATTGAGGGATAAGAGTGCCCAAGAGCATCCAGAATTAAAACCTGCGGGTTGAGGGATTAATATTCCAAGAGCATCCAGGGTTGGGCAAAATTCTGCCGGATTGAGGATATGCCCGAGAGCATCCGGGGATGGACAACACAGCTGGATTGAGGGATATCCAAGAGCACCGGGGCTGGCCAGTAACACCTAAAATTGTAACAGGTGATTGGAAAGTAAAAGGTACCTTATTGTTGTCTTGTGTGTGTGTGAGAGTGAATCACACACAGAATCAGCCATTGTTCCCCCAGGTGGGTGGAGGCTGTGGCATAAGGTATAGGTGACCTGCAAACAGGCCATTGTTCTCTCTGGCGTGTGAAGAGGGCCGTGGCTAAAGAGTGTGAGTGACACGCAAACAGCCTCACAGGTGAACGGGCACCAGAGGTGACCAGAGCCAGGGCCCTTCCCGGAGGCCCGGAGACACTGAGACCCAGAGGCCAACCCCGAGGCGAGGGGGGCCACAGGGACCGTGATTTTCTGGCGACAGGGATCTGCTTTGGGTCCTGAGGGTGTGAAAGGATGTGTGAAAGTGAATGAGAAGTAAAAGTGAGTGAAAGTAGACAAATGAAAGTATGTGTAATGTAGATTGTGTATTTTAAGCCTTACTATATCTCCTTGGAGGGAGGTGTATTATATTGAAAAGTAGTGTGAGAAAAAGGGTTTTTTTATTTTTTTGTGTGTGTAGTCGAAAGAAAGTGGTATTCATGTTGCTAGTGAAAGTGAGAAACAGAGGCAGGGGCTGAATAGAAATCATCTTGAAAATGGGACAGAAAACCAGTAAGTTGGATACAGGAAAAAAAAGGGGGAATAAAAGCCTACTAGCATGATACCCCAAAATAGCCCTTTGGGAGTTTTGTTAGCTAACAGAGATACAACTTCTTGCAAAAGGAGAAAATACAGGGTGTGCAATAGTTGATGGGAAAAACATGCAAACTATGGAAAAAGGGAAATTAAAGTAGTAAGCTCAAACTTGTGAATTATATACTTTAAAAAGAGCAGTAGAATATTTAGCAGGAAAGAAAGGAGCTATATATACTGATTCAAGGTATGCCTTTAGAGTAGTACATACCTTTAAAAATTTGGAAAGAAAGATTACTTAATTCAAGAGGAAAAGGATTAGTACATTAGGAACTTATTTTAGAGGTTTTGGAGGCATTAAAATTACCTAAAGAGATAGCTATAGTGCATATTAAGGGACAGCAAAAGGTAAAGACCCCAGAAATAAGAGGAAATAATTTGGCAGATCAGGAAGCTAAGGATGCAGCAGAAAATTGAACTGAAGGAGTTATGTTAATATTAACTCCAAATGAGGAAACATTGGAATTTCCAAAGTTTAGGGAAGCAGAGAAAAAAAGAATAAAACAAGAAAGGAGGTGAACAAGATGAATCAGGGAAATGGAAACTTCTCAATAGAAGACAATTATTTAATAAAATGCCTACTTGGAAAATATTAGAAGATACACATCAAAAAACCCACTGGGGGTACTCAGGCCTTGTGTGATCATTTTTTTAAGGAACTATGGGTGCATTGGGATTTTTGGAGTAGCAAAGCAAGTAACTGAAACGTGTATAATTTGCCAAAGGATAAATAAGATGTGATGAGAAAAAACATTAGGAGGTCGTGAGTTAGCTCGTCGACCATTTCAAAGTATCCAAACAGAAGTTTGGATTTGTTAGGCTCTGGATTTATTTGTAAAAAACTGATTAATCCAGAAGAGAAAGAATAATGCCACGTGCTAGGGGGGGAAATCGTAAGAAAATAACATCTTTAAATATCAAAAACCGCCAAGACAAAGCAATAAAAGAAAAAAAGGGTGAAAGAAAAGGGCTGGGAACAAGAGATTACCCCCTCTGTTCCCACTTGTTCTCCCACCCGTCCGCGACTGCACCCCGCCCCAGCCCCCATCCCCGGTCTCGCTGCTCACGGCTGCAGCACTCGGTCCAGCCCCTGTGCCGGCTGTGGCCCCGCAGTGAGTTTGTCTGCCCCGGTCCCGGCCGCCCGGCCCGCGGTCGCTCCGCCGGCCGTGCCGGGGGCTGAGGGTCTGTCCTGCCGCACGGTCCGTGGTCACCGCGCCGACCGCACCGAGGGGGGGTCCCGTCTGTCCCATCCCCGCCGCCCTGCCCGTACCGGGTGCCGCCGCTGCTGCCGGGGTCTCCCGCCTGCTTCGTCTCTGCCGGGAGCTGTGGCTCAGCTGCCGTAAGCCACGTGGGGCTACCCACTCCCTGGCTCGGTCTCCACTGAAAGATCCCCCTCTGGCAGTTCTGGCAGCGGACCCTGCCTGCGCCTTGGAGGACTAAGGCTCGGCATGGCTCCCTCCCCTCACCTCCCTTCCTCCGACACTAAGCGAAAAGCAGCAGCCCCCGCCAGGAGATCAGAAAATGCCAATCGCACCTACTGATGGCGTCAAAACGATGAGGAGAGGAGGAAACACATGAATAACTATCGTAATTTCATAATCAAGGGAATAAATGAGGCAGCATATTGAAGGTGAAATGCAAAAAAAAAGGTTTTTAAAAGACAGCTTTTAAGAGAGAAAGAAAAAACTCCAACTAAATAGTTAGACATACTGAGGACATTATAAAAGAAATTGCACTAATCAGGTAAAAGATCTAAAAAAAATCTTTCAAGAGATGGGCGCAGAAGAAGAATAGAGAAGTCATAAGCTCTATATTTTAGAGGACAGATACCATCTAGAGTCTGTGGTAACTTAAAAAGTAAGTCCCCAAGAAGAAAAATTAGAATTTGTGGTGGACACAGGGCAGAAAGAACCTGCCTGTTAAATAGTCCAAAAGGTTATAGTGTAAGCAAACACACTGTAAAAGTAACAGGAGCAAAAGGAGAGAGTTCCTGTCATTAAAGATGTAGTAATTAAGGGAGAAACTAGAATTTAGATAAGGGTTGTATTATTAGTCCCTGGGGCAGGTAGCAACTTATTAAAAAGAGACTTACAAGTAAAACTAGGAATAGGAGTTTTACCAGAAGAAGGGAAAATGACAGCAAGAGTTTTAAAACTTGGCCAAGAAGATGAGGAAAAAATTAACAAGGAAGTTTGGGCTGGGGAAGGAAATAGGGGAGGATTAAATAGCGACCCTATAAGGATTATAACTGAGAGGATGGTCCCATACATGTATGTCAGTACCCCCCATATCTTTAGAAGGATGGGAAAATTTGAAGCCAGTAATAAAAGGACTTAGAAAAGATGAGACATTAGAACTTTATATGTCTTCTCATAATACCCCTATTCTCCCAGTAAAGAAGGCCAATAGAAACTGTCTTTTATTATCCAGAGAAACTGAAGTTGAGGTTAAAAGGCTATTATATAACTTCTGAATTTTCCTGGGGGAAAAAAAGGATTAAGGGAATCAAAGAGGGAAATCAGAAAACTACTCGGATTATTGGGATATTGCAGATTATGGATTGATGGGTACACACAAACAATAAATTTTTTATCTAAAAAAAAGGAAAATGATGTTGAATTAGAAGAGTTGAAGTTAAAACTGGCCTAAGTACCAGCTTTAAGCTTACCCTCGTTAGAACAACCCTTTTCATTTGTACAGAAATGTAGAAAATGGAGTAGCTCATAGAATTCTAATTCAGGAGTGGGAAGAGTAAAGAGACCAGGAGCTTATTTATGAAAGATGTTAGACCCAGTAAGCCTTGGCTGGCTAGTATGTGTTCAAGCTATAACAGCTACTGCAATCCTAGTACAAGAAAGGAGCACCTGGGGACGGCAGGTTTGGGGTTATCAAGGCTAGAAAGGGTTTGGCCGCTGTCGTACGAGCGGCGGGGTCTCAGAGCGGGCTGGCTCAGTAGCGGCGCTGCCGAGGGGGACTCCCAGCCTGCTGGGTCCCGAGTGCAGGATGGCAGCCTCGGGCCCGGCAAGTGGGGGGAGAGAGAGAGAGAGAGAAAGAGAGAGATAAAGAGAGACAGAGGGCCCCTCCGCCCGCAGCGAGCCCCGAGCGGGGGCAGCACCGACCGCGGTCCCACCTGAGCTGGAGCCGCCTCCGAGCTCCGCCATCGCCTCGCCGGGCTCCGGGTGCCGCCGCCGCCGCTGCGGATTGTCCCGAAGGCGCCGCCACCACTCTCGTCCCCGCCGAAAATCCCGGTCACGGCCACTGCCATCCCAATTTAAAGTCCGTGTGGGAGCGGCTTTTGCATAAGAAGTGCAATAAAGGAGTATAAAGCGATAAAGGAGGGTAAAGGACTTTCGCCTGCGGTGAAAAGAGCGGTGTGCCATGCCGGCAAATGGAGATGGGAGGGCAGTGTACCGCGGGGGAGAGCGGATGGCCGCGGCCCGCGGCTGGTGAGACTCCCAAAAGCAGCTACCGGGGGCTGAGGTTCTTCTCCAAGTCCTTCGGGCTGGGTCGCTTTTTCTTAGCGCGGGTTTTTCGGCATAGGAACCCCTTCCGCCCTCCCCCCTCGCGGAGCATTTGCAGTTCAGGCAGATCAAATGAATCCCAATTGTCAGCGATTTCCAGTACCTGCTATTTCTACCCTCTTTTCTTAAATGGATTTGACAGTTCTTCCTTTCCTCCCACAGAGCTGGAAAGCAAAATGCCCGCCTGCCCCATGGCCATCCCCGCCACCTTCCACCACTCCAGCCTGGTCCCTCTTTCTCTCCCCTTTACTTGGCACCACTTTCTCCTTCCTCCTCCTCCTCTCCCTGCCAGCAAAGCCATTTCAGCCACTGGCACCAGCTGCCTCCTGGCCCTCGCTCCCATTTTGCCCACTCTGAACTCCTGGAGCCGCTGAGAGCCACCGCATTTTTGGGAGTGTTGCCAGGACTCAGGAGTGCATAAACCCGTGGTTCTCTGGGCTTTATATGGGTCCAACTCCGGCCAGCAAGAACCCAAAGCCCAGCACAGACATAGCATCAACAAGGACAAAAGACGAGAAGCGCTCTTTTCCACTTGGGTGCAGGCCTCAGTTTATTTGCTTGATAGAGGACACCTCTGTGATGGAACAAGCCCAGGTAGAAAAGAGACCCGGCCCTCCTGGCAGGGCAGTTTTATACTCCAGGGAAACAGGGGCAGGGATCGAGGGTCATGGCCAATGGCACACCAGTGGGGAGGGGTGAAGGGGGGGAGCCACCCATGGGACAGACCACCAGGGGAAGGGATGCATGGGGAGTGGCCAGGTGCCATGGAGGGGGGAACAGACAATTCATGTGACCTGACCTACCCAGTAAATTTAAAGACAACTAAATAAACTATTTAGTGCAATACAACACAGGAGCATCTGGAAATGGGCCAGGTCGAAAGCAATAGCACTTAGGGAATATTGCCGGGGAATGCAATGGCACTTGGGAATATTGCCGGGGAATTCAATGGCACTTGGGAATATTGCCAGGGCTCAGGAGAGCACCTGGAAAGGAGCCAGGTGCAGAGTGACAGCATTGAGGGCGCGTTGCCTGGGCTCACGAGTCACAGCTGAAGAGTGAGCCTTCCAGGGGAGGCAATGTGTTAGAATTGTGGTTTGTAAAGAGGGATGTGCTGGTTAGAGATGTGCTGGTTGGAGGCCTCTTGGGGCACGGTGATAATGAAATTACAGTGTTCTCGATATTTGGTGATATCAGGAGGGGCTTCAATATCGTTTTTACATTAGACTTCCTGAGGGCAGACTTTGGCCTGTTGAGGAGACTTATTCAGAGTTCCTTGGGAAGCAGCCCTTGAAAACAAAGGAGTTCAGGAAAGGTGGGCATGCTTCAAAACAGAGATTTTGAGGGCACAGGAAGAGACTGGCCTGTGTGCCCAAAGAGGAGTCAATGAGGCAAATGTCCAGCCTGGATGGGCAACCTTAAGAGCCTGACAGGAGAGATGTGGGACACCAGGCAGTTCTTCATAATGCGGTTTACCCTATCCGAGATGCTACAGCCCAGGGACCAAGTATCCAAGTCCAGGGTCGTGGGTGACAGAGCCTGTGCCTACAGCTGTCAGCTCCAGCTGCAGGCAAGCCCGAGGACACTTTAGTTTTGGGTACATTGCATTATAGACTTTGCTGAGCATCTTAATACATAAGAACCAATCTATACTTTAACTTTTACCTATAGCCTATCATAACTGCTATAATTACCATATTCATGTTACTGTTCTCCAATCACTAAAAGTTAGTAGGTTACAGTTTAACCTAGAAGTTATTTTTCAGTTTTCTTGCAGGGGAAAATTCTTTGATCTTTTTTCTACTCACCACATCAACATGTCTTGTTTTCCTGTGCTATCTTTCTGTTTGGTAAAAACAGCTCTTGTTGGAGGCAGGTTTATCCTTTGCTCTAAGTCATAAAACCTCTCCTAACTAACAGACCCTTTGCCTTCTTAGTTATCCAGTAAGACTGGCTCAGCAATTCTTTCCTGTATCAAAACTTGCTTTCATTTCTCTTCCTTCTTCAGATTCTACATTCAAAAATCTTTCTGCCAAGCATACATATCTGTGAGACTTTCTTGTCAAACTTTCATCCTTCCCAACAGGCAATGAGGTTTTGAAAGAACTTAGGAATAAAAGGAGGATGTATCAGCTTTGGAAGGAGGGTCAAGTCTCTCAGGAAGTATTTAAGGGGGCTGCTAGAGTGCATAGGAAAAAAATTAGGGAGGCCAAAGCTCAGTTTGAAATTATTTTGGCATTTTTCGGAAGGGATAAATAAAAAATGTTTTTACAAATATATTAATGGTAAAATGAAGGTTAAGACCAGCTTTTGTTCTCTTTTGGATGTGGGAGGAAGCTTAGTAACTGCAGATAAGGAAAAGGTAGAGGTGCTCGACTGTTTCGATATTGGGTCAAGGGCAGATGATGGACTTTGGACATGGTTAGCATAAAAATTTGATAACAGGGTGCCTTGGCAATAGCAAACAGAACTTTGAGGATTAAGTCAAGATTACAAGAAGATTGAATCAGATGGGTTTACAGGAAAAAGAAAATTATATTGACTTCTGCAGGCAAGAGAGGTTTAAAATGTCTAAGTTTGTTTATGTGATGATTAACCCAATCACTGTAGTAAAACTTTACAAATCTTCCAAGAATAAGTATATAAGCAGTTGTATCCCACAATAAAATCAGAATCTTTGATAGTCTTGAAGTCTTCCCTGTCTCTCCTCCTCACCGATACTCAACGCCTTCTTTGCCTCAGCCTTCAGTGGGAACACAGCTTGTCCTCAGGACAAGTGTCCTCCTGGGCTGGTGGATGGTGCCAGGGAGCAGAATGGGCCCCTGTTATCCAGGAGGAGGCAGTCAGAGAACTGCTGAGCTGCTTGGATGTTCATAAATCTGTGGGCCCAGAGGAGATCCACCCCAGGGGGATGAGGGAGCTGGCAGATGAGCTTGGGAAGCTGCTCTCCATCATTTACCAGCGGCCCTGGCTCACTGGGGAGGTTCCAGATGGCTGGAAGCTGGCCAGTGTGACACCCACCCACAACAAGGGTGGGAAGGAGGATCCTGGCAATTACAGGCCAGTCAGCCTGACCTCAGTGCCCAGTGAGGTCATGGAGCAGCAGTTCATGTTGATTCCATCAGGCAGCACTTCCAGCATGGCCAGGGTATCAGAGCCAGCCAGCAGGGCTTTAGGAGGGCTAGGGCAGGTTTGACCAACCTGGTCTCCTTCCATGAGCAGGTGACCCTGCTGGTGGGTGCAGGAAAGGCTGTGGCTGTGTCTGTCTGGGCTCCAGCAAGGCCTTTGGCACTGTCTCCCACAGCTCCCTCCTGGAACAGCTGCAGTCCAGGGCTGGGACAGGAGCTCTCTGTGCTGGGCTCAGACCTGGCTGCATGGCCCAGAGTGGTGCTGAGGGTGCTGCATCCAGCTGGGGCCAGGCACCAGGGGTGTCCCTCAGGGCTCTGGGCTGGGGCCAGCTCTGTTCAGTGTTTGCACTGACCACATGGATGAGGGGATTGAGGCTTTCATTAGTAAATCTGCAGAGGACACTGAGCTGGGAGCTGTGTCCATCTGTGGGAAGGCAGGAGGGCTCTGCAGAGAGACCTGGAACTGTTGGGTGGATGGGCAGAGTCCAAGGAGATGAAGTTTAATAAATCCAAGTGCCCAGTGCTGCATTTTGGCCACAATAACCCCTGCAATGCTCTGGGCTGGGGATGGTGTGGCTGGGCAGTGCCCAGGCAGAAAGGGACCTGGGGGCACTGATGGACAGCAGGCTGAACGTGAGCCAGCAGTGTGTCCTGGTGGCCAGGAAGGCGAAGGGCTCCTGGCCTGGATCAGGAATGGTGTGGCCAGCAGGAGCAGGGAGGTCATTCTGCCCCTGTACCTGGCCCTGCTGAGGGCACACCTGCAGTGCTGTGTCCAGCTCTGGCCCCTCAGCTTGGGAAGGACCTTGGGACGCTGGAGCGTGGCCAGAGGGGGCACCGAGGCTGGAGAGGGGCTGGGAACACAAACCCTGTGAGGAACCACTGAGGGAGCTGGGGGTGCTCAGCCTGGAGAAAAGGAGACTCAGGGGTGCCCTCATCACTCTCTACAGCTCCTGAAAGGTGCCTGTGCTCAGCTGGGGTTGGGCTCTTTCTCCAGGCAGTACTGACAGAACCAGAGGACACAGGCTTAACCTGCACCAAGGGAAATATAGGTTGGATATTAGGAAGAAGTTTTTTTACATAAAGAGTGATAAAGAACTGAAATGGCCTGCCCGGGGAGGTGGTGGAGTCACCATCCCTGGATGTGCTTAAAACAGCCTGGATGTGGCACTGGGTGCCAGGGTTTAGTTGAGGTGTTAGTGCTGGGTTGGACTCGATGGTCTTGGAGGTCTCTTGAAACCCAACCCAGAGATTCTGTGATTCTGTGACCGCGGGCAGCCGCTCCCTCGGCGATCCCAGCGCAGGGGGGACACGGGGGAAGCCGGCACCAGGAACTCGCCAGAACCCCCCGGCCCTCACCGCGGCCCCTCCGCCCGCAGCGAGCCCCGAGCTGGGGCAGCACCGACCGCGGTCCCACCGGGCTGGAGCCGCCTCCGAGCTGCACTGCCTGGAGGAGTCAGGTCGCTCCTGCCCGAAAAACCACGCTAAGAAAAAGGACAGGACGCCTGAGATGATGGTGAAGAACCGCAGCTCCGTGGGGAGGAGCTTCTGGGGCTCTCAGCAGTGAATCACCGCACGGATTCTTGGGCTGGGCTGGGCCAGGTGCCCGGTGCCAACAAAACCTCTCTGTGCCTCTGCTCCTGCCCCTGGGCAGGCAACAGAACACAGCAGGAAAGGCTCGAGGGTCGGCAAAGGCCGGGCAGAGATCACTCACCGGTCACCGGAATAAGGGACACGACTGGGGGGAATTATTTGAATTTATTATGACACAAATCATGGCAAGAGAACGGGCGGCAAAGCAGCAGGGTTCCAGCCTCGGAAGCAGGACTGTGCCCTCGGCCCCTGGCAGCTGCAGCAGGGGGATAAAGGATCCCCGGCCCGAGCAGCGGCTCTGCCCCAGCGCGGGGATGTGTGCGGAGCCCCCGCTCCGTGCCGGGCTCGGAGGGCCGAGCTGCTCCTGGAGCTGCCAGCGCTGCTGGATCCGGCGGGCGCGGCACAGGCAGTGCCGGGGGCATCGCTCGGTGCCTGGCGGCGTTTGCCATCCCCAGGGAGAAACTGAGCCCAGCCGGCAGCGCCAGCTCATCCTCAGCCTTCTATTTCAATTGCTCCATGGATTAAACCAAGGGGAAAACTCCCTCTTGTTGCCAGTTCAAAGCCTTGAGTCAAGGGGAGAACAGAGGTTCCCTCTCGATTTAGATCCCTAAATGATGCATAAAGAGGGTCTGCCCTCCAGTTAATCTGGAATAAAAACTGAATGAAGGGGATTTTTCCTCAATTTAGCCTCTTAACATGAGGGGAAATGCAGTTTTTCTTTTCAGTTTCCCTCAACAAAGACCATTCTGGGGGCTTTTGCACATCTTTTTCATCTGTGAAGGTCCCTTCAAATGGAGGCTCCCCCCTCGATGGAACTCTTACAGTGGCACATCAAGAGGTTCCTCTCAAGGGAAGCCCTGTCAGACCAAGGACAGCCGTGTTTGCTCTCAGTTTGAACCTGAAGATGATGAAAATGGGGCTCTCTCTCTTGTATCAGCTTTTATGTCAATCTGTTAACCCCTCCTCTGTTGTCATAGTTTCTCCCAAACCCCTCCTACGTTTCCCTAGTAACTGCCATGTCCATCACTCTCTGCCCACACCTTTTCCCTAGAACCTTCTACTCAGGGCAGAGAGTGATTCGACCAGAAGTTGTTTCCCCTCCCCAACTAATCCCCCATTTGTTGTTCTGTTAAGTCAGTCATGGTTTTCTGTATGCTCATTTGCCCAGGGGTGGGTGACCCCTCCCCTCTGGGACCCTTTAAAACCTTGTGTAGTCCCCGCCCTTTGGGAGATGCGTGCAGCTCTCCGAGTTCTATGAATACGCCCTCTTCCTGCTGCCGACAGCTGCCGGACTTCTTTCGTGGTGCTTAGCTGGAGCTGTTTCTAGCCTTCGGCTGAGGGCGAAGCCCCCTCACCACTGACGTGGGGAAGTCGTCCTTAGGGAGCAGCCTGCCGGAGCCCGCCTCCACACCAGAACCGCGACTTCGCTGCTGCCACGCCAGGCTGCTGGCTGGTGCTGCAACTAGCCTGGGCTCAGAATCTAGCACCCCAGCATGAAGTGTTGGTCGTTAACCCTCTATTGTTGAGAATTCCCCTTTTTGTATGAGTACCTCCCTACCTAAAGTGAGGTTGATGGCCCTTCTCAGACAGTGCAAGGAAGAGACATGGGAGTACATGCAGCTAACCTCAGACCCAGAATGTAACGACAGAGGATCCCCACCAAACTTACCAAAAGACCCCAAAAACAACGAGCCAACACTGAATTGAGATATCAAAGTGATGTCTGGACACGAGGAACAAAGTACAGAGCCTGCAAAGAGGCTGAGACCCTTTTTTGCCCCTGGCCCTAGATAAGGAAGGACCCCAGCTAGAGGCAAGACCCTAGGAGGCAAACCCAAAAGTGGTACAATGGGGTGTACTCCCACTGCTCTCGTGAGAATGGGACCCCCAGCTCTGCCCTGTAGTGGACAAAACTGCACTTTCCTCCTCCTCCGAGCCACTCCTGAGAGCGACAACGGAGAGACTGCGGACCCGTCGAGCCTCCCAACATAGAGCTGATCACTTTTAATAAAGACATGAAAAATGAAACCTAGTTCTTAAGCTTTTATTTAAGCCAGAACTGGAGCTGACAAAGTGTGGAGAGGGTACTTTCTGCAGCCCCTGTTACAGGGGAGCTTGGGCCTTGCTGCAGACATACGGCTGCTCATTGGAGCAGTTCCCACTCCTGAACCTTTTCCCGTCAGCCAGGTACACACACTGGGAATTCCCAAAGACAGGAACCCTGCAGGGAGGAGCAGAGGCAGCGCTGGCTGCCAGGGGAAGCCCTTGTGCCCCTGTGCCCCCAGGCCCTGCCCGGCTCCCCGGCACTCACCGGGAGCTGTAGCTGCTGCCGTCCCCCCAGAGCAGGCGCTCGCCCCGTCTGCGCAGCCCGAGCCAGAAATCGCCGTTCCCGCGGAGGCGAAAGAGCAAATCCTGCCCAGGAGAGAGGAGTGGGAGCTGCCCCGGCCCCTCGGGGGGACACGGGCCCGGGGCTCCCCCCGCACGCCGGGGCTCCTTCCCTGCAAGGCCCCGGCCCAGGGCTGCAGCCCCGGCCCTACGAGCACCGAGCCCGGCCCAGGAGCACCCCCAGGCTGCCCTCGGCCACCCCACAGCGCCCGCAGCCCCTCACTCACCATGGCCTCCTCATCCTTGGCAATGGCCAGGGAGGCCCCGAGCTCGGAGCACCATTCCTGACCCTGATCCCAGGTGCCGTAATCCCTTGAGAAGTAGTAGCAGACCCCATTGAACCCGACCCAGCCATGGGGACAGCCCAGAACCAACGGCGGAGTCGCAAGTGTACCCGGAACCTGTGGTGCTGCTGTAGGGGGAAGAGGAGAAGGTCTGAGGATTCCCCTGTGCAGGGAGCCCGCTCTGCCCCAAGGGGCTGGGCCCAGGCTGCTGCCCCTCCCTTACCTGCCAGCACAGCCAAGGCCACCCCCAAAGCCAGCACCAGCACCAGGAGCAGCAGAATCAGCACCGCCGTGCCCACGGGATGGCACCTGAACCGTTCACCTGGAGCAGGAAAGAGCTGCTGGCTGCCAGAAGCAGAGCCGGCCCTGCAATCTGCTCAGCCCATGGCCAGGGAGCAGAGCAGGGAGCCCTGAGCCAGTGTGGGCCTCACTCAGCTGGCAGCCAGAGAGCCAAGAGCTGGCCCAGGCAGGGACACAGCCACAGGGCACAGCTGTGGCCACAGGCACAGCTGTGGGCACAGGCTGCAGCAGGAGAACTGCACAGCCTTGGCGGCAGCTGGGGCTCTTGCTTCCAGCCACTGCGGGGGCCCAGCAGAGCACCAGGCCTCTTCCAGACATCGGGAAACAGCCACACGCCTGCCAGCCCTGGCCTTGGCAGGGGACACTGGCCCCAGCCTAGAGGCCACAGGGGTGGCCCTGCACTCACCCAGGAATCTTCTGAGGTTCCTTTTGTGTTCATTGCCGGTTGCTGCTGTGCCCTGGGGAGCCAGGGGCTCCCTCACACTCCCATCACTGGTGCAGAATCCATTCTCCACATCTGCACTCGCTGCACGCTCACAAGTGGCATCCCCCTGCTTAAGACAAGTGGCTTCCTGGGCCCCAGGCAAGTGTGGAACCGCGGCTGCTGGTCCCTCCTGGAGATGCAGGAGCTTCATCAGGAGCGCGGACAAAGCCTTTGGGAGCTCGGCCTCGGGAACAGCTTTACAGCCGCGCTGATGGCACCCTGAAAGGGACACGATGAGAGGTCACTGCTGGTGCCGGCCCTGCGGGGGCTCAGGAGGGCGGTGGCAGCTGTGGCTGCGCTGTCCCCGCTAGCCAGAGGTGCGGCAGCAGCTGCGGAGACAAGCGCAGCCTCCGGGAGCTCTCCGGTGGCCGCAGCCCCGGCCCCTGTGGCTGTGCAGCCGCTGCAGCCCAGCTCCGTGCCGGGCCGGGCGCTGCCAGCGCCTGCGAGCTGCCGGCTGCTGGTGGCCCGGGGCAGCTACGCCTCGGAGTCCGCCTGCCGAGGGAGGGGCAAGAAGCAGCAGCCCCGGGCTGCTCACCATTGTGCCCCGCATTGCCTGCCCCGGCGCCTCGGAGCCCGGGCACACCGAGCGCCGGCACTGCCGCTGCGGCTCCCTGCCTGTGCACACGGAGCGGCTCCTGGCACAGAGGGCAGCGCCGAGAAGCCTCGGCCCCGCAGCAGGCACCATGCGGCGCTTCCTGCCCGCACTCGGCGCCTGCAGCGCTTTGGGCTCTGAGGCACGTTCAAGTTCATTCCGTGCCAGCCCCGAGCCGGGCACGGACACCTCCCGCCCGAGCAGCGGCCCCCAGCCCGGTGCCGCACGGCCGGGAACGGTCCCGGGCACGGAGCAGCCGCCTCCGTCCTAGCGAGAGCAGCCGGGATGAGCCATCGCTGCCGCGGCACCGGCTCCATCCCGGCCATCCGGGCAAGGAGGAGAGCGCGGGCAGCCGCTCCCTCGGCGATCCCAGCGCAGGGGGGACACGGGGAAAGCCGGCACCAGGAACTCGCCAGAGCCCCCCGGCCCTCACCGCGGCCCCTCCGCCCGCAGCGAGCGCCGAGCTGGGGCAGCACCGACCGCGGTCCCACGTGGGCTGGAGCCGCCTTCGAGCTCCGCCGCCGCCTTGCCGGGCTCCGGGTGCCGCCGCCGCGGCGGTTGCGGCCGAAAAGGCAGACGGTCATTGCCGCCGCTTTTTTATAGATGTCTTGAGTGATATTGGCTATTTTAACCAATCAGCGTGCGGGGAAGCAGCCAATCACGGCTCGGAGGCGCGGCCCGGCAGAGGTGTTCGGAGGCGCGGCCGCTCTACACCCCGCCCGCGGGCCGCTCTCCTCGGGGTTCCCGCTGCCTTCTCCGGGATCGGTTGTTTTCACCGTTCTGGCGCGTCATTGACACCCCGGGCATCTGCCATCCCCTTGGCATCTGAACCCGAGTCCCTCTGGCTCGGCTGAGCGCAGTGCAAACCCCCTGCGGTGTCGGCAGGCGCGGGGCTGCCCCGCCTCACCCCGAGCCCCGGGCAGGTCCCAGCTCGGCCGCCCCTCGCTGTCGCCGGGGCTTTCCCCGCTCCCGGGGCTCGGCTTTGCCCGCCGGCTCCGCTTGGCCCCGGGCGAACTCACTCCCCCTCCGTGGCTTCCCCCCTGCGGCGGGGCGAACCCCCGGCATTTGCCGGAAGGGCTCTGACTGCCCCTGGTTACTGCAGCCTCACGCACCGTGTCCTAGAACGCCGTAAACATGTGCTGAAATGCTTCTTTAAAGTTAATCTTGTGTTTTTTGCGGACTCTGATTTCTCTGAGAGTTCTTACTGGAGAGATTCAAAGCTGTAAATGCAGTGCCTCCTTATTATTATCATGTGCAGCATAATACAACAAAATTTCTTTAACAGAAATGCTGATAACATTTACCATATGCTATTACACTAAATACAATCTCGAGAAGCTCCCGGTTTGTTGCACACTTTGCCAAGTTCTGCATTGCTGTTTCTTTAGGTACAACTGAACTTTTAAACGTTTTAGTAAATTTATGGTTCCGTAGAATTTGTGGCTCCCATGCGTTTTTCTCAATATTAAATTACATAGGGTCAACGTATTTGTCACATTTTTCTAATCCCACCATGCCGTTGTTTCAACCACGGTTTGTTCACATTTTGGTGCCTTTTGGTACTAATAGCATCAGAATAAGTTACATTTTGTAGTACCCAGAACTTTTAAGGATATTGATTGTTAGTTCCATTCTGTTTTATTTAAATTTGATTTTAGTGTTGGTAAGATTAAGCAAAGCAAGATCTGAGTAATATTGAACTATGTTTTATTCCTCTATTGAGTTAATTTGTTAAGAGTCATTCATGTCGAGGTGGATTTCTGTCAGGTTTGAGTGTTGCTCAGTTTGGATGAAGTCAAGTTTCAGTCTTCTTTACTTTAAGCCATTTCATGTTCTATTCCAGTTTTATTAAATCAGTTTTTATTCAGTATTAAAGCTGTAACTTTAAGTTCTCTTAAGTGTACTTCTAATTCTGCTGAGGTGACACTGAATTACACTGCAACTAATTTTAAGTCCTACGTTAATTTTGTTTAAATATGTTTGTTTACATTGCAAGATGTAGTTATTTTCTTCTAGGGATAAGACAGATCCTACTGAAACAGCTATGCTGAAACACTGATAAACACCTGCTTTGGGATAGAAGAAGATACAGTTTGTTGGGCCCTTGATCCTCTCACAGACTGCACAGGTGTCAGTGCTGCACTGCCTAACAGGATCATTCACTGTGATCCCTTCTGGTTTATCTCCCACAGATAACACAGGAGAGTGGGTGGCTGTTCTACATTATGGCTGTTATCCATTGGAAGCTGTTCAGTGTTCCATTGCTATGGATACAGGAATGCTGGAAGAATATTGTCTGCAATTCCTGAGACAGTCACTGCTGATGTATCAGTTCCATCATGTGAATTCACTCATTTTTATAACAGGCATTATTCATAAGACACCATTACCTTATTTATAGCTGGCTTTTCATGAACTTTGACATATCTTTGTGTGACTATCTACAAGACATGGTGTCACTTTGGGATCTCTCTGTTTTGTTCTGCAGCTGCATCTCTTTGAACAGGCTGTCTGCAGCCGTTCCCTGCTCAGCCTGCTCAGCCTTTAGTCCCTTCTCCTGTTCCAGCAGGGTTGCTGGGCCTTGACCCAGCGCTGTCTCATGATTTTCCTGTGTTTTCAGAGTTCCAGGATGAGATCTCTGGGCTTTGTCAAAAGCCTCATCTGAGCTGAGGTCCTGTGGTCTTTCCCGACCCTTTTGTGCCACATCCTCATGGGACAGGGCTGTGACCTGCTGAGGGCAAGGCTGCTCCTACTCTGTGGGAATCAGACACAGCCCCAGTTATTCTCACAGAAGGGGATTTGCCTCCATTCAGCCTCCTAAAATGAGGGGAAATGCAGCTTCCCTCTTCAATTTCCCTCAACAAAGACCATTCTGGGGGCTTTTGCACATCTTTTTCATCTGTGAAGGTCCCTTCAAATGGAGGCTCCCCCTCGATGGAACTCTTAGAGTGGCACATCAAGAGGTTCCTCTCAAGGGAAGCCCTGTCAGACCAGGGGCAGCCATGTTTGCTCAGTTTGAACCTGAAGATGATGAAAATGGGGCTCTCTCCCTCAATTCAAACAGCACCATAAAGGGTTTCTCCTTCCATTTAAACGTGAAAATCATGGAAAACGGTGATTGCCCACCAAGAGAGGCACCCAAAATGATGAAAAAGGTGTGTTTTCCATCAGTTGAGACCCTGCAAATCACAGGTGAATGGGGATCCCCCCCCCGTTCAAACACAATTACAGAAAAGCTTTCCCCCTCCATTTCAATCCCTTTTCTCCTCATAACCCCCCATTTTGGGGGCACTGGGGAGGGACTGGGGGCACTTCCCCCTCCTCACTGGTCACCCCTGGGGCTGCTGCCCCTTGCAGAGTGCTGAGGAGTTCCCTCCCAGCTCCCTGCCAGCATCCCTCTTCCTGGCAAGCCCCGGCAGGGATGGGGAGAGCGCTGGGCAGGGACTGGGAGCACTGTTCCTTCCCAGGGCTCCTGATCCCCCTCCCAGTGCTCCTTCCTACCACTCCCGCTGCTCCCACTCTCCCTCCCAGTTCCCTCCTGGCATTCCCTGTGCTCCCAGTTCCCTGCCAGTGTTCCAGGATCTCTCCCAGTGCTCCCAGCGGCAAAGCCCCGGGGGCACTGCGTGCTCTGCTCTTGAAGAGGCGAGACTTGAGCTGTCAGGAGAGAAAACCCGGCTGGGAAAGCGTTCCCTGCAGAGGAAGGAGTCTCCCCTCTCTGACCACAGAGGGAGCTCAGTCTCCGCTGTTGACTCCAAACCCTCCAAGCTCCGAGCCCGACTGCCCGAAATTGGCTCGGCCCCGCTTCCAGCGCACTGCTCAGAGCTCGCAAGGCTGAGGGGGCAGTGCAGATTAAATAATTAACGCTCCTGGGCACTGCTTTAGCTCTGAACCACACACTGTCACACAGGAACAAAACCCCTAACGAGGATGGGTTCCTCTTGCTGGCACAAGGAGAGAAGGAGAAATCTGACAGGAATATTCTTCATCATTCTGCCCAGGCTCTGTCAAACACTCCAGCTCCTGCACCTTGGGAAATAACAAGTGGCTTCTAAGAAGAGACTCTGATGTCAGTGAGCGAGTTATTATGGATTAATCTCGCACTGGAAAGCAGCCTTCACACCCTACTGCTCTTGGCATCACCCAAAGAGTTTGGAGGCTGCTGCCCAGCGAGCTCCTGAGTTGTATCTTCCTTGTCAATCTCATCAGCCCCTTGTTTAATTGTAAAAACATAAATAAAATGCAGGGAGCATTGGCCCAGGGTCTCAGGACTAGCATATCTCTTCCAAAGAAAGGGAAAAAGGAGTGTGTGTCCCAAACAACAGAGTTTAAAAGTTCCTGTTATCTACATCTATTTTTAAAAGGAAAAGAGGAAGAGTAAAATATCAATTACTGTGCCAGTGGTGCTCCAGCCTATTTCTGTTACCTTCCTTCACTTGTAGCATCTCTAAGGATACTTTAAAAAAACCCCAAAACAAACCAACCAACCAACCAAACATACAAACGACGACAAAAAACCCCCATGGAATTAAAGCCGAAGGAGAAGCAATCTGGCTGCAGGCTTGTGGCACTCCAGTGCCTGAGTTCCAGTAAGGGAGCTCATCCCCTCTGCAGTTCCAAGCCAGATCCCAAGGTCCTGAGCATCAGCTTTTAGCTTTTTGAACACTGAACTGTAAGAAAAGCTCCTGGGGAGGGCCGTGCTCCAGGCACATCTGTGGCATTTCATCTCTCCAGCTCTCTGAGCTCAGCTCGGGTCTTTTCCTCTCCTTGCTGGGTTTGGCTCATGCATTTCTTGAGGGGCTGGCCCTGCACTGCTCAGAGCATGAACTGACCATCAGACAAACAGCTTCTGGCACTGTGGCTCTATCCTGAACGGACCATTTCCCTAAGGAATTCCAGTGCCTCCATTTCACTTGCTCGAGATGGCTTTTACAGGAATCTGGTTTAATGCACTCCATTTCTAAACAAGGAGTGCACAACGCTCCTGCACTCCCTGCCAGGGGCATTCTTTGAGCCTTGGAGAAAGGCTTTAAAGCAGCACACAGCTTGTTAAGCACCCACAACTTCATCCAAAATTCAAATCAATGGCATGGGCAGAGCCTGACTTAAAGGCTATTTAAAAACTGAATTAAAGAGCAGTTGCATTGCCAATTGACAAGATTAGATAGGTTTCCTTAGCAGTTGCTGAGATGACAACGTAAGGGAGAGGACGGAGCATGGAGTGGGGGGAAGAAGGGGAAAACCTTCATTTGCACAGTGGGGTTTTAACCATCATGGTCACACCTCAAGGACTTGCAGAAACCGTTCTAATCTCAAGAAAGAGAAAGCTTGCTGGATATTTTTCATTTCAGCAGGAGCCTAAGGAAGCCCTCAGCAGCAGGAGATTGGGATAACTGCAAGGCTGGTTTCTGGAGCAGAGGGAGCAGGGTGTGCTCCTCAAAGCCAGACCTTCACCCACAGCAGCCAGAAGGTAGAAAAACAAGGATACAACAAAGCCTTACATGGGGAATGGGTTATCAGGGGTTTTATAAGGAAAGAACAAGGTCTGGGAAACAGGACCTGGAAGGTGAGAGAGGAAGGAAACAGGGAGGCAGCTGAGGCCTCTTCAGATTTGAAAAGAGGAAAGAAGGGAGGAGGAAAGAAAAGGCTGTGACAAAATTGACAAAATTCTAACTCAGCTGGGGCTGGGTTTAAAGGTAATAGAGGGAAGCTGTAGAAAGAGGAGACTTTGTAGTAGCAAACTACTGGGATAAATTCACAAGAGAAACTGAGGAATCTCTGTCAGCAGCAGCTCTCTGCAGAGGTCAGGCATCCATTCCCCATGCCAAAGCCAGGCTCAGGAAGCTGGGCCAGACAACATCCCCAGGTTGATCCCAGCCTCATTTTCCAAAAATTGCTCAAAAATATAATTGTGCATTAACACAGCAAAGTCTTTTTTTCAGTTTATCAGGCTTTGAGATGCCTCAGATTGAGATGCAAACCCAGCTCCTGTCACTTTGTTGTGCTCAGACTTTCCCCCTTTCCCCAACCTCTTTAGCAAGCAACAGCTCGTAGGGAGCCAGCCAGACCAGGGGCTTTTCCACAGCTTGTTTCAGGCAGAGGGAAGGAGAAAAATAAAGAAAAAGGAGGACAAAAGGGAGGCTGTCCTGAAAAGTGCAGCCTGGCAACCTCCAGACAATGAAACACAAAGCACTCAGACAGCCCCTTGCAAGTGAGGGGGCTCACAGGCCTCTCCACAGGGCTGGAGGGGAGTAGTTCTTCTTATACATCTCACCACAGCCTCATCCCCAGCGTGGGCTGCTTTGCTCCACAAAGTCCATAGGTGTGTGCTCGCATAGGAAATTGCTGAACAACTGCTTAAAAAAACACAGGTGGGAAAGGGGGCATTTCTGGCATTTCTGCCTTACAGACCAGTTCAGGTGAGCTGGCTTAAAAAATATGTGTATATATATATATATACATATACATATATATATATATACACACATATATATACACACACACATATATATATATATATATATACACACATATATACACACATATATATGTCTGGTCCAAAACCAGGCCTGTAAATATATACTTATATATCTCCAAGCCTTTCAAACCCTAAAATTGACTAAGCAGAATTGATTTTTCTTGCTTAAAATCGTCTGGTTTTTAACCAGTTCACACAAGCACCAGTCACATACTCCCCTTGCTCACAGGGCAGGTGATTTTGGCTGCTTTGCAGGAATAGAAATCATCTCCTAAGGAGACCACAACTGAGGCTCATTAGGGTCATTAAAGCTCATTAGGGCACTCAGGTGCTCATTGGTCACACCTGGGGCCTCTTGACCCACACAGCCCCAGGAAATCTCTCTGTTCAGGGATTTTGGAGACTTTTGAGTGCCACCAGTACAATCATGTGGGAACTGCTCACTCCCCTTCAGTTTTTCTCTTAGAGGGAAGGATTGATGGGGCTTGTTGGTAGAGTCAGGGCTTTCCCTGCCACTGCAAGGGCAAAAAGGGAGGTGGCAAGGCAGGAGAAGGTGCTGGGGATGGAGTGGGGGGACTTTTGGAGCTGAAGGTCATTTAGAAGAGAAGGAAATTGAGGTTTGCAGGCTGTGATGCAGCAGCCCCTGTCGCGTCCATCCAGGCAAGTGCAGCCTGGCCACCCTTTCCACAGTCCAGCCTGATGTCACAGCTCAGGGTGGTGAGGTCCCTGTGTGCCTCTCTGACCCGGGCACGGTGACCTGGGCACACTGACTGCCCCTGCCCTGCTCTGGCCGTGGGTTTCAGAGCTGCCACACCAGGTCCTGCAGCCAGAATCCCCCTGGGTGGTTCAGCAGCCAGGCCCCTTCACTGGACAGAAGTGGGAGCTCACATTTCCCTGGGGTGGTACACAAGGGGCTGGGGGAGCACCCAGGATTCCAGCAGCACTGATTTTAGGACCATCCATCTGCCCGTAGGTGTCTGAAGTTCCATAAGGCACCTTTCCAAGAGCATGGGTTTGAGAAGAATGCTTCACAACACTTTTAACCCCCTCTGGGTTCTTCTGCTTTATTCTTTTTCACAGATTCTCTCAGTGACAGAAGGAAGAAGCAGGTTTGGAGAAAGAAAAACCAGTTTTTCTCTCTGTTTTTCCCATTCTAACCCTGGAAAGTCTTGGCGGCCAGACCTAAACAACCAACCTGCCAAAGTTCAGTTCCACTTTGAGGCCTCCTTATCGGCAGGTTTTTTCACAGGCTATTTCTGTTTGCCTTTCCTCTCCAGGTATTTTATTGAGCTGCAGCCAGCAAACATTCTGGGACTTCACCTTCAGGGCTTAGACCCTCCACAGCCACCTTACCCTGAAATATTTCCTTTCCCCCATGCTGGATAAAGAACTGAAACTTCCTGTGTTGAGCAGGAAGTGTTCATGCTCTGAAAAGTGTGCTTTGCTCTCACTGCACTGCAGAGCACAGAGCCCCCAGAGCCATGACATGGTTTGTGTTGGGGGAACCTTAAAAATCATCCAGGTGCAACCCCCTGCCATGGGCAGGGACACTTTCCACTATCTCAGGTTGCTCCAAGCCCCACTCAGCCTGGCCTTGGACACTTCCAGGGATCCAGGGGCAGCCACAGCTTCTCTGGGCCATGGGCTTCTCTGCCCATGCCAGGGGGGTGACAGAAAATGGTCTTTCAGGGCCCTTCCACCTCAAACCATTCTATGATTCTAGAAAAGCTAAATGAAAATACTGAAGAGAAGGATATTTTTTAAGGTAAATATGGGGCATTTGTCCATGAAGACAGAACATATGGGAAACCTATAACTGGAATTTTCCCAGGTTTCTCTCAGCTGGATCTGCTCTGATTTTCTGATCACAGTAATGGCCCAGAAGCCCAGTGGTGATGCAGAGCTGGGAGACTTGCCCTTGAAAATGCCAAAACAACAAAGTCCTGGGGTTCTGATCCCACTGCAATATGCAGATCACTTCCAGAATGACACGTGAAGTGCCCCCCTTTTCCACCCCCCCAGTCTTTTTAGCAAAAAGCCTTCCCAGGGCCCTGAGCTGCATCACCACCCCTTGCTGCGGTGTCTTTAGGAAACAATTAAACTCAGCAATCAGAAGGTTCATGCATTAATAAAAGTACTGTATGGTTAGTGGGCCAAGGGGTTTAGAGATGGATTTCCCAAGCCATTTCCCATTTCTTTCTGGTGGAAGCCATGCTCCCTGTCCCCTCCAGCCTGGCCATTAAAGTAACTTGAGCCTCCAGGCTGCACATCCCAGTCTCCAGCTAAAAGGATGGAAAAGCTGTCTCCCCCTTTCCCCTTCTGGGCCTTTTCTTTTGAAAGGAACTGTCTTCTACCCTGCGATGGGAAGAGAGAGATCTCCAAAAGACAGAGCAGCTTTCTGAGCACCCCCGTCCCGTATCAGGGCAAACGGGCAATTCCTCCTCCCCTCAGTGCTTCTGGCTGCTCTTTCTCTCCCAGCTTTCCTCCCCTTCCGCCGGCCTTTGGCGAACCTCAGCGGATTTCCAAACCCTCCGCGGCTGCTGGGGGTTGGTACAAAGGTTTCATTATTTGCCTTTTCTTGGGTAAGGCGGGGACAGGAGAAGGTCGGGCCCCATCACCCAGCACTGCTGATCTCGGCACTTTTGCTGTGCGGTCCCTCTCTCCCACCCCCCTCCCTTCCCTGCCGCCCTCCCGCTCCTGGAGCCCACCATGGATCCACAGGCACTTTGGGGATGCTTGTGCCTGCTTTGCTTTGCCCTCCTGAGAGCAGCAAAAGGTAAGAGAGGCTTTGGGCTGGTTTAGGTCCAGGGACTCGACGGGGTCTGGATGTCCAGAGAGGTGAGATGCTCATCCCAGCATTTATCCTCCCAGGCTGCAGCCAAGCAGGGAACAGGGACTGGCAAACTGCACACAGCATGAGCATCTCCTGAGGCTGGGAAATTTGGGGGATTGTGGAAGTCCTTCCTGGGGGGGGTGAGGAAAACCAGAGAGCTGGAGCTTTTTAAACTGCACACAGCGCAGAACTGTAAAAACTCCTCAGTCTGTCTCACAGAGGAAAGCCCCAGGGACTGAGCTGGACTTCCATTGATTCTTTTGTTGTTAAAAGCAACAAAGCTGCAAAACATTTCAGAAGTCCAGCAAGTGCATTAAATTTCCAAGAGAATTTCAAGTGACTTCAGAAAACAGATTTGACTGCTTTTGTCATGGCAAAGGCAATCGTCCCCCCTTCAATCACACTTGCGTATGAGCAAGAGAAGGGACTTCATATAAGTCAAGAGAAATAAGATTAAAGCAGAGAGTTTTGATCTAAGGCTGTCTCACCAACTTCATTTTGCCTTAGCATAAAGACAGTGATTTAATTAAGTTCCAATGGAAAACTCATAATATGAAGAATTCAGCTTCTTTTCTCCCCTAAAAGCATTGATTGTACCCCAGTTAGTGCCCAGTGCTGAAAAGGCACTGGAGATATCCCTCCTGTCCGTGGGCATGCTCAGGAAACTTCCCTTCAGGATTAAAGTGTGTTTCTTTGGCATTTCTAGAAGTGCCCAAGCCGAGCTGCTGCTGCTCCAGCCATCCTTTTTAAGGCAGGGCTGGAAACATGAGCAGGAGCCAGCTGTCAGCCTGGACATCACCCAAATATCCAAACCACAGGCACAAATAATGGCCCAGGAAAACCTTCCCATCAGCTAACCTTCCCTCCCAGGGGGTGGAGTGACCAGGTCATCAGCACCCCTGCAAGTCCGGGTGCCCTCTGGGATGGAGGTGATCCATTGTCACCATCGAGTCGGGAACAGGAGTGGAAGTGACACAACTCCATAGGGATCAGAAGGCAAAATACTTACTTTATTACAGTCTCATGATATTTATAACCAACATCATCCAGAGCCTGATTGGTTCTTAATAACACCTGTCACCCAATTGGTTAATTAAGGAACTGCTGTTGTAGGGTTTCTCTGATGTGGGTGTAATTAGTATTGACTCTAAGATGTAGAAGTTTGAACTATTGTTTTATTTTTTTATACTGTATATTATTATGTTTTTAAGAAGCTTGTAACTTTTTTAGTTTGTTTGATACAGCTTTGACCTTATTGGTTAACTAATTAAACCACTATTACTCTTTGGTAAATAAATCTCTATAACACAGTCTAGATATGCTTAGTAACAGGTGTAGCAAGTGGAGATAAGAATTGTTTCAATTCTTTCGCTGAGCTCTCTCGCAGCCTTTCCCAGAACGATGCCTCGGGAACAATCTGTTTCTCTCTCTCAGCATCCACAATCCACGACTGCTTCCCTTCAGCATTCCATCTTTCCCCAGGGAATTTGCTGCCCTCTTTCCAGCCCGGGAGCCTGTATCAGTACCAGTACTCCCTGGCAGTCCAGCTGCAGCACACCTCCGCACCATCCCCGTGGGGAGCCCGCCTGCAGGCCCAGGCTCTGATCCATCTGCAGCCGCTCTGGAGGGAGCCAGGCGGGCAGGAGCTGCTCCAGCTGCAGGTGTGTACAGCGGGTACCGGGGTGTGCAGGGGTGCTACAGCCATCCCAGCCAGGTTTTCCTGCTGGGAACACCCCAGGAGCTGCAGGTGTGTACAGGGGTATACATCCATCCCAGCCAGGGGAGTACAGCCATCCCAGCCAGGTTTTCCTGCTGGGAACACCCCAGGAGCTGCAACCCTGTTGGTTTCTCTGGGTCTGGATTGAAGGCACTTGACACAGTAGCTCATGTTGGGACTCAGGTGTTTATTATTTCTTATCAGTAAAACAGCCTCACTACTGTGGGTTTGGCAGCTGTGGTCACCAATTATTGCGGTGTTGTGGGTCCCCAGGATGAGGTGAGAGATGAGAATCAGACTCCAAGTTCTTAGAAGGCTGATATTATATTATATTATATTATATTATATTATATTATATTATATTATATTATATTATATTATATTATATTATATTATATTATATTATATTATATTATATTATATTATATTATATTATATTATATCATATTAAAACTATACTAAAGAAAGAGACGGGAGACATCAGAAGGCTAGACAAGAGTGAATAATTAAAACTCATGACAGACTCAGAGAGTCCAACACAGCTGGCTGTGATTGGTCATTAAGCGAGAACAATTCACATGGAACCAATCCAAGAAGCACCTGTTGGTGAGCAACCTCCAGACCACATTCCAAGCAATCAGATAATTGTTGTTTGCATTTCGTTTCTGAGGCTTCTCAGGAGAAAAATCCTGAAGGGATTTTTCAGGAAATATCACAGTGACAGGCAGCTTTTCATTAGAAGGCACAAAATAGCCAACAATCTCTTGGTACAAGGGCTTTTAAAGCTAAACTATCCAATTTAGAACTGACACCTGGATTATTTTCCTTTTTAACCCAATAACTGATCCCAAAGAGCTGCAATGCGGACTTTTCTGCCCAATTACAAAATGCCACCCAAACCCATGGAGAAGGAGGAAGAAGAAGCATGAAGAAGAAACCCAGGATGACACCCTGTGCCCTCCATCTTGCTTCCATCCACAACACACTAAAAATCCCAAACCCTAAATTTCTCACCCAGTGATACACCTACACTGCTCTCCATAATCTATTGCACACTTTTGTGGGTTCCAGTCTATCTTGAAGTCTGGGAAACTTTCTCCATGAGTGAGAGTCAAAGTCAGTGCTCCCTTGGGGGTCAGGGCACCCCAGAGCAGACACAGAAATATTCCCTGTGCCCTGGGTTTCCACACAACCCCTTCCATTTCTAGCCCATGCCAGCTGAAAAATGACCTCTCTGACCAAATCATTGCCTGCAGGGGAAATGCACCCCAGCTTTAGAGCAGACACTTGGTCACTGCTTTCTGCCGTCTTCTGCTGTCCTAGATCTGTGACCTGAGGGCCCAACACCAGCCAGAAGAGGAGAGGAGCCAGGACAGCAGCGGAGGCTCGCCTGTAGAGATTGCACTGAGCCCAGAGGCACAGGCAGAGCTCCAGCAGCCAGTGTTCATCTCCTGGAACAGTGGCAAGGTCAGCTGGACACCTCCTGGGCTTGTTCGTGCCCTCTGCAAAGCATTCCTGTCCTCATCCTAAATTTTCTGGGCTATGAAGCCCACAGGAGCTCCTGCTCCACCTCTGATTTCAGAGCAGAAGGAACTGGACAGAGTGACCAGTGTTGGACCTTACAGGGAGTCCCATGCTCCAGAAGGACACAGCTGGAGCTGCAGAATCCCATGTTAAAGCTCTTCAGCCCTAACCATGGGATATAAGCTCCTTTCTGGCCTTCTCCTCTGGGGCTGTGGAACCCCGGGGTGGGAAGGAAAGGGAAATTTTGTGTTCTTGCATTCACAGACCTCATGCTATTTTGAGGGATAAGGGCCTCCTTGAGAAAATCCCTCGGGTGTCTGCAGGGTGTTCTCAGGTTCCCTTTTGTCAGGGAAGGCAGCAGGGAGCCTGCAGGGAGCCCAGAGATGTCCCCTCAGCCAGGAACCCCCTCCTGCCTTCCCAGGTCAAAGCTTTCTATGGGAATGAAGCAGAAAACATCCTGATCTCCAACCTGAAACGGGGCATCATCAGTCTGTTCCAGCTTCAGCCCCACGCCGGCACCACAGTGGAGGTAGGTCCAGAGCTGGGACCAAAATCCAGAGATGCACCAGGAGAGCTGGCCCTGGAGCCCAGCCAGCCCACGAGCTTCAGCAGAGGGGGCAAAATTCAGGATAAATAACATTGGGTCTGCTGCTCCAACCAGGCTGTGAGCAAGGATGACACCTGGAAAGGCAGAAGGCTTAAAATAACTTAATTTTCAGCAATTGGCACCCCTTACAAAATCACAGCCTTTCCCTGGACAGTAGGAACAGCAGAGGAAAAACTCCACAAGCATTCCTGCCAAGAGGATTTGCTTTGCCAGCAGCCAGCTGGAATGACCTGTGAGCAACATGAAATAACCTCAGAAATAACCTCACAGAGATGCTTAATTAAATCTTAATTTAGAGCCTGAATTTGAAAGATGCCCAGATGGACTTGGAGCTACCCAACCACCCCCTGATCTGTCTCACTTTCCAGATTTTAGCTGCTGTTCTCTTTGCTAGGCTGGCCTCTGTGTCTGCCCTCTCCACAGAGTGTTTAATACTCATGGTCACTCCCATTTGTGTTTCAGGACGATGCCTCTGGAAGCTGCCAGGTCACCTACACCGTGTCCAACCATTCCATCACCAAGGCCAAAGATCTGCTCAGCTGCTCAAAGCCAAAGTCTGGATTCTCCTCCATAAACAAAGCAAGTCCATTGCTCTCACTATGGGGGGCTCAGCAGGGCCATCCCTGAAATCCTTTTGCAGGTGGGCTTGGATTCCCATTGCCAGCTGGCTTCAGCCTTCTGCACCAGCTTGGGATGGGACTCTTAGACCCATCCCCAAGGTGGGGTGCACCAACATCCCTCAGGAGCATAGTGAGGTGGGGAGGAGCAGCAAAGGTGCTCTGGGTCACCCCATCCCCACTCTTGTTGTCAGTTCTGAGCTGTCAGCTGATCCTGCTGGGGAAGCTGCAGATGCAGGGATGTTTTCTGGGTCTCAGACTCGTTGCATGAGGGATTGGTTTGACAGGACTCTGTTTTGCTTAAAGCAGTAGCCTGTGCTCAGCCCTGACATAAACAGATGAAATCCCGTGGGTCTTAATGCAGTCATACCTGCATTAAACCAGAATTTAAGTTTTTTTTTTTTTTTTTTATATACAAATTCTACTGAAGTCAATATAAAAATGGGCATTCCCATGGAGACCCCAGGGGCCCTGGCAGGGGTCTCAACACCTCCTTGTTGTGCAAGTCCCTGTGGTGTCACCACTCTGTCTACCTGCATCAGCCATGGCTGGGAGCATCCCCTTGCTGGTCCTCACCTGGTGTTGCCTTCTCCCACATCTGGGAAGAAGGTGGGCTCTTATGGATTTTCCTTTCCTACATTTTGCAAGCCAAGTAGGTGACTTTGTGGGCTGGAAAGCTCTTTCCCTGCTAATGTAAAGAGAGAAATCTCCTGGGAAGAGGGCAAGGGAATAAAAAGGTTGCTTTTTTTCTCATTGCCTTTCCTTTCCCAAGATTTTTGGAGTGGAGTGGCAGCCCTCCAGCAGAATCCAGTACATGGTGAGGGACAACCTGCTCCAGTCAGTCCTGGCAGAGGAAAGCCACGTGGTGGCTCCAGCCCTGAGATCCCGCTCCGGCATCAAAATCAGCTCAAGGTGAGGGATGTTCCCAACCACTGGCCGTGGAGGGTGGAAATCACAAAACTTCCCATTGACCGTTTCTCCCTTCACAGGCAGCAGCTCCAGCTGGTGTCTCCTGCAATGCCTGGGCCGGCAGAGGTGTCTGGACAAAGCCTTGAGGATGTGCTGGCTGGCACGGGGGCACGGCCCCAGCCCCTGGGCATGGCCAGCCTGCCCTTCAGGAGGGGCTGCACCCACTGCCCCTCGGTCAGTGATGCTGCTGAGCCCCAAAACTCTCCCTCAAGCTCTCCCTCAGGCTGGGCACTCGTGGGGGTTGGGGTTAAACCCCAGTGGTGCTTTTGGAGGGGCTGGTTTGGTGTAAAGGTTACCCTGTGATAACACGGGAAAAGAGGCTAAATCCTGTGACCGTGTTCACAGGGGTTCTTGGATGAGGGAAGAGACGAGGATCTGACTCCATGTTTCAGAAGGCTTGATTTATTATTTTATTATATATATTATATTAAAACTATACTAAAAGGATAGAAGAAAGGATTTCATCAGAAGGCTAGCTAAGAAAAGAAAAAGAAAGAATGATAACAAAGGTTTGTGTCTCGGACTCTCTGTCCGAGCCTGCTGGGCTGTGACTGGCCATTAATTAGAAACAACCAACATGGGCCAATCCCAGATGCACCTGTTGCATCCCACAGCAGCAGATAATCAATGTTTACCTTTTGTTCCTGAGGCCTCTCAGCTTCTCAGGAGGAAAAATCCTAAGGGAAGGATTTTCCATAAAAGATGTCTGCGACAAAATCCCCCCTAACAAACCTCACCTCTGCAGCTGAGAGCCTTCCTGAAGGCTTTTGACAGGCAGAGAGTCAGAACAGACACCTCGAAGGTGGCGACAGCCTGGCAGTTCCAGAGGTTCATCCAGATGCTGCGCAGCGCCAAGAAGAGGGATGTCCTGCAGCTGCTGAGGAGAGCCCCCGAGGAGGCACGGTGAGAACCCCTGGAGCTGCCTCTCCAAAATTCCGAGCGCTGGACAAGACAGCCGGGGATGGTTGGTGCTGCTCCATGCAGCATCCCTGCTCCCAGCAGCCACCCTGGCTAGTGGCAGTGTTCTCTGGCTTCTCCTAATGCCCGTCCTGTCCAAGCACGGCAGGGTTTTTGCGGGCTCTGCCTCTGCTGACTTCCCTCCTCCTGCTCCAGCCCCTTCCTGGTGGAGGCAGCAGTGGCCACACAGTCGGTGGCTTCCTTGGCAGCGCTCTCAGACTTCCTGGATTTCAGCCAGGAGCCCAAATCCCTCCTGGAGAAGTTTCTCTACACAGCAGCTTTCTCTCCCCGGCCTTCAGGAGAGCTCCTCCAGCTCGTCCTGGTGAGTATGGACATCTCCCTCTCTTCCCCATCCTGGGATGGATCCACACACCATGGAACAAGGGGAACCTTTCTGCAGAAATTGATTTTCCTGCTCATGGGATTGTTTCATGTGCATTTAATGGGGTGGGAGTAGATGCTCCCCAGAGGAAAATAATCCAGCAGAAGATGCTTTGTATCAGTGCATTAAAGATAATAAAATCTCAGTTTAGAGACACAGCATTTTATCCAATTAAATCATGCGTGGCCTCCTTCAAGGCAGGTAAGAACTAGTTTTCCCTGACTGTGGGAATCCACAAAATCAGAGGGTTTTGGGAAAGCTGCAAAAGGCAGGCCTCAGAGACAGCAGAACTGTGATTGGAGCTAAGCAGCAGCCATGAGATTGGTCAGCAGAAAAATTATTTAAACTGTAGAAAAGCAAGGACAAATAGAACAATGATCTGTGTATTAATGCTTGTCTAGAATAACTCTCTAAGCTACAAAAAAGTTTATCTAGTGAGATATTAGGAAGGTTGAAGCTTAATAATGGAGCTCTGTGAGTTGTGTTTTAAGGTTTACAAGCAGGTATTGTATTTGAAATAAGCAAGCATTGTTTAACCAAAGGTACCTGTGCTTATAGTGTTGGATAGAACTACTGTCAATTTTGTGTGATTGGTCAAAAAACTTACAAAGTGAGTTGTAACATTGAGTTCTTGGTCTGCTGCCTGGAATGTGAGCTGATGGCATCTTCCCATTGTCATAACCATGTAATGAGACTGATGCTGGAAAATCAAACAGCTCAAGGCACGTTCCACAGCAGCCCCATCCTGTTTGTGATTTGTACAGCGCCCCCAGCCATTGACACCTGACTTGCTTGAGATAAGAGGTAAAGCATATTCCTTCTCTTTTTTCTTTTTTTTCCCCTCATTTCTGTTTCCCTGCTTCCTGTTACCCCTTTCCTGATGCCCAGGACAAGCTGGATGGGAAGCAGCTGGCACCTGAGATCTGGGAGACAGGAATAGTTGCTGTGGGCTCTCTGGTGGGCAAGCTGTGCCAGCAGAAGCTCTGTGGGCTGCAGGTGGGTCCTCTGCAACCCCTCACACTTGGCTTTTTGGGACACCCCCCTCAATTCCAGGGGTGCCCAGAATATCTCCTGTCCCTCACTTCCCTCTCCTCCTGCAAATGCCGAGCAGGTGGTGGAGCGTGGGGTGGAAACCATCCTCAGGGGGCTCAGAGGTGCCCAGGAGGAGCCCAAGGTGGTCGTTTCCCTGCTGGCCCTGGGCAATGCAAGGCTCCCCGAGACCATCCCCACCCTCCTGGAGCACGCTGAGCACGGTCCCACGGCTGTCACCACCGCAGCCACCTCTGCCCTGCAGCGATTCCCCGCTCCCCACATCTCCAGCAAGGTAGGAGAGCAGGTTTTGTGAGGCTTGGTGCTCCCCTCCCCACTCAAAGCCAAGCTGCTGGGGTGCACTTCACTCCTTTAATTACCCCTTCTCATCAGGTGAAGCAAGTGATGAGGAGGATTTTCCACCAGAAGAGGAAGAGTTATGACAAAACCTGTCGCCTGGCAGCTGCAGAAATCCTCCTGGATAACCACCCCCTGCCCATGGATGTCATCAACATCCTGCTGGCCACCACTGAGATGGACACGGAGGTGGCCACGTTCCTGCTGCTCAAAGTGCAGAACAGCCTGCGTGACCACCACCACCTGGCAGGGTGGGGCTGGAGGGCACGGGGGCATTTTCCCTCTGCTCTGCATCACCTTTTCCTCCTCCTCCTCCTCCTCAATCCAGCTCTGGGGTTTGGACCAACAGATCTTTAAAATGTGCGAGCATCACTTAGTGAGGCTGTCTGGACATTCCTGGAGTAACAAAAGGGGTGCAGATGCCACACAGCCAGGTGAAACCTGACTTTCCTTGTCATCCTGCCCCGTGGCAGCAGGACCCAGGCTTGTGGCCTCAGCAGAGCCCTTGGAGGCTGAAGCTCTGGCCCCCAGGGCAGTGCACAATTTGTGCCTGCATTGATCTTCCTGTCTGCACAGAGCAAACCAAGCACTCACGTTTTTCAGAGCTAAGCAAAAGCTGCACAAAAATATCTGCCTGGTTTATCCCAATAAGCCAGAGGAAAAGGAAATTTCAGGGTAGCCTGCTTCTAATGCTTTCACTTTGTCCTCACGCTGCTCTGGGCAGTCAGCAACCATGAGAAACACTTTGGCAATTTCTATTTCCTTCTGTAGGGACCACTGACCTCTTGCCTTCCCTCCCTCCCAGTGCTGACACATCCTTTCCCTCTCTTTTCCAGGAAGATAATGAGAGACATCATGGGAGACCCACGGATAAACAATTACCACTTCTTCTCCAAAGCCGGCATCTCCTCTTCTTTCTCAGGACCTCTGGCAGGTGACAGCACAGAGGACACCTCGGTCCCCTCAGAGGGGTAAAGGAGGGGTTGGTGGGAAAAAGCAGCTTCCAGAGGAGGATCCAGGTCTGTAGAATGCCCCAAAATCTCAGGGAGGTTTCTGAGAACGTCCCCCAGTACCAGAGATAGGAACGTGCCTTTCTCTAACACAAACTTTTCCCAAATCCTGCTGGTTTGAAGGAGGAGCTTCAGCTGGAGATGAAACCAACAGCAGATTGCTGGTGGGAGTTTCTGTGCTTTCCCTGACAAGTTGAGATATTTCACTCCATTCCTCAGTTCCTTTTGTGTTTTTAATAAGATCTTCAGAGAGGACAATTCTTGTACTGAGATCTAAGAGCAAAAAATCAAACTCAGAGAGTGCAAAAAGCAGCACTTGCTAAATATCTGCTGAATTCTTCATCCCTCACTTCTGTCCCTCTTCAAATTAGTTCAGTCTGGCCTTGCAGAAGGTCAGTGAAGGTGGAATAGCCAGGGAGTAACAAAAAACCCCAGCTTTGCAATGCTGAATCATTTGAGTGTTGCAGGAATGAAAGGAGAAGATGCAGAGTGGTACCACAGGTTTGGGTTGGAGGGGATGTTAAAGATCATCCTGTTAGCACCCACTTCCACCAGACACCCAGGGGGGCTCATGGGCATCTCTCTGCCCTTCAGTCACCCAGGACCTGACTTCCACTTTTGGGCTGGACCTGCTGTTTTTGGAGGGTGGATTCCTGAGGAAGAGCGCGTCCGACTTCTCCCTGCTCAGCCACGGCCAGCGGCTTCGTGCAGCTCAGGTGCCACTGAGAGAGGGGCTGGGGGCTGCAGGGGGGTGACAGCACAACCCAGGGGTGCCACTGCTGTCCCTGTGTCCCCTCTTAACCTCCTTGTGGTGCTTCACCTGTGTGCCCAGCATGTCCTCTGTCAGAAAGGGGCAAATTCCCAAATCACCGGTGTGAAACCAGACACCGCTGCTCTGGAGAAGGGAGACCCCTGCCACCCCAAAAACCAGAGGATGCAACATTGGCACCTTGGAGGGAGGGCTTGGATGCCTCACTGGCACCTCAGGGTGCTCAGGGATAGCTTGGATGTCATACTGGTACCTCAGGGTGCTCAGGGATGGTTTGGATGCCACACTGGCACCTCAGGGTGCTCAGGGATGGATTGGATGTCACACTGATGCCTCAGGGTGCTCAGGGATGGATTGGATGCCTCACCCAAGTCACTCCATCACTGATGTCCTGTTCCTGTCCACTTCTGTCTTCCAGGTCACCTTTGAAGCACGAGGGATGGAGTCGATGATGGGAGAAAACCTCTCAGAAGGAGAAGAGGAGCCGGAGCTCATGGCTGGGATGGCAGCCACCTTCTTTGATGTCCAACTGCGGCCAATTGTCTTCTTCCAGGGATACACAGACCTGATGGCCAAGGTCCTGCTGAGCAGTGCAGAGCCCACCAGCCTGGTCAGGGGGAACCTCCTGCTGATGGACCATCACCAGGTAGTGCATGGGGAGGAAGCAGTGGCCTGTCTGCACACCACATCCCAAATGGGCCTGTGGATGTTGCACACCACAGACACAGATCTAGGAGCGAGGTGGCACTGCCAGATGTGCCTTGGGGTTGCTAAAGCAGTGGGAGGGCTTGTTCTGCCATGGGAGACCCGTGGCTGGAGGTGCAGGGTCGGGATGGACATTCCCAGCAGCCACAAGGCCCTGCTGGTGTCAGCACTCATCCAAGAGCAGTGCCTGGTCACAGGAAGCTCTGCCTTTTCCACCTTCCAGGTCATTCCTCTGCAGTCTGGCCTCCAAGTGACCGTCAAACTCCAGGGTGGGCTGGGGCTGGACATTTCAGCTGACATGGACGTGAGCGTTTGGGAGCAGGAACTGAAAACCAGCGTCAGTGCCAGGTCAGCTTGGCTCTGGGAATGGGGGACAAGGGTGGATTTCCACAGCTCCCTGCTCCTCTCCTGGTGGGCCCAGCCTTTCCTGGTGCTTACACAGACATTTTCCACGGCCAGACCTCTGACTGAGGTGTTTATGGAGTTGTCTGGTGCCCAGCTCAGGCCATTGCTCTGTGACCAGACCCTACGTGATTCTCTCTCCCAGGGGAAGCCTTGCCATGGATTTCCAGGCAGAACTAGATTCCCCTTTGCTCCAAGCCACCCTGAGGAGCCAGACAGAGGCGGAGACCTCCATCCACTTCGACACCAAGCTGAGGTTTTCCAGCAGCCCTGTGCTCATGTGCCTACAGCTGAGAGAGGAACAGGTCCCATACAGGTAGCACCAGATCCTGCAGAAACATCCTGGTGGGCTTGAGAGAAAAGAGGGAAGAGGAGAGAATCAATGGTCGCACTTATTGGGTGGGAATTGGTGGGATGAGGGAAGGGCACCACAAGTTCCTGATGTGGGTGGAAGCATCATCTGTGACGGTGCTCACAGGGGTTCTTGGATGAGGGAAGAGATGAGGATCTGACTCCATGTTTCAGAAGGCTGATTTATTATTTTATCATATATATTACATTAAAACTATACTAAAAGAGTAGAAGAAAACGTTTCATCGGAAGGCTTAGCTAAGAATAGAAAAAAAAGAATGATAACAAAGGCTCTGTCTCGGACTCTCTGTCCGAGACAGCTGGGCTGTGACTGGCCATTAATTACAAACATCCAAGATGGGCCAATCACAGCTCCACCTGTTGCATCCCACACCAGCAGATAATCAATGTTTGCATTTTGTTCCTGAGGCCTCTCAGCTTCTCAGGAGGAAAAATCCTAAGGAAAGGATTTTTCATGAAAAGATGTCTGTGACAATCATCCATAAGTGTTGCTCTGATTTTTTTAAGACTTTCTAAGCCTCCTGATGTTTACATTCTTGTAGCAAACTTTCTCACATCCTTTCTGTAAATAACACATTTTTTTGCATTCTTTTATAGAAGAGGAGAAATTTGATAGACTGTTAGTTTGTCCAGTGCCATTGGAGAGGTGGCACTTTCACCCTCCAATCCACCATCACTTTTAGAAATCTATAAATGTTAGAGTCAGACAATAAACTTCCCTTTCCTTCACCTTGAGAGCAGCAGTGTGTGCGCTCGTGTTGTTTCGTGCCCTATAGCGACACATGAGACCATCAGGAGATGGTGACTGGTCTGGGAGGAGAAGGATGAGATCCACCACCCCCACCAGAGGCTCCTGACCATGCTGCTGTCCCTTTGTCCCACAGGGAAGTCCTCACAGTGTCCCTGTCTGCCGGGAGCCGGAGCAGCACCGCTCGGAGAGGCCGGCGCGGCGCCGTGCCCGGGAGGGAATTTGCCCTGCACCAAACCAACTCCAAGGTCTGCAACCTCCTGCTGGCTGCAGAGCAGGAATAGGGAGGCAGAGCACCTCGGGATTCTCCTCCACGACCACCTTTGAATGAGGAAAATGCTGCGATAAGGACATCAGAAGGATGATGAGGAAGGACAAGAGGAGCTGCTGAAGAACAGACGCGCCCCGTGCCTCCAAACCTGCCCGCACACCCCAAAGGCTGAGATTTCCCTCTCCTGGACTCCTCCCCTTCATGGGGCAGGGACTTGCTGGAAGCCTGGCTTTTCCTCATGAAAATACAGCCTTGTTTTGCAAGTGGATGAGTTTCTGAGAGCCCAAGAAACCCTCCTGGAGGACTGCATCCCAAAATGCTGAGTTTTCTCCCTATTTACCAAAGCTGTCAGGAGGGGATACATTGCAGCCAGCTGGAAGTCCCCAATGGAGGGAATAAATGACCTTCCTTGCCCAAGCTGAATTGTTGTCATCCACCACCACCCAACATCTCCAGCACCTAGGGAGGCTGGTGAGGGAAAAGCAGCATTTCTCCATTTTCCTTCCTGATAATAATGTGCCTTGGGAAGTATTTTTAGCCCTTTTTTTGTGGTGTGTGTGCTACAAAACAAATTTTTGGGAAAGAAAAGAGGGACATGGAGTATAGATTCTTTTTTTAATTATGAGCCTGAAATGTTAGCACTGAGTCTCCTGGTTGAGGGGAGGAGACTTGCCTGCTTTTCCATCTGGAGACACCAATTACAAGTGCTTTGGTTATGTACAGGAATAAATGCCCTGCATTTTCATATTGTCTCTGTTTGACTCATAACTTTCTGGGACACATGGAAGGGCAGAAGGGGGAGGCACTTCCAGCAAGAATCTGCTTTCCAGGTCTGCATTTAGGGTGCTCCCTTTCCTCTTCCTCATCCTCTAGAGATTGACAAAGACAGATTTGTCATCCAGCTGATATTTACCCCAAATCAGCTGAACTTCTAGTCCAAAGGATACCTGTCCTGCCAGAGGGACCAGGTCCTGTAGCTGGGATTGGAGTTGGGAACGTGTTTCCAGACCCTTTGGAAGGGGTGAAAACATCTGAATGCAGATTTCACCAGTTCGCATTGCTGCTGGCAGCTTTGCTGTCCTGCTGAGCCACTGAATCCCGACATTTTCCAAGCCTTCCCAAGGATTTTTTTTCCCCCAGTCCTGGTTAGATGCTCAAACAGCAATGAAGGACCATGGGCCTTTTGGCAAAGTCACCCATTTCCTTGGCGATGGCTCCAAACCCTCCCAGAAGGGACCTTTCAGCCCCAGGTCCCCAGTAAAGGTGACATTGTGCCCGCGGAGCTGGAATGGAGTCCCCTCAGTTTAGGTGGGCAGAAAGGGACCTGGATGTGAATTTATTTTATCCGGCCTGTTCCAGCGCTTGACAGCCCTCTCCGTGAAGGAATTTTCCCTCATTTCCAGCCTCCCCTGGCCCAGCTTGAGGCCCTTTCCCCTCGTCCTGTCCCTGTTCCCTGGCAGCACAGCCCGACCCCCCCTGGCTGTCCCCTCCTGGCAGGGAGTTGTGCAGAGCCACAAGGTCCCCCCTGAGCCTCCTTTGCTCCAGGCTGAGCCCCTTGCCAGCTCCCTCAGCCTCCCAAAGGGCCCCTCCATCCAGCAGCGAGGGAAAGGGACAATCGGGCGGGGTTGGAGTGCCAGATGTGACTCCTGGTGAGGACCCTCAGGACAGCCACTGTCCATCCATCTCCCGGAGATGTCGCAGCGCTCCTGTCGCCTCTCCAGGAGCCGCAGAGCAGCAGTGACCTCCAGCGGCTGCGGCCGCATCCCAAAATCCCAAACCCTCGCTCCGGCTCCCAGGGGTGTCCCATGAGCGGCACACGAGCTCCAGGGACCTTCTGCTGCTGGCCCTGGGAGCCCTCACCGCTCCGAGCCGGGTTTGGGGTGGCAGTGCCATCCCCTGCTGCCCTCCGGGTGTCGCCTTTAGCTCAGATGTGACACACACACACGTGATCAGGGTCTAAAAAGAAATAAGTTTTTTATTCTGCGTGTTCTCCAGCTTATATATTCTTAACAAAGCGTGATCTTAAGTCATTAACTACATCACAATAATTTATTATATTCTTTGGTGCAAAGCAATTAACGTCAATATAATTGGTAAAAGTTTTACAGAAATTTAATCAGGCACGTACACACATCTACTTATGCACATAGTCTAGCTTGCAAAAATTCTCATGTATCTTTTCTAAGATGCATGCTGGCGGCCTTGTCTTCTTCCTTGCTATGGATACACTTCAAAATCATTAATTGTTATTTCTTCTATTAACTCAGCTTTGCTTTCAGGCCAGCTGTCAAACCCCTCCATATCCAGGCTTGCCAGCACAAGCAGTTTTCCGTGTTTTCTTTCCCCCTGCCAGTCACTGTTATTGCCAGGACATCCCCTCCAGGCCTCAGGAGAGCCCATGGACACCACCCACCAAATGGGGCGATAAAACATTGTCTGCCTGTCTGCTCCAGCTGGCTGCAGAGACAAAACTACCACGAGAAAGAGTGAGGGAATGCATCTGAAGGAATGGCGAGGATCAGCTCCCCTTGGGAATTTAGTGGAGAGGCAGCTCTGAAGTGCTGGACAGAGCTCTCTCTGATCAGCCGCTGCTCTCTCCTTCCTAGGCAGCCTGAAATACAAAGAATTGTATTTCCTGGCTGCTGGGCCCCAGAGAGTGCCCAAACTCCACGAAAAAAAAAAAAAAAATCAGTTTATAACTCATCAAAGCAGCAGTGGAAACCCCAGCACTGAACTGTGGCAACAGCAAACCTCAAATGAGGCTGCACATCCCAAACCTCCACTGCAGGGCTGGCAGCTGCCTTGGGGCATGCACATCACACCAGGATCCCTGCAGGGCTTTCCTGGACATGCACAGCTTCTCTGACAGCCGTGGGGGAATCAGTCTGGAGCATCCCAGGAGCTGCAAGTGGCAGGGTGCTGATATAACCTGCCCAGCAATCAGGAGTGCAGGGAGAAAGCTGGGAAGCTGCAATGGGACACAGCAGCAAAGCACAGCAGCTGTGCCATGAGGAGATCCCTGCAGGAAAAGCTGGGGGGAAAGCTCAGGGCCAGGGCTGGTGAGTCAGGCAGGGAGCCTGGGAAGTGGCTGAGCTGAGCCAACAAGGCTCCAGGGCTGAGATGAAATCCTTTGGCAAAAGCCACGGGAAAGAAAGCCGGAGCTTTCCTAGAAAACTGTTCCACCCACTCCAATCCTGGCCAGGAGTGTGAGTATTGAAGGGATGCAATAACTGCAGCAGGAAAATGAGCAGTGAAGAAGGTGTTTGGAGACACAGCCATTATTCCAGTTCTGGTGGGGACAAGCACCTGCTCTGCCCCGTCTCACAGAACCCAAATTCCTGACTGTTTTGGGTTGGAAGGGACTTAAATCTCATTTCATTCCACCTCCTGCCATGGGCAGGGCATCCTCCACCAGACCAAGCTGCTCCAAGACCCATCCAACCTGGCCTGGCCTGGCCATCCCAGCAAGAAAAGCCACAACCACACCAGCTGCAAGCCTCTCCTATCCCTTACAAACCCCCAAATCCCTCCTTGCCCAGATATTTGTGGCTGCTGCAGCCTAAAAAGCTGAAGGTGTGATGAGCTGCAGTGATGCTGTGTGGAAGCACCCAGCAGACAGGTGGAAGAGTTTTTTTAAGAGTTTTTTTTTTTTTTAAATCCGAGCAGGGTTTGCAAAGCACTTGTAAAAGCAGGCACTGCAAAGATCCAGAGGAATCCAGTGTGGCTGGGATTTAAGGAATGACCTGGTGGGGTTTGGGTTTCACCTTTTGGGAGGGGCCATGAAAAACACAAGGGGAAGGACAGAGTGACTTCATTACCCCAAAAGAGGCAGTGGTTCCACCATCACTCTGAGAACCAGAGGTCTGCAGGAGACACTTGAAAGGGTGTAAAGCAGCAAAGAGGAAAATAAAGCCTTTTTTGAGGGATGACAGCAGCACCAATGGCCACCAACAAAGTAAATTGCCAATCACAGTGAAGTCAATCACCAACACCTGTGAAGTTTCCATAGTAAGCACCAATTTGTGTGAGGCGACTTTAGAGCAGCTCCCACACCCCTGAGGGCAAAGACACGATGTTCTCACCTCCCTCCCACGCAGGTGCCACCAGCTGGCCATTGCCACCATGGTCCTTGACAAAAAGTGGCCCTGGGCACTGCCCAAGTGTCCCCTCCCAGCCCTGCCCTGCATGCAAAGGGCAGGAAGCAAGCACGGAGTGGTCCTTGAGAGGGAACTGCTGCTCTGAGGATGGACTGGAGCATCCATGAGCTGGGACAACTGAGGCAGCACCAAACCTCGTAAGAGAGTTTCCCTAAAAACCCCAGCAACAGGAACTGGGGTTTGGCATCAAACAGGAGAAGAGGGGCTGCCAAAACACACCCTGACACTGCTCTCTGGCCTCATCCCCACCCTGGTTTCACCTCCCTACATTTTTGACCTGGCCATGGCATCAGGGGCTCTTATTGGCCTGAACCAGTGACAAATCAATATTTTGTGTTTTTGCACTGGTTTAACTGTTTATGTGTGTGTCTCTATGCATGTGTATCTCTAGAGAATTTCTTCCTCCTCAAAGCAGCAATGTGAAATTCTGGCTGATAAAGAGGAGGGACTGGGTTGAAGTAACACAAAGTAAATCCATTTCAACAACCACACATGGGTCATGCTCTTATTTCCACCTCCACACACACATCCCCAAAACAGATCAACAGCAAGAGATTTTTATGTGGATTTATTTTTATTTTTTTACATTATGTTAGAGTTCAAAAAAAAAAAAAAAAGAACCCAACAAAATTAATAAATATTAAAAGTTAAAAAGCTCTGAATCTCGTATGTACAAAACTTTATACATCATGGTAACACTGGACAAGGTTACAGCACAGGAATGACTCCATGCACCCACCTGCCTTAGGAGGGTGCAGGGGATCAGAGTCATCCTCTCCTCCTGGAGACAGGACCAGAGACAGGACAAAGCCACCCAAGCTCAGCCTGCCTTCAGCTGGAATAAATCCCCCTGGATCCCTGGAAGTGCTCAAGGCCAGCGTGGAGCAGCCTGGTCTAGTGGAAGGTGAGGAGGGCTGGAACGAGGTGAGCTTTAAGCTCCTCCCAACACAAAGCACTCCAGGATTCCAGGAGACACAGTGCTGGGTGCCAGCCCTGCAGCAGCACCACCCCAGAGCACCCTCAGCTGCCAGGGGAGGTTATCCCAGCCTGCTTTAGATCTCCCCCAGCTCTCAGGGGATCCTGAGGTCAGGACCAGCACCTGCAGTGCAGCCCCCCTGCCCAGACACCCCCAGGGACTGTGGGTGCCAGGAGCTGGGCCAGCGCCCAGCCCCAGCTCTGCCCCGAGGCGTAGGGAGGGACCACTGCAAATATTCCTAAAGCAACAAAGCACCAAAGCCTAGGTCAGCAAAGAAGGGAGAAGAGCAGCTGAGAATTTTGGAGGAAGGACATCACAGCCCATTTTTGAGGGGAAAGAAGGTCTTCTTGTTATGCTCCTTGGAGAGCAAACAAAGCGTTATCTTTGGCACAATAAATAAATGCTGGCACTCCCGTGGAGGGGCTGGCAAGGGGCATGGCAGGGGTGGAGGCATCCCAAGGGATGAACCCCAAACGCTGGTATCCCCACAGGATCCCCTGTGGGTGCCAATACCTGCCTGTCCTGGATCTGGGCACTCCACAGCACCCTCCGTGTGCCCACTGCCACGAGGTGTGCCAGCTGTGTGGCTCAGACAGATGGGGGGCTTTGTTCCAGGTTTTGGGATGCCCATCTAAGGCCAAAGGGCAGCCCCCAGGGGGCCAAGGACCTCCAGCCTGAGGTGCTTTAAGAGGAGTTGGAAAAATGCTCATCCAGCTGTGCCTCAGCAGCAGGAGGGTGTGGGGCAGCTCTGGGGGAGCAATGCAGAGTCCAACACCCAGAATGCAGAGGGGCCTCCATCCATTTCAGGCAAAGCAAGCACCTCAACCCTGTCACAATCCATGGGAAAATCACCCTGGCCCCCTCACCAGCAAGGCCTGGCTATCTGCAGAGCTCACACACACTGTCCCTAGGGATGCCACATCCTACTCCTTGGACACCAGGGAAGCAGCAGCCTCAGGGCCAGCACCCACACCATGCATGTGCTCCCAAGGACATCCCACTCTGCAATGCCAAACCGGTCTGGCTGCCAAGCCTTGCCTTCCTGGGACTCCACCTCCCTGTTCCCAAAACTTCCTCCCCCACCTTCCCCTGCCACTGCACCCAGAGGTGCCCTAAGCACCAAAACCATGGAAGCCCCCTCAGGGACACCATTTCTGGGAGGTTTTTGAGGACTGAAACTTGTCAAGGCAAACCCTGTGCCCAGAGCTGGCCCAACACCCAGCAAGGAGAGGGCAGCCCAAGGCTCCTAAAGTGCTGTGCAAACGTTTAGTACTTGGCACAATAATTTGTAACAGCATTCATCACCCCCTCTCCACCCCTCCCCAAGCAATGAGAGATGCAGATGAATCCTTGGCTCTCTCCTCTCCTTGTGACTGCCCCTAAAATCCACTCCTGGCTTCCCAGTCACTCCCATTTCCCCCTGGAAGCTGTTGCTGCCCCAGAGGCACTGGGTCCAAGGCTGCAGGGATGATCCTGGTGATCCTGGGCATTGGAACCAGCTCAGGGCTGGCCAAAGGCAGTACTGGCTGAAAAAAAGTCACCCCCAGGTGACAGGCGTTTTTGACACCAATTTTTGGTCTTTGACCTGTGGTTCTTATTGCTCACTTTGGAATCTCCTGGATCATCTCCTGCCTCCAGGACAGAAGCAGCTCTGTGCTCGGCACGTTCCACCTTCCCCAGGACACGTTTCCCAAACTCTCTACCCCACCAAGGACAGCCCAAAGCAGCAGTTTGGGATCTCCCCACATTTCCCCTCTCCTCAGCACCTCCCCTCCAGTTTTCCCCACCAGATTCCCAGGATCCTCCCATTGCTCTCCCCAGGCTCCAGGGCTGAACCACCAAGCCAGGACCCTCCAGTCCAGCACATCCTGTGCTGCTGCTTGGAGCAGGGGGAAGGAAAATGCAACATAAAGCCATCCCCCTCCCACCTCTTTTTAGCACCTTGGGAGGAAGCAGCCTGTGTACCCACAGCATTTTTTTTGCTCTTTCCCAACTTTTTTTTTCCCACAGCACTGTCAAAAAGCACCATGGCACGGCTGGGAGGGCAAGCAGAACCATGGGAAATGAGTGGTTTTCCCAGGAATTTCTGGGTGTGGAGCCAGGTCATTCCCAAACCTGGCAGTGCCACCCATGAAAACCATTGCTGGAAATAGGGGGAGAGGAAAAAGGTGGAGAGAACAGGAGGGAAGGGGAGAAAGGCTTTCCCAGCTTCACAGGGAGGTGGTTCTGAGCAGGTTACCTGGCCCCCTGGCCCCTTCCCTGCTCCCTGGGGGCTGGCAGCTCCCCTGGAAAAGCACCACTGCTGGATACCCCCGGTGCCAGAGTGGGGTCCCCAGCGGGCTCCCCCCGAGCTGGGGTAGTGGGGTAGGGGAGGAGAGCCAGAGCAGGGCTGGGAGTGGTGGTTCCCGGGGGAATGCTGCTGACAAGGGCTGAGCCCGTGGTGGACGAGGCTTTCTTCCCACAGGATTCACAGCAGAGCTTGTTGTATCCAGGGATGGAGCAGTAGCGAGCCAGCACCTCCATCTGGCAGAAGATGGACTTGTCCCCGAGGCAAGGCTCCCCTGAGAGGGACAGAGCAGCACAAAACAAAGCGGCACTGAGCTCCCAGCCCTGCACCCCTCCCAAAGGGAACAGCCCTTTCAGGGTGCTGCCTGTCCACATAGGAAGCAGGCAAGAGGGACCTGGAAAATGAAGCCAAAGCACTGAAGGATTCTGTGCATGGAGAAAAAACAGAGAGCAAGGGATGCTCCAAACCAAAACGCACTGAGCCCCAGCTGTGAAGGACTCTGAGAAAAATCAGAAGCCATTTCCCTGCTTTAAAAACTCCAAGGTTAAAAATGAAAGGGCACAAGAACCGAGAGGCAGAAGGAGCTCGGCACGGAAACTGCAGCACCTCGCAGACCACGAGATGGCAATGGAGCACCGCGCTCGGGAGCAGAGGCAGCGGCAGAGGCTGGAACTCCCCGGGAGCATCGCGGGGTGCGCTCCCAGCTCTGCCCTGCCCGCAGGGAGCTGCACAGCTCCTCGGAGGGGTATCCTGGGGAGCACCGCCCCCCTTACACCAGCACTTACTGGAGGAGATCTTGCTCACGGGGTTTTTGGCTCCCTCCTGGGGCACCCGCTGCCCTTTGGTCGTGCCGTGGTCACCGGCATCGGCCCTGGTGGTGATGCCAGAGAGCTTCCCTGCAGAGAGAGCACCACGATGCCCAGCAGCCACGGGAGGCTGAGGGCACTCAAAATACCTCGGGAGGGTGTTTGGTTTGTTTTACGGGATTTCCCTAAAAATTAAATCCCTTAAGCACCCAGCATTTAAGCCACTCAGACCCCACCCAAGATAAACTCGAGGGTGCCCATCTCCACCAGCTCATCACGAATTCAAACTGCCAGAAAACCCAAAACCAGCCAATGCCAGGGCTAAGAGCAGAGAAGGGAAATATTTTGGCTGGCTTTTAGGTTTTTTTTTTACTGCCAGACACATCAGGGATGTTCAACCCAACCTTGTCCTCTGGCATCCCCTGAAGCCACAATGGGCTGGAGGCATTTGTGGGGGTTGATCCCCACCAGCACATGCCCCATCCCAGTGCCACCACCACCACCACCACCACCACCTCCTCCTCCTCTCACCTGGGCAGACGGCCACATGGCAGCCCTGGATGGCCTCTGGCTTGTCACCCTCGCAGCGGGCGCCGCTGTCACTGCCCTTGCACACCACCTGCCGCTGCTGGACGCCTTCCCCGCAGGTCACTGAGCACTGTGCCCAGACAGACAGACAGACAGACAGGCCATCAGTGACAGCCCCCACACCCCCACAGCTCCCCAGGATGCGCTGCTGACTGTTCCTCAGGTGGATTTTGCTTTCTGATGTGGGGTTTCCCTCCCTGACTCCCAAACCCCCACACTCTCTGCAAAGGGATGCTCTCCCCTCTCTCATTTTTCCATGGAAGTTTTCAAAGCCAGGCTTGGAGCAATCTGGTCTAGCAGAAGGTGACCTGACCAAGGGGTTGGAATGAAATAGGCTTTAAGGTCCCTTCCAACCCAAACCACTCCAGGATTCGGTGAAAACATCACTGTCTCTTGTACCCTTATCTCCACCAAGGCCAGGCTGGGTGGGACTCTGAGCAACCTGGTCTGATGGAAACTGTCCCTGTCCGTGGCACTGGGGTTGGACTAGGTGACCTTTACAGCTCCCTTTGAACCAAACCATTCTGGGCTTCTACTCCATGACCCCTACAAGCACCTGAACTTCACACTCACCTGTTGAAAACTGCAATGCAAGATGTTTTCCATTACCATCTGTATGGCAGATTACTTTTGTCAAGTGGGCAGTTTGCCTCATCTCTCTCTTTGAGTGACCACATTCACACCTCCCTGGGAGGGGACATTGCTGATAACAGCTATTTTGAATGTCACTGCATGGCTGATAAGAACTATAACATCCCATTGGGAGATGTGAGCCCAGAGGGAGAAGCCAAGCATTGCTACCCAGGTATAATCCAGAGGTTTTGAGACACGAGCACGGCTTCTCCACGGGATTCCCCAGAGGAACAGCAGCTGTCTCTCCTTCCACTGGATCTTCAGAGGAAGAATACATCCTCCTCTACAGATCCCCCTTGCTCCAACAGAACCACCCCTGACACTGCAGGAGGGCTGCAGCCACATTTCCAATGGGACTGCCACCAACATCCTGACCCACAGGGTGTCAGGTTGGGTTCTGACTCTGTCAGTGTTGTTCTAGTGTACTGCATTGTTTATTTTATCCTTTTATTTTTTTTCCTTCCCTATTAAAGAACTGTTATTTCCTGCTCCCATATTTTTGCCCGAGAGCCCCTTAATTTAAAATCTATAGCAATCAGGAGGGGTGGGGAGGGTTTACATTCTGCATTTCAGGGGAGGCTCCTGCCTTCCTTAGCAGACTCCTGGCTTTCCAAACCAAGACACCACCACCCTCATACCGTCCTTCCTCACCTCGGACCAGGCTCCTGTCCTCCACTGTGCGGGGCAGGGCAGGCGGCCGCAGGGCCGGCGCGTCTCGGGGCGCTGCGCGGGGCAGTTCTTGCTGTGCAGGGTGCGGTTGGTGCCGTCCTGCAGGCGCTGCATGCACTGCACCGCCCGCGCCTGCACCCCCAGCTTCCCGCAGGAGCGGCTGCAGGCGCCCCACTCTGCAACCACCCACCTGCCAGCGGGGGGAGATGGACAAGGAGAAGGCATTTGAGGCAATGCTTGTGCTGGGAAGCGGCTGGAAACGCTCCCAGTCCAACCCCAAACTGCCCCTACGAGGAGTGGGAGCACCTCAGGCCGCACAGAGAGGACTTACATGGGCTGGGAGCATTCCTGGAGGTTGCAGCGCCTCCGGATTGGCTTTGGCTTCTTGCTGTTGTCACAGAAGTTCCTATGCACCATCCGGTTGTCGCTTTTCCGACGGCAGCCGTACTTGGTGTACTGGATGCCTGAGGGGGCACAGCGTGGGCAGTGAGGTGGCGGGTGTGGGAGACCCTCCAGGTTCCCCCAGGTCCTTCTCCTGCATCGTATCCTGCTGGGATATCCTGCATGTCCCACATATCCTGCTGGATATGTGGGATATGTGATGTGCTCTGAGATGTCACCACTCAGGTAGAACCCAAGGTTTGCTGACAATGCTTGTGTGGCTGCTGGATCTACCCCCAGGGTTCCCCAGGCTGCTGTGGAGTGCAGACAGCTCGTGGAAAATGTCCCAGCTCATGGCAGGGGTTTGGACTAGGTGGCCTTTAAAGGTTCCTTCCAACCCAAACCACTCTGATTCCCAAAGCACAAGGTGCCCCCCACAATCTGAGGGTCAGATCCCAGAGGCCGTATGGAAACAAGGCTTTCACCAGCAAACCTCACACTTACTTCTGTGCATGGTCATCTTCAGTAGTGATCATCTTCAAAATCACTGTTTCTTGGCTCAAATCCAGTTAAAAACAGCCAAGGAATTTAAAAATCCTAGCAGGTCCATGGAGAGACAGACTAAGGTACACACACACAATCATGCAAGCCTGTTTCTCTAAGAAATCTGGCTAAAATGCTCACTTGAACTGCTTTGCAACAATTTCTCCATGCCAGAGATGCCCTGAGGGGCTCAGACTCCCTCTACCATATCCAAGCACCCCCCAAGCATTCCCTGTAGGCTGTTATGAAGAGGAAGGTACCTCCTCCACACGCCTTGGAGCACTGGGACCAGCTCTTGAGGGCCCACTCGTAGGAGTCCATCTCCTCCAGCAGGACATTGTTATTTCCAATCATGGGCAGCAGGTCTTCGTGGATGATGTACCTGTACATGAGGCTGCTCCTCACCTCCTCCTCCTGAGGGATAACCTGCAGGCACAGAGGGAGCAGTCAGAGAGGGGGAAGAATGATGCCATGGGAAAGAGAGCACATGGCAAGGTGGCCTCCGCCCAAAACTGGGACACTGGGGATGGATGGGAGCACAGACCTGCCATTCCCTGCATGTCCAGGGAGCCCAATCTCTAATTCCCCACATGCCAGCATAACCAAAATGGGATTTGGAGTCATAAGCAGTTGCTGCAGAGCAAAATGTAGCAACACATCCTTGTGCCATTCCCTCACACAGCTGGTCACCCCTTGCTTTCGGCTGGCTCATTCCCTGGATTTAATGACATGCCCTCTTCCTCTATCCACATCCTCCCATCACCTGCCACATCACACCTCAGACCAGCTCCCCTGTCTGTGGCAGTGGTCCCCAAGCCCCCCAGAGCACGTGCCAGCCAGACTTACCAAAACACTGATGGCCTCGTGCAGGGGACCGCTGGTTTTCAGGCTCTCCTTGCCTTGTTCCACCGTGTATTCCCACTCCAAGCCCATCTCAATGAACATTGGCTTTTGGATTCTTGGCCCTTGGCATTCAGGATGAAGTTCCCCGTGGCTTGATTCTTAACAGCTGGAGGAGAAAGGAGAAATTTTCAATATCGTTCCCTCCGGTCACTCGCTTTGGAGGATGGGAATGACCTAAACAAGACCCTCTTTGGTGGGAATTATGAGAGAAGGGTTGAGGAAGGGTGAAGGGAGAGGTGCACTAGGGCATTCTCACCAATGCTGTGGGATGCTGGCTCCATCTCCTCTATCTGAAGGTGCCTTGCTCCAGCTGGGATCTCAAACATCTTCAAAACACCTGAAAGGGAGGGAAGAAGGATGGAGGGAAGAGAAAGGGCACGTTTCCTCCAACTGGACACATGAATCCAGCTGGTGAGTCTGCTTCCAAGCCCACCCACCCCTCTCACCTGGCTGCTTGGGGGTCTTGGCCAAGGTGCCCTTCACCGTCCGGCAGTGGGAATTGTCCCCCCCGCAGACCCCACACTTGTCATCCTGCTTCAGGGAGCCAACCTCCTTGTCACAGCCGACGTGCTGGCACCCAGGGGACGAGAGGACAAGCCTGGGGTTACATGCCTGAGGCCCAGCCTGGGATTATAGCCCTGCAGCCCAGCCCAGGGTTACAGCCCTGCAGCCTGTGGAAACCCAGAGCACTGGGGAATATTTCTCTGTCTGCTCTGGGGTGCCCTGACCCCCAGGGGAGCACTGACTTTGACCCTCATTCATGGAGAAAGTTTCCTAAACTCCAGAATAGACTGGAACCCACAAAAGTGTGCAATAGATTATAGAGAGGAGTGTAGGTGTATCACTGGGTGAGAAATTTAGGGTTTGGGATTTTTAGTGTGTTGTGGATGGAAGCAAGATGGAGGGCACAGGGTGTCATCCTGGGCTTCTTCTTCATGCTTCTTCTTCATGGGTTTGGGTGGCATTTTGTAATTGGGCAGAAAAGTCCCCATTGCAGCTCTTTGGGATCAGTTATTGGGTTAAAAGGGAAAATAATCCAGGTGTCAGTTCTTAATTGGATAGTTTAGCTTTAAAAGACCTTGGAACAAGAGTTTGTTGGCCATTTTGTGGTGCTTTTCCAGCACACTGAGCCTGGTGTGGACAGTGTGCAAAACTCTACATAAGATAACAATAAGCAAGAACCTGAAGACCAAAAAGATCCAGTGCATCTCTTTCCTGACACAAAACTGCTCCAGGAGGGTCTCCCCTGACAGGGGAACCCCCAGAGAGGGCCCTGCCAGAGTCCCAGAAGTCGGGGAATCAGCAACAGGTACCCAACAGCAGCCCAGCCCATCGCTCTGCCATCCCCTTTGCTCCACACAGGCTCGGTCCCCAGGGGAAAAACCCGTGCCCCCAAGGGGCTGAGCTCCCTCCTGGCCAGGGAAAGGACAGGGACAGCCCCACAGGAGCTCCTCACCAGGCACTCGCCCCGGACGCAGACGCTGTAGGGGTCTCGGTAGCTGCAGCGGGTCCCGTCGTGAACAACCTGGTTCATGAACACCACGTCCCCCGTGCCCTCAGACTGGCAGATCAGCTCACACTTCTGAGCATCTGTGGCACAGGAAAAGGGAAGGGGGAGAAAAAGAGAGGCGGGGGGAAAAAAAGAGTTGTGAGAAGGGGGAGAAAAAGGAGTTGTGGAAATTCATTAGGGGGAGTGAAGGCAGAAACTCATCTCAGTTTGTACCCCTGAGCATAGCCACAATTCCAAAGGCCAGGATATTCATGTGGCTGATCTCCCAAGACCATTTGCAGCTCTAGAGCCTGCACTTTTGCCTGGTACACTCAGGAAATTAAGGGGAGGACAGGACACACTACATGAGGCTGCAATGCAAGTAGGCAGCTCTGCTCTGGAAACAGGCTGGGAGAGCTGGGGCTGTTCAGCCTGGAGAACAGAAGGCTCCAGGGAAACTTAAGAGCCCCTTCCAGTGCCTGAAGGGGCTCCAAGAAAGCTGGAGAGGGACTTTGGACAAGAAGAAAGGTGTGACACATTAAACCCCACCATGGAGTAATAAATCAAGTCCTGGATAAATCATTTGAAAAGATTTTTTTACCCTCATGAAACTTTCCACAAGAAAGAATAAATTTGTGGGAAGCTTTCTCTACAAGGGGAAGGCAAATTCATTTTGCCTAGGATGAAAATTGGATAAATTCCCAACCAAAGAAGCTGCAGATGGGAGATGGGACAAAGGAATATGAAAAGGTGGATGCTCACAAAGGCAGGTTTTTGTAAGGGAGACTCCAGTAAGAATTGGAAGGAGTACAAAAGGTTCTCCACAGGAGAATGATGGTGAGAAGCAACTACTGGAAAATATTTAATTCTAAGTACAAGCATCCTTCAGCTTGTGAAGACTGGGAATGACTTCAAACTGTCAGAAGGCAGGGTTAGATGGGGTATTGGGAAGAAATTCTGTATTGTGTGGGTGGGGAGGCCCTGGCACAGGTTGTCCAGAGAAGCTGTGGCTGCCTCTGGATCCCTGGAAGTGTTCTTCCAACTGTGAGTGACCTGGTCTAGTGGAAGGCGTCCCTGCCCATGGCTGCAGGGTTGGAATGAGATCATCTTTAAGGTCCCTTCCAACCCAAACCACTCTGTGATTCTGTGATTTTAAAAGGCTGCCTGCTTGATGTCGGCTTACTGCACAACAGTTTCCAGCTCAGGAGCTTCCCACAGCCCAACATGTGTGCAGCTGGCACAGTCTCCACCCCAGGGTGATGGCCACCAGGGCAGAGGAATTCCTCTGGAGGAGTCTGGCTGCTGCTCCTTTGCCACGACCCGCCACCACTCACCGTCATGGTGCTCGTAGGGAAGCCAGGAGTGTTTGCTGTTCTGGTGGGTGTAGTAGGAGTTGCGCTTGGAGCACTGCTGGGCACGGAAATCCTGGAAGGGCCCCGGGCACTCCTCGGCATTGCACACCTGGTACTCGTAGGTGGCTCCCGGGCACGGGCGCCCTCCGTATGCTGGGCTGGAAAACAAACCCAGTGGTTTGTGAGAGGGCTGGAGAGGGGATGGTGTTCAACCCCAGCACGTCTCAGTGTGGCATTCATATTTTCTGAAAAACCCCTTTGTCCAGGATTTTGCTCCCGGGAAGCTGAGAAGCCTCAGAGAAAAAGGAAAACAATAATTATCTCGTTGCTTCTCCTGTGTTTTGCTGCTTTGGAATGTGTTTGGAGATTGTTTATCCAACAGGTGGTTGTTTCATCGGTTTCGTATGAGTTGTTTTGACTCATTGGCCAATCGGGGCCAAGCTGTGTCAGGACTCTGGAAAGAGTCACAAGTTTTCATTATTAGCTTTTTAGCCTTCTGTAAGTATCCTTTCTGTATTCTTTAATATAATATAGTATCATAAAATAATACATTGGCCTTCTGAGAACATGGAGCCAGATTCATCATTCCTTCCTGCCACGGGGCACCCCGCAAATACAACAGCACAGTTCCCACAGGAACAGATGTCCCCATCCCTGCCAACAAGGGGAAGAGCCAGGAACCCCTGGCTCGTGGGCACTTCCAGCTGGGAAAAGGGAGGGAGGCAGAGCCCAGACGTACGGCGGGTTGTCGCAGCTCCGGCTGCGGGACCGCACGCCTCCCCCGCAGGTCCTGGAGCAAGAGCCAAACTTGGACCAGGAGCTCCAGCTGCCATCCTGGCTGTAAGGCTGCTCCGACGTCTTCCAGATGCAGTGGCCCTTGAAGCACCACTGGAAGGGAGGAGAAGGAATGAGTTCCAGGCCTCTTCCAAAGCGCTCAGCACCAGTGGAGAGCCCTCCTGCACCCACAGCACTACAGAAAGGGCACAGCACGGGAGGAAGGTGCTCTTCATCGTGCCCTTGGACACATCCCTCCCACAGGAAGCAGGACCAGCCCCTACCTTGCCAGGAGAGCACTCGGTGCCATCCAAGGGTGGCCCCTTCTTGGTCTTGCAGAAGTAGGGGTTGTCTGGGTGGCTGCACCACAGCTGCTTGCAGGGGTCGAAGGTGCGGAACTGGGGAGCACAGAGGAGCTGGGCTGGGACAGCAGCGGCGAGTGCCAGCAGGCTGGTGGCAGCCAGGCTGGCTAGGGACCCCGGGGAGGAGGGACAGCGTGGCCATGCAGCCCCTACTCACCGCCGTGCAGGTCTTGTAGCCCACGCCGAAGTCGAAGCGGCACTGCTCGTCCATGGAATAATTAATTCCCGGCAGCTCGGGTAGCGTGGGCCACTGGTGCTCAAAGGGGTCATCCAGGAGGCAGTCGTAGGAGCTGCAGAGTCAGACAGAGGATTTCCTTCCATCACCCCATCCCTCAGCACCAGGCCACTTTCCAAATTCAGCTACTGAGAAATCTGAATTATCACGGAATCCCAGAATGGCTTGGGTCAGAATGGTCCTTCAAGGCCATAGAGTTCCACCTCCCTGCCACAGGGCAGGGACACCTTCCACTGTCCCAGGTTGCCCCAACCCCAGTGTCCAACCTGGCCTTGGACACTTCCAGGGATCCTGGGGCAGCCACAGCTTCTCTGGGCACCCTGTGCCAGGGCCTCACCTCCCCTCACAGGAAAGAACTTTTTCCTAATATCCCATCTAACCCTACTCTCTGTCAGTGGGAAGCCATTCCCCCTTGTCCAAAGTCCCTCTCTGGAGCCTTTAGGCACTGCAAGAGGCTCCAAGGCCTCCCTGGAGCCTTCTGTCCTCCAGGCCAAACAGCTGGGCCTGTCTCCAGAGGCCCTCCAGCCCTGGGAGCACCTGTGGGTACCAAAAGCCACCAGTGTGGGTCTGAGGGGAGGCCATGCCCCCTCAGCTGCAAGGGGCGTACTGGATGTAGCGGTTGAGCTCCTGCTTGCTGCAGCGGGACCAGTGGTAGCGGTGGAAGGCGGCCTGCACCAGCGGCGCCATGATGCTCCCCATGCTGGTCTCGTCGGCGCAGCGGTTGCCCTGCCCGTCGTGCTCCATGCCCAACCTGGAGGGGAAGATCCCAAGGGATTCACAGCTGCTGCAGCAGCACCTTTTTAAAGGGAAGGGCACCACCACAGCCAGCTCTCTCTGCCCCCAGGACTTACACGTGCCCGGTCTCGTGGGCCACCACGAAGGCCGAGGAGAAGCCGTCCTCGTGGTTGAGGGTGCAGCTGCGGAGAGGGTGGCACATCCCTGTCACTGGAGCGTAGCCTGGGGCAAAGACAGGAGGGAGGGACAGAGGAGGAGAGGAGAGAGAAAACCTTTGAGAGAGGAGGGGAAAAAATGAAAAATTAAGAGAAAAAAAGAAACCCACAAATGCATAACCTGGCTTCACTGCAGCAGAAAACAGAGGGGAAGGCACTGAAGAGGAGGGGCTGCCCAGGTCACTTGGGTGGCAGCCCAAGGACTGGCTCACCAGTGTGTGCCAAAAGCCAGCAGAGGTTGCTGTGGGGCTTGCTGGCACCACTGTGCCCTTGTGCCAACACACCTGGGCAGGCAGGAGGGCAGGAACAGCACCCGCAACACCCTGCCAGCGTGGGTGGCCATGGCCTCCCAGCCCAGGAATGGCATCCCCCGCATTCTTCTTCATTTAAAACAAATAAAGAAGGAAAATGAGAGAGGAGAAAAGGCATGAGGCTCTGCCCAGAGCCCTGCCAAAACCACAGCCCTGCTCCCCGCGGGGCGCACCCGCACATGCACCCGCCCCAGCCCCAGGACCCAGCCCTCGATCAAGTGCAGTGCAGTGGGGCAGCTGTGGGCAGAGGAATCTTCCCCCGCCCAGGCAGCAACACATCACCTCCATTTTGGTCACTTTTCCTTTCTTTTTCACCTTATTTCTGCCCAATTCAATTAACTTGTTGGCACACTCCAGAATTTGCTCCCCAAAGTTTTTTTACGTGTGTTGGTTTTTTTTTGAGGCTGACCCTTTTTGGCATCAAGGGAGTTAGTGAAGGAAGGACTTAAAGGTCAGAGAGGCAAAAGCAGGGCAGGACCATGCTGGATAACTGTGCCCTGGGGACTGGGAGGCTGGAAGGGGAGAGCTCAGTCAGCCAGGAGTGGGCAGCAGCAGGAGAGGGGTGATGATGAGCTGAGGGAGATGCACATCCCTACACGCACCCTGGCAAACCATGGGGTCCACAGAGCCCCACATCCCTGTGGGATACTTGATCCACACCAAGTCACTCCCATAATGGGGTTTAACCATAGAGTAATAAATCAAGCCCTGGATAAATCATTTGAAAAGATTTTTCTTACCCCCATGAAACTTTCCACAAGAAAAATAAAGTTATGGGAAGCTTTCTCTACAAGGGGAAGGCAAATTCATTTTGTCTAGGATGAAAATTGGATAAATTCCCAACCAAAGAAACTGCAGATGGGAGATGGGACAAAGGAATATGAAAAGGTGGATGCTCACAAAGGCAGGTTTTTGTAAGGGAGACTCCAGTCTCCAGTAAGAATTGGAAGGAGTACAAAAGGTTCTCCACAGGAGAATGATGGTGAGAAGCAACTCTCTGGAAAATATTTAATTCTGAGCAGAAGCATCCTTCAGCCCAGGCCAGAAAACCCCTCTGTGCCACCCACTGCAGAGGGACATGACCTCTACAGCAGCAATTAAAATTTACAGCCCATCTGTTCACTGCTATTCTCTTCATAGGGCATATTTGGGATAATGTGGTGCCACACTCTGGTCCTTCATTCCATGCATCCCTGAGCTTAACAGGGTGTTGGGGGTCCAGAAGGACTTTGTTTTGGGGAAAAGAGGCAAGAGCAAGCACGGTGTTACTATTCCAGCAGCCCAATCAGAGGGAAATTCCCAGTGGATGAGGAGCTGCTTGTGCCATGCAGCACAGCCAGGCAAGGACATGGGGATTCTGCAGAAAGTCCTGGAGGTGTGTGACAAGCAGAGAGCCAGATCCACAGGGAAAAGGAGAAGGAGCTGCTGGAAGGAGCACCCCTAGAGCAGGGCTACTCCAGGCATCTCATGACTCCTTCCCATCAAGGGCAGCCTAGGGAGCCTCCCCCTTCTGCCAAAAAAGGTCCTCTCACCAATGCCTTTGGACACAGTCACTTTGCCAGGAAGGGTCTAGAAAAACGAAACAAAAGCTGGTATTGCACCCGTGTGACTCTGGACAAGGAGACCAGGGCAGGCCACCAGCTTGGCACAACCCAAGGTCTGCTACTTGGTGGCCACAGGACCACTGGACACTCAGGAGGGTTTCCAGCTGGATATCTCCTGAGGTTCATCTCCTGCTGAGGGAGATCCTTCTCAGGGAGGTCATCCAAGTTAGGACAGGTTTCCTTCTCCACCTTTCCTTCCTCCTGTGCACACCAGGAGGACCTGTGCCACAGATCAGGGTGACAATACCCACCCCATCCACGGCATCAGATGGAGCCTCCTGATAGAAATACAGACCTGGCCACCAGCGTGGAAAGGAGGAGATGGGAATTTGGAAGCAGCAGGCTCAGAACTGGGAAAGTCACCTCTCTCCTGGTAGCATCAAAGCACCTGTTTTCCTAATGGAGCCATGAAACATCAGAAGGTTTTCCTGAAAATTTTTATTAGCAAGGCCTCCAACTTCTCAGAGCACACCAGCACAATCTCTGCACCAAGAGGGTGAGGGATTCCTGCAGTAGAACTTCCTCTTTGGCCCAGGGTTTATTGAATGCTCCCATGTCCAAGAAATAAATCCATATAAAAAAGGTTTTAAAGGTCCTCCAGAGGACAGAATAAATGGATTGTCCCCATGGGGCTTCCTGTAGTATTTCGTCTTTTTTTATCTTATTTTTATATTTTTAAGGCATTTTGGGCCAAGGGGAGGACTGGTAAATGAAATCAAAGGGCAGAAGAATAAATAAATAAAGACATTTTATCCATTCAGACTGATGCTCTGGATTAATTCTCTGTCTCTCTTTCCTCATCATGTGAAGAAAAAAAAAAAATACCGATTTTTATAACCTTTTTCTGGACCTCACTGGCCAAGAAACTGTGCTCGCAAGAAAATCCTCTCACCCCTCGCTGGCTTTTCCCCCCGGGCAGACTGCACATACCTGATCGAGACAAATACAGTACCTTGCATACCTGCGGGCCCAAAATCTTGCCTGGTGAGGAAGACGGCGTGGTCGTGGTGCTCGGCGTGCGCGGGGTCGGGGCGCTGCTGCGAGTGCGCCCAGCGGCACACCTGCTCCAGGCTGCGCGAGGGATTGCCCCGCTCGATCAGGCTCACCGACTGCAGGGAGAACAATGGGAAACCCACTGCTGGGCAGGGCAGGAGCAGCTGCTGCCCTTCCCCTGCAAGCCAAGGAGGCGTCGTCCCAAGTGGGGTGGTTTAGGGAAGAAGAGAGGAAACACAAGCATTTCCTTCACTCTCCCAAATCTTCACGCATTTTCCTTCACCCCCAGCAGCTGCAGGAGCTGGAGCTCCAAACTGAGAGAGGGTAGGGGTATCTCCCTCTCCTCCTCCTCACCTCCCAAGTGGGAGATAAGAAGCTTGTCCTGGATCTCCAAGCAAACTGTATTCTATTTGCCATCTGTATGGCAGTTGTCTTCTGTCAAGTGGGCAGTTTTCCTTATCTCTTTCACAACCAATCCTCCCTCCTGGGGACACCTGCTGATAACAGCTATTGAATGTCACTGCATGGCTGATAAGAACTACAGCATCCCACTGGGAGATGTGAGCCCAGAGGGAGGAGCCAAGCATTACTACCCAGATATAATCTGGAGATTCTGGAATAACTGCATGGCTTCTCCACTGGATTTCCCAGAGGAACAGCAGCTGCCTCTTCCACTGGCTCTTCAGAGGAAGACTCCTCCTTTTTACAGGACCCTGTCCAGCAGAACCACACCTGATACTCCAGGAGGGCTGCAGCCACAATTCCAATGGGACTGCTACCAACACCCCACAGGGTGTCAGGTGGTGTTCTGACTCTGCCAGTGTTGCTTTGGTTTACTGCATTGTTTATTTTATCTTTTTGTTTTCTTCCCTAATAAAGAACTGTTATTCCTGCTCCCATAATTTTGCCTGAGAGCCCCTTAATTTCAAATTTATAGCAGTTCAGAGGGAGGGGGTTTGCATTTTTCCATTTCAGGGGAGGCTCCTGCCTTCCTTAGCAGACACCTGTCTTTCCAAACTAAGACAAAGCTGTGGGAGGACTCGCTCGGGAAGCATCATACCCAAACAGTGAGCTGAGATCTCTCCTGGATTCAAACATCCATTCCTTACTTTCTACATCATCCCCTGAACCTGAGAAGTGACGTAGCTGGACACAGCAGCTGCCTCCAGAGCTGGCTTTGGGGAGGATAAATCATCCCTAACAGAGCCTGGCAGTTCCCACCCCACTGTATCACCACAGCTCTGAATCCCTTCCCCTCCTCAGCTCCACCTCCAGCACAGAGCACAAACGTCACTGGGATGAAGCCAAATGGATTGTTGGCTTTCTCAGCCAGAGATTATGTCCCTGGTCCCATGGAAGCCTCCAAAAATGGGCCAGCCTCCATCCTTATCCCTGCTCCTCAGAACCATCCCTGGATCTCCAGGATGTGTTGGGTTTCTGCCAGCCAAGCATATTTCTATAATAAGGAAGTTTTTTCCAAGACCTAACCGGTCTTATTTGCAGATCACACACACACAGAGACATCACTGTGTTGAGTCATTAACACCCTTGCTAGAACACTTCCTGTGGGACAGGGGCTTGCCCCAAAAAAGTACGGAAAATCCATTGTTTTAAAGAAAAGTCTGGCTGCTGAGCTCGAACAAGCCTTAAAAAGTAAGTGCAGCCTGAGAAACCACAGGAAAACTTCTCAGGAAACCTTCCCACACTTTTCCTGGCCATGTCCATCCACACGAGAGCTACAGGACAGCCAGGGAGATGAGTCAAGGAGATCCCAACCTCAGCTTCTCCTCACTAATGTCCAGCTCCTCTCAGTGAGGGAAGCCACCTCTACAGAGCTCACCTACAGAGCTCTGAGGAAGCCTCTGTGGTTTCCCCCACATCCCAGAGCAAGCAGGTAACAGCAGATCACAGCCACCCACCTCCCTGAGGGGGCTATCCAGGCCCTCAGCCCCCAAAATCCAGGCTAAAGAAGGCTCAAATTCACCCCTGCCCAGCACAGTTGCCACCTGGGCTCTGACAACTGCCAGGTTTTCTCAAGGCTGGGCTTACCTACGTGCTAAATAAACATTAGAGCATGTCCTGCTGTAACGCGCGCCCGAGCGCCGGATTTACCTGGCGATATCCCACCATGATCATCCTGACCAGCACGATGTTGATGTGCACGCCCAGCGACTCGTCGTGGTAAATCTCATCCACCTGAGGAAGGGAGCGTGAGAAATAGCTACTCACTTTTCATAGTTCGGGAGGGTTTATTAAACCTTATCAAAAATACAGCAGAAGACTGAATAAAGAAAAATGTTACGGCGCTGGGAGCAAAAGGTTTTCCCCGCCATGTGCTCAGCCCCCTCACAATGGAGGATTTACCCTTTTTAACCCTTTAACCCCTCCCAAAGTTGTGTCCATCAACCCCTTGTTCACTGTCCAGTGGTGGAGATCTCTTCCTCAAATCCTGATTGGAGGTCAGGGGCTCCACAGTGACAAGCCAGCCCTCCCCAGATGTCCCAATTCCCGTTGTCCCTTGATAACCATAACTATAAATCTATAAACTTTTCTTAACCTATATACATGATATTTGTCCATTAATTGTGAGAGTCAATCGTGGCATTACTCATCTATCACAGGAGGGAAATTCAAAAGGGAAGGAGTTAAGGCCACCCCAGCTCTCAGGCCCCTCCTGTCCTCCACGCTCCCACGTTCCACACCCTTCCAGGATTTCCAAGACCAGGTGCAAAGAGGTCATCCCCCTCCTCCCACCGTGGAGAGGGGTTTCTTTCCCATTTTCCCACATGTAACAAGCACAAAGTCAAAAAGCCAAGCTGGAATAAGCCCAAGTTTCCCCAGGAATGGCTCAGATGGTCAATGACATCACCCATTCCCATCAAGGGCTGCGTTTCCTCCACCACATTTCTCAATATGAATCCCTCAGAGGGATGGAAATGCTCCAGATTCCAGCACCCAAAGCAAAAATGGCTTTTTGATACAATCCTTTGCCTCTCCCCAAAGCCACGGCTTTCCTCAGATGAGTCAAACCTGACCTATGGCTCCAGAAATCCCAGAGAAGGCAACACAATGAAGAGAACAGGGAGGGCTCATGAGTCAATGAGATTTTTACCATCCTCAGCTATTAAAAACGACCTTGCAAAGGAAATAAGCAGCTACAACCTCTTCCTTCTGCGTTTCCAGGATGAATAAACAAATTCTACTCCGAAATGCTACCAAGAGAGTAGGACACCCAGATGGGAAGAGAGAGCTGAGCCCGGTGACGTGGAGAGAGAGTGGGCAACCACAGACCCACATGAGACCCTGCACCTCCTGCAAAGCATGTGGGAAAACGCAGCCCAGGGAAGAAAAACACCCTGATTTTTGAGAATGGGGTTTTCTTTTTCCCAAAAAGCCTCTCAAATGAACAGTTCCACAAATTGGGTTTCACTGCAGAAGTCAAAGAGACCGAATTAAGACAATTTTTAATATTGACTAGAATTCATGTTTTAATTAAAATATACTTTTTTGGCTTTGCCCAAGGGGGGACTAATTTGCCTCAGCTCTATCATAGCCTTCCAGACTAGATGAAGGTTATAAAGTCAGATTTATAGATTTTTTCTATTTTTTCCTCCATCTCCCCATTTCCATTTGGGGTTTTCCAATTTTACATCAAGGCTGGGTGACAGCTACCCTTTTACTGCTGCCCAAATCCATGTCAGCCACTCCCCAGTGTTCTACAAGCCCCCCATTTTCCAGACTGGAATTCCATTTGAAATACCCACTCAGGCCATTTTTAAACCCAAAACCCAGTGTTAACCTTTTCCCCACGACACCCAATACTCCCATGGGGTGCCTCCGAGCCATGCAGAGAGGTAATGTAGATCCCGAGCCTTGAATGCAGCAAAACCGATTATAAAAAATTAAAATGAATCAATGAACTGCCAGTCCATCCCCATTAATGCATCCCTTTGGATGCAGAAGCTGCAAGAGCCGCGGGGTGTTTTATCCATCGGTGTGGAAAGATAATGCTGGTCAACCCATCCTCAGCTCATCCCTGCTTTCTGTGGGTGGAATGCCCCTTCACCCTCCCCCTTTCGTAAGAATGATGAGGATATGATGGATTTTTTCTGATGCCAACCCTATTTTTTGGGGATGTGCACGGAAGGGTGGAAGGTCACGCAGTGTTGCAGCTGCAAACATTACTCAGGCCTCCAGACCCACTGAGGTGCGAAGGATCCAGCCCAGCAAGGAGCTGCAGCTCCTCAGGGATGTCAGGCTGGGTTTTAGCAGGTAGGAGGCTTTGGCATCCTGGAAAAATCCCACATCCTAGTTTGATCCCTTACAAAAATATTGGTCATATGGCAGGGTGGGAAAGCAGGGAGAGAGGGAGAAATTAAAGCCATGCTTGAAGAGATGCAGAGCTGGAGCTGGGGGGTGGTGTGGGAACAGGACAGGAAACACAACCATTTCCTTCACTCTCCCAAATCTTCACGAATTCTCCTTCACCCCCAGGAGCTGGAGCTCCAAACTGAGAGAGGGGAGGGTTAGATGGGATATTGGGAAGGAACTGAGGGAGGTGAGGCCCTGGCACAGGCTGCCCAGAGAAGCTGTGGCTGCCCCATCCCTGGAAGTGTCCAAGGTCAGGTTTGATTGGGCTTGGACCAGCCTGGGATGGTGGAAGGTGTCCCTGCCCATGGCAGGGGGTAGGAACGGAATGAGCTTTCATCTCCCTTCCAAACCATTCCATGATTTTAGGATTCTATGGTCGCCCACCATTGCTCTGCTGCTTGCTGCCTGCTCCTAAGGACCCCTCAATCCATCAGGATGAGCTACATTCCTGCCCTAGGGACCCCTCTGCCAGCCACAATCTGACCTTGCTATGACTGGGAGCATCACGTGGAGCAGCACAGACCTCTCCCTTCCCAGCTGCACAGGGTATTTTGGCAGGATGCTCAGTAGATCCCGCTGTGTTATTCCAAGACGGGATTTAATTCCATAAATCTTCCTTATAAAGCAGGGCTAAATCCCACTCTGCTCCAGCTCGCAGGGGCCTGGTGCTCGCTCAGTATGGGACTCCATTTCAGCCCTCCCTGGTGCTCCATTTCAGCCTCTAAAATGAAGAGTTAACCCAAAGCCCAGCCCCTGTTTAGTCCAGGGTTTAGGCAGGGATCTGCACCTAACAGATACCAGCTCAGCAGTGACCTTTAGGGTTAATTCAGAAAGCAGATGTGGAACCAGGCTGCCCAAGGCTACAGACCTCCCTTCACAGCCAGATATAAATAATTGATCGGGGGGGGGAAAGAATTATATCAAAAGGGCTTGGTGCTGGCTGCTGCCAGGGCTGTGACCCACAGGCCCCAAATTTTGGGGCAGGGGGGAACATCAGCAGGGCCAGCTTCCCCCAAGTGCTCCAGGGCCTGTGGAAGAAGTGGGGATGGAGCTGGAGAGGCCAAGCATCACCTTGGAAAGGGGAATTCACCTGGAGAGAAATGGGAATTCACCTGTGCAGGCTTGGCACAACTCCCCCTGCCCTCTGCAGATGTCAGTGTCTTCAGAGAAACCCCTTCCCCCAAAAATAGCTGTTCAGCAAAGGGCTCCAGTAAAAAAATACCAATTTTTATAACCCACATCCCTGAAGCCATGGGATAAAGACCTTCTTATCCCTCTCATCCATGCTCAGCCTGTTTCACACCATCACCTGGCAAGAAATGCTCTCCTCTTTCATTTAAAATGGAATTTTCCCGCCTATGAGCAGCCCAGCTCTTAAGGCTCGCTGTGAGTTAAGGGCAAACCAGCAGGAACAGCCACCCCATAGGGCTGCCCCCAAACCCTGCAACACCAAGGAGGCAGTGGCACTGCTTTACAGTGATGGGGACATCACACCCTGAGAGCAGGGCAGGCTGCCTCCCCAAATCCCTGCAAACCCTGGCCAGCCCCGAGCCTGCAGCCCCAGACGCGAGATCCCGACAGCAAAACCGCACTGGCAACGAGGTCTAGACCTCGCTGTTCTTCAGGGAAGGAAAACAAAGGGAGAGACACGAGAAGAATTTGCCAAAGCAGCAGAATAGCTGACATTTCAAAACGCCGGGATCGCTTACTCGGAACAGCCAAGTCATCTTTAAACTCCTTCTTTTATTCCCTCGCTCGGTTTTTACACTGGCGGATTCACCCTGAGCCTCTCTGCTGGGGCTGGGGGGTTAGGAAGGGAGGGGAAAGTCCCCCTTACCACATTTTTGGGCTTGCATAATGCATAATGTCACCTCTGTGAGGGCTGACCCACATTATCTGTGGGGGGGGAACAGAGGAAGGGGAGAATTGTTCTGCAAGGGCAAGACTAGATTTGATCAGAGCTCTCTACAGAACAAGGCATGTTGTCCCAAAAAAATAGCAACAAACATGTAAGCCTATACAGAGGGGCAGGGAAAAGTGCATGGACACATGAGAGACATCAGAGGTATTTTTGTTATTATCAGTTACCAAGGAAGTGGCTCATAAACCCCTCACCTAAGGAAAAAAACATACACAGGTTAAAATTAAAGCTGAATGTTTAATTTTTGTTCCCAAACCACCTCTTCTGTGGGGTCTCAGTAGCACTCTTTGTTGCTCTGCCCTTGGGAACAATAATTTCAGCTGAAGCCAGGCAAGTCCCAGCCTGGAGAGGGCTCTGACTCATGGGGTTTCCCTAGTAACCTGAAACAATGGGAAAACACCAAGAACCTTTGCATCCTTAACCAAATCATGGGCGATATCAGACAAAAGCCCAGGAACCCAGTTGAGGCCAGGGCCAGGTTTAACACAGCCACAGCTTGGCTTCTCCCCTCCAAGTGGAGCCACCCCCAGACCTGAAAGGATCAGGGATGAGCAGTGGGAAGTCTGGAGGAGAAAGCCAAGAAGCTCAGCTCCCTGAAGGCAAGAGACTGGAAAGCAGAGCTGAGCACCGAATATTTCCTCTCCTCTTCCTTTTCCAAGGTGCTGGATCCCCTCCTGGCTCCCAGCCCTTGATCTCAGCAGCCACCATGGCTGGGGGATCCCAATTTTCCTTCTGTATCATCACGACCCCTGCCACAGGCAGCAAGCAAGAGAGGGGAATGGCTTTCCAGAGCCACCACATCAGCCAACATTCATCCCAAGAACCCAACAGACCAGTTTTGGTGAGGTGGACACAGAAAAGCTCAGCTCAGAGCAGAGATAAGCTCAGCTACTGATGGCAGTGGGGGAGCTGCGCCTTTCCCACTCACTCCAACCTGACCCCAAATTCCTGGGCAGCATCTGAGCCAAGAAGGGAAGGGCAGGCTGGGAATGCAGGCTGGGAGCTAGCAGGGAAGGCAGCCTGCCTGCAGGGAAGCTCTTAGGTGCACAAAAGGAGCAGTCATCCTCATGTCAGCTCCCCAGGATGGACACAGCGCCCTTCACTGAAAAGCATCCACATCTCTGGCAATGAAATAAGGGCTGTGGGGTTTGTTTCTTTTCATAAAAAACCTCCTCCATGACAAATCATTTATCACCAAGCTTCAGCCGACACAGAGCTCCTAATAAAGGGTTTTTTGTCTTGGGAAGAGCCCCGGGACCCTACCTACAGCAGCGCTGGGAAGGGATGCGCGTCCCACTGCTCCCTCGGCACTCAGTGGAGACCTCAGGAAAAGCCAGGAGAGTTTATCATTACTTCCAAACCCGTTGCTCCCTTTCCTGGGGATATATCTTGATAGGAAAGCTACTAGACGGGAAAACTTGTTCCTTGACATACTCCAGCCCAGCTCGTTAAGTCCTTTCCTCGTTAGAGGGCTGGCCAAGCCTCTCATCCTTCTTCCCTTTGCCTCCAACTAATGGGATTCATGTTCAGCTGTGTGGTCCCAGCAGGCTCCTCCTCTCTCCCTCCCTCTGCCACCCAGGCCAGAAAGCAGGACTCTCTTTTTTTTCTGCTGAATCGGGTGTTTTAAGGCAATCTGAGCCGGTAAGGAAACGAGGAGGCGCCAAGGGAAGAGGAGGCGGACGGAGGTCACGGCAAAGCTGGAAAGAAAATGCACTAAAAACCGGAAAGAAAGAAGGGGAAGGGGGTGGGGGGGGGGCGAATATATAGAAGGCAATAATACTTGGGGGGAAGTATTTGTTGTCTGTATTATCCTGGGGTTTTCCCCCCCTCATTAAAGTCTCCAGCGCCGCCTTTAATTGAATAGGCAGCAGGTCCTCCCTTCTCCCAGCGCAGCATCCCGCGCATTCACTCCCTGAAAAGTCCTGCCCGCGGGGTAGGAACCATGAAATGCGCCTGGAAACCAACCTTTTGATTAGAGCTGACAATCCCCGGGCGCTCAAACTGGCCATCCCGACCCCCCTTCCCGCCCGGGATCGGAAAGGAAAAATGACATCATCTTCGACCCCCCTAATGTGGGAAGAGCCGGAGGGCAGAGCAGGGAACCCGGTGGCTTCCCCCTGGCAGGAGGATTTAATGTTTGGAAAGTGAATTTTAGTGATGCTGAGAGCATCAGGATAACGTGCCAGAGAATAAAATATTGTCATGAAGGTGTTTGCTTCTTCAACACTTTCCCTATTCAGGACCAGCCACTTCACTCATCCTTCACCTCATCGCTCTCTAATCACACAAATCCTCCCCACCCATGTTGATAATTTCCCCTTCGTTGCCAGCCATGTGGCAGAAATAATGTCCAAAGCAACAACCAAGCACCCAAGAGCACCTTTATAACTTGGCCATTCCAGAGCTGGTTGAGCCTTTTGAACATTTTCCACCACTATGTTAAGGAACACATAATGAAAAGTAAATAAATGGAGGTGATAATAAAGCATGGAAAACAAAACAAAACTGGGAGAGAGGAAGAGATCCTTGAGCATAGACCTTATTTGCAGACATTCAGGTGCTGGAGGGGCAAACCTCCCTCAAGATGACTGGATGAATAAATATTGGTCCTTCCACATCTCTCAGGACTTGGGGAATATGGATGTTTTTATCTTAGAAAAGAATGGAAAGGGGTGTAAGGAACCACCACGGGCTGCCCCATGCCTCAGAAGGGTGCAGGAACTGTAAAGCTGCTCTAAACTCCTTTTCAAACATATCCTGAATGGTTATCCAGGTCCAAAAAGCTCCTGAAAACCTAGAAAAATATTTCCTCTACCAACAAATAGTATTCAGAATAAATCATGAACATCATCACTGCAAAGCAAATTACAGATATTGTAATTTCTAACTAAGCAAGCCACAACCATTCTCTTTTCTAGCATTTCCTGAGACTTCAGTGATGAGGAGGAAACGTTCTCAGCCAGGATAAACTTTTGGACTCAGGTGACAGACAGTGACAGCACCAACACGCCAAGCCCTGCCATTGGCAAGGAGAAGGTGATGGAAATGACCATCAAAGGGCTCTGCTTTCCATCCCTCCAATTCCCACAGCTATTAAACACCAGAGCTGGCGGTGTGAAGGCACAGCCCCTCCTGCAGCACTGCTCCCCCTCCCAAACCCATTTCTTTTCCCAGGATAACCGATCTGCAGCACCAGAAGAGCGCTAAAACCCAGGGAAGGGAGGGATCCACATCCCCCAGAGCCGAGCCTTACTATGTTCATGAGGGTGAGGACGTAGTTCTGGACGTGCTCCTTGCCATGGAAGCGCACCACGGAGTCATCCACGGCCAGCAGCACCTCGATGTTGTAGTCGTCCTTCCTGGCGTGGCGCCGCTTGCGCTCCGCCTCCCCCAGCCGCTCCGCCATCAGCTCCAGGGAGTTGGCAGCTCACCCACCTGCACCCCGGGCACTGGGCAGGAAGAGAAAGAGCCCTTGAGGTGACCTGACACCACGGTGAGGCTCCACAGGAGCAGGAATTCAGTAGGGAAAGCAGATAAGAGATTTAACTCTAACAGGATATTGAGCTCCGGCTGGTTGCTGGTCCAGCTCACCCAGTGGCAGGCGAGCTCTGAATGGCTCTGAATTGTGAAGACCAGCACTAAAAGATATGTTAATGATTGGGCTAGAGAGCCTTAAAGGTTTTTTCCATACTAAATGATTCTATGATCTGTTAAAAAGTTAAATCAAGGCCACATTCCGTAGAATCATCACAGAATGCTTTGGGTTGGAAGGGACCTTAGAGCTCATCCTGTTCCACCCCCTGCAATGGGCAGGGACACCTTCCACTGTCCCAGGCTGCTCCAAGCCCCACCCTGGCCCTGGACACTTCCAGAGATCTGGGGCAGCCACAGCTTCTCTGGACAACAACTTCCAGTACCTCAACACTCTCACAACACAGGTGATCAAAGCAAGGCTGCAGCACCTCCAGCCCAGCATTTCCTTTCCTTCTTCTTGACTTTAGCACTTAAACTGAGCCTAAAGCCACAAGGTGAGATATACAAGGGCTTGTGGAAGGAGAAGTCCTCTCCCCAGGTGAAATATTTATTACTAGTTTATGGGATAGACTGGATTCCAGCAGCCCCTACCTTCGGGGTGGAGGTCGTGGGGCGGCTCGGCGGCGTCCTGCCGGATGGCCGAGCGCCGATAGACCACGTGGGCCCTGCCGTGCTCCTCGGTGTCCTGCTGGCCCCTCTCCAGGGGCTCGATGAAAAACTCGTTGCTGTCTGTCCGAATCAGGCCAGCCTGGACTCCACAAAGAAACAAGGAAAAGAGAGGAAAAACGGTGTGGTGTTATGTAAGTGTAGGGGGACATACACACACAGTATGCTCGTTAAAGATTGCTGCAGAGCACGCACAAAGGGGAATGGCATCCCAAATAATCTTGTTTTGATCCTACTCCATGACACCAGGATGGTTCTAATACCATGTTCATCTGTGACAACCCTTAATTTCTCCTGTAGATGGGGGGAAAAAAAAAGTAAGGAAAAACCAAGCACCAAAAAAAACCCCCAACCTGGCTGCAATTCAATTTTTGTCTTTATATGGCTACAAAACTCTGTTCTGCCTCATCTATGAGTTGTGCTGGACCCTGAACTCAGGGATACAAGGCTGAAGGAGCTCCCAAGGCACTCCTGAGCCTCCCTGAACCCTCCCCATTCCATTCGCACGGTGCCTTTAGGATATCTGCCATTTCACTGACACAACGAGCTGCAACAAGAAGGAAAGAGAAACCATTCTCTCTGCCCCATGAAGTACTTGAGAATTAACAGAGGGGAATCCCATTGGGGCAGAAGCTGGAAAGCATTACAACTCCACCTCCCAAACACAGGGAAGATGAATGACAGGGCAAACATCTCTGGAAATGTTGTCCTGGCTACCGACCTGCTCCTAATTAACACCAAGCTCCCATCAAATCCCCCTTACATCAGCCTGAGCGCTCACACCCCGCAGCGCCGGCCGGCTCAGACCTCGGGCAAGGAAAAGGATCACCAGGATTTGGCTGCTCTCCCAGGGCAGCCCCCCCAGCTCGGCATTTTTCCCAGCTCCCTCCATGGCGCACGCGCGCGTTCCTTCCTCCAGCACTGCCTGGAAAGCACCAGCAGAACATTTGGATCTGCTCTTGGAGCAAAGCCTCCAGCAGCATGGACCTACTGGAGTGAGTCCTCGTAAGGGTGTTGGGGTGTTGGAATGGTCCTCATCAAATAAAATAAAATAAAAGTAAAATATAGATAGAGATGTACTTTGGACAGAGGCTGGGGCTCTTCCAAACCCACCTGGCTCTTTGGGTCCCCTTCGTGTTCACGTCCCATTGGATTCATCAGGCCATGGCCAACCTGGCTCTCTTGGACTCCACCAAATTTCCTGCTCCACTTGGGTTTCATTAACTGCTTAACTCCGCTGCAAAGCGGGGTTTTGGCTGGTTTTGTTTTACCTCCTTCCTGAGGAATCCAAGTCCTTGCCTGACACACGTATCTCAGGTTCTTCCCACAGGGGACATCCAGGTCAAACCAGGGCAGCCAGGGATTGTGCCCCCACCCTCAGCCAAGGAGATGAAGAGCACAGCCAGGTTTAACCAGGGGCACCAGGCAGGGTGGTAGTGATGAGGCAGGGAACAAGCCAGGGAGTTAAACCACCAGTCAGGTTCAGTGATGGGGCAGGGCACAGAATCACGGAATCCTTTGTGTTGGAAAAGCTCTCCAAGATCATCGAGTCCAACCATTGACCCAGCACTGCCAAGGCCACCACTAAACCACCTCCCCAAGTGCCACATTTATACATCTTTTCAATCCCTCCAGGGATGGGAAACACAAGCCTGTGCCCAGGTCTCACAACGCCTTCCATGAAGAAATTCTCCTCATTTCCAGCTCCGAAACGTTGCCCTTCATTATACAATAAGAGAAGGAGCAGAAGCAGCCCCTGCCTCAGGAGGAGCTCTTCTGGGACACCTCTACCCCCTCCCAGCCCTGCCACGGGGTGTTTCACTCGGGGCCAGGCACCCCAAAGCCGGTTTATGGGTTTAGGGCGAAAGCCGGGTCTTGCTGAGTCAGGCGGCCGGAGGAAAGCCGCGCTGCAAGGCTGGATTAAAACCTGAAAGAGCCTGGTCCCAAGCCACAGCCCACTTGGGTTTGAGCTGCTCTACAGCTCGTGACCAATTATATCTGGCTCAAGGAATAAAGCAGCCCAGACTTTCTCCCAAAGGCGGGATGAAGCGCGCCGCCGACTCCGGGGATGACCGAGGGCAAAGGGGACAACGCTGGGATTTTTGTGTCCATCTCATCAGAGCGGCCCAAGAAATGAAACAGAAGCTGCAGTGGTCGCCCTGGCACTCCCAAAAATAAATTAAAAAACTAAAACAACCCAAAAAAACACCATTGCAAGAGGCACGCATCAACCTGCCTGCTCACAAAGAGGAGCAGCTCAGGTTGTATTTCAGCATTTTGGGAGGGTTGTAACAGTAGAGAGGCAGCAGAAAAGGTCAGATGCCACCCAAAAAGTCCCACTCAGCTTCTCTTGGGCTTTTTCCAAGAGTTCAATTCCATCCTCAGTGATCAATTAGCCACATGCTTCCTACCCTTGATTTTAATTTGGTTTAATAACACCAAATCTAATTAAATCAATTGGCGAGACTATTACCACTGCTTTTCCTAAAATGAGATGCTGTCTGCAGCTCTCAGTGAAGGTACTTCCCAACTAGAAAATGGCCCTTTAAAGACAATTCCACTGCAAAGAGGGAAAACATACACCAAACTCACTCCTGCCAGCTCACAGAGGGTGAAGTGTCATCTCCAGCTCTCCTGTGCCTCCCCAGGCTAAGGGAGAGATGAACTCCTGCCTCACTAAGGGGACCCCCCCAGGACCCTGAGTGAGAAACTCCTCCTCCACTGCTCGGTAAAAAGCTCCAGCTCCCACAGGAATTCAGGAAATTCTGACACTTAACACAGCTGAGATGTGGAAAAATTAATAAAGCTGCTGCACTCGAACAGGGAAGCTAACAGCAGGGGGAAATCCAGCTGCATGTACAGTATGTATTTTTCCTGTAAGATTCACACATAATTTGGACAAAAAGTCCTAGAAATCCAGGCAGTGTGAACACAGACACCACGGATAACAGCACTCCCCTTCCATCCAGAGGGCATCAGGCACGGTCCAGAGGTGCTCCATCTCTATTTTCATGCCTCTCCACAGCACAGGCTTTGCAGCCCATCAAACACAACACTCTGCCTTCCTTGACTCCTTTTCCCTGCTCTTCGTGCCAAGGTGAGAGGTTTTTGGGGTGGCTACAGACCAGGCTTTGCCAGGTGAGCTCAAATGTAGCTCCTGGTGGAGTGAGGACATGAAGACACGCTCAGCACTAATTAATTAATTGGGTTTTCAGCCCCAACAGGGCCTGGTTTGCATCTCACTGCCAGAACTCGGGATTATCACCCGGGAGAAAAGCCCTCATATCCATATAACACCCACACCAGCTGAGGCCAATGGGATCTATGTGACCAAAGGGACATCTTGCACCCTCTTCCTCCCCAAAATGAACCCTACAGCTCAGGATCTGCAAGGAAAATCCTGGAAGACCAAGCCACCTTTTTTTCAGTGGGGCATCATTTTGGGGGGCTGTTTCTCCCTCTGTTCCCCATTAATTACTGTTTCTGAGGGCTTTTGTGTTCTGCTTATCTGCTGCCACCCATCTGAAGCAAGCCAGGGCCACGGGGATGGAAAACGCTGGCTCTACAGTTTGCAGCACTACAGCAAATCACCCCAGGGCAAAGCCAGGCACACAAATATGGTGTCTGTGGGTGATAATCCTTCACCCATCCCTGCAAACCAGCAAAGCAGGAAGGAAGCAAGGTCGACCACACGCTGCTGAAGCCGGCAGGGAATAATCTGGGATGCCTCCACTGCAGCGAGACGTGTCCGCCGGCGGAGATTCCTGCCTAACGCTACTTTACCAGTCAGGAATTTGGTGGCTTAGGTCAGCTTTGAAATTACATTATGGGCCACAGCACCTTCCCACCCTGGTATGAGACACCCTTGCAGAACATACAAGGCCAGATTCTCACGCGTGGGTGCCCGCAGGGAACGACAGCCATGGAAGGTGCCACGGCTTTGGCATCTGGGAAAAGCATCGGCTCGCTTGCACGGCTAAATAAGGATAAATAGGAAAGACTTTGGGTGGACTCTCTTTTTCAAGAGCTGGGTTCGGGTTTTGGGGTTTTTTTCTTCCTCTCCTGCACTCCCCCCCCCGTTATTTATAATCTCGGTCTCCGTTTATACACGGCCTAATCTCTCTGTGTACACAGCCCTCATCCGCAGCATCCCGCAGCGCTTCCTCTGCCCAGGAAGCGGCGGCCCCGCGCCTCCCACGCGCGCTATCCCGGGATGCAAAAGCCACAACCCCCTTCCAAAGGTCATGGACAACTCCCAGCTAAAGTCCACGGCAATTCCAGGGTCCTTGCTCATGGAAGAGTTTCCTCCAGCCCCTCAGCATCATTCCCGACCACGTACATCCCTCCCAGATGCTCTGCTCCTTCTCAGGTCACCAGCATCATCCTCCCAGCCCATCCACACCTAGAACAAGGATTCAGTTCCATTTCTTGCTCTGTTTCCTAAATCAAGCTCTTTTCACTGCTTTTGGGGAATCCTCTTGATCTCCTCACTCCCCCACAGCTGAGATCCTGAGCAGATTGAAGATGTCAGACTCACTTAAGCCAGAGGGCCATACAGCAGAAAACCCATGGAAAAGAGAAACCAACAGTGATGTTGGATGTATGACAAGGGCAAGGGAGCCAAGCACCTGCTTGTTCCCTCAGCCTCATGTCCTTCACCAGACCAGCTCCAGAAATTCCTGGTGGAAGCCAGGATATTGATTTGTTGGCCATCCAGCAATAAATTTATTGTGGGAAATAGAAAAAAAAAATCCTTATCATGGGGGAAAAGCCACTTCTTCCTTTACATGGCCTTAAAAGGGTGGGCTTACCCACGGGTGGCAGGATATAGCTGCATAAATCCACATGGAAAAGCATCCTGTGGTACAAGCTACACCCTAACCCAGCTGGAACAAGGGCAAAAAGAATGACAACCAACAAGGTGTGCAAGGAACTGAGACAGGAAAACGTGGGGCTAAAGCCTAGGAAAGCCTGGAAAAATTAAATTAAAGCCTGCTTGGCATTGACACTAACAATAGAGGGGGCTCTGGGGAAGAAAATTCCCAGAGCTGTGCCACAGCAGCAGGAGAGGGGATCAGCTGCCAATGGCCTCCAGCATCCTTTAGCTCATGATGCCAAAGGGAGTGAGATCTGCCAGGGAACCTGCACGCTCCAAACCCTGCTCTCTGCTCCAGCCTCGGCACTCTTTGCTGGGTCTGTAGGAAATGCCTTCAAAGCTTCCAAGCCTGCCCACGCTGGCCAGCCACAGCACAATCCGTGTCCCAGAGAAATGTCGGCAAGCCCACAGCCTCAGCCCATTCCCAAAAGGATGCTTCAAAAGGTGTGGATTACGTGCTAAAAAAATGTAATTCCTGTACGTAGGCGAAATACGTATTTCTAGCTGTGCTGCTCTATCATTTCTGCTTGTACAGTAGCATCAGGCACCGTATAAAAAGAAAGGAATGCCAAATTGTTTGTGCTGGTGGCCAAAATTGGCTTAAGGAGCTCCCAGAATAAAGCAACTAAAAAAGAAATATATATATAAAAAAAAAATTTAAAAAGGCACAAAATAAGGCATTTCTTCCAAGCCAGCAGTAAGTTTAAGCGGTACCAGGAGAAAACAGCAAACTCTGGCACCTGAAACAAGATTTAAATTGGCTCAAAGGAAATCTGAAGGGCAACGGGCCAAGGGTATTAAAAAATAAGCGCTTCCCCAAGCGTATCAAAGGTAGGGAACCCACAGGCAGAGCAGATGCTGGGGATAATGAGGTAACAGAGCCATTTAAAGGAATTAAAGCGCTGTGGCAGCAAGTTACTGATGCTGAACTGAGCTCAGAAAGCCAAGAGCCTCCGAGCCCCTGAGTGATTAGGGAGAAAAAAATAAAAATAAAAAGATGTCCTCCTGCAAAAAGATGCTTGGTGGGAGCCAGACTGCAGCTAGCAGTGATTTCAGGAGGTGCTCCAGCTCACAGAGCATCATTTAAGAGGTGGGAAACGCAGAGGAAAAGTTCCTGGAGCAGTCCCAAGGTAAAACACGGGTGGGCAAGGATGGAACAGCATCACCATGAGTGTGGGTCCCCGTCCCAGAGGCACTTCAGGCACAGGGCTGGCAAGTTTTCCAAGCCTTTTAAATAAATACTGGTGCACAGAGCACCCTGATGGAGCAGGTAGGTGACGCCCAGGGAAAGGGGACCTGCTGCTGTCAAGGCCTAAAGGGCAACATACGGCACAGACACCTAAAGCATCACCAAAAAAATCAGATTTCAGGACGCCAGGATTCATCTCTTAAGAGAAAACCGCACCAAAACACAGGCAGCACACACAAAGCACCTGGGGTGGTTCTGCATGGGAGGCATTTAGGGAAGTGGCAATTGTACGTTTTGGTTTTTCACACTGTCAGCGAGAAGAAAATGTTGTGAGAAGAAGAGAAGTATTCTGAAGGTTTTGTTCTGATTTTTATTACTCTTTCTTTTAGTTACCGTTAATAATTTCTTCTTTATACGCTAAAAAAGTTTCGAGCTTACCTTACCTTTCTCCTAATCCTACCTCACAGCAAAAAGGTAAGCACACCAGTGATTATCCAGCACTAAAACCCACCACACCCAACAGCACACTAACCAGAAAATCTCGAAATTAACAAAAAATCTCAAACCAACAAACCGAAACCACCAGTCCCCAGCTTACCAGCCCATCGCAGTTGCTGATGGCCACGGCAGCTCCGGGCATCCCGGAGATATCCCCGGTGAAAAGGCACCGCTGCTGGAGGGGTTCCCGGAAAAGCACCTCGAAATCCTCCTGCCACTCCGCCACGGCTCCCGGCGGCACCAGCCGGCGGTTGGGGCTCAGCCGGAGGTGCAGCTCCTTCCCAAAAACCGTGACGTTGAAATAGAGCAGGCGGCGCTGGGGGGGCTCCTCCGGGGGGCTGCGGGGGGCGCGGCGGCGGCACCGGGAGCGGCACAGCAGCGGGGCTGGCTCCGGGGCACAGGCGGGCTGGCCGAGCCCCGCCGCCGCCTCGCCGGACACCACGTGCGACAGGAAGCGGCCCCGGCAGTCGGTGCTGAAGGGGACGATCACTCCATACTCGCTGAGCTTGCCGGACAGGAGGAGCTCTGCGGGGACAGCAGCGAGGAGGCAAAGGGCCGTGGGCATGCCCGGAGCATCCCGCCGGCACCGCGGGGGCCGCCCCAGCCGGGGAGCCTTTCGGAGCCCCACGAACCCCACAGCAGCTTTTCCGTCCCGACCCGGCTCCGCTTTGTAGTTTTAAGCGGGTGCGTCCAGCGTAGCAGAAGGAACTCGGGCTGACGTCCCCTCGCACGCCGAGCACGCCAACTATTTCTCGCCCAGCCTCCATCTCCCCCAATTCCCATTGAAACCTCCCCCCCCAGCAGCGGGTTCCCTCTCCCTTCTCCCCACCCCGCAGCCACCTGTCAGCCCCCCAGCCTCCCCCGGCCCCGCGGCCGTACCTGGGGCGCTGCCGGCGGCCAGGCAGCCGTGCAGGGGGACGAGGCAGGAGAGCACCAGCCGCAGATAATCCATTTGGGGCCGGCGGCGGGATGCGGGGCCGGCGGGATGCGGGATGCGGGGCGGGCGGCGCCCGGCGACCGCCTCCCCCCGCCGCCGCCGCCGCCGCCGCCGCCGGGGCCACCGGCGCTCCCGCCGCCGCCGCTTCTGCCGCCTCCCGGGCGGCGTGGGGCGGGCCGGGGGCCGGGTCTGGGCCAGGGGGTGGGAGGTCGGGCTCGTTTTAATTTAATTTCTTTGAATTAAAAAAAAAAAAAAATTTAAACATAGTTTTCTTATTAAAGACGCGGAGGAGGGAGGGGGTTGGGGGAGTGTGTGGGGGGGGGGAAAGTTCTCGCGTTGCCTGTGGATCGTTCTTTTCTTGGAGATTAAAAAAAAAAAAAAAAAAAAAAAGGCTTTTCGGGCAGCCCTCCCTCCTTTTCCTTTCCTCCCTCCCACCATCCCGCCTCCCCATCCCTCCCCGCCCCGCGGCCGCCCGGCTCCAGCGCTGCCCGAACAAAGGCGAGACGCGCCGGGAGCCGGGGGGCGCCCCCGGCTCTGCCCCGGTGCCACCCCCCGGCCCCTCGCTGCAGCGGGACCCCGCGCGGAGGGAGATGCTCCACAGGGAGAGCCGAATCGTCCCCCAGCTTAGGGCGCTGCCGCCGCGTGAGCTGGAGGTAAACATCCCGTTTGGAAACAGCTGGGATGTCTCCCAGATGTGGAAACATCCTTAAGAGAGAAACTGAAGATGCCCCATCCCTGGCAGTGCCCAAGGCCAGGCTGGATGGGGCTTGGAGCAACTTGGGATAGTGGAAGGTGCCCCTGGCCATGGCAGGGGGTTGAAAAATAAACAAGTTTTAAGGTCCCTTCCAACCCAAACCATTCCATGATCCCATTTAATTTTTCTTTCTTCCCTCTCCTCCTATTTTTAGGGGGAAACAGTCGTAAGGAGGTGCTGGCCTTGCTCCTGGGTGCCCTCTTGCTGGCTCTCCAAGGAAAACCCACACTCCTGGGGTTTTCCAAAGGGCATCACCACAGCTCCCAGAGCTGGGACCCCACAGTTCAATACGTGCTGTGCTTCCTCAGGCTCCTCCTCCTCACCACCCTGACAAGGGGCAAATAAACCCAGTACTCCCCCAAAAAAACTCAGCAGAACTCAACAAACCCAGCACCGTGCCAAAAGGGCTCCCCACATCATGGAACCATGGAGTGGTTTGGGTTGGAAGATCAAGATCAGCTTGCTTTGCCACGGGCAGGGGCACCTTCCACTATCCCAGGTTGCTCCAAGCCCTGTCCAGCCTGGCCCTGGACACTTCCAGGGATCCAGGGGCATCCATCAGCACAGAGCAACAAACCTCCTGGCACTGTTTCCATTTGCTGTGTCCAGTTAATTTTTTCATCTGGACGGGCCTCCAAGGCCAGCTCCAGGGAGGGGGCTGTGCTGAACACCAGTAACACCAGTTGTGCTGGTTGTGCTGGGATTTTACTGCCATGGGGCCCGGTGGCTCTTTGGGTTACACTGAGCAACCCAAAACCTTTCCCAAGAGGTGATTCCTGCCTTGAGGAACTTGTCATCCAAGCTGCCAGAGCACGAGGGAAAAGGCAAGCAGGGAAAACAACGTGCCAGCCTGCAAGCTTCCCGTCAGGAACTGGGATTCTGCTTTTGGATATCTTTGGTAGGACCCCAGCTGGAGCTTTGCTCCCAACCCATCAGCACAGCAATGCCCAGAATGGTAGGAAAGGATCATCATTTGGGAAAATGCCCTGCTTACCTCCTCTGCAGGTGTGGGAGGATGGTGGGGCTGCTGGGTGCCAGGAGGAGGATCCAGAGGTGGTGATGGGGAACCCCTTGGAGATGGTCCTGCTGCAGCCATTTCTGGTGAGGCACCACTCTCCTGTGTTCTGCTGCCAGAGCATCCCTCCAGAGGAGGGGGGAGAGCTTTGCCTTCCAGCTGGGTGACTGGGTTGGGTTTTGGGGCGAAGAGAAGAAGCTGAGGCTGCAGTGATCAAAATCCAATCCAAAATTCCCTGTGGCTAAAGCCGCAGGATTCCCCCAAAGGAAAGAGGAATACACTTACTTCAAGTAGAGAATTTCAAGCTGGAAGAAAAACAGATTTTAATTCCCACTCCAAGTCTTTTCGTGCTTCTGTTGCTTTGTGCAATCTATAATTAAAGAGGAGAAATGATCTGCAAGAGATTCTTTGCAGAAGAGATAGAAAAAGAATTTGTGCTCCGAGCATTTCGGGTGATTTTGGAAGATACGCGCCCGCTGGAGCATCAAAGCTGGAATGAGCCCTTAGTTTGGCTGAACAGATTTATGAGGAAACATGCAATAAAGGGCATGCTTTACTTGTGAAGAACAGCTCTGGAAAGCATCATTTAATTACTGCTTTTCAGAGGCAAAAACTATTTCTTCATCCACAAGATCTGTGAATTCATCCAGTCCCTTTAGACCTTTATGCTTCCCCTGACGTTACCCAATCTCTGGCTTTGGCAGCAAAAGCTTGGCTGAATGACAATGGCAATGACCTGACACACAGCTTGCCTCATTTATTGCCTTCTAAAGGTAATAATTAAACATGTTTGGCTACCTGTGACATGCTGGACCTGGTGAAAAGACAGCTTACAGGGGGATGTCTCAGACTCACAGATGACAAGGTGTTTGTTTGTCACCCACACTGTCACACTAAGTGTTGGTCTTATCTGCCTGAAATATTCATATAATAATAATAGTGTGGATTTTGGTGTTATCACTATCAATATACCATTATTTAAGTCAGAAAAATTTGTTTATTCCAGCTTTTTTCTTCCCAGTTCTTGTCATAGAGGATGGAAAGAGGAGCAGCAAAGCAACTTCCCCTTATCCTTTCCTTCTGCTTTGGCCCCTCCATTCTCCTCTTTGTCTCCTGGCTTTGCCTTTCCCAGCCTTTAACTCTGTCCCACCCTTCTCCTTGACTTTAGGCTTAACCTTTTCCTTTCCATTTTGGAGTCCAAATGGCTCCTTTTCCTGTTTTTCCCCTCCTCGGGTGCTATTTTATCTCGTGCCCCCATTTCCTCCGTGGATAATGCACTCTGGAATCCTTGATGATTCAAGGCTTCCCTCTGCAGCCTGGAGATTTACCAGTGACATGGGTTTGGGGACTTTCCCATTATTTAGGTGACCTCTAGGCCTGGGGAGGAGCAGGTTTTCCCTCCGGCTTCCAGAGAAGAAAGCTGACAACAGCTGCTGTTTCCAAAAGCCCAAATCAGGCTCCTTTTCCTGCAGGAGGCTCCAGCCAGTATTCCCAAAGCCTGATTCTCATCTGGCAGTGCCAATTTCTGGCCATCCTGCAGTGCTGCAGCATCCAAGCCCTGCCTGTACCACCAGGTACCACTCAGAGCCAGTGCCCAGGTGAAATGTTCCAAATCCCCTCTACCCCAAATACAAATTGGCTGTTGGCCCCCAAATACAATTAATCTTGATTTTGAGGGCTGGAAAAACTTCACAAAAGGCTGGAAGGATTTCTTATTAAAAAAAAAAAACCACACACAAAAACCCAACAACAAACCCACCTAATTGGGTCTATTTTTGTGCCTTTATGGGTTGTTTTGCTCAGCTGTGCAAACCTCCTGGAGGGAAGGGCATTAGGGCTAATAAAATTGTAGCAATCTCCACCAATTACCTAAACTGGCTTTTCTGCCCATGATATCGTGAGTTTGGGAGCCAGGAGCTCAGGGTGTACCAGAGTGAGAAGACAGGGCTGTATTTCCAGCCCTAGCTCACCACATGTCTTCTTCTCAGAGATGCAAACCTTCTGTTTGTTAGTGCAAAAGGCTCTGAAACAGCTGCCCCTGCGCTCAGGTTGCACAATCACCTCCTCACCATGGGCTGATTTCTGGCAAGAAGTGGTCAAAATAAAAAAAAATAATAGCATGAAAGGAGAAGAAGGGGAAAAAAGTGTTTTGCAGCTGTTTGGGTTAGTCTGAGGTTTTAAAAGCAGCTGGAAGAAGGAAGAAGCGCTGGGAGGGATGGCTCAGCATCCTAGGCACAGGCAAGATGGGCAGGGGCACATCAGGGATTTTACCTGATGCTTATCCCCATCCAGGTGCAACACATCGATCATTGTCACTGCTAGAAATGAAGGGATGGGACTATTTTCAAGCTCAGAAGGATTTATTGCTCAGATAAGCATCAGTCTCAGAGGCTGTGAGGTTTTAGAGGAACAAGAAGTCGGCCACAGCTCAGAGCAGTCACAAGTTCCTCGTTACAAGGCAATGTAGAACTTTCTAACCCAATGGACAGATGCCACAAGGTCCATTTTGCTTTTCTAACCTATCACCTTTACTAACTTCTACTGCACTGTAGATATTTCTATCTAATGGGCCTCTAACTCACATGCACACTCACGCTTCTATTATAACTTCTAAACTCACAGTTTATTCCATACAACCACACCCCTACATTATAAACCCTTCACCACCTTATCAACGCAGTTTTCTACTTTATAAACCCTTCACCATCTTATCAATGCAGTTTTCTACTTTATAAACCCTTCACCATCTTATCAATGCAGTTTTCTACATTATAAACCCTTCACCAGCTTATCAATACAGTTTTCTACATTATAAACCCTGCACCATCTTATCAATACAGTTTTCTACATTAGAAACCCTTCACCACCTTATCAATACAGTTTTCTACTTTATAAACCCTTCACCATCTTATCAATACAGTTTTCTACATTATAAACCCTTCACCATTTTATCAGTGCAGTTTCTCACTTAAGGCATATTCTTATTTGCAACTACAGAAACATAAGTTTATGGTTTTTCTGCTTAATGTCTGTATGGTTATTTTTACATCAACCCAAGCTTCTCCCAAGGCTGCAGATCAAACCCTCCAGTGCCTGTGGAAGTTTCTGCTTCCCCGATTCCCACTCGCACCCACGCTCAGAGCAAGGCATTGTTGGCTCAGGGAAGCATCCCGAGCGCACCGCGCGGGGACCGGGAGCCTCAGCAGGCTCCAATCGCACCCTGCCCTGCGGAGGGAGGGAGGGATGGAGGCAGGAGCACGGCGGGCTGCGGGTGAGCGAGCATGACCTCATCCCTCAGCCACGCCGAGCTGCCCCGGGATTAGAGCAGGGAGCAGCCGCTGCTGCAGCACCGGGGCAGGAGGGGAGGGAGAACCCCCTGAGCATCCTCCCCTCCCTCTCCACAGCTGCCCCTGCCCGGAAAGCGCCCCTTTTCCAGGATTTCAGCTCTTTTCGGGGGGTTTTTAGGAGTCCAAGAGCTCGAAAGGGAGTCACGAAGATGTCGTGCTGGTCCAGGAGAGGAGCAGGAGAAGCAGGAGCCCGGATTTTGGAGGCAGGCAGGCAGGCAGGCAGCTGACACACACATCATCTGGTCTCCGGCTGCCCCGAGGCACGATCATTCCTGGCAGATCTCTCCCTAATCCCTACTTTAAGACCTCCAAAGATGGAGGGAGCCTCCACAAGCCAACATTTTTTTTTTTCTTTCTTTTCTTTTTTTTTTTTTTTTTTTTTTGGCCATGTCTTGCTTTTCTTATCCTGGAAAGTTTTTCCCCCTGGTTAATCTGTATATCTGCAAGTTTGGCCCGGGTAAAACACTAATCCTGGTATATTCTGCTAGCAAACTCTTCCTGCCAGCGTGCCAAAGATTCTGGATGCTGTCACAAAACCAAGTGACAATGGCAGCCGCTGGCAAAGCTCTTCCAACTGGAATCAGCACAACACTTTAAAGGTGAGGCTTTACTGGAGCTGGAAAATGAAGGGTTTGTATGGATTTAGCACACAGTGCTGTGGATTTCTGAGAGGATCCAAGCTCCCCATGCCTTTTTCAGGACCCAGAAGAGAGAACTGGGTGTGCCAAGCAGCTGAGCCAGCCAGGGTGGGAAACCATCCCTTCCAACCCTCTCCCCATGGCCAGCTGCTCTGCATCCCACATCTCCAAAGGCTGCCATCCTCCCTGCTTCCCCGGTGAGCCCAGCACCCCACAGCTGAGACACGAGGCCATTCCCCTGCAGCCAAACCCCTGGAAGCAACGGGACAGCAAAGATGACACCGAGTTACCACAGGAGGGTGACAGCAAGAAACCTCTGGAGAGGAGCAAACTCCTGTTTAGGCACACCATGGCAGGAGCAGAGCTCAAATCTTACCAAGGCTCATCTCCTGATGGCACCTAGGCAGTGTTTTTTGGGATCAGTGTTCAGCCCTATCCAAACAGAAGGATCTTTCCCTCATCCCACCAAACTGCATCACGCTGCACCTCCAAGCATCTCTTCTCCTCAGCTACAGCTGCATCTGCAAATTCCTGCCAGATGTTTGCCTTGGCAGCCCTGCTGGGAGGTTTTCTAGGGGCTGGGAGTCCCCCCTCGCTGCCTTGCCCACCCAGGGATGAGCAGACAAGCTCAGGAACCCAAACTGTAAAGCTGGAAAAGGGATAAATGAGCCAGAAAGTGGAAGCCGACGCCGGTCCCGGCTGAGCCGCGAGTTAAGGGATGGTGAAACAAGGTCAGTGAGATTTATACCGACAGCCTTGGATGGCTTCCAGCCCCTACTGTCAGCAGCAGAGCCTTGGAAAAGAGGAGGGAAAAACTTGCTCTCCTTCTAGGAACCGCGCCGCAGAGAGAGCCGCGCCGGCGTGGCTGCAGCCCCACGACAGGGAAGCAATAAAAAATCCCCAAAATCTCTGTTTTTCCAAGCACAGCTGCAGCAGATGCTGAGCTCCAGGTCAGCAGCACCGAGGTGGTCACTGGGGTGGGAAGCCATGGGTGGGAAGCCCATGGAACCCTCCTTGCCAAAAGCACAGAGCCTTAAAACTCCCTGGTGGCCGTGGCATCCAAAGGAAATGTTATTATTGTATTTGTGGGGTGCCCTGTGGCAGGAAGGAATGATGAATCTGATTTCAAGTTCTCAGAAGGACAACTTCTTATTTTATGATACTATGTGATATTAAAGAATGCTATACTAAACTATACTAAAGAATACAGAAAGGATACTTACAGAAGGTTAAAAAGATAATAATGAAAACTCCTGACTCTCTCCAGAGTCCCAACACAGCTGATTGGCCAATAAGTCCAAATAATTCACACCAGAATCCAATGAAACAGCCACCTGGTTGGATAAACAATCTCCAAACACATTCCAGACGAGCACAGCGCAGGAGAAGCAAATGAGATAATTATTGTTTTATTTTTTCTCTGAGGCTTCTCAGCTTCCCAGGAGAAAAATCCTGGGCCAAGGGATTTTATCAGAGAATGTGAATGTGACAAAACATGTGCACCCTATCCAAGGGATCCAGCAGGGTGTTAGAGCCTCTCTTTAGGACCAAAGTCCCACCAGCATCCCTTCAGCTCTGGGGCTTGGCACAGCCTGGCAGCTGGGAGACATCCATCCCTGCTACCTCGGCATTCCCAGCCCTTCCCTTTCTCTTCTCCCTGCTGATGCTCAGTACAAACTAGGTTAACCTTGCCCATATCCCCCCAGAACAGCCTTTCCCTCTCCACACATTGACCACCTCATTAATTTTTTATCATCTTCCTGCTAAAATTAAGCTTACTGCCATGTAAACCCCAAATCCTTCTTCTTATTTTTTTTTCCTTTTTGACCTCTTAAATCGAACTCCTGAGCATTTCCCTGTCCCCAGGGTCTTGCTCATCCCCTCAACCCACAGATATTTTTCCAGCATGACCCCCCACTAGCCAGAGAGTGCTTTCATTGAGCCCCATCTCCTCTTTTAGTTCGAGCTGGGGAAAATTAATTTTTCATTTGCTTGGGGCCAGAAGCACCCTGAGGTGGTGGAGGGCTGGAAAACAGCTGCTTTTTTTTTTTTTTTCCCTTCCCCTGCAATATTCATGTAAGAAAAGTGAGAAATAGAAGGAGAAAGTCATTCCAAGCCTGGTGTCCATGGTTTATGCACATTTTGCTGCAATAAAAAAGCCAAGGCTGATTCTTTGCATGATGTCCGTAGGTTTTGGAGCTTTGGAAATCCTCCCCTTGCTGCCACCCCCTACACAGGTCAGCGTTGCCATTGCTCTTCTGGGTTTTTAGCCAAAAAATCCCACTTCTCTGCACCATCCCCTTTCAGCCCATGATTTATTCCTGTCCCTGCTCCCCAGAACAGGGGCTTGGCCATGCCTGGGGGTCCAGTGGAGCTGGGAGGGTGAAAACGGGGGGAAAAAGGGAATTTCTGGTGCTTGGAGGTCTGGTATTGTGCCTGGATGGCTTTTATTTTTAGTTTTTCAAGCCCTGGCTCTGCAAAAGCATCTTAATTACTGTTCTTCAGCTGTAAAAATGAAACCCAGATGTGCTCCCTCTGCAGAGGTTTCCTTGGGGGGTGCTGCCGGAGGGGGACATCCCAGCAAGGAAAACATGGAAATTATTATTATTATTAATATTATTTCAAGAGCTCTCATGTCCAGAGCTGTTTGTGGTAGCCCCAAGCCAGCACATGCCTCTTCCCTGCTGCTGTAAATAGAAATTATATCACCCTCAGCCCCCAAACACCCTCAATTTTCACCAAAATTGAAGGGAAACACTCCTGAGCTGGGCCTTGAAAAGCTGATGGCTGTGGGACTTGGGTGCAGCTGGCACAGCTGCCACAGCTGGGCAGAAAAACAAGGAAAAATGGGAATTTTTTGGGGGGTGAAAAGCACAGCCCTGAAGCCTCTGATAGCTGCAGCGATTTGGCTGGGGCTGTGGCAGGTTTCCCCTTGCAGCCCCATGTGCCAGTGGAACATTGGCTCCTCAGCACATTTTCCCTTTTGGATGGATAAAAAACACAAAGACACGTGAAGTTCAGCTTCCAGGGATTGCTACTCACCCCCAAGAGGAGGAGGAGGAATAAAATCCCTGGCTGAGGTCAGAGCAGGGATTTTACCTCTGTGAAGCCCAAGGTCCCTTTGCCAGGGCCCCTGTCTGATGCAAAGATGCAGGAAGGGAGAATCTGGCCAAGACCAGCTGTATTTTTGTACTTTAAATAAAATTAATAATTAGAAAATTATAATAAAATTTAAAACTACAAATTAAAAAAAATAAATTAAATAAATTAAAACTTTAAAACAAAATGAATAAAAATTTTAAAATAAAAGAAATAAAAACAACATAAATAAAAACTTAAAAATAAAATAAAAACTTAAATAAAATAAATAAGACTTAAAAATTAAATAAATAAAATGAATAAAAATTTTTAAATAAATTAAATAAAACCAACATAAATAAAAACTTAAAAATAAAATAAAAACTTAAATAAAATAAATAATACTTAAAAATTAAATAAATAAAATAAATAAAATTTTTAAAATCAAATAAATAAAACCAACATAAATAAAAACTTAAAAATAAAATAAAAACTTAAAACAAATAAGTCTTAAAAATTAAGTAAATAAAATAAATAAAAATTTTAAAATAAATTAAATAAAAACAACATAAATAAAAAGTTAAAAATAAAATAAAAACTTAAATAAAATAAATAAGACTTAAAAACTAAATAAATTAAATAAAAATTTTAAAATAAATTAAATAAAACCAACATAAATAAAAACTTAAAAATAAAATAAAACCAAATAAAATAAATAAGACTTAAAAATTAAATAAATTAAATAAATAAAAATTTTAAAATAAAAGAAATAAAAACAACATAAATAAAAAGTTAAAAATAAAATAAAAACTTAAATAAAAGAAATAAGACTTAAAAACTAAATAAATTAAATAAATAAAAATTTTAAAATAAAAGAAATAAAAACAACATAAATAAAAAGTTAAAAATAAAATAAAAACTTAAATAAAATAAGACTTAAAAATTAAATAAATGAAATGAATAAAATTTTAAAATAAAAGAAATTAAAAAAATAAAATAAATAAGACTTTAAAATAAATAACATAAATAAAAACTAAAAATTTTAATAAATAATTAACAATTTAAATAATAAATATAATAGAATTAATTAAAGTTTTTAAAATAAAAATATTTAAAAATTATAATCTTGAAAGAAATGTCATCTCGTAGGCCCATTTATCTGGGGAGAGTTTCACAGAGAGGTGGTGGGGTTGGGATAAAGTTTCTTGCCACCTTGTCACTACCCATGCAGAGGATTTATATATTTATTTCTTATCCACATTATTGTTCTCCCAGAAAAAAAAAATAAATAAATAAAAGGTTTTGGTCAGAAAGCTTTTCTGTCTCTGGAAGGAGGCCACCTTCCAGCCAAGGGTACACGTGGTGCAAAGCTCCACTGAAATATTCTTCCCACCAAACAAGCTCCACCCAAAGGCAAAGGCTGAGCAGTGAGAAAGAGCCTCTGTACCCACCTCCTCACAGGGGCAAGAAATATGGGGATGCTTCCACTTCCAAGGCAGGTTTTGACCTGGAATTCCCCATGCATTGAGTCAGGTTTTAATCTGCTCCAAAAAGATTGTCTTCTATTTTTGGGGGAAGTGTTTTATGTTAAAATAGGTTTCAATAGGGATTTAAAAGAGAGGTTTTGTCCCTGTATGAATAGCAAACACCATTCAGCCAGTGGTTACAGGTTAATCATGCCTCAATTTATAAAATGTTTTAATTACACCCTCAAACGTGACTTTTGCTATGGGACAGGAACACGAGTGCAGCACAGAGAAAAGCCTGGAAAGGACATTTCAGCATAGCCCAAACCCTCAGGGATGGGGAAGGCAAGCAGAACCATTAATAATCCATTAATTAATTATCCATGTCAAATACAATCTCATTAGGCAGCAGCACAGCTACAAACAGCCCCATTGCCACCTTACCCCCACAGTGCAGCCAGAAAAAAAAAAAAAAAAAGGGAAAAAAAGCCATTAAAACCCTCACTGCTTTCAAGCCAATGCAGCCAGGCTTCCAACCTGACCCCAAAATCCTCTGTGATGATGATGATGATGCAGGGTGTGCTGGTGTGGAGGAAGGAGCATCCCCTCCTCTGCTCTGTGCTCAAGGCTCCCTGAGCAGCAAGGGGGGAAACTCAAAGGAAACTGGGGGAGGGCACAGGTGCCCCTGGTCTGGGTTTGAGCTCCCAGGGAGGGGCTCAGGGCAGGTCCCACCCGAGGACAATTTGCCCTCACTGCCCTCGAGGCCGCAGCATCCTGGGGAAATGATGTGCTGCAGCCTGGAGCACGTGGGCAGGGCTCCTCTGGCAATATACACAAACGTATTTAAATAAAGGCTCTCTCCTCCTCTCTGCCACAGGTAAAAGAGGCACTGACACCATTTATTCAGGCAGCTGTGGGCCCCCTTTCAGTGTTCTCCACATTTCACCTCTTCTAAGCTCCAGCAGCACCAATGCCACGAATAACTTTTTCCATAGGTGGGATAAGGGGTAGATTGGGGTTTTTTTAAGGGATATTCAGAGTTTCCATGACCCACCCCAGGCTGTGTGTACAACCAAGAGTGCAGTGGGGCGATTTTGGGCAGTGCTGGGGCTTCCCCTTGGCTGCAACACAGAGCCTGGCTCTATCCCATTCTCCTGTGAGCCTGCAGGTTTGGGAAAAAGGGGACAAAACAAAGCCCCAGAAATGGGTGATGGCACCCAGAGCTGTAGGGATACCCCGGGTCCCCATGGAAATGAGATGCAGACAACCAGGCACAGATCTGCCTTTCCTGCCCTGCGATCAATCCCTGGCTGGGATTTAATATTTAACTCCCTTCCCCAAAATAACCTCAGATCCCCTTGGCTGTACTCCCACACTCCAAGCCCTGAACAAGGTGAGGGAAGTGGAGAATTAGGAGTTAACTGAGGGTCAGGAACCTGCAGAAAACCGGTTTTCATGAAAATCAATAAAATCGATCAACGAGCTCTTGGTGTTTTAATGTAAAAACACACTCTGAGCTTCTTTTTTTGCAGATATTTCAGTCCACACGGCCTCTTGCTGGTGCTCCCTGGGAAGAGCTGCTGCTCCTCCAGGGAATAAACCCCAGTGAGGCTGGAGGTCAGCTCATTAACACCATCCAATTAATAGCTGCTTTTTACCCTCCTGCCATGGGACACCTTCCACTAGCCCAGGTTGCTCCTGGTTGTTACTACATAGAATTTAAAGTATTTCATGTATTCAATATTTCTTGAATTTACATTGTATAGAATAATTCTAAAATGTGTATTTTCTATCATTATATATATAAAAATTTATATATATAAATTATATATATAAATTTATATAATTATATAGACATATAAATTTTTATAATTATATAATTATATAAAATATATTTTTTCTATCATTATATATAAATGTATATATACATTTATATATAATGTCTACACAGTATATGTAATTAAGCTATAGACATAACATATAGCATTTAAAATTCACAACATACACTCAATAATTATTTTATATTTTAGATATCTCACATATGATACATAACCCCTTGTTTGCTTTGTCTCTGGCTGAATCCTTTCACAATTGCCAATCCTTTTCCCTCGGAGCAGAAAATCCAGGCCATTCAGAGCCAGGTTTTAACTTCTCATCTAGGAGGGGGATCTGGGTTTCTGCCTCCCCAGCCTGGGGAAAAGAAGGAATAAACACAGCACGGTTGATTTTTCACATTCAAACACATTCCCATCTCCCAGGATATTTTTTTTTTCCCTGGCAATTGCTGTAGCCCTGCTTTGGAAATCACTTGTTAGGATGGTGGGAAAGCAGAAAGGAGCCTTTGAGCCCCTCAGACCAGGTGATGCAAAGCTCCAGCTTTCATTACCAAGATTAAAAGAGGCTGAGATTTCCTAAGCAATTAAAAACTCTGCCTAATTAAGACAGGGCTAATAGGCAGGACATCCAAGGGTTGCTGCTGCTGGGGCAGGAGAAGGATTTGCAGCAAAAGAATCTGCAGGTAATTGCTTTAGTAAGGCAGAATAAATGGGGATGTGAGGATAGAGGGGATGCGCTCTGTTCAAAGCTAAACTAAGAGGGGAAAAAAAGAGGGAAAATAGCATCAACAGCCCCTTGAAATGACTCAGTCAACTGTCTGACTGCATCAGCAGCAAGTTATCCAAACACTGCAGCACTCAGCGAGGGGCAAAACATTCAGGCAGGTATTTCTGCCCGAAGAAAGGAAAAAAAATGTCAAAGCACACCCCCAAATGTGCAGCTAAGCCAAAAAAAAGAAAATGAGGGACCCCTTGGGACCTGGGTCTGTCACAGCCAAGGCTGAAGAAAAAGCAGCACTTTGCTATTTTAAAACCTTGTTTTTCTTTCCAGCCTCCACCTTTGAATTTCTGCCACCTCCCGGCACTGGCAGCGGATGAAAGCGGCGTCCGGGACAGACGGACAGACAGCGTGCTCCTGCTTTTGTGCTTCCCACCCTGCTCTCTCCTCCCTCCAAGAGCCTTCCCCCTGAGCCCCTCTCACCCCACTGTGAGGCCAGCAGGGCACTGGGACCCCTCATTTATATCATCTCCCTTGGATTCACTTCATTTTTCACTCCTTCCTTAAAAACAAAGGAATGCCCCTGCCATTAATTTTGCTTTTCTGCCTTTGCTGAGCAGCTCAGCCCCCTCAGCACCACCCTGGCACTCAACTTGCTGGAGGCACCCCAAAACTGGGTACCACAGCTGCCATTCCCCCAGCTAAAAAGAGTTGGGAAGAATCAACAAATATGCCCAAGCCCTAAAAATACCCAGGTTTGAAGGGACTGGGATTTCTGTGAGTCCTAATTCTGGCTGCTGGTGTTTATGGCTCCATATATACATGGAGCCATAAAAACATAACCATATAGATATATATTTATGTGTATATAGACATGTACATTTGTGTGTTTATGCACATAAATACACCTCTGCGTGTACAAATATAAAAATTTGTGTAAACGCCGCGCTGCCTCAGGGAGAAAGCGAAGAAGGCCTCGATTTTTTAATTTACAACATTTTTATTGCGTCCAAAAGAACCCCCAGAAATCCTCCCATCCTAAGGCAGCCTCAAGGCTCGCCCCTCCCTCCCCACACCCTCAGATTTGGGGGAAAACAGTCTTTTTTTCTTCGCTCTTCCCCACCCCAGAGCAAGCAGCAGGGGCTACACGAAGTCCCCGCGGAAGGGCCGGGACGTGGCCCCCTGTGCCTGCCAGCGGCCCCGCAGCGTGCACAGGGCTTTGCCCTCCAGGCTCTCCAGCTCCGGGAATCCCAGCTGGTTCAGCACCTCGTAGACCCCAGCCACTGCTGCCACCTGGAAACAGAGGGACAAGGGACATTGGATCCCCATCCCACCCCGGGGATGCTTCTGGCGCCTCCGGGGTGAAGATCTCCCCCATCCCGGTAGCACCCCCTTCACCTCCCCCAGCCTCTTCCCAGCCCCAGTTTATCCATTTTCTAAGCCTCTTCCTTGCTGCTGGGGTCAGCCATCACAGGGTTTGTTGGCTTTGGCACCCTCCTGCCAAAAAGCTACAAAGGCGCCTTGTTTTTGCTAAAAACGTGGGGATTATGCAGCGGGAAGGGGCGCCCCGGGGGTCAAAGGCTCCTTGTATCCACAGGTTGGGTGTTTTTCCCTCCCCTCCAGCACGCAGGGGGAGTGGGGAGAGAGGGGGGATGGAAACCCCACACACAGGAGATGTGGCATTAAAAGGGGCAGCAGCTTTTGGGGCTGCACTCCAAAGGGATGCAGCGCCCAAAGAAAGATGCGGCGCTAAGAGATGCTCCGGCACAAGCAGGGACAGAGGGCAGATGTAAATGCACGTGCTGGAAATGCAGCCCCAAAAGGTGCTGCTTTAAAAAATACAGCCCCAAAAGGTGCAGCACTAAAGGATGCAGCCCCAAAAGGTGCAGCACTAAAGGTGTGGCATTAAAGGTGCAGCCCCAGAAAGTTCAGCATTGAAGGTGCAGCCCCAAAAGATGCAGCACTAAAGGATGCAGCCCCAAAAGGTGCTGCTTTAAAAAATACAGCCCAAAAAGGTGCAGCATTAATGGATGCAGCCCCAAAAGGTGCAGCACTAAAGGATACAGCCTTTACCAAAAGGGGCAGCATGAAAGGATGCAGCCCTAAAAAGTTCAGCATTGAAGGTGCAGCCCTAAAAAGTGCTGCATTAAAGGTACAGCCCCCCAAAGGTGCTGCTTTAAAAAATACAGCCCCAAAAGGTGCAGCCCCAAAAGGTATGGCACTAAAGGATGCAGCCCCAAAAGGTGCTGCTTTAAAAAATACAGCCCCAAAAGGTGCAGCCCCAAAGCACTAAAGGATGCAGCCTTTACCAAAAGGTGCAGCACTAAAGGGGCAGCATGAAATGATGCAGCCTCAAAAAGTTCAGCATTGAAGGTACAGCCCTAAAAAGTGCTGCACTAAAGGATGCAGCCCCAAAAGGTGCAGCACTAAAGGATGCAGCCCCAAAAGGTGCAGCACTAAAGGATGCAGCCCCAAAAGGTGCAGCACTAAAGGTGCAGGCCCAAAAGGTGCTGCTTTTAAAAATACAGCCCCAAAAGGTGCATCACTAAAAGATGCAGCCCTGAAAGGTGCTGCTTTAAAAAATACAGCCCAAAAAGGTGCAGCATTAATGGATGCAGCCCCAAAAGGTGCAGCACTAAAGGATGCAGCCCCAAAACGTGTGGCACTAAAGGATGCAGGCCCAAAAGCTGCAGCCCTAAAAGATGCTGCTTTAAAAAATACAGCATTAAAGGTGCAGCCCCAAAAAGTTGCAGTAGTAAAGGATGCAGCCCCAAAAGGTGCAGCACTAAAGAATGCAGCCCCAAAAGGATGCAACCCCAAAAAGTGCAGCATTAAAGTGCAGCCCTAAAGGATGCAGCCCCAAAATGTGTGGCACTAAAGGATGTAGCCCCAAAAATGCAGCACTAAGGATGTGGCCCCAAAAGGTGCAGCACTAAAGGATGCAGCCCCAAAAAGCACCGCATTAAAAACTGCTGCACTCAACCTCGGGCCTCCCGCATCCAGCCAACAGCAAACATCCCAAATCCCCACAAAAGCTGCTCCAGCCCCAGCGGCGGCCGCCGGGCAATGCAAACACCGGCATAGCCGGGATGCCAGGGCGGCCCCGCTCCGGCCCCAGCTCCGCCCTTCCATCCCCCGGCAGGACCAAGGTGCCAACAGGAATTAGCAGCGCCGGCCGGGAACGGGGGAGAAAAACTCTCTGCACCGTAGTAGAAGTAAGAGATGGAAAGGACAAAATAAATTAAAAAAATAACTGAAATTATAGGGTACATCGATAGAAGTAACACAATGAAAGAACAAAAATTAAGAGTGAAAATGGTAAGATACAGCAGCGCAATAATAAAATTTAAATAAATAGTAATAATTAAAATGTAACAATATTAATAGGAAGAATAGGAAGACTAGGAATATTATAATAATAATAATAATAATAATAATAATAATAATAATAATAATAATAATAGCTATGTCCCCATCTTCCCCTTCTCTCCTCTGACTCTCCTTTCATGCAGAAGAACACCCCAGCCACCAGCACACACACCCCACAGCATCTGTACCACTTCCAAAGTCCCTTTTCCAGGGAAATTTACAGCCCCTCCCCAACATTCCCATTCAAATCAATGAATCCCAAGTAAATCTGGCGCCTACATCCCCCCCCAAGAAGGAAATAAGGGTAATTTAGGGTCTCTTACCCAGCCTGCCCCCATTCCATAAGGATCATTTAGGGTTTCTCACTCGCCCCCATTCCATTTTTCCAGCTGGTTCCCAATCCCCTTGGATACCCAATGCCACCATCCCACTGTCCCATCCCCTGTGCCACCTGTCCTGGCCAGGCAGGTTTGCCCGGTGGCCCCCCAGCCCCAGATGCTGCAACCTCACCAAAACCCCTGGGAAACTCAAACTGGGGGAAAAGAGCAGGTTTGGGGGTGGGAGAACTCCCCCTCCATGTGGTGGGATGCCAGTGGGATCTCCAGTGGCTTTCCATGAGAGCCACCAAGCCAGGGAGCAAAGGGACACAGATGATGCCCCAACGAGCCCAGAAATCACGTGTAAGCTAAGGACGGGTGCCTGCTTCCCAGTAAACTCCTGTATTCCCACATAAAACACCAGGTGGCAGCCCGGGAGAGCCTCACCTCACGCATCCAGAGGCTGAAGGGCCTCTGCCAGGAGTCCTTCTTCTCCAGGTGCAGGTAGGTGTTGAAGAGGATGAGGAAGATGTAGCGCTCCAGGTACTGCAGGCTCCTCAGCTGCAGCGTCCGCGCCTCCCGCTCGTCCTTGCTCGACTTGCCCTGGAAGGAACAACAGCCTGCCTGAGGCACCTGTGGCACCCCCAGGGGAGCTCCTGCATCCCACCCTCAGCCACAGCCCTGGGAAGGGCACAGGAAGAGGGAGGAACGCTTTGGGGACAGAAATGAGCGCAGCCGTCCAGCCCGCTCCTGACGGGGCTTGGCACTCCGGGCTCTCATTTCCCTGTGGTTTCCAGTGGGTAACAACATTCCCAGAGCTCAAAAATAGGTGAGGGAGGGCTAAACATGGGGGCAGGAGCAGGAATAGCCAGCCAAGGGAGAACTGTACCCCAAACCATGAGTTTTTGGACTGTAAAGCACTTCCCCAGGGAAAAACATCTCCCTGGGAAGGCATCCCCACCTGGATTCAGCCTCTGCTTCCAGAGGAAGAGAACAGAGAAGAGAGAAGAAGAGAAAAGAGAGAAGAGAGGAGAAAAGAGAAAAGAAGAGAAAAGAGAAAGGAGAGAAAGGAGAAAAAGAGAGAAAAGAGAAAAGAGAAAATAGAGAAAAGAGAAAACAGAAAAGAGAGAAAAGAGAGAAAAGAGAGAAAAGAGAGAAAAGAGAGAAAAGAAAGAAAAGAGAGAAAAGAGAAGTTGATGGCTATCACATTTCCCAGTACTACTTTATATATATAAATAGAAATACTTATCTAAATTATAAATATATCTCTTATATGTTTTATATATATTATCGTGTTCATGCATTCATTATTTCTATTTATTGCTTTATTTGATATTGTATGTAATTATACAGTAATTTTTATTAGTATTATTATTGCCATTATTTTAAGCCCTGCATGCTGCCCTTTCTAGGAATTAATAAATACGAATAAATCAGAGCCCTGATCCCACAGGCCACCCCAAAAAGCAGCAATTCCTCACTCCAGCTCTGTCCCTGGGAAAAGGTGTCTCCTCCACCTCTGTGTGCCAGTGTTTGTAGAAAGAAAATCCTATAACCCTGTTATTTATCCTGGTACTGTATTACCCTATTTATTTTTCATTCTATTATCCTATTATTTACCATGTTGTTGTATTATCCTACTTATTTTTTATCCTATTATTTATTGTTTTATTCCATTATGTCATTTATTTTTATTCTGTTACTTATCATTTTATTCTATTATCCTATTTCATGTGCTTCTATTATCCAATTTTCTTCTGTTACCCTATTACTTCTCATTTTATTCTATTATCCTATTTAATTTTCTTCTATTACTCTATTACTTCTCATTTTATTCTATTATCCTATTTATTTTTCTTCTATTATCTTATTATTTACCATCTTATTATCCTATCATTTATCTTTCATCCCATTATTTATATTTTCCTACATTTTTCCTATTTTTTCCTCCCAGTTAGGGGTGGGAAGAGGTTGGAACAAACCAAACCAAGCCCCCAAAAAGCCTTTTTCTTCCCTTCTATTTGCCATAACACTGAAAAGCATCTCCCAGCAGGCTCCCAAAACCCCAACAATTCCCACCATTCTCTTCTCCAAGCTGCCCATCACTGAGGAGAAAAAAAAAAAAAAACCAAACAAAAAATAAATTAAAATTAAAGCATTTTTTCAGGGCCAAGCCGAATCAAATGGGATGGATGGAGCAGCCAAGAGGCTCTTCCCTGAGCAGAGGGAGTGGATGAAGCTCTCCTTATCTTGCCTTCCCACCAGGATGCCAGCCTGGAAATGGGAATACAGCCCAGCATCACCCCTGTGCTAGGCCTGACAGCCAAGCAGGTGAAGCTCCCCACATGGCCACATGCCCACAGCAAAGGAGGGAAAGCCAAAATTAAATTAAGTACTTATCCTGAATAAAGATAAATTAATAAAAAATAAATGTGACTATAAATAATCAATAATCCCTACATCTGCAAATAGTTGGGCCTCCAGAGGTTTTCTCTCCCAGCTCCCCAAAAAATGCAGAGTATCTCAGGGAGCAAATCCCCAGGAAGCTGCAGATGTTCCTGGGTGATTGAACATTTTGTTTTTTCTTCCCTCCATCGATCGTTGGCAGCCATTAATTGAAAACACAGATCAGTGGCAGCTGGAGCAAGAGCTGCAGTGAGGAATTGCCTGTGGGATGTGGCACGAACCACCCCAGGAATAACACCAGGCCCTGGGCTGTGATACAGCTGCAGAGGTTTGAAACATCCCAAATCTGGTTAAAATAATCCTTTTTGCTTCTTCATCAACCCTACAGAGTGAAACAGGGCTGTGGAGCACAGGCTCGGCCGGCCATGGGTGAGTCCATTGCCAGGGGCAGCTCCCTTTCCCAAAGCTGAATCTCCTTCCCAAACTCTGAGGAGCCAGAGGAGCCTCTGGGGCTGGGAGTGGAGCGGGACAGAGCAGCCCTGCCCTCTGCAGGCTGTCCCTCGGGATGGGATGATGGGATGATGGGATGATGGGATGCTGCAGGAGAGGAACGTGGGCTGCAGGCTGGACTCTGGGTAGGATGCAGGACAGCGAGAGACAGCACAGGATCCGGGGGTGACTGAGACCACAAGAGCCCTGGTGTCACCGTGATATTTTCTGAAAAATCCCCTCACCAGGATCTTCTCCTGGGAAGCTGAGAAGCCTCAGAAAAGAATTAAAACAATAATTATCTGATTGCTTTGGAATGTGGTTTGGAGATTGCTTACCAACAGGTGCATCTTTGATTGGTTCCATGTGAATTGGTTTTAATTAATGACCAATCCCAGTCCAGCTATGTCGGACTCTGAGGAGTCAGTCATGAGCTTTCATGATCATTCTTTTCTAACCTTCAAATATATCCTTTCTCCTTCTTTAGTATAGTTTTTAGTATATCTTTTCTTTTAATATAATAGGATATCATAAAATAATAAATCAGCCTTCTGAGAACATGGAGTCAGATTCTCATCTCTCACCTCATCCTGGGGTCCCTCACAACACCACACCCTGGCACCTCCCTGGTGACACTCCAGAGACCTGAGAAATGACCCATGTTCCAGACTGCAAGGCAGGATGTATCCTATTACCATCTGTATGGCAGCTGTCTTTTGTCAAGTGGGCAGTTTGCCTTATCTCTTCCACAATCACTCCTCCTCAGGAAGGGACACCCGCTGATAACAGCTATTGAATGTCCCTGCATGGCTGATAAGAACTACAGCATCCCACTGCGAGATGTGAGCCCAGAGGGAGGAGCCAAGCATTCCTGCCCAGATATAATCTGAGATTCTGGAATAACAGCACAGCTTCTCCACTGGATTCCCCAGAGGAACAGCAGCTGCCTCCTCTTCCCTGGATCTTCAGAGGAAGAGACTGCACCTTTCTACAGGATCCCTGCTCCAGCAGAGCCACCCCTGACACTCCAGGAGGGCTGCAGCCACATTTCCAATTGGACTGCTACCCACAGGCTGTCAGGTTGTGTTCTGACTCTATCAGTGTTGTTTTAATTTACTGCATGGTTCATTTTATCCTTTTATTTTCTTTTCCCTATTAAAGAACTGTTATTTCCTGCTCCCATATTTTTGCCTGAGAGCCCCTTAATTTAAAATTGATAGCAATTCGGAGGGGTGGGGAGGGTTTACATTCTCCATTTCAGGAGAGGCTCCTGCCTTCCTTAGCAGACTCCTGGCTTTCCAAACCTGGACACCCCAGCTTTGTCAGGGCTGGTCCCAGAGCCCAGGTGCAGCCCCTGGAGCTGCCCAGAGCCCGGGGAGGGGCTCACCTGGCGGAAGGTGCAGATGATGATCTCCCTCAGGTGGTAGTGCATGGGGGTCATGGTCTCGCTGACCGTGTCCAGCGCCATGTCCACCTCCTTCTTCATCTGGTGACCATCGGGCAGCAGCTGGACCACCTTCATCACCACCTGGAGCACAGGCAAGAGCTTCACCAGGAGCTTCCCTGCCTTGTCCCACCGCCCCCACCTCCAAACGAGCAGCTGTGGCTTGAGGGAGCAGAGGGAGAGCGCCAGGACTCACCTCGAACTCCCCCTTGGTGTACTTGGCATCGGGCACGCTCACGATTTCCTCCTCGCTCATCTCAGGGATGCCCTGGGGTGGGTGGCCAGAGGGGAATGGGTCATTATGGGCTGCACAAAAATGCAGAGCCTATGCCCAGCCCAGCAGGACCCCCAGCATCCCCCACCTTGCCTCTGCCCGGCACAGAACGTGAATATTTTACCCCTGCCTGAGGAGGGAGCACGTGTCTGGATAGACAGAAGACTGTTCCAGGCACTGGCTCAGGGTGCCCAGCAAAGCTGTGGCTGCCCCCGGATCCCTAAAAGTGTCCAAGGCCAGGCTGGACAGGATTTGGAGCCACCTGGGATAGTGGAAGGTGTCCCTGCCCATGGCAAAGGGGTGGAATGAGATGAGCTTTAAGGTCCCTTCCAACCCAAATCATTCCATGATTCCATGCTCTCCCCTGCCCTGAACCCTTCATCCTGGGGAGGCAGCTCTCAGGAAGAGGGTAAAGGCTCACCAGGGATCCAGCCAGGCTTCTGGAGCTCACTGGGAGTTAGGCACAGCAAATGACAACACACAGATAGGTGTCCACCCCACAGCCCACCCTGACCCTGCCCACACTCCTTTCAACCCTCAACAGCTGCCATGGGCTCTCCAGAGCTTCCCCAGCAGCCCCAGCAGGGGTTGTTGCAGCCCCCTGGACTCACGTTGAAGTGCCACAGGGTGAGGACAGCGATGACCATGGCCGTGGTGGTCCTGCCCCGGCCACTGGAGCAGTTGAACACGAAGGCTGCCCGCGAGTCCTCGGCCAGGGCGCTCTTCATGGCCTCCAGCAGCCGGTCAAAGTCCTGCCAGGAGGAAGCCAGTGGGTTTTTAGGCATGCAGGGCTCCCTCACCTTGGGGTCCCCTTTGTCCTACAGCCTCCAGGCAGAATTCCATGTTTCCTTGCTGCCAGATCCATCCTTGCCCACCTGAAGGCACTCAGCCTCTGCATGTAACATCTCCTGGGGGTCTCCCCCTGCCCTGGCAAGCACTGAGCACCCAAGGGACATTCCTGCACAGCATCAGGGCTGGGATGGAGGCAGCAGCACCCTCCCTCCCTGGGTACCTGCTCCTTGGGAGCACAGAAGTCGGGGATGGGGATGCGGCGGTAGGTGAGTCCCTGGCAGGAATTCTTCTGCTGGCTGAATATCTCCTGCGTGGTCAGGCAGCTCTTGAACATCTTCATCTGCTTCTCTGACTCCAGGTACACCTCCAGCCACTTCTGGCACTTCAGCAGGTCCCCCTTCAGGGCAGCCTCCAGTTTCTGCAGAGGATGGAGAAACCCTCGCTGTAACACCTGCCTCTCCTAATTTTTAATTGGGATTTTAATCAATGTTTTTAGATGCAGGCAAACACCCCAGACCTCACAACAGGCCCTGGCCACCAGTTTTGCCCAGGTCCTTCTGCGTTTGATGGGAGCCCCAGGAGCATCATTTCTCACCACAGCACTCCTCCACGCAGCCACGCTGCTGCTGGCAGCCAAGCTCCCCCAGTGCCTGTCTCCCCTGGAAACCCAGCTGGGAACATCCGCTCCCCTTTCCCCAGATGCCTTTTACCCTTGCTCTCAAGGCATGCTATAAATTCTTCCAGGGTAGATCTCTCTCTGCTTTGCTCCCTTGTTCCCAAAGGAAAACAAACCCAGCAGCTCCAGAGGGCGAGGAACTGTGAAAGGCTGCGGAAATCACCCATGAGGATTCCTGGGAACCTCCACAGCCCCCAGCACCCCCCAGAGCTCACCTCCAGCTGCTGGGGCGAGGCAGCAGGCACGGGGATCAGCTCCTCCAGGAGCCCAGGCTCCCGCAGGGTGTAGATCTGCTCATTCCCCTCCAGGACCGCTTCCTCCCGCAGGCTGATCCAGAGGATGCGCGAGTGCTTCCTCTTGGCATCCGTCAGGTACCGCAGGACACTGCCCAGGCTCTGGGAGAAGGGTGGCCAAGGGTGATGGGAGGGCTGGGAGCCAACGTGGGGTCCCTGCCTGTCACATTCACATTTTCTGGAAAAATCCCTTCGCCCAGGATTTTTCTCCTGGGAAGCTGAGAAAGCCTCAGAGGAAAACAATTCTTATCTCATTTGCTTCTCCTGCGTTTTGCTGCTTTGGAATGTGTTTGGAGATTGTTTACCAACAGGTGGTTGTTTCATTGGATTCTGGTGTGAGTTGTTTTGTCTCATTGACCAATCAGGGCCAAGCTGTGTTGGGACTCTGGAGAGAGTCAGGAGTTTTCATTATTATCTTTTTAACCTTCTGTAAGTATCCTTTCTGTATTCTTTAGTATAGTTTAGTATAGCATTTTTTAATATAATATAGTATCATAAAATAATAAATTAGCCTTCTGAGAACTTGAAATCAGATTCATCACTCCTTCCTGCCATGGGGAACCCCACAAATCCAATGCCTGCCCGACGTGGGATGGTGTCCCTCACCTTGGAGCTGGGCTGTGCCGTGCCATAGACGGGCATCTTGGGCACCCTTCGGAAGTTGGCCACGCTCATCTCCTTGGCAGTGCTCAGCACATCCGGGCAGAAGCGCTCATCCGCCACCTGGAACAGAGCAATGCCCAGGCAAGGGATGCCCCTTCCCACCCTCAGCTCTGCAGCACACCCCTACCCACAGACCCTGCTCAGGACAAGCCCCCAGACCTTTCCAACTGCAGCACCCAGGGCTCAAAGCTGCGTTTCCAAGGTGGGACAGGCTCTTCTTGCAGCACAAGGCAAGAAACTTGTGCCAAACCAAGAGCCCCGGCCTCCTCCACCCCACCACAGAGACATCCAGGGCTCAAAGCCCCATGGCTGTGTCGCCAAGGTGGGACAGGCTCTTCCTGCAGCACAAGGCACCACAGCTCCAGCCTCCTCCATCCCACCACGGAGCTGCTGCCCAGGCTCACGTCACGGGCTGCTCCAGACACATCCATGTGCACAGGGATCTCCGGCCACACATTTATCCTCAGGTGGCTCAGGCTGGAAGGGACTTTAAAACCATCTATTTCCATCCTTGCTGGGGGTGCCAGTGGGAGCTGCTGGACCCAAGAGCCCACGACAGCTGCCCTACAACAGGAGAACCCTTGGTGAATGCAGCAGGGGTGGGGGACAAAGAGAACCCCTCACCCCATGTTCATGTGGCAACACAAGGAGTTTATTCTCAAGCCCTTCTTTATAAAGGACACTTGAGAAACTAGGTCTGGATAGCTCATAGGTCTGATTTTTTACTTTCCCCAAATCCTGGACCAGTGACACGCTGGCAGCTTAGGAAGGAAGATAATTGGCTGAAGTTCCTGTCAGTCAGCCCAGGGGCTAGTTTATGGAGCTGGCTGAGTAGAATTAATTTGCCCCTTAAAGCCAGCCTGTACTGTGATATAATGTGGCAACATCTCCTCCTTTCTTCCTTTATTAAAATTGCAACCTGCTCTCTATCATCCATCTGCAAGGGTGCTGCAGTAAAGTGGAAAAATTGTAAGAAAAAAGACCTCAAAAATCAGGCCTGCTCTGGCTAGCCTGTCATTTCTTCTAAGTCAAGTTAGCCCTTTGCAAGTTCCCATATGAAAGCAATCCTGGTGTGAGCAGTTTGTTAGCATAACAATCTATCACTGGGTAAAAGACAACCAGCACCTGTATAAACTCTTTTTACAACATTAGATAGAAAACATTAAAATTACCTCTCACAAACAACTTTTCCTGCATGTACACATCAGGGGTTTGAGTGACCAATCAATACAGGCTGCAGGGTGACAACTTGTTAAGAACAATTAAAGTAATCGGCAAGAAAGCTCCTGACCAATTGGAGTCACACATGAGGTCTGTAAAACTGTATAAAAAGGAGTTATGTGACTGAAGAAGGGGCTTTTTCCCCCATGAAGAAAACGGAGTCTGCATTATTTATTCCCATACAAGGGCCCTTTGCAAACTGTCTGACAGAAGACAGCACAGGTTTAATCTGCATGAGACCACGGATCACTGGAGCTGCAGCAATCACCTCTAGGAGTTAGGTGACAACTTAGGCTAGCCCATCACAGGCTTAATGTGGTTTTAAAGGGGTTCTCCCACCCCACAACACCTCTGTGAGGGTGAGCACCCCGGGAAGGTGCCGCAACCCTGTGCAGTGCCCGCTTGTTGGAACTCAGGACATCCCTCTGGCTGTCCTGGATGGCTCCAGCCCCTGCCAGGGGGCTCAGAGACCCTGGCACAGAGCCCAAGGCACCTGTGCCTTTGATTTTGACCATGGAGCAAATTACCACCTTTATATGAAGGATTACAAGTCAAGAGAGTTTAAGCAGAATAATAGTTATTTTGTCACAGGGTGAAAAATAGATTTTTGGGGTTTTTAGAATGGGGGCTCAGGGTCCCAAGATGGAGGAATTTGGGTGTGCCCTGTCCTTATTCTTTCTTCTTCCTAGCCTCCATGTTCTGGGTGATACTGGCACTTTTGGATTGGTTTTAAGGTAGAAGCTCACTGTCTAACATAGGTGATAGGTATTGGGAAGTTATGATAGATAATGTACATATAGTTTTTAGTATTAAAAGATAACACCAGTGTGCCTCAACACGACCTGCCAGACAGACCTGCGGTGGGTCGGAGAAAGAATGTAATAGATAACAAAAAAACCAAACAACCTTGAGAACGAGAACTGAAGAATCCTGACTCCTCCTTCAACCGCTGGGCTGGGAAAAGAGACTTTCTAACACATCCTGGGGTCACTGTGACCAGCAGGAGCCCCGAGAGCACTCACCAGCACTCGGGCGCCCTTGGTGAGGAGCTCGGCGGTCACGGTGAGCTCGGCGCGGTTCATGTCGGCCTGCAGCCGGTACAGCTCCGGGCGCCGGCACATCCACCTGCTGAAGCTGAGGGCAAAGCCCAGGGGGTACTGCCGGGGGGGAGGCACCATCAGCCTGGGCTCTGACCCCCCTGCCCGCTGCCCCACCCGGAGAACCTGCCGGGAAAACCCCAAAGGGGATGGAGCAGCTGGTTTGGGGGATCCCCGGGGTGCCCCCTAAGCTGTGTGTTTGCTGGTAGCAGCAGGCAGGGAAAGAGACCCCACAGGGCTTCTGAGGGTGCTGATTAGATGAGGGTTTATTGGGGTCCCACCCCTGGGAGCAGCATGGTTCCTGAGGGAGAAGGGAGGGAAGGGGGAGAGAGGGAGAAAAGCGCCAAGAGCGTGCCTGGTCTCCCTCGCACAGCTCAACAGGGAGATTCAAGGTGGGTGCAGAAGAAGATTTGGGCCAAGGGGATTACAGATCCATGATACTTCAGGGGAAGATCACAAGCTTGGAATGAACCCTACATTTTCATTTCTGAGGGGCGAGACAGAGCAAACCATTTAAATAAAATGTAACACCGCAGAGGGAAGCCCCCACCCTCCCACTGCACGACAGAGACTAAAGCAGAGGGCAAGGAAGGTTTGGGGTTGTGCTGGTGGTTTTTACCTGCTCGTGAAGGTAGTAGTTGAAGGCAATCAAGTAGAAATAGCGTTCGAGGCTCTGCAGAGTCCTCTGGAGGAAATACTCTTTGGTGCTGCTCCCCTGGAAGCAAAGGACAGGGAATCTGTGATGCTTAGAGCTGACCAGCCCTGCAGCCCCCAGCAGACCAGAAGGCTGGGAAAACGCCCTACAGACACTTTGGATGAATTGTTTTTATTTTTTTAATGAAAAAAAGTTTTTCAGTTTCCAGTTTCCCATATTAAATGATGCTCAAAGGCATAAATTCACATTTCAGCTCAAAACAAAAGCTTTCCCTTAGCACAAGGACACACCTGGAGCAGTTCCAACCAGTCCATGCTGTCACAGGGACACACTGTCCAGCTGGGACATTCAAACCCAAGGGGATGGGTCTGGAAAATGCAAGGTCCTGCCCCCATTCCAGCCATCTCCATGGCCTTTGGATGAAATGCTCAGGCAGTGGCATCCCTGGGCCAGCAACACACCCTGCAATACCCTTCAGTACCAAGTGTCTCCCTTTTCCATGTCCAGAAGCATCCTGATGCCTATGCTCCCAGCAAGCTCTCCTCCTCCTCCTCCTCTTTATCATCACCTCCACAGCCCTTCAGATTATGCTGAATATGTCAGCACATTCTCCACCACAGCTATCCCCTCGCAGGGAGGGAACTCAAACCCTCGGCGTTTTCCGTAATTCAGAAACCTCGTGGTGGGGGGGTGTGTTTGTACCTCTGAGCACCCCATCCAACAAATGAACCTGGCACCAGGTAAGGAACACCCAGCATGGCATCCACAAGCATCCCCAGAGAGCCCGTGGAGCCCACTTTCCAGGCCAGGATGGAAAACCCTCCAAGGTGGGGCTGTGTCCGGGCTCAGCTCGGTGAGCGGGGCTCGCACATCCCGGACACTCCGCGGCTGACTCATGAATATTTACTTGTTCTCCGCAAGAGAAATCCGGCCTGCAGTCATATATCAAGAGGAAAGGCGGTGGGATTTGCTCTGGAAACTCAAAACAAAGCCTGTGGGGATGGAGCCGTGCCAGGTTTGCCGGCAGCACCGACAGCAGAGCGGTGCTGCTGCTTCCCGAGCACCTGGATTCCTGCAAAAAAATCCACCCCAGTGCTCCCACCCAAGGGAAACCTCCTAACATTCCCCTTGAACACCCTGTGGGTGGAAAGAGGAGTGATCCACTCATGTTTCAGCTGTGGAAAGCCAGGTATTGTGGAAGTCTGGCTGCTCAGCATCCCACACCAGGATTCACCTGCCCCTCCATCACTTGAGGGCTTAAATCTCCACTTCTGCCCCCCAAACCCAAGCAGAAACCCACAGACCTCATTCCTCCGTGCCCAGAAAAGCCCTTTTTCCCCCCAGAACCAACCAGCTCACCCAGCACCACTCCAACACAAAGAAGTCCAGGCTGGTTTTCCAAAGGCTGAGCACTATCCCCTCTCCCCTCCTCACCCTCCATGTGCCCCCAGCACATTTTCCTGGCCCCTTGCCACTGTTTAAACCTGCTCTTGCTCCACAAAGACTTCAAATAAACACTCCTTGAGGCTTATTTACGGCAGTTCCCACTCATTTGTTTTCCTGGAGTCCAGGATGACACAGAGCAGCTTTCCCCAGCAGAGAAAAGCCAGGGAAAGGCTTCAAGGCAATGGGAAAATCCCCTGTCCCATGCCCAACCTTCCCCTGCTGTGCAAGAGAACCTGCCAGCACACAAACAGCACCAAATCCACCCTAAGAGGGAACAGGGGAGTATAAAATTTGGGATTTGCCACTAGGCACCAAAAAAGTGTCAGTAAATGCCTTCTTTTCCTGTTGCTTAATCATTTTCATGGGGTTTTTTTGCCACGGGGCACCTGGTTTGAGGTTGCCCTTTACAGCCAGCTCCAGCACTTCCACTCCACGTTCAACATTTAAATGGGAAAACTAATCTCCAAAAAACTGGGATCAGGGCAGCTGATTCATGAGCATCCAACTTCCTTCCACCTGAGCATCCAACCTCCTTCCATCATCTGGTAAGGAGCCCCCCGGTCAGGCAGGGAAGACCACAGCATGGAAAGCCAGCCTGATGGCTCTTCAAAACAACAGGAAAAAACATAAATCCACAACTAGAGAAGCCTGACCTTGGGTGACTACATTTGCAATGATCCCTCCCAGCTCCCAAGGACTTTTACCATCCAGGCTGATATCGATTTTCCAATTTTAGAGCTGATGAAATCAGGGCACAGGATATTATTTGCCCCCAAGGTCACCTACCAGAAGCAGCAGCAAAGCCCAAACCAGTCAGTTTTCCCCCAATCCCAGCCTGCTCCATTTTATGGCTTTTAAAGCAACTGAGGGAAAAAAAAAAAAAAAAAAGAAAGAAAGAGACACTCCACAACCTTCCAGGTTTCATATCTCTGGGAAATCTCCAGCTCACAGGAAGCTTTGGGTTTCCAGAATTTACATTCTTCTCATCCCGGCGCAAAAACAGCTCAATAAATTTCCCGGTGCCGATGGCTCCCATTCAAGCACTCCTCTGATTACCTGGATCTGATAGTCCTCCCCAATCCCTTCCAGCTTCTTCTTGTTCTCGTAGATGGCTTCCTTCATGTCGTGCATCTCCGAGCAGGAGGCAATGGCACCGTCCACCTCGGGAGGAGCAAGAGGGAAATTGCTCCGTAAGCCTCTGGTCTGGGGGGGAAATTCCATCCATCCCTCCCTCCCTCCCAGCCACCCTGCTGGAGGGTTCACCAGCACCCCCTTACCTCCTCCACTATCTGCTGGCCTTTGGGGACCATCTCCACGAAGGTCTGGATGACCCGGAGCCTGTCCCTAGGAGATGCCTTGGGCAAGGGGGGGAAGCTGCAGTGGGAGAGGAAGGAAATCAAACCAGCTCCAGGGGGAAGGGGCATGGCCCCAGTCCCACCCTGGGGGCTGCTCTGCTTACTCTGGCTTCTGGGCAGCTCCTCGGTGGTGGTGGAGGACCAGGGTGCCCATGGCCATGGCCAGGTTGGTCCTGCCCACGCCGGTCTGGCAGCCGAAGAGCAGCGCGGGCGGGGGCCGGCCGGGGTCCCGCAGCAGCAGGCTGGGGCTCTCCTAGGAGGGAGGGACACAGGGATGGAGGGATGGAGGGATGGATGGAGACCCCAGCAGCCTCCAGGAGAGCCAGGTCTGCCCCATCAGCGGCTGGGATGGAAGCCACGCCCAGGCATGGAGGGGTGGGCAGCATCTCCCTTTTGCGCAGGGGATGGGGTGGATGGAGGACAGGACAATGGGTGGCCCACCCCACTGCATTCCCCTGCCCAGTGCCCTCTCCATCCACCCCACAAGAGATGTTCCCACAATTCATCCCCAGCCCACTGAGATTTCATCTTCCAGAATGTTAAATAAAAAAAAAAGCAGCTCTGACGTGGAAAACCTTTGCACCAAAGGCAGATCATTCCTGCCAAAGCCACTTAGGGAAGAGCTGCCTGGAGATGGCCAAGGATGGTCATTTCTAGCCAGGGGTAAGGATGAACTGCTGGACAACACGGACTTCTCCAGCAGGATTCCTACAGCAAAGGGAGTGGGATCTGCAGGCACAGCCATCCTCTAACAGGCAGAGTTAAGGAAATCCAGAAGATGCTCTCAGGCAATCATGGTCTCCACACAGCACAGGAGCAAACCCCACCCCAAGGAGGCCCCACAAACCAGCTGCTTTCCCTCTGCTCACCCTGAGGCAGCGGATGAAAGCATCAAACTGCTCCTCCAGAGGGGCTCCCTCGGCGGGCAGGGGCAGCCGGTGGTACCTGCGGGGATGGGGACGGCCCTTGTGAGGACGGCACCACGGAGGGGCTCCATCCCCACCACCACGGGGGATGCGTGGCTTGAGGGGTGCCAGCAGGAGGAGGAGGAGGAGGAGGAGGAAAGAAGGACCTGTAGGAGGGCTGGAGGAAGACAGGCCTGCGATAGACCTCGTCGGTGACCTGGATGTCCTCGTCGCAGTGCACGCGCACGGCGTGGGGCTCGTCGCGCAGCCGCTCGATGTCGTTGTACACGTAGTACACGCTCTCGCTCAGCTGCGCGAAGTCGCGGATCTACAGGAGACGGGAAAAGCCCCGTCACCATCCCTCCTCCGGCCTCTGAACCCCCGGGATGTGCGCCCATGCCCAGCTCACCTCCTTGCGGATGGCCAGCTCCAGGCTCTCGGCCCGCACGCCGCGCTGCAGGCGCTGCAGGTTCTCGTGCAGGTTCTCCTTGCCCCGGGGCGTGTAGGACACAAAGTCCCCCTCCAGCCGCAGGAACACCACGGGCTCCTCACGGACACAGAAGAAGACACATTCCTGCAAAGAGCGGGGGGAGAGGCTGTCTAAAAGCTCTGCTGGCTTTTTTTCCCACCCCAGTTCCCACCCTCCCACCAACCTTGTGGCCTTCTCTCTGCAGCTTCTGCAGCACGAGCTTGAAGCCGTTGAGGCTGGGCTGCCCCATCCCGAACACGGCGTAACCTCCCTTGGCCTGACGGAAGTTGGGAGCGCCGCAGCTGCCAGTAGTGTTCAAAACATCTAATTTTCCATACACGTCCCTGACCATGAAGTATTTCCCCTGCAAAATATCAGAAGAGAGAAGGTGGGACATCAGTGAATTTGAGCGAGGTGGGACTTCAACACAGCTGAGTGTAAAAGCGGCTTTTTCTACGTGATCTTCAAAATGAGCCCCCCTAAAAGACTCCTGAGGTCCCCAAAGGCCAGGCTGAAATGCGCTGGGTGATGAAATTGGTGGCAGAGATGCTCACCTGCACCAGGTAGTGCTCCAGCGTGGCCTCAGAAATGCGTCCCACCGTGTAGTTGGCCTTCAGCAGGTCATCGTGGATCTGGAACTCCTCCCTGCAGTTGTACCTGCAATAGCCACACGCACACAGGTGGGTAAAGGAAAAAAAAACAATGGCATGGGTCAAGATCGAAACAAACCCCAATATTTAGAGAACAAGGTGGAGAAACCCAGAATTCTGGAGGCTGCCGAGGACTTACGTGATGACCACGGGCGCCACTTTGTTGGTGATGATGGACTTGGCCTTGCTGTTGTGGAGCCCCAGGGTCTGGAAGGAGTGGATGCTGAGGGAGTGCTGGTCCTCCATGCTGCCGTCTCCCGGTGCCCGGCTCTCCAGAGGGGATGCCGAGACCGCCTGCTGCGCCGCGCTGGCCGTCGTACCCATCATCCGTGGGCAGCTCTGCCGGGGCGGGCAGAGAGCAGCACGGAGGGAAGGGGGAAAGGCAAAACGAAAAGCAAGGAGGTAAGGGAAGAAAGAAAAGGGAGGAGGGATTTATTTTTCAGCCGCTCCTGATTTAGGATGGGAAAATCCCAGGCAGGCACAGGGCAACCCCCTGCTGACAGCCAGCCAGGGAGGGAAGCTAAGCCAGCCCTTTCCCTCCCGCTCCCACAAAAGGCTTTCTTCCTGCCTGCCATGCAGCCTGCTCCATCGGGGAGGTGAAAGCAGGGCTGAGGAGGGAGGTGGGGAATGAAGGGCGAAATGCTGGATCCGGTCCCTAAAATCTGCCGAGTCAGCACATGGCATGCACAGAGCCTGGTCGTCCCCCTGCTTTCCCAGCACCCACAAACCGCTCCCGAGCCCATCCCCACATGGAAAACTCTGGAACAGAGAGCGCATGTTACTGGGTGTTTGGTGTGTGCCAGCCTGGAAGCTACCTGTGCCGGTTATCCCCATGCCAGGGGAGCACCCAGGGCAGGCAGGGACCCCAAAAGCAGCCCCCAGCTCCATCCCCAGGGAGCTCATCCCTGCACAAGGATGGAATGGAAAGGGCCATGCCTGGCGGCGGCCAGGAGCATCCCGCCACACTCCAGCGGGCTGGGACAATGAGCCGACTGTCTGCGCCAGCCAGGGCCGGATCCCGACTTCCCAACAAAGCCAGGGATGGCAAAGGGCTAGCCTGGGAGAGACAAGAACTCTGTCCACTCCTAACGAGACAGTCCCCAGTAAAACCTCCTTTGTGCTGCGTGGGAATAACCCTGGCAGCACCCGAAAGGGGATGGTACCTGCTCCGAGGCGATGCTCAGCGCTGGGAATACCGGGAATGGCTTTAACCCAGCCCTACAAACCCTTCTGCAGCTGCTCCTCCTGCCTCACGGGCAGCCCAGGATCAACCCCTAACTGCAATCCCTGCGAACGTGATGCCCCCAGCAGCTGCAAATGCTCCAAGCGGGGGGAAAAGCCTGCGGAAAATGTGCTATTTCTAGACCGCTGTGCCCAGGCACACATTTTCCCCTCCTCCCCATCCTCCTTCCCTGCTCCACGGAAAACTTGTTGCTCTACTGTGAATTTTCTGCACCATTAGGCAGCCTGGTTTCTTTTACACACAAGAGCAGAGCGGGGGGGAAAACAAAAACAGCTGTTTCAGGCCAGCGCCGTTTCTCCAAAGTCGTCTTGAGTGTTTCTTTCATGGAAACGCTGTGAGGGCAAAAATAAAGGGAAAAAAAAATAAAAATAGGGAGGTTTTGAGTGTTTCAGAGCAAGTGCTCGAGGCTTTGGAGAGTTCAGGCAGCAAGCAGGAATGGGGCATCCAGCCAGGGTGCTTTTTTTCCCTAATCTTGCTCAGAATGGGTGCACTTTTCAAAAGTGGGGTGGATCGATCCCTCTGGGTTTGCTCCAGCCATCCCCATGCTGCAGGATGGAGATTCCACCCCCCAGTTCCAAGGCAGGCAGCTCCTGTATTTCCTTTGTCTTTCTCCCCTCCCCACAGACACCCACTTTCACCCTAAAACCCCCAGGGATATTTTCTTTTCCCGACAAACCACACCAAGAAATAACAGGCATAAAAGACGCCGGGCAGATCTGGAAATTGCCTTTCAAACCACAAAATGAACACAGAGAGGAAATCACATCTCAGCTTCTTCCCCTACTCCCTGCTTAGGCTGGGCAGGCAAAACCAAGCAAGAAAAGTACCGAAATTACCCAAAACGGGCGCTGAGGGAAGCCAAGGGAACTGCTCTAAAAAGCCACGGGAAGGGGGAAGTTCTGCGGTGTTATCCAAATGGGAGTAGCTATTTACTGATATTGCTGCATCTGCTGGGAGCAGGAGGGTTTACACCCCCCCAGTGCCCACTCTGCAAGCTGGGACACAAACTGGAATGGGTAGGGAAGCAAAACCCTGCCCCAGGAAAACAGATAAAATTATCTTGGCTGGAAACTTTACCAAATATTGCCTGTGGCTGCAATGGGAAGAGATGCAATGAAGCCACCATCACAGGCCAGCCAAGGGAAGCAGGAGCCCAGAGCCCAGCCTGGCTGGGACCAGACCAGCAAAAGGGCTCTGGATTAGCCCAAATATCATTGTTTTCCACATCATTGTTTTCCCCGTTGCTGGCCACAGGCGGCAAACACCATGAGATGCTCCTGCACTGGAACAGGACACCCAGAGGAGTTGTCAGTGCCTCTCAAAGTGCTCAGGGCTGGATGGAGCTTGGAGCAACCTGGTCTAGTGGAAGGTGTCCCTGCTCATGGCAGGGGGATGGAACAAGATGATCTCTTAAGTCCTTCCCACCCCAAATCATTCTGGGATTCTTTGATTCCAGGGTAGGAGGCTGGGAAGCAAGCCACGTGGATTTTACAATGTCATTAGCAATCAGCTGGCATGGGTTGGTTTTGAGCATCCCTACCCTTTCACCACACTGTATTTGGGGGGTTCCTCCCTAGGACAGAGAGGATGCAGAGACAACACCCCCCTGAACAGCATCCTGGCCTCCCACGTGCACCTTGCCCTTCTTTTTTGGGGACAAACCCCAGAAATATTCCCTCAGCCAGCGGCTCATCCCTTCACAGACCCCAAAGCCAAGCCTAAGATCAATCATGGCCAAGGCTGCTGAACAAAGAGCCCATTTTCTCCCCAGCTGCCAAAAGAGCCAACACCCCGCACGAGGGCATCCCACCAAACAAACCAGCAGTGTTCCTGTCCAGGTGTTCTCCCTAAATTCAAAGCACTGCCAATTAATTATTCTTACTGCCTAATGAGAAACCAGAGCCTCTGGGTGGGCAGGGCAGAAGTGCTTCCCTTCCCCTCCAGACCCTGTTTCAAAGCACCCAGCTCTGCCAAGCCTGGACAGGGAATACCAGAGGAGGCACCAGGAGCATCCCAAGAATTCCACTCGAGCATGCCAAGGCATCCTGTGCGTGCAACGCCGCAGCCTCTCCCACAGAAGCCACGACGCTGTAACAGCGCTCTGCCCCCCATCTTCCCACCTCTCCCACCCTCCACCCGCCCCAGGGGTTATTCCCACACCCGGGGACCTGGAGAGGACTCAAAGCTGGAGCAAACAATGGACTAAATATAGTGGGAGGTGGTCAGGCTGCAGCTGCAGGATGCATCTGCCCCGGCCACCGCGCCGAGGAGGAAGCGTGCACTTGCCTGCCCGCCTCATTGTCAGCAGGAAATAAATCAAATAAATCTCCTCCCGTGCATCCTCGGGATATTTTATAGCTTTTAAAGCTCCTCTAAATGAAAAGCAAAGCCCTTTGGGAAGAAGCAGCATCCTCCTAATGAATCCATCCTTCCTCGGCGTGGGGCAGCCCCTGTGGCTTTTCAGCATGGAGTCGGCGTGGATGAATCCTCGAGGGACCCAGGGGCACCCCTGGAGCACTGCTGAGCCAAGCAGGGAGGCAGGAAACACCTCAGGCCAGCAGGAAGCTCTGGTCCAGCCACAGGGGCATCACTGGAGCCTGGAGGAAGCGGAGCTGGAGCTGAGCCCCCGGCCCCGGCGTGCTCTTTAACCCTCTTCTTCAAAAAAAAACCAGCAAAAACAAAATCCCACACAAACAGCTTCTGTGGGACGGCCTGGAGATATCCCAGAGCAAAGGCTGCATGGGAACCAGGCTCCTGTTGTTCCAGGTGATGCCGGAAGGAAGCGGCTTGGCTTCTTAAAAGCACATAATAAAACAAAACATAAAGGTGAGAAATAGCACGTTGAGCTCCGGATGATTTTGAATGTGTTGTCCTGTGAGGGTAAAATAAGGCAAAGAACCGAAATGCCTCAAATCAACCTAAAAGTGCTTTGCCACGGGCAGAAAAAGGCCCTGGAAAGGTAACTTAGCAGCAGACAGCTCTGCTTTTACAAGCCTTGACTGATTTCTTAACATCTTTAAAGGAGCAAAAGCGACTGCCCTCCATCCTCAGGAGCTCCTCGGAGAGCCGGTGGCAATGGCTGAAAACATCATTAATTAAGCAGCATTTGCTAGAAAGTCCAGAGGTGTTTCCCAGTCAGGCTAGGATCAGCGCTGCCAATCCCCCCACCAGCATCTGCCGAGCACCACAGGAAAGCACCAGTGGGATGCCTGCTCCCAAATCCGAGCAGGAGCATCCAGAATCACGAGGATCAGGCATTTCACACCCCCTACCCAACATGCTCCTGTTTTTTCTGGCAGAAAACCGAGTGCCACATCCCCATCCTCCATGTGACCAACTTGCCTTTAGTTACATGACTTAAAGCCCCCTACCCAGAAGCCAGGGAAAGCTGTTTGAGACAGGGAATGGAGGAGAAAAAAAGCCACCCCAAAAATGGGGATGTCAGTCTGCTCCCCACCATGAGGAGGATGCTAGTATCCATTGGGAATGGCATCCAGGCCAAAGCCCCTCTTCACAAACCTGGTTTGCATTATTAATCAGTATCATTAACCTGCCTTGCTAAGCACAGCCTGCGAGGAATTACATTCCTGGAAGTGTTGGATGGGGCTTGGAGCAACCTGGTCTGGTGGAAGGCGTCCCTGCCCACGGCAGGGGGTGGGATGGGATGCCCTTTAAGGTCCCTTCCAAACCACCCAGGGGCTCCAGGGTTTTGCAAAGAGCCCACCTGTGACTGCTGCCTTACACCCCACAACTTTTAAGGCCCGCTGGCGGGTTCCACGTGTCCCTGGGGTGCTGCTGTTTGGGCAGGCAGGAGATGCTTGGGCTGCCTGCTGTTGGGGTGAGGGGTTTCACCAAGGAGCAGCCATGGAGAGAGGAACAAAGCCCCGGCTCGGAAGCACCGGCGCTGCCACTTGTGCCCTCAGCTCGCTGCCAGCGGTTTCAAGGTTTGCCTGAAGGGTTTCCTTTCAGTAGCACAAAGCAAAAACAAAACAAAAAGCCGTAGAACATGAAGATTAAGGCTGGAGGGGCATCTCCAAAGAGACCAGCGACCTGTGGGCAAAGCTTTTGTCCAGCGCCAAACATTCCCCAGCCTGCCAGGAAGCTCCACAGCCCCACACCCAAACCAGACCTGCCAAGCTCTTCCCCGCCGGAGGTTCTGTGGTGTGACCCTGCCAGGGGGGGGAGCAGGGGGTCCCCAAGGGTGGGGAGCCCAGCCTGTCCCCCCCAGCACAGCCCCGGGATGGCCAGCGCCAGGCGGAGCCGGCCGGGGCGCTTTGGGAAGGCCAGGGCTGTGATTTTGTGCTATTCATAGCTAACCACGGCTCCCCTCCCAACGCGGGGAAGGCAGCCGGAGCAAAGGGACGGCTCCTTTTACACGGGGCCGCTTTTCCACGCCGACCACACCTTTTTGCCAGGACAAGCAGCACCTCATGCGCGCCAGCAGTGTGGTTTGGGTTTGGGATGCAGCAGGACTCGGAGCTCGCAGATCCCCCCGCCTCGCTCTCTTAATAAATAAAGCAAAAATCAAGCAAATCCCAGGGGAGTTGTGCTCACAGCAGAGACCTGCCCGTTATTTTTAGGCTCCGTGCAAAGACATAATCACTTCCTGCCTTCCAGGAAGGAAATGTCCCACCACCGCTGCCTGGCTGCCTCCTCCTCAGGCAGTGCCTGCCTGCTCCCAGCCCGGCCGCCCCAAAACCCGCTGTTTTCTCCCATCCAGGGCAGGAAAACAAGCTCGGGGTGTGAGGGGTGCCACGGCTGCGGGAAGACGAGGGGGGCGCTGGCTCCCCCAGCCAGAGGATGCACCGGGCAAAGGGCAGGGAAGCAGGTCCGGAAAAGTCCGGCAGCCATCGGAAACGCAGCCTGGATGGGCTTTCTGGAAGTTTTCAGCGCCGAGGAGCTGGGCAGGAGCTCAGCGGGTGCCGGCAGCCCTGCTCCCGGGACATCCGCGCCGGTGACTCGGTGCCACTGGCGCTGGAGCCCACCGGGCTCGGCGCCATCCATCCCCACGTGCCAGCGGGAAGGAAGCCCATCCCGGCCTTCCCGCTCCCCAAACGCGAGGCTGCCCAGCCAAACCCCAGCCCTCGGCTACATCTGCTCCTCTTCCTCCTCCATCTTCATCCCGCACCTCCCCGCTCCCACAGCCTGCTCTCCGGGCGGCTCTGGGGCTGCAAGGGAGGCACAGGCAAGAGACGCAAATCGCAAAACTCGCTCTGGAGCCGCGGCAGGCACAGCCGGCACCGGCCGACAGCCGTGCTGGGCTCCCAGCCCGGCGGGGCTGGCTTCCAGGCCAAAAGAGGGACAGAAAAGCCCCTTTTAAATAGCAAACGCAACTCAAAGGCAGGAGAGGTGGGAGGATGCCATCCGCGGGGCGCATGCTGGGCCTCAGAACTAGCGATCCATCTATTTTCCAGAGGTTTGAAGCCCGCCCTTGGCTCCGGATAAACCCTCCTGGCCGCGGCTGGGGCACCTCATGGCCACGCCGTGGGCTCTGTGCTCCAGGGGCAGAACAAACCTCCCCCCATTGTCCCGCCCGCCTTGGCTCGGGGGGCGCCCCCCGCCCAGGAAGCCCCCGGGTGCCCATCACAAACCCCCCGGAGGGTGGGGGGACCCTCGAGGGCTGCTCCCGCCCCCTCCATCCCCTTCCCACCGCACCGGGCCGGGAAACGAGCCCCAGCACCCCGGGGAGGGGATGAGAGGGGCAGCCGGTCCCGGGGGGGCGGGAGGCTGCCCGCGACCGGGATGGGGCGCGGAGCGGGGCAGGATGCTCGGAGCCGGGGCTGGAGCGGGGGGAACACCCACTCCCGGGGCTCGGTGGGGGAATGCCCGGCTGGGCTCGGGGGGATGCCCGGTCCGGGCGGGGATACGGTACCTGGGGGGGCTCCGGGCTCAGCTGCCGCGCCGGGCCGGCCGCGCCGTCGGGCGCCCCATGGGGGCGGCGGGAGCGGTGGCGGGAGCGCAGCCCCGCGGCCGCGCCGACCGCCGGCGCCTCGGCGGGGGAGGGACCGGGGCGGGCACCGGGACGGGGCCGAGGGGCGTCCGGGACCGCCCCCGCCTCGGGAACACGCCCCCTGCACCGCCCCCTGCACCGCCGGGGCACCGCGCCGGCACCGCGGGGACACCCGGCCCGCAGCAACCCCAAACACAGACATTGTCACCTTAGGGACCCGTGACACGCAGCCCCATTGTGTTGGGGACACCCGGCAGGCAGCACCCCCAAACACAGCCATTGTCACCTTAGGGACCCTTGACACGCAGCCCCCATCATCTCGGGGACACCCTGCCCGCAGCACCCCCAAACACAGCCATTGTCACCTTAGGGACACTCGGCCCGCCGAACACACCCAAACACAGCCATTGTCACCTTAGGGACCCCTGACGCACAGTCCCCATGGTCTTGGGGACACCCGACCAGCAGCACCCCCCAAAACACAGCCACTGTCCCCCTAGGGACCCCTGAGACCCAGCCGCCTCATCTCGGGGACACCTGGCAGGCAGCACCCCCAAACACAGCCACTGTCACCTTAGGGACCCCTGGCACGCAGTCCCCATCATCTCGGGGACACCCAGCACTCAGCACCCCCCAAAACGCAGCCATTGTCACCTTAGACACCCCTGACGCACAGTCCCCATGGTCTCGGGACACCCAGCAGCCCCAGCATGATGATCCTTCCCTCATCTCCTGGTGACAAACCAGAGAGGGGTTGGGGCAGAGAGGGGACTGTCAGATGCCACCACCCCAGCCAGGTTTGCAGTTTTGGGGGCATCAAGGCACTGCTGGCACCTCTCAAAAGCCAAAAGTGCTTTTCCTTCCCAGACACTGGAGAGGGGGATGTGCGTGATGGAAGGCCAACATCCCACCCAGCCCTGCCCTCTGGCTGCTCAGAACCATTCCCCTTTATCCTGGCACGCCATGCCCTTGTCCAAAATCCCTCTCCAGCTCTCTTGGAGCCCCTTTGGGCACTGAAAGGGGCTCTAAGGTCTCCCTGGAGCCTTCTCTTCTCCACATGAACACGCCCTGCTCTCCCATCCTGGCTCCATAGGAAACATCAGGGCACTCCCAGGTCTCAGAGCCATCCTTCCTTGCTCAGGCCATTCAGATCCCTGGGAAATAAAGCTGCTGCCCACCCATCCAGCTGCTTCCCAGCACCCTGCAGGGTGCACTGTGGTGGGCTCTTGCCGTGGCTTCACCAGTACCAGCAGGTCCAGCACCCAGCTCTGCTCAGAATCCACCACGGCACGGAGTGAATCCATCAGGCCACTTCAGGCTCCCCTCGTTGCCACACAAAGACACTATTTCAGCTAATCTGTAAAACCCCAATCCTTTCAGCTCCTACCTGCCTTGCCACATTCCATTTGGGTTAGAACGGTGGCTCTCAGAGCCCCCCAGGTAGGACCCCAACCCCACCTCTCCCTGAGCCTCCCCAGCGTTACAGCCCTGCCCACACCCAGCACCATCCAGGGCTGCAGCGCTGCTCCAAATCAGCGCTTGTAGGACACCAGGAGGGCGAAGGAGAAGGAGAAAAACGGCATTAACATGTTCACTGGCACTGGGAAGGAGGGCCAGGAATGTAAACGCAGCCCAGAGCTAGTCCGAAAATGGTAACAGCTGGAAAGGAGGGCTGGAAAGTTTGTTCGTCGGGATCCGAGATCCTAGCCAGGCTCCCAGCATCCAGCTCAGCCAAAATACCCTGCCCTCAGCTGCTCTGCTGCATTTACAGTCCTGGATTGGAATTTTAACACTTTTGAAATTGATTTTAATTCTCTAAGATCCCAAATCAGCATCAAGAAGCTCCTTAGGGAGGAGCACACCAAAACCCCGGGATTCACACACACACCCCTCACTGCAGGGGCTTTGATAGCTGGGATTAACACATAAAAAACACCCCAAAATTCAGGAGGGAACCAGTTGTCACTGGCATTGCACGGCCTAAACCAGATTCAGGGAAGAGCAGCTCCCAAACGCCTTGTCAGCAATTTTCCTCGCTGTGTTCCTCTCCGTACGCACACTCCACATTTCCCTGACGCTGCAGAATTAAACTGCTGCAATATGAGCACAATCCACGGGAGGTCATGGCAGGACCATGACCTGAGTGCAGCCAAACCAGGGTGCTCCAAGAGGGCCCCCCAAACCCTTGGAAACGCCCCCCAGCCTCACCCCTGGGATGTGAATGCTTTGGGAATGTGATGAGCTGCTGCGGTATTTCACACACGCAGCTGAGATGTCCTCAGGGATGCATCCCCAAGGGATGCTGGTGGTTTGCTGAGGCACCCAGAAAAATTTGGGGGCACCCTCTGTAGGCAGAGGGAGGGAACAAACATCCCACTGCTGCCCCTCCCTCATCACCCTAGTGGGGGAGAAGGACTTTGCTGCTCAGACCCCTCCTCAATTACAGTGGATGGTATAAGAGACTGACCTGGTTAAAAAAAAGTTAAATATATTACAATGGAATTTATTTATATTAATGATGTCCTATCCCTGAAGGCTTCAAGGCCAAGGTTGGTGCACACCTTCCACCAGACCATGTTGCTCCAAGCCCCATCCAAAAAGTCCTTGAAGACTTCCAGGGACGAGATCAGGACAAATGATCAGTTTGGGGCAGTTTTGCACGTGGGAGACCGATGGGAAAATCAGGCTTCTTTGTGTGTGACATTTTGCAATTTAACCCTCAGCTGCTGGCTCTGGGTTTGACCCTTCCCTGCTCTCTGGGCACGACTGGGAGAGAGCCCATGAGGGGAGTTTGCTCCAAAGGGAAAGGAAAATCCTCCCCACCCCCTGAATCACAGTCCAAACCACCTTGATTTAGTAGAACCAAAATCTTTATTGATCTCACTGTAACAGCAACCACTGGCGAGAGCTTTTCTCCTCCCAAACACCTGCTTGAAGAGACGGTACAAAACAACAGAAATCCCAAACGGAGCCCCTGACTAGCAGAGGAACCCTGACTAGCAGAGGAACACCCCGGCGAGGCCAGGCACTCCCTCCCTGCTCAGCCCCCAGCCCACTCACAAAAGAGAACCTTTGGGCAGAAAAGTTGCTGGGATGGGGAACGGAGACACAGGGAGGTTGGGAAAAGGGCCATTTAGAGAAAAAAAAAAAAAAAAAAACCAACAAATGACAAAAAAGGTTTCCCTCCGGCTCCTGTCCATTAAGTCAGGTTGTCCTTGGATATGGTCTGATTGGTTTTGGCTAGCAGAGCAGGTTTTTCCCAAAAGGAGCAGCTGCGCTTGAGGGCGCCAGCTCCCTGCATCCTCTGCCAAGGACGTCCTCGCCCCCTGCCCCTGCCCCTCCCTCGATCCGAGGGCCTAACCGACCTCCTAGGATCTTGGCTTCAAGGAAAATATATATCTATTTCTATATAATATATATATTTGTGTGTGTCTCATCACCACCCACCCACCCACACGCACTGCTACTCGCACTCACTCACTCGTGCGCCCACGGCTGCCGCGCTCACCTCACCTCCCACGCCAGGGCAAGGATGGCAAAGACAACCCCATCCCCTGGGGCTGTGCTTTTGCTTCTTCCCCCCCCACGCCCAAAACGAGGGGCAGCCCTCCCCTCCCTGTGAGAAAAAGCAGCTGGAAGATGGGAGCTGGCCACCAGCGCCGTGCCAAACACACCTAAGAGAAATAAATTACGGGATGGAAAGTGCACAAAGCCTGTGGGGCGTCCCCCTCCCCAGCATGGGTAACGAGGTGGGGTGACCCCAGTGAGGGAGGGACGATGGATGGAGCAGGCACTCAGGTGGGGGCTGATAAAATGGCACTTGAGAAGGTTGCAGAGCTGGTGATGGTTCCCAACAGGCAGTAAAAAATCAGAACTGGGGGGCTGGTGGGATTGGCGGGCACGGCCGTGCCCCAGCGCTGCTGGTCAGGGCAAGAGTCACACGGAGAGAGGGGGAAAGAGAAACCCCACCTCCAGGGGAGGTTCGAGATGGCCATGCCATGCCAGGCTGGCAAAGGGGAGGTTGATGTGGAAATGCTCTATCCACGACAGCATGATCCAGCTGGGAGAAATGCCATCCTGAGAACTGAGGATGGCATCGATGGCAGCGCCCTGCGAGGAGAGCACCCCATCCCTGCGGTGTCTGGTGAGCCCCCACAGCCCCCAGGGACACCCAGCGATTCCTGAGACATCCAACGGTCCCAGAGGGATCTCCCCCCTGTAGGATTCACATTTTAAAGGGCTGGGGGTTAAAAAAACCCGAGCACTACAAAGCACTTTCCCAGAGGCACTCGGCCCCAGCCCAGACAAAGTCGTTGAGGGTGAAGCGCCCCTTTTTAGTACCAAAAATAAAAGCAAGGGGGTTTTATAAAATATGGCTACATTGCTGTGAGTCCTGGCTGGTGGGTGGGAGACACAGCCCCTGGCTGGGGGGCCAAGATGGAAGAAATCCACGTAGGAGAGATGTGGACACGCTGGCTGATTCCATCAGGGACTACATCAGACCCCTGGAGCACCGAAGGGAACGGGCTCCCAGTGCTGTCCTTTGCTGAATGCCAACACTTCCCAGGGAAACTCAAAAAATACCCTCCCCAGGGTGCAAGCAGGTGCATGATTTTAGGAGTGATGTTTCCCCCTCCTCCCAACAGGCTGCCCAAATTTTCCAGGAGAAGGGGGCACAGGGGGTGACACAGCTCCAGAACACCAAGCTGCTGGCCATGGGAGGTTTGGGTAACAAGAGAGGGGAATTTTGTGGGGGCACGAGGCAGCAGAAGAGGCAAAGGGATGTTTTAAAAAGAAGCCTGGTGGAGATCAGGCTGCTGGCAGGTGGAAGAGGAGGAATAGGGCCGGATCCAGAAGGGATGCTCCGTCTGGCACATGCTGGGACCGCTCACCCGCAAAGGGGGAGAAGACAGAGCTGCACTCCCCCCAAAAAAGAGGGGGAGGAGGAGGGCGCGGAGGGGACGCTGGTGGGGACCACTGCCACCTCCACCTCGCCGGGACGGATCCTGCTAAGCCGAATGGGGGTGCACAGGGCTGGGGAGTCGCTGCCTCTCCGTGGTTCCCGCTCAGATATCCATCTCGAACTGAGCTTCGTCCCCTGGCAAGAGGCAAGGAGGGCAGAGTTAGGGGCATCATCCTTCCCTCAGATCCCTCCTGTCCCACCCCGGGGGTCCCTTACCCATGGAAGCAGCGTTAGGGGTGTCATCCTCCACCCCAAATCCCTCCTGTCCCGCCCCGGGGGTCTCTTACCCACGGATGGCTTGCCCTCCTGGTGGTTCAAGCTGTTGGTGTCCGCTTTGGGCTCCTCGCCGGGCTCGCCGGGGCTGGTGACGCCGGGGATATTGGGGAGGTGACAAGGCGGGGTCTTGGCCATGGGGGAGTTGCGGCGGTCCAGCAGGAACTTGCGGTCGTAGATGATCCGGGTGCCTGGAGGGAGGACGGGAGCAGAGTGGGGGAATCCGGTTCGGCAGCGCTTGTTTGCCGAAGGAGTTTCCCGGCAGGACGGGCCAAGGTTCTCCGCCGCGGATCGGCGGGGAGGGCTGGGGGGTGCGCGCCGCCGCTCTGCCCGCTCTTATCTGGGCACAACAGGCGATAATTCGGCCAAACACCCCGGCGGCAACCGGGTCCCGGCTGCCCGGGGGCGCTCCACGCTGTCCCGAGCAAACTCACCCTGTCCCGGGGATGCCGATGGAAGCGGCACCCCGAATCACCACGTGTCCCTCTGCGCTGCACAGGGACAGGCGTGTCACCGCCCCGCGGTACCGGGCCGGGGCAGGGCCGAGGCACCGAGTCCCCGGTGCCCGCGTCCCACCGGGAGCTTCCCGCCAGCCCCGTCCCGCGATCCAGCTGCCGCCCCGCCGGGACCCTCCGCGCTCCCGGTACGTCCCGGACAAACAACAAACCCATCCCCACGCGTGTGCGTCGAGACGAGCGGGCGGAAAGCGCTCCGTATCCACCACACACAGAGGGGATACAGGCGCGGCAGGCACGGTCCGCCCGCGACACGCGGCGCTCGGGCTGGCCCGGGCGCGCTCCCCCGGAGGCCCCGGCGGGCGCGGCGCTTTTACCTCCGGGCGTGGTGGAGAAGAGCGTCCCGCCGGGGGTGGTGCAGTAGTCGGCGGGGAGTTGTGCGGCGTCGCTGAGCGTGACGGTGCGGGTGGGGATGGCCCGGCTCTGGCTGGGCTGGCGGCCGCCTGCGGACGACATGGCCCCCGCTCGCCGCCGCGCTTTGTCCCCGCCGAGCGGGCGGGCGGAGCGGGCCCGCCCCTGCCCGGGCCCGCCCCGGCCCCGGAACCGCCCCGGGCCCGCCCCGGGCCCGCCGCCGCCAGGGGGCAGGCGTGTTGCCGCGCCGCCCTGCCCGTGCCTCCCACGTGGTCTAGCGGTGAGGATTCCTGGTTTTCACCCAGGCGGCCCGGGTTCGACTCCCGGCGTGGGAAGTCGCGATTTTTGGGGTTTTTTTTTGGGAGGCGGGGGGAGGGAAGGGTGGTGGTGTCCTGCCCAGGATGCCTTCGGCCAGAATGTTTTGGCTAGACCGAGCTGAATGAAGTCACCGGGAAAAAGGAGTGCATCCCCATATCCCATATCAGGAAAGGGGTTGTAGCCCCATATCCCAAACAAGGAAAGGGGATGTAGCCCCATATCCCATATCAGGAAAGGGGTTGTAGCCCCATATCCCATATCAGGAAAGGGGTTCTGTCCCTATCTCCCATATTAGGAAAGGGGTTGTATCCCTGCATCTTGTATCAGGAAAGCGGTTGTATCCCCATATCCCAAACCAGGGAAGTGGTTGCATCCCCATATCACATACCACAAAAGGGGTTGTATCCCCATATCCCAAACCAGGAAAGCGGTTGTAGCCCCATATCCCAAACCAGGAAAGGGGTTGTAGCCCCATATCCCATACCATAGAATAACATTCATCTTCATATCCCAAACCAGGAAAAGGGCATGGATCCCTATATCCCAAACAAGGAAATGGGTTGCATCCCCTTATGCCAAACCAGGAAAGAGTATGCATCCCCATATCCCACACAAGGAAAAGACACCCATGCCCATGTCCCAAACCAGGGAAGAGGATTCATCCCCATATCCCAAACCAGGAAAATGGCATATCCAACACAAGGAAGGGGGATGCATCCAAATATCTCAGACCAGGAAAAGGGATGCATCCTCATTTCCCAAACCAAGAAAGGAGAAGAATCCCCATATCCCATACCAGGAAAGGGGATACATCCCCATATCCCAAGCCAGGGAATAGGATGCATCTACATACCCCAAAAGCACCGTCCTGGGAAGCTGGGAATATCACCCTGATGCTTCCTCATTTCCTAAACCAAGAAAGGAGAAGAATCCCCATATCCCATACCAGGAAAGGGGATAGATTCCAAGCCAGGGAATAGGATGCCTCTACATACCCCAAAAGCACCGTCCTGGAAAGCTGGGAATCTCGCCCCGAGGGACACGCCAGCCCCAGCACAGCCTCCCTCCCTCCCCTGGGAACTCTGATCCCGTCGGTTATTTTTAGCATCCCTCTCCCGGAGAACAGAGCGGACGGTGTCTCCCTCCAGCCCTGGATCCCCCAGGGCACAGCGCATTCCCGGCGGGACCGGCCGCCCTCCTGCACAGGAGGATGGGCGAGGCGGTGGCCCGGGTGGCCAGGAAGGTGAACCACACGGTGGAGAACAAGGCGGATTCCCTGGGTAAGCCCGCTGGAGAGCAAAGCGGATTCCCGGCGTGAGCCCGGGGCCCGCGCAGGGATCGGGTAGCCGGGAGCAGGGCTCTGTTTTTCGCTGCCACCGTCTAAAAAAAGCTGTCGGCGTCCCCTCCCCGCGGCTCTGGAGAAGGGAAAGTCTCCCCCAAAGGGCCCTCAAAGTTAGAGCAGGTTCGCATAATCCCGTGGGATGTGTCCCCTCCTTGGGAGCAGCGGCGGGAGCAGATTTTCCCCATGTGGCCGCGTCAGATTTGTGTTTTCCTGCGTGTGAAAAAGGCCAATCGCTTGTTTTTAAAATTTTGAAAGTTTAACAGTAATCAAATGGTGATAAAAATAGTAATACTGTTAGAGTAATAACGATTTGGACAATTTGAATTAGGACAATATGAGACAACAAATACAAAGAGTTACGGATGTCCGGGTACCTTTTTCTGGGCAGCACGAGCCTGAAAAAGGACCCACGTTAACAGAGGATTAACCCTTAAATGCAACAGCCTGTTGCATATTCATACACCTCATCCATGATGCATAAATTCCATTCAAACACAGGATTCTGTCTGGTCATCGTCAACTTCTTCCTCTGAATCCTAACAGGCGAGAAGAAATTAGTTTCTTCTGATAATGGGGCAATAAATTCTCTTTCTCTGGAAGATTTAGGTGTCCTGTGGCTGCTGTCTTGCTGCGAGTCCTTTCTTTAAAAAAGTATCCTACACAGCATAGTTTCTGTTTTAACATTTTTTATAACCTAAAACTATATTTAACGCAGTACTTAAGAGAATTAATACAGCATTACTTTCTAACACAACACATATAATATTCATTTTAATATTTGCAAAAAGCCAATCATAAAATACATGCATTTTTCACGCTGCAGCTTCCCCATTTCCAGCTAATACCCAAGAGCGGGGTGCAGCTCATCAAAGGGGAGGGATGAAAGCCACTCATTTTTATTCCCACTGGATTCCTGGCCCTGGGATATAAACCAGAGTATGGCAGGACCTGGAGCTTCACCTCTCAGGCTCTCCACATCCTCCTGAGAGAAACGTGGGAGGATGGAACTTGCTCCATCAGCCCCCACAGTGGCTTTGGGGAGGGAGCAGGAATCAGAGCCCATCCTGGGGCTGGGATACGGGGTTTCCATCCCTGGAGTCTCCTGGGAGGGGAAAGAGAAACAACTCAGGACAAAGCAAAAAGGCCACGAGGTGAGAGGCACAACCAAATCCTTTTTCCCCTCCCCACCGGTTGCCATGGGACAACCACCCATGACCGTGAGAAATCCAGCCAAGAACGCCCAGGGAAATCCCTGCTCCATCCCCGTCGGCAGAGGAATAGGCATCCCTGGGCTGCTCAGCTGCCCCCAGGGAATTGGGGACACGGGGGGAGCAGGGCACTGAAGGTGTCGGACCCTCCCTGGGTCTCTCTGTGCGCAGATCTGGCCAACTGCAAGCTGATGTCCTTCCCTGTTGGAGTCTACAAAGCCGTGAGGAGCGTCACCGAGGGCATCCACCGCATCTCCCTGGCCAACAATGAGCTCAAGTCCATCACCAGCCGATTTGTCACCACCTTCAGCCAGCTGAGAGGTAAGGCGCTGCCGCTTCCGACCCTCCGAGGCACGCCAGGAGCCCCCAGCTTGCTGCAGAGAGGGCAAAGCACCCACGAGTCTCCCCTGAGCTCACACCTCATTGGAAGCGTTAGTTCAGACCCCCAAAAAATCCATTTTTGGTTACACCTTCCTGCTCTTGAAGGATGAGGGCGCTGGTTCTGCTCTCACCCACCCTTCCAAACTGGTTTCAGGCTGCTGTGGGGTCACTCACAGCTCCTTCCAGGGATGGGGATGAGGATGGAGGAGGACAGGAAAGGCAGCTTGGGAATAGCAGCGGTGCAATCCAGGCTGTGCCGACTAATTAGTCCTCACCGTGAGACATCGATGAGAGCTAATCACTGCAGGAGATGGGAGCGATCATCAGCACGGCGGGGACACCTCCCTGCCGAGCCCAGAGAAGGCAGCCCGAGGCGAATCCGATCAAAAATGGCCAGGCAAGCATCCAGAGCATCCAGCACCGCCGTATGGAACGCTGAGCGCGGCGCTGGGGGTGCTCTGGCAGCTTCTAAAATCAATTTTATTCCTACAACGCTCCACACAAACGCCGCTGTGGTGGATGCCTGGCGAGGCTTCCCTTGTCCTGGAGCTGCGGCATCGTCCGTGAGAGCGTCCCCGGGCTGGGGGAAGGAAACACATCCAGCGAAGGAAATCAATTTCCATTTTCTAGACAGCATAACCAGCCCTGAAGGGGGAAAAAAATTTACTTTGCTTCCCAGCAAGGGCTTTTCTCCACCAGCGAACCAATCTCTCCAGCGATGAGCTGTGCGGGGTCTCAGCAGGAACAGATGCCCCAGGGCTGGGGACAGGCTGAATAAGGCAGGACCTATAAATACCAGGTATTAGCAGGGGCAGGGCGGCTTGTGTGGGTATTTATAGTGCAGAGAGCCCTGTGTCACTGGAGAAGGGCGCTGGGACAGCGGGATTTGGGTTCCGTGCCCAGGATTCCTGCCCCTGGCCCCACAGGAGCTCGTTTCAGGGGCGGGAGAGCATCCCAGATGGGTAAACTGTGACAAACAGGTATTTTTCACATCTAAAGACCTCTCTCCCACCATTCTGTTCATTGCTGAAAAGGGGCTCAGGCACATGAATATAGAGGGCTAGCCTTAAGCCATGACAAATGACCATTGGGGAGGTAATTGAACTGAGTTTATGGGGAAATATTCCTTATTTTTTACAGACTCTGCTTGCAAAAGGCTGCCCGATTTCATTAGGAAAGCATTGCTACTAAATGTGGCATTCCCAGCAGGGAAATCTACAATGGCAACCATGGAAAACAGGGAAAAAAAAAAAAAAAAGAAACGAAAAAATGCCCAATTTTTGGAGCTGGAATCCCATTGATGGACCTGTCAGTCCGTGGGGGCCAGAGGCTGTGAATCAAGCTGTGCATTAGTTATTTTCCCGTCTTTTTCCCTGCATCCCACCGTCTCCCTTCTGTCTTCCCAGAGCTCAACCTGGCAGGCAATTACCTGCACCGGCTGCCCGAGGAAATCACCTCCCTGCTGCACCTCCGGGCCATCGACCTCTCCCGAAACCGGTTCCGGCGCTTCCCGGAGCCCCTGGCCACCGTGCCCGCCCTGGAGACCATCGACCTGGAAGAGAACGAGATCGCAGGTGAGGGGGACCTTTACCCGCTGGGAAAAGGAGATTTAGCGCCGTGAGAAACATCTATTCGCTCGCTTTGGAAATGTAAAGAGGTTTATTAAACCCTAACAAAAATATGAAAGGACTACGTAAGTGTGAAAAACACCAATCATTTGGGTTTTTTTTTTTAATTTTTAAAGTTTGATAGTAATAAAATGGTTAGAAAAATAGTGATATAATTAGAGTGATAATAATTTGGACAATTTGGATTAGGACAATAGGAGACAATAAAAACAAAGAGTTACGGACAGTACAGGTACCTCTTTCTGGGCAAAATAAGCTCGAAAAAGGACCCACGTTAACAGAGGATTAAGCCTTAAAAGCAACAGCCTGTTGCATATTCCTACACCTCATCCATGATGCATAAATTCCATTCAAACACAGGATTCTGTCTGGGCAGTGTCAGCTTCTTCCTCTGAATCCTGACTGAGTCTTCAGGGCTGAGCGAGGCAGGAAAACTCAATAATGGAACGATAAATTCTCTTTCTCTGAGAGATTTGGGTGTCCTGTGGCTGCTATCTTGCTGCGAGTCCTTTCTTTAGAAAAAAAGTATCTTATATAGCATAGTTTCTATTTTAACATTATGTTATAACCTCTATTTAACTGTATTTACCACACTACTTAAGAAAATTAATACAGCATAACTTTCTAACATAACACACACAATATTCATTTGAATATTGGCCAAAAGCCAATCACGAAATACGCATTTTTCACATAAGGAAAAATTCACAGCTCTGGGAACTGCCCCTCATGGATACCACGTGGCCAGTTCATCTTCAAGGTGGATGCTCAGTCTTTTATACCCCTGGGGGTTGCATCAGCCAGCCCTGGCCCTTCCTAAAGTCTGTCAGTCAGCTCTTCTTTGCCATTTATCAGTGCAGACTGCTTTCTTGTCACTGGATTGGGGGTCAGGTGTTGCCATGCCCACCCCCTAAGCACCCCCAAGCTTTTCCATCCCCACCTGCCCCATGCAAGGGACACCTGTGCAGCTGCTTTGTACCTGTCCTAGACAGCCCAGGCTGTCTGATGGCAGCAATACAGGGGGAAAGGGAACTGTGGGGAGAGCAGAGGACATCTAAACTACAATAACATAGCTATACGCCACTAAAGCTTCTCTTAATATTCACACAATAGTTATCTTTTAATTGTGAGAGCCAATCATCTCATCATCCATCTCCAAGAGCATCACCCAGGGGTGTTGATAAATAGTCAGAGCCTTCTCAGCCATTTGCCTTTCCTGGGAAAGGAAATTTGCCTCCCAGGGCAAAGCTGCTGCAGGCACAGTGGGAGCCAAGCCCCATTCAAGCTGCTGTAGCTCCTAAAGGCACCTCCAGCTGGGGTGACCCCAAAATCCTCAGATTTCATTAAAAAACCAGAGCTGATTGCAGAACCCGGCCCCAGTTTGCTGCCAGGCTAAGCAAGGACACCTGAACATTTCCCAGAACAAACAGCAGCTGTTTAACACTACAAAATCCCCTAAAAGTTAAATTAAAGGAATGGTAAGAGCTGCTCATCCCTCAGCCCTGAAGCGGCAGGAAAATTTTTCATGTGCAAAAAAACCTGAAGGCTTTGGAGTCTGTGAAAGCTGGGCAAAAGGGGCAGCTGTTGTACACAGATAAAAGTGAATTTATTTAGCAGGCAGCCTTCAAAGAGCCCAGGCTGGAGCATCCCACAGCCCCAGGGAGGCAAATCTCAGAGTCCACTCAATTTTGCTGTTTTATCTGGGGTTGCTTCAGCTGCTGCTGGGAAACTGCTCCCTGTAACAGGAGGTTTGTTACCAGCCTCACATCAGCTGCTCCCCAGCTGTGCCTGCAGAAACACTGGAATTAAAAACTGCTTCCACAGGAGCCGCAGAAAGACACGGCTTTTCCTCACCCCCTTTTTCTCTCCTGCCTCCTGTCTCACTTTTAGCTCCCTCCGTCACTTTTCGAGTTCAGTCGGCTGATTTCAACCTGAGCTGGTCTCCAAACTGCATTTTCCCCGCTGGTTTCGTGGAAGCAGGGTGCTGCAAGAAGGGAATGCAGCTTTTTGGTGCCTTTTCCCTGCTAAAATGCAGGGAGGAGAGGCTGCATGCAGGGTTGCACCCAAGCTGGATTGCTCCCGGGGGAGGGGGTGGCCTGAGAAGCCAGGCTTGGTCACCTCCCACTGGGAGGTGTCCTCCAGATGTGGGGAAAAAAAAAAAAAAACAGAGTAAAAAATGACAATTCCAAGCCAGGATGTTGTAGGGATACGTGTGGGGAGTGCACATGATGCTGTCTGGCTGCAGAAATGGGCGATGTGAGCTTATTTCACGCAAGGGGAGAGGAAGACGCCGGAAAGCCCGGGGGTTTCAGCCCGTGTTTTCCAAGGAAACAAAAACCTGGGCGATCACACTGCGGCCACCAGCCCTTCCCAAACAGGCTCCCCTGCAGGCGAGCTGGTGTTCAGTGCCCTGGTTTGTGGTGCTGTGCCAGTGCTGGTCCTGCCTGTCCCCCTGTGCCATGCCAGGGTGCTGGAGAGGCTCCTGCCAGCGCTGCAAACCCCGTTGGAAAGCTCCTGCTGGAACAGCTGAGTGACTTGCTAAGGCAAACCGAGCTGGAGGTGGGAAACAGGAGTGAAAGGAGATTAATTAATGCCTGCCTGGAGCCTGAGGGCTCTGTGAAAGGAGACATTTAGTGCCACAAGCCACCCTTTTCATCTAAATAAGCGCTTAACCCTGGACTGTAATTATGTATATATTACTGTCAGTGCTTTTAACTCTTTCCCTGGTAATTAGAGTTATATCAAATCAGCTTTTAAAGCTCCCAAATCCATGGGGATGTTTTGGTGCCTGGAGCTCCAGCTTCTCTTTCCCTTATTCTTTGATTAATGGTTTAATCGGGATGATGTTGAGGCTGCTGGCAGGGCTGGGGAGGTCACTGCTGGCTGGGAGCAGCTGTGGTTAAATTTGTCCTCCTGAGGATGTCGAGATGGGACAAAGAGGGGTGGTTTCAAACTCACAGTGGGGCTAGATGGGACACTGGGAAGAAACTCTTCCTCGTGAGGGTGATGAGACATTGCCACAGAGACACTGTGCACCCCTGGCAGTGCCCAGGGCCAGGCTGGATGGGGCTTACAGCAGCCTGGGACAGTGGGAGGTGTCCCTGTGTCCATCCAGGGGTGCACTGGATGAGCTCTAAGGTCCCTTCCAACCCAGGCCATGCCACGGTTCTGCTTTAATTATGTAAAAAAGCCTTTCCCCTCCCTGTCTTCTGCTTAACTGGTGAAGCCAGCATGAATAATTCAGGCTCAAATGCAAGAGCCTCATCCATTGGGAAGGCAGCAAGGGATGCTTTGGGTTGTTTTTGGAGGAATTTGTGGCTGGCAGGGCACAAGCCTACAGCTACAGGCTGCACGGTGTGCCCTGCCTGTCCCTTCATGCCAGGGGTGAGTCACTGCTCCTCACCTGGAACTGAGGTGCAGAACTGAGCTGCTCCCAGCCTGGGAAGGTCTTGGTCCCCAAAATACTTCACTAAACTCCCTAATCTAAGCAAAATGGGTGAAAGCACTTTTAACTTTATCATGCTGCATAAGAGGATGATTAAACTTCTTATTCTCCACTGCATTAGGTGATGATTAAATAGGAAGATGTATGAAACAAAATATATTACTTTTGTGCTTCAAGGCGAAAAAAAAACCAAGCAAAATGAAACGGGGGAATGGCAGTGAACAAATCCACCATGAAGAAGAGTTATTAAAAAAATTCATGCGAAGCTCTGCCTGATGAGCTGTGCTCTCCTAGGGAATTTGTGTATGGAAAATATCACCATTTTCTGGAGGAGAAAGAGGGAAAAAACAAAGGCATCGAAGTGTTTGAGTCTTTTTCCAGCATAAAATAAATTTCATGGTTTAAAAATCACATAACCATCTACCAGATATAATTACAACACTGCAATTCTGCTCCAGGTGCTGGCAGAGGAAACAGGAGCTGGGGTAGAAAAGGCTCTTGTCATTTTAAAAATTAAAAAAGGAATTGGTTTAGGTAAATCAGACAGGTGGGCTTTGCTAGCCCAAAATATTGTGAATTGTAGCAAAATCCATCACCTTTTAATGAGCTTAATTAGGGTTGGGTTCTCATATCAGCCTCGGTGGATTCACATGGGGACCATCCAGCTGAGCTGCACTCTCTTTTTAAACACAGAGTTTGTAAATGTCGTGTTTCCTAAAGGCCAACACCCAAATTCGTGGAAATTGCAGAACAGAAGGGGGCCTGTGCATGGCTGAGGGCCACTTGCAGCCTGTCCAACAAGGGCAAAGACCATGAGGCTTCCCGTTAGCCGGGAGAGGGCTCCTGGGCATTGCAACACCGGGGAGAAAACCAGGGAATGGGGCTGAAAAGCAGGGAATGGGGCTTTGAATCCCAATCCAGTGCCCCAGCAGGGGTTTTATTGGCTGGCAGAACTGGAGGGCAGTGCCCACGCTGCATATCTGGGCGTTTGCACCTTGCTGGCACATTCCTTAGAACCCCAGGATCGTTTAGGTTGGAAAAGACCTCCAAGACCATCGAGTCCAACCGATAACCATTTGCCTGAGCAGCTGGATAAATTAATATTTCACTGTCTTTCTGTTTTGATCAAAACCTGCAGACGGGCTTAACATCAACAGCAAACCTTTGTTGTTAAGCTCAAAAAACCCCTCAAATTGCCACCACGCCTCAACACAAGTAGTAGTACCTCCTTACAATCAATTACCCAATCAAATAATATTAATACCTCAATCATTTATCCCTCAATCAACCATTCCTCAAATAATCCCAACTCAATACCCTCAAATACAAAATTTGAATTAGCCTCCTCAAAATTAGTACCCCTTTTAAATAATTTTTGTTATAAAAGCATTCCTACCAAAATTGTCCATTTTTTTCAACAAAAACATTTTTTAATTCTAAGCGAAGCCAACAGCAGAATCCTTAAACTTTCAATCCTTCCCACCATTATTTCAATAAACTATAACAAAAAACTAATAATTTAAGCTCTTACATTTAGTATTCCTATAGTAATTCCACCAAAACCACCTATAACTATTACATTTTTTTACCCATAAAGACACCCAAACAAAACAACTTTCCAAAAAGCTAATTTTTTTCTGTGCCATTTATTGCCTCAAATCCTAAAATCTTTTAAATACAATGTTTCAAACCACAACCAACCGAAATTAACTCACAACCTAACTCACTGTAATAAAAAAATTTACATTACAAACATGCCAAATACTAATGCAGATGTCACTATAATTTCTCACATGCTTTAACCCAATAATTTGGGTTAAATATAGATATAGATATAAATATATCTATATAATATATAATATATAGTGTATAATGTGTAATGTATAATATATGTGTTATAGATATAGATATATCGATATAATAGATAATAGATCTATATATTATATATAATATAATATATATTATATTATATATGTAATATATATATGGATGTAAATACATACATCTATATATACATTCTATATTTATGTTTATGTTTATGTTGTAAAGTTTAGAAATAAAAATAAAATATAAATAAAAATTAAATATAAATATAAATGTAAATGTAAATGTAAATGTAAAAATAAATATAAAAATATAAATATAAATCCTGTATCAGGTTTGCTTCAGGCTGTCCATTGAGAGGAGCCAAATACTAATGCAGATGTCACTATAATTTTTCATATGTTTTAACCCAATTAATTGGGTTAAATATAGATGTAGATAAAAATATATCTATATAATATATATAATATATAATATATAATATATAATATATAATATATAATATATAATATATAATATATAATATATAATATATAATATATAATATATAATATATAATATATAATATATTGTATAATACATAATATGTGTGTTATAGACATATATCGATATATATAGATATATAGATATGGATGTAAATATATACATCTATATGTACATTTATATATTTATATTTATGTTTCTATTATAAAAAATGGGAATAAAAATAGAAATAAAATAAACTATATTATAACTATAAATATAAATATATAAATAAGTAAAATTATAACTATAACTATAACTATAACTATAACTATAACTATAACTATAACTATATATAAATATAAATATAAATATAAATATAAATATAAATATAAATATAAATATAAATATAAATATAAATATAAATATAAATATAAATATAAATATAATATAAATATAAATATAAATATAAAGTCCTGTATCACGTTTGCTTCAGGCTGTCCATTGAGAGGAGCTTTCACCCTTCAACCCCTCCAGGACGGATTCTCACCTCTGTGTTCTCTTCCAGAGGTGCCCACGGACAAACTGGCCTCCATGGCGCTGCTGCGGAGCCTCAACCTGCGAGCCAACCCCGTGGGCCCCGAGGTGCGGCTGCTGGTCCGGCCCCTGGTTCCCTTTGAGCTGCTGCTGTCTCCAGAGGAGCCCATCCATCCCTGAATCCTGGCAGCATCCCCGGGTGCCCGAGCTGTCCCGAGGGGGGGCTGCCCACCACCGGGGTTTGGCTCGGCTCAGTCCCTGCTGTGTCCCCGTTTCTGCCCCCAGGCGGGTCCCAAACCCGAGCCTGTGCCTCGTTGTTCCCAAACTCAAAGCAAGCAGCAGGGCTGCCCCGCGGAGGGATGGCTCTGCCAAATCCCGAGCCAGGCAATCTCCTGCTTATGCATTTTGGGGGTGCAGAGGAGCTGCAACACATGGGGGTGGGAGGTTTGTGTGGAGTGGGGGGATGTGGATGTGCAGCTCCCACCCAGCCAGTGACAGGGAGCAGTGGGAGGGTGGAGGACATCCCTGCAGCTGGAAGGGCTCTCCCTGAAATCGCTGCCATGGTGGTGGTGTGCCAAGTGCCTGATTAAATGCTTTCCTGTTACATCAGGGGGGGTTGTGTCTGATTAAATTCCAATTACCAGCCTTGTCCTTAGAGAAGCCCCTTTGCACAGCTGCTCACTGCAGCCTCCAAGCTGGATTCTCCCAGACCCCAGCTGTACTTCCCTGGAAAAATCCTTGTTTTCCAAGGAATTTTTCTTCCCTCCTGTTTTTTCAGGGTGGAAGCCAAAGTGACCCAATGCCAGTGGCTGTCCCCACATGCTCCTCACCCTGTGGCTGTCCCCAGAGGTGTGTGCCCACCTCTCTGGAGCCGTGGCTCCTCAAGTTGTGCTGATTCCTTTCCAGGAAGAAATGTCCTGGAGAGAGTGGCTTCTTGGTGGCAGGCAGGCCCCTGCCAAGCACACCCGTGTCCCCTAGCAGCTGGCTGCCTGCAAAAAAAGAAACTCCTGGGAGAAACCCCAGATGTTATCTCCAAACGCCTTGTTTAAACATCTCCCTTGTTTGTTCCTTTGGGTATTTAAGGGACAAACACTTCCCAATGCTCTGTGCGGGCTGGGGGCAGCCAGGGATGGTAAATCCTGTAAATATTTGACTTTTAGACTTGCCAAACTTTGCTAAAAGATTATGATAAGAGATGTTGGGCATGCTGGAGGAGCTGGGGTTGAGCGGAGCAGCCTGAATCCCGGACCAGCATCCCTAAACACCGCGCTGCTTCTCCCTCTGGTGGATTGATGCGTGGGGGATCTCCCCAGTCGTCTTGAGGCTCATTTTCCCCCCGGGATGGCCAGGAGCGCTGCTGGGGACACCGGCCACCAGCTGCCAGCGTCACCGCGGGGACCTCGGCGGCAGCGGGGGGACACAGAGCCGGACCTGCCATGGGACCGACCCTGCTCCTTCCCTCCGTCTCCGTGCCCGGCGTGCGCTGCCCGCCCCCGCGCTGCCTCCCCCGGGGGGCAGCGTGCGGGTCCCCCGGTATCCATGGCGATGGGAGGTGTTTCCCCCCGCGCCCCCTCCCCTTCTCCGCTGCAGCCGCCGAGCAGCCGCAACCGGCGCGGCGGCGGCACCGGGGCTCCGGAGCGGGCGGGAGGCACGGAGAGAGGGACGGGGACGAACTGCGCCCCCTCCCCGGGCAGCGGAACCCCTGCACGGCAGCGATGCAGCCCCCGGAGCCCGCTCGGGCCGGCGGAGGTGAGTGCCAAGACCTGATTGATTTTATTCCCCCAAAAAGCGATCCACCCCTCATCCCATCCCTGTTCCATCGGACCAGCCTTTCCCTGCCGTGGTTTCCCTGGGCAAGGAAGGCGGGTGGTGCATTCACCCCGTGCCGTCCCCCCACCCCCTTGTCACCACGTCCGAGGTGTCAGTGAGTGCCGAGCTGAGGACGCCTGCATCCATCCATCCATCCATCCATCCATCCATCCATCCATCCATCCATCCATCCATCCATCCATCCACCCATTCCTCCACCCATTCATCCCTCCTCCACCCATTCATCCGTCTATCCGCTCGCTCATCCATCCAGCACCCACCCGGGCTGCTCAGCGACCCCTTATTTTCCTTTCCCCACCTTCCACCTTGCTTTAAAACCACCTCCAATTCCACAGGACGCCAACCTCCTGCCCATGCTGCACTGCAGCCCCAAAAGATAAAGTCCAGCAAAGTTTTAGGCTTAATATCACAGGTTTTGGGCAATCTCATTGCGGTCTTTGTTATTGCTCCTGCTTACAGAGCTGGTTCATGCATCTGATACCGACTGTCTGGAGAATCTTGCCCCCTCCATCCCGCTACTCCCTTGCCTCTCCAAGAGGCTCCTTCTCCCGTGTCGGCTGTAAATCCTCCCGCCCGAGCGCCTTTCTGAATGCCCACAGGAAAAGTGTTGCCCAAATCCTGCACCCAGGACTGGGGTATTAGGGGCTGGATCGGGCCCTCCTGCCGGCCGGAGCCTTGAGGAAGCCGCTGGTCCCGGCGGCTGGGAAAAGCATCTCGGCTGGAGAGCTGAGCACCATCATGGGCACAGGGATGGGGGCATGCTCCAGCCGCCCAGGGCTGACCTGCAGGCGCTTAGGCTGAGCCTCAAGGCTCAAATGTGCCTTTCCTCGGCTCAGCACTGCAGCCCGGATTCTCCCGGAGCCAGTCCCGTCAGCGCTGCAGGCGGCTCCTGCCCACGCCCGGCATCCTCCCGCATCGCCGGCTGCGTGCGTGCGGCTGGGGAAGCCCGAGGGTGGGAGCTGCCGAGCCCCGCTCCCCGCTCAACCCCCAGTGACAAAACGCCACCCCCGCCTCCTCCACCAGGAGCTCCCAGATAATGATCAGAATGACAATTATCGCTTTAGATGGGAGGGGAGGGTGTCCTCTGCCTCAGCCCCTCTCCCCGGGTTCTTGCGGCTTCGCAGGGGAGAATAAGATTTTGTGGAATGTGGAATTGTAAACCTATGGAAGCACAAGGAGAAGCAGGGATGCTCCCAGGGCAGCCGTGGCTGGGACCACACGGATGCTGCTCCCATAAGGCCAGAGCACTGGAGTGTCGGGATGTGGATTTGTCTTCCTCGCATCATCCCTAAAAAACAAAAAGGCCCACGAGATCAGGATGTCTTCTGGGCCGATCTAATTCTAAAAGAATGATGCAAATAACAATGATATCAAGTAATAACGATATCAAACAATAATTGTACCAAATAATAAAGATATTGATGGTATCAAACAATAATGACGTAAAATAATAACTCAGCCAAGGTGCTGCAGAGCCTTGAGCTGTGTAACCCAAGGAGGAGGAGACTTGTTGGGGCGCAAAGATGAGTCCAGCAGGACATGTCCCAGCCAGTCTGGGCACTGGAATAAATAAGAAAACCCACCTATGGAGGCATTAAGAAATGAAGGGAATTATTGCTTTATTCTCTCCCAGTTTCATTTTCCTGCCTTCCCTTCCCCAGGCCCTTCCAATGGCACCTGGTGGTGGCCCAACTCCAGCGCCAGCCACCTCCCGAGGGACAACTACACCTTCCTGGCGTACTACCAGCATTCCTCCCCCGTGGCCCTCATGTTCATCCTGGCCTACACCTTCATCTTCCTCATGTGCGTGGTCGGCAACATCCTGGTGTGCTTCGTGGTGGTGAAGAACCGCCAGATGCGCACGGTCACCAACATGTTCCTCCTCAACCTGGCCATCAGCGACCTGCTGGTGGGCATCTTCTGCATGCCCACCACCCTGGTGGACAACCTCATCACAGGTGAGCAGGGCAGAGGAAGGGGAAAGATTTTTTTTTTTTTTCCTGAGGTTCTGGCCATTTGTGGTAAAATAAGTTTGGCCCTAACATTGCATTTGGATATTTGTTTGAAGTTCAGCCATTCTTCACGAAGCAACGCTGAAAAAGAACTCCTTTCTGCATTCACCTTCTCCCGTGCTGGCTCAGCTCTGCCTGTTGACCTTTCCAAAGATAAGGGAGTTGGGAGGGTTCAGCTGCAGCAGCAGCAGCCAGGCCATAGGGCAGGGTTTGTATTTATTGATTTTGGGGTGTGATTTATTTATTTATTGGTATTGTGGTCAAGAAACAAGATGAAAGTCCCTCTGATTGAGGGTCCCAAAGTCAGTAGGAAAAATGAGAGCCACCACGTTCCTTGAGTTTCTAAGTGTCACGTGCATCTTTTTTTACCAATTTTGGGGTTCCTCTTCAAGGATCCATGCTGCTAAAGGCTATGTCCACACAAGCTGGGAGCAGGACTTAGCATCCCCCAGCAACAACCCAGTGGATGGGGACACCTAAAGGGAGCTGGGTGAGCCAGAGGCACCCACAGCCTGCGCGGTGTCCCCTCACAGGTTGGCCCTTTGACAACACCATGTGCAAAATGAGCGGGCTGGTGCAGGGCATGTCCGTGTCCGCCTCGGTTTTCACGCTGGTGGCCATCGCTGTGGAGAGGTACGTTGGCATGGGGACATGGGCACGTGGGGATAAGGGGACCAAACCACCTCCAGCAGGTCCAGGTGCCCTGTGTGGCTCCCATTGTGGGAAAGCTCCTGGGAATGTCAGGAGCCTGTCACAGCTCTCCAGGAGCACCACACAGTTGTCCATGGGACATTCCAGCAAAGTGTCCTTCCCCACGCCGGGCTGAACACACCAACCTGTCTCTGCCACCAAAAGACACGTGTAAAGCGCAACCCATCTCGCCCTCCATTCCCACCCCTGGGTCCTGGCCGCCCTCCTTCCCCAGGGATGTCCCCAACAGGTGTCCAAAGCCACCATGAGTTGTTCTCCCCACCAGGTTTCGCTGCATCGTCCACCCCTTCCGGCAGAAGCTGACGCTGAGGAAAGCCCTGCTGACCATCGCCGTCATCTGGGTGCTGGCCCTGCTCATCATGTGCCCCGCCGCCGTCACCCTGACCGTCACCAGGGAGGAGCACCACTTCATGGTGGACACCTACAACAACTCCTACCCTCTCTACTCCTGCTGGGAGGCCTGGCCCGAGACGGGGATGAGGAGGATCTACACCACCGTCCTCTTCTCCCACATCTACGTGGCTCCCCTCGCCCTCATCGTCGTCATGTACGCCCGCATCGCCTTCAAGCTCTTCAAGTCGGTGGCGCCTGCCCAGGGCGGAGAGGAGCCGGAGGGGAGGAGGATCTCCCGGAGGAAGGCCAAGGTCATCAACATGCTCGTCATCGTCGCCCTCTTCTTCACGGTCTCCTGGCTGCCCCTCTGGACGCTGATGCTGCTGACGGACTACGGGCGGCTGAGCGAGGCCCAGCTGCGCCTGCTCACCGTCTACGTCTACCCGCTGGCGCACTGGCTGGCCTTCTTCAACAGCAGCGCCAACCCCATCATCTACGGGTACTTCAACGAGAACTTCCGACGCGCCTTCCAGGAGGTCTTCAGGGCCCCGCTCTGCTCTTGGCACTGCCAGCGCGGGCCCTACAGCCCCCGGAGCCACGGCCCCGGGATGCTTTTCGGCCCCCGTAACCGCATCCTCACGCAGGCGCGGGCCAGCGCCTCGCCCGCCGTGTCCGAGTCGGGACCGCTGGCCCCGCGCCGCACCGGCGTCCCTGCGTGGGACGGCTGAGGCCACCAAACCGCTCTGCACCGAGGGATTGAGGGGTGGGGAGTGGGGATTGGCCACGAGACGTGGAAATAAAGGTGTGTCCTACTGATGCCTTGTTCCTGGCTAGGCTCCTCCACTTCCCACCACGGCACCGAGCCCCCCTGCCCTGCCAGGACCCCCCTTACCCAGCCCAGTCCAGGCACGGGGCCAGGGAATGCAGGGATCCAGGAGAAGTGCGGGAGAACGGGCTGTCCTGGCCATGCTTGGCCATGCCATGGAGAGGCATGATGCACCATGCTGTGCTGGGCCAAGCCGTGCCATGTGGGACCGTGCCAGGCCACGCTGCCACGGCCGTGCCAGGCAGCACCAACCACATTGTGCTGGACCGTGCTGTGCCATGCCACTCCACGCTACCCCATGCTATCGTGGCCATGGGGAATGGACCATTCCAGGGCCATTCCATGGATGGGCAATGCTGTGGCCGTGTTGTACCAAGGCATGCCCTGCTGGACCATGCCATCCCATGCTATTGTGACCCTGCTAGACCAAGCCACGCCACGCAGGACAATGCCACTCCTCGCATTTGTGGCCATTCCTGGCCACACCGCACCACACTGCCGTGGCCATGCCATGCCCGTCCATGCCACTCCATGCTGTTACACCCGTGCTGGGCTGAATCATGCCATGCCAGATTGTGCCACCCCACCCTTGTGTGGCCATGCCAGGCAGGATCAGGCCGTGCTGGACCACGCCACCCCTTGCTACCGTGGCCATGCTGAACTGTGCTGGGCTGGGACAGCTCTGTGCGAGTCCAAACTGGGAATAACCATTCCAAACCAGGAATGACCATTCCCAGCTGGGAAGAACCATTCCAAGCCAGGCAGAACCATTCCAAGACAGGAAGAACCATTCCCAGCCAGGAATGACCATTCCCAGCTGGGCCGGACCATTCCCAGCCAGGCAGAACCATTCCCAGCCAGGCAGGACCATTCCAACCGGGGAAGAGCCGTTCCAAATGAGGACGAACCATTCTAAGCCAGGCAGGGCCATTCTAAGCCGGGAAGAACCATTCCAAACTAGGAATAACCATTCCCAGCCAGGCAGGACCATTCCAAGCCAGGAATAACCATTCCAAGCCGGGAAGAACCATTCCAAACCAGGAATAACCATTCCAAACCGGGAAGAACCATTCCCAGCCGGGCAGAACCATTCCCAGCCAGGCAGGGCCATTCCAACCGGGGAAGAACCATTCCAAACTAGGAATAACCATTCCCAGCCAGGCAGGACCATTCCAAGCCAGGAATAACCATTCCCAGCCGGGAAGAACCATTCCAAACCGGGAATAACCATTCCAAACCGGGAAGAACCATTCCCAGCCAGGCAGAACCATTCCCAGCCAGGAAGAACCATTCCCAGCTGGGCAGAACCATTCCCAGCCGGGAATTACCATTCCCAATCAGGAATGACCGTTCCCAGCCGGGCAGAACCATTCCCAGCCAGGCAGGACCATTCCAACCGGGGAAGAACCATTCCAAACGAGGACGAACCATTCTAAGCCAGGCAGGGCCATTCTAAGCCGGGAAGAACCATTCCAAACTAGGAATAACCATTCCCAGCCAGGCAGGACCATTCCAAGCCAGGAATAACCATTCCCAGCCAGGAAGAACCATTCCAAACCGGGAATTACAATTCCCAGCCAGGAAGAACCATTCCCAACCAGGACTGACCATTCCCAGCCGGGAATGACCATTCCCAGCCAGGAAGAACCATTCCCAACCAGGACTGACCATTCCCAGCCGGGAATGACCATTCCCAGCCAGGCAGAACCATTCCCAACCAGGACTGACCATTCCCAGCCGGGAATGACCATTCCCAGCCAGGCAGAACCATTCCCAGCCGGGAATGACCATTCCCAGCCAGGCAGAACCATTCCCAACCAGGACTGACCATTCCCAGCCGGGAATGACCATTCCCGCCCAGCACTGACCATTCCCATTCCCGGCGGCGCCGCGTGGCGCGGGGCGGGCGCGGCGCGCGGGCGGCGCATGCGCACTGTGCCCCCCCCCCCCCCCCCCGGTGGCGGCGGCGAGCGCGGGCGCGTGCGCGGCGATGTCGGGGTACGGCGTGGAGGAGCGCGCCGGGCCCCACAGCCCCGAGTACCGGCTCTTCTTCAGTGAGTGCCGCCCCCGCCGCCCCCCGCCGCCCCTCCTGCCCCTCACACCCCGCCGGAGCCCGCCTGAGCCCGCTCAGGTGTGCCCCCGGTGTGTGACTGGGCTCCCTGCCCTTGCCTTGCAGAGGATGGCGCCGGGCGCTACATCTCCCCCTTCCACGATATCCCCATCTACGCCGATGCCGGGAAGGTAAGAGCAGGTCCTGAAACACGCGGGGCTCCGGGGAGTCCTGAAACGTCCGGGAGATGCGGGGTCCGGGAACATCCGAGGGATCGGGGGATCTGGGAACACGCAGGAGACCAGGGGATCTGGGAACACACAGGGGTCCAGGGGATCTGGGAACACACAGGGGATCAGGGGATCTGGGAACATCCAGGAGATCTGAGAACACACAGGAGACCAAGGGATCTAGGAACACATAGGGGATCGGGGGATCTGGGAACATGCAGGGGATCTGGGAACATCCTGCGGTCAAGGGGATCTGGGAACACACAGGGCATCAGGGGATTTGGGAGCACAGAGGGGACCAGGGGATCTGGGAACACGCAGGAGATCAGGGGGTCCTGGAACATCAAGGGACCAGGGGATCTGGAACATCCAAGGGATCTGGGGGTCTGGGAACACACAGGGGATCAGGGGATCTGGGAACATCCAGGAGATCTGAGAACACACAGGAGACCAAGGGATCTGGGAACACATAGGGGATCGGGGGTCCTGAAACATCCAGGGGATCTGGGAACACACAGGGGATCGGGGGATCTGGGAACATGCAGGGGATCTGGGAATATCCTGCGGTCAAGGGGATCTGGGAACGCACAGGGAACCAGGGGATCTGGGAGCACACAGGGCATCAGGGGATTTGGGAACACAGAGGGGACCAGGGGATCTGGGAACACGCAGGAGATCAGGGGGTCCTGAAACATCCACGAGATCAAGGGGTCCTGGAATATCCAGGGGACCAGGGGATCTGGGAACACGCAGGAGATCAGGGGGTCCTGAAACATCCACGAGATCAAGGGGTCCTGGAATATCCAGGGGACCAGGGGATCTGGGAACACACAGGGCGTCAGGGGATTTGGGAACACAGAGGGGACCAGGGGTTCTGGGAACACACAGATGGTCAGAGAGTCCTGAAACATCAAGGGACCAGGGGATCTGGAACATCCTACGGATCTGGGGATCTGGGAACACGCAGGGGATCAGGGGTCCTGAAACATCCACGAGATCAAGGGGTCCTGGAATATCCAGGGGACAGGGGATCTGGGAACACACAGGGGTCCAGGGGATCTGGGAACACACAGATGGTCAGAGAGTCCTGAAACATCCGGGGGACCAGGGAATCTGGGAACACAGCGGGGACCAGGGTCCTGAAACATCCAGGGGACCAGGGGATCTGGGAACATCCTGGGAACCAGGGGATTTGGGAATATACAGGAGACCAGGGGTCCTGAAACATCCAAGGGAGCAGGGGCTCCTGCAGCCTGAGACACCTGGGGCAGGCTCACCCTACAAGGAATGGGTTTCTCTCCATCCTGGCCTCGGGTGGAGCAACCCAGGAGAAGAGAATGGATGAGCTCATTCCCATTTCCTGCGTCAGAGATGTCAGTGGCTGGCTTGAGCTCACCCATGCAGGCATTTTGGGTTAGCTAAGCAGAAAACTGCTTTTTTTGTAATGTCTACCCCCATTCCTATGGGTGCTGCATGGTATTTCAGGCTTGGGGTTTGGCTGCAGTATGGCCTGCAGTAAAATCTGACAAAGAACAGAGGGTGAAGATGAGCAGGTTAAATTCCTGCTGGAGCATCTCCTGGGAGCTCTTGCCTGGCAGAACCTGCCCCTTGCAGTGCTGCAGGGCTTTCACATCCTTCTACCAGCCCGTGGTTAGGCAAATTAGGCTGTTCTGAGTAAAAAATGCCCCAGCTTCAGGAAATCAAAATGGTTGTGTTTCAGTTTTCATTTAGTGTTTTTTCTCGGTGGTGCCTCGGGCTCTCTGTTTCCTTTACTGTTGTAGCTTGTTCCTTTCTCTGACTCTAAATCTGTGCAGCTTGGGAAATGTAGTGGAGCAGCTACTACTTGTTAGAGAGAGCTGAAATTCAGAGGTGAGGGGGGAGTGCTTCTGGGGAAGGAAAAAGGAAAAAAGCCGAGAGATGAACCTCCAAAAAGCAGCTGACTGAGCTGCCGAGGTGAAGGTGATGGAGCTGAGGTGCTCTGGGAAGTGCGTAGTGGCTTTTGCCTTCACAGAGGAGAAAAGATGGATTGTGGTCATCCAGGACTCAGCAGGGAAGCAGTTCCCAGTGCAGGTGACCCAGACAAGGAAAATCCAGATTATGCCATGCTTTGCAGATGCCTGCACAACAGGGGAGGAAGGAGCAGGGGAGTGAGTACAGAGGTGAGGGGGAGTTCCTTGACCTGGTAGTGCTTAACAGGGGAAACTGCTGCTGCCAGCACCTCTGTGCCAAGTCATTCAGAGAAACAAGTCCCAATAGCTGAAGGTCACAGTCCCTGAAGTTACACAATAGTGCTGCTCCCACGGGGCTCTCTCTGTGGCTGGAGTGCCTCAGCACTGAGGCTTTACCCATCACTTAGAGGGTGGGCTGCCAGCTACAATGCAGGGCCCAGCTCAGAGCAAAAGGTTGTCCCACTCTGTCTGGGCTCCTTGATCTTTATCCTCAGACTCCTAAGACGCTGAGAGGATTGCAGGGTGTTTTTTTCAGGCTCAGGCTGGGCTCTGTTGACCTTACCCGGACCTGTGTCATTGCAAGGGGATGACCTTGAGCTGCTCTCTGTGTGTCTTTGGCCAAGTTGGACCATGGGGGAGGCTTCAGTCCTTACAAAGATGCAGCCCCAAGTCATCTTTCCCTGCCTGCAAAGCCATAAGCTCCCAGCCCAGCCTGTTCCAGTTGCCTCATTCCTTCCCTGGAGTTAGGAATAAACCCAGTTCTGTGCCTTTCTGCATGCAAAATGCAAATGAGCAGTGAACCCCTGCAATTAAGGGGTTGTAATCAAGCTCTGCTGGGGAAGGGTGTGGGCAAAGTCAGTGATGTAACAGCACTTGTTGCACAATATCAATCCAATTATGGGGCAATACAGGTTCGAGGGACTTTGCCATGCTAATACTGCTTAAGGTGGGGATTAGAAACCTTGCCCAGGCCAGGGAGCAAGGTTTGACTTTTTGTTAAAAAGCCATAATCTCTTCAAACAGCAGATGTTAAGGTTCAGGTGTGGAAAAGCCTGTTTTCTTGGAGAGGAGGCTGACATTGAACTCTCAGCCCAGCTGGATCAACAGGAGATGTTTCCAAGTGTCACCTGTAAACGAGATACAGTGAGATGTGGTTCTGCACTTCTCCCCCACGTTTTCATCCTCACTCCATGCCACTAGCAAGGTCTGCTTTTACAGCAGTGTCAGCCTGGAGAAGGGCATCCTTCCCTACATTATGGCCAGAATATTTGGGAGTGATGGTCTCATTCAGGACAGTACATAGATACCCACACTATTAAAGAGATGGCTTGTCCTGTTGGTCTTGTCTTTTCTGGATGGCCAGAGTGGCTCTTTGTATTTAATAAATATGGCCCAAACCCCATTTTGTTATGTCCAGGGTGGTTTGTGTGCAGCTCTTTGCCATTGATTTAATCTGTTCCTGTAGCCTAGGAATGGGATGGGGATGTTTGTAGGTGGCAACTGAGGGAGAACATGTGGGAGCCTCAATCTGGCCTTTGGGGTGTTTTGTGGGGTTCAGCTTGAGTGATGACAGGTGACTGACTGGGTTACAGGACTTATATCAGCTGTCTCAAAATTAGCACTGAAAAGAAAAACCCCAGCAGAAAAAACCCCATGGTTTCAGGTGAGCTGGTTGGTTTTTGTGCTCACTCCTATGTGTTCCCTAGTTTAAAAGATTCCTTCCCACTCACTGCTCTCCTGCTTTCTTCAGAATGTGTTCAACATGGTCGTGGAGGTGCCTCGATGGACAAATGCTAAAATGGAGGTAACTACATTACTGTTCCATCCCAGTCCTTGGCTTTGCCAATCCCTCCTCAGATCCACCTCCAGAATCAGAGTGGTTCTTATCTTCTCCTCTCAGTCCCTGCTTGGTGCTGGGGGTCTGGTGTGGAGGCTGAGGTTGCAGATGTTGGAATGCCGTGGTGTTCTCCCTTCTGATTAAAGCAATATTTTATGGCTCTAAGCCCCATGTGATTCCAAGGCTTGTAAGGCTGCTGGAAACCCTATCCCAAGGGATGGCAATGAAACAGGAGGTTGCTGCTGGCATCAGCATCGTCTCCTGGTCTCTTGGCTTGTCAGTTCCATTGTAAAAAATTACTTTTTTATTCATAAAGGGTAAAGCAGAGGGATTTAGTTATAACTATATTAATATCATATAATATCATAATTTTAGTAATATAAATACTATATATTATAGTATAGTATTTTATATAATTATTTTATATATATTATATATATATATATATAGAATATATGTATTATAGTATATTTATATATAATAATTAATACATACTATTATATATAGTATATAATAGTATAAAATATATTATATAATAGTATAAAATATATATATAGAATATATAGTAGTATATAATTATATATAGTATTATATTATATTATAATAATTAAATACATACTATTATATATAGTATATAATAGTATAAAATTATATATAGTATATAATAGTATAAAATTATATATACTACAATTATATAATAGTATATAGTAGTATATAATTATATATAGTATTATATATTATAATAATTAAATATATACTATACTATAATATAATAGTATAGTATAATAATTAAAATATGTTATAATGTAATATAAATTTATATTATAACTATATTATAATTATTGTATCATTTATTTATTTATAACTTTTCTTTCAGATTTCCACAAAGGAACCCTTAAACCCAATTAAGCAAGATGTGAAGAAGGGGAAGCTGCGCTTCGTAGCGAACGTGTTTCCCCACAAGGGCTACATCTGGAATTATGGTGCCATCCCCCAGGTACTGTGGTTTATCCCAGTGGCTCATCCCTCCTGCTGGGGAGGAGGGAGGGTTTCTGTGCCTGTATTAATGAGCAAAAAGGTCAGCAGAGAGTCTGCTCTGGAGCGTGGTGTTTGCAGCTGGATATATTGTCCTGCTGAGGGAGAGAACCTGTCAGGAAAACAGGGGTATTTTTAAGCAGAAATGCCAGGTTTTAGGCTTCTCTCTGATGTTACAAACCAGCTCCCTGGGGATGAGCTGCTGCTGCTCATCCCCAGCTGCTCAGAGCTCGGCTGGGCGGGAGCTGCAGGTCCTCTGTGGCTGAAGGGAGCTGTCATGGTGCATCTGGCCATGCAGAGCCTTCAGTTCCTGCCTGGCAGAGCACGAGGCTTTATCCTGAGGGTGCAGGATTGAGGCTGAATCTTTATGGGAGACTCTTCTTGCCAACGCCCAGCACTGCACAGATGTGCTTTCCCAGAAACAGCTGGCAAGGTGGCACCACGATAGTGACATCTGCACACGTGCTCTTCAATGGCTGGGGACTGCCAGATAAAGAGGGACTTCAAACAAGGCTGTTTGCCTCTGATGTTCTCTGAGGCTGGGGTTTCTGCAGAGGAATAAGCTGTCGGTGTCAGATCACAGGCAAACGCTCTGAGTTTGGTGTTTGTGCTCTTGACTGTAGCACATGTTGAGTGTTTTCCCCACGTGGCTTTACAGGTTGAGTTGTTTCCTGCTTGAATGGATTCTGGTGCCTGTTTCTTTGTGTCTTTTGAAGCCTTTGCTCTGTCATGTGTTTGTGGATCAAAGGTGTTTATGCATCAGGAGCTTAACACTTCCTGGTAGAGAAGTGTGAGAGTGTTTGTGGCCCCACAGCACCACCCAGGTGTCAGAACATCTCCCTGAACACTCTGGATCCATCACAAGGTCCTGACTACGCTGGGCTTCTCCTGGTACACAGAACTTTGGGAAGAACATTCCCTTTTATATCTCAACCCCCTTAGGAGTACGTATTCCTTATGGTGCAAGTGGGCATGGAGTGCTTTTCACTCCTGATCAGGAGCATGTTTTAAACAGCTCTTGGAGTCAATTAATTGGCCTCTGGAGTCATGTCCTTCAGTGTGCATTCACCACTGTGGGTGAGATGCACTGGGGAGCACAGTGGGACTCCACATTCTTATCACTTCTCCAGGGTTAACAGTGTCTTTAATTGTTTAATTAAAGGGAAACAATACACCCTGCCTGTCTTCCATCTCTGCTGGGCTGCTATCTGGAATTCAGGAAACTTCTGCTAAGGAAAATGAATAGGGAGAGGAGCAGGCAGGAAGCCAAATCAACAATTGCCCTTTATAGATGTGAACTTCACCTTCACGCAGCTGTGGGGCAGAGGAGGAAGTCTGGAAAGTTGTTGGAAGGGGGTTTTTGGGTAGGAGGGGGCTGCTTACCTTGTGGAAGATGAGAGCTTTTAACTTGAATTCCAACTTCCCAGGCCCAAGGGAAGCAGAAGCCCAAATACCTGACCTGGCAGCAGGTGTGAATTGGGCCGTCCTCTATTTATTCCAGGCAACTGCATGCCCGAAATAAACCTGCTTTTTACTACCTCTTTAAACCTGTGGGTTCTTATTCTTATGTGTGGTTGATTTTGGTGTCAGTTTGGGTTTGTTTTTCAGACTTGGGAAGACCCAAGTCACAAGGATGAAAATACTGGTTGCTGTGGAGATAACGATCCCATTGATGTGTGCGAGATTGGAAGCAAGGTAAGGCATCCTCAACGACTCCTGAAACGTGTAATTAATGTCTCCAAAGCCAATTATCCAGGGACATTATTCATTTCCTACCTCCCCTCCCTTAACAATGTGCTGTTTCCCTCTGCTGCCTCTGGAGATTGCTGCTGAGATGAGGCAGGGCTGATGAGCTGCTGACAGCCAGGGCTAATTTCATGGTGGCTGGCTGCTGGCTGAGCCCCTGCACAGCCTCCTGCCGTGCTCTCCTTGGGTGCAGCAGGATGGACAGCAGGGCCTTTGTCCTTGCAGGTCTGCTCCAGGGGAGAAGTCATCCAAGTGAAGGTGCTGGGGACGCTGGCGCTGATCGATGAGGGAGAGACAGACTGGAAGGTCATTGCCATCAACGTTGAGGACCCCGAGGCAGCCAGCTACAATGGTGAGTTCTGGGGGCAGTTCCAGTCCTTCCCTTCCTCCCCTGGGAGCCTGCAGGAGCTGGGGACAGGGTTTGCTCCTTCTGTGCACTGCTGGCAGTCAGGTGTGATGGTGGAAAGAGAATCCTGGAGCAAAACATTTCACTGCTGTTTGTCACGTGTGGCCAGTCCTTTGCACAGCCTGGCATTCCAAACACAGTGCAAGGAAAGGGATTGTCCCCAGAGCCCCTAATCCAGGCTGTTTAAATGTGTCCACGCTCCTGGGGACGCTCGGGATGCACACCTGGGGATGAAACACTCACTTCCCTGAGGAGATACTCACTGGGACTTCAGGGAACCCGTCTGAAATGTTGCTGAGGCTGCTTGGGGAGGGGCTGAAGGAGGCACAGCCCAGAACAACTCGGCAGAGCCGCACAAATTCTGTAATTCACTGCGTTCTGTTACTGTTTCTGGCTAACAAACCCCGTGTCCCCTGCCAGACATCGAGGATGTCAGAAGGATGAAGCCTGGATACTTAGAAGCTACTGTGGACTGGTTCAGAAGATACAAAGTACCTGATGGAAAGCCAGAAAACCAGTTTGCCTTTAATGGGGAATTTAAAGGCAAGGTAGGATCACCTACGCAGAGGCAGGTCCCAAACCTGAGCTCGGGCTGGGTGGGGACACAAGTGAGCTGCTGAGAGAATGGATTTTTATGGGGGTGCTGAGAGCTGGTTTCAGTTCATCCTGCTGTTTTTTTTCAGCCTAATGAGTGCAGGAATACCAGGAAAAAAAAAAGCCTGGGGTTATCACCGTGGTGTTGTTGAATATTTTCTTCATGTGGGATCACTTCAGGGCTGGGAGCCTTGGTGTCAGAACCAGGTGGAAAGCACCAGGTTTATTTGCTGCAGCTCTGGAGCAAAGGCAGCTTGGCATCACCCTTTGCCTCCCTTACCCGTTGGCTTTGTTCCACTGCAACCTGGTGCAAGTTAAACTTAACTCAGGAGTTAAAACACTTCTTCCTTCAGGCATGAAGTGTTCCTCACACCCTGTGAGTAAGGCTCTGCCTTGGCAGCACTCTGCCTCTTCTCTGGGTTGGATCAGATAAGTTACTGCTCCTGAGCAGGTGAAATCCTGTTTTGGTGTCCTCACTCCTGCCCTTCCTGGAGTGCCATGAGGGGTTTAGTGAGGTGACTCAATTCCCAGGGCGCCAGAGGTGGTGCAGAGGAGGGGAATTCTTCCTAAAGCCCTCTCTGGGAAAGAAAATGGAAGTGATGAAGGATTTGTCCCCTTTGGCTGTAGCACAGCACTAGGCTGGTCGGGCTGGAACACCTTGCTGCCCCTCAGGATGGGTAAAACCCATCAAGGAAACTGGAAAATCAGGATAAAGAACCTCAGACATGCTCTGCAGTGTTTTATTTGGCTTGGTTTGGTATCAAACCCGGACATTTAGTGCCAGTGTTCACACTGGCAATGAACTGTGTGTGTTTCCTTCTCCAGCTGACAGGTTAATGCTTGAGCATATATTGCTCCTTTTTAAGGGAAGAGGTTGATCTGCCTGCAAACAAATTGACTTTTAAGTAGTTGCAAAGCCAGCTCAGCTGCGTGTCTCTTCCTGCTGGGCTGAATTGTTTGCCTGGAGTGGAGGGAGCTCCTGGACAGGCCTGGATCAGCAGCTGCTGGAGACAAACCGAGTGGGAGGAGCAGGGTGGAGGTGCTTCTAGAATGGAGCACTGGCCCGAGACTCTGCTCAGTTTCTTTTGGCCCCAAGCTCGCTCTGTGACCTTGGCAGATCCTCCCATCTTGAAAGCAAAACAATTCTGCTGCACAGTCCTGGTTGTTTCAGCTGTTCTGTGCTGGGAGTTTCTGCTCTTCCCGAACAGCACTGGAGAGGAAGAGGTTTCTTCCAGCCCCTTCCAGAGCTGCCTAAAATCAGCTCCTTGTGAGTGATGGTCTGGAGAAGGTGGTCTGGTGCTTCCACATGACATGATGTTTGTTCTCATCTCCAACTTCAGGATTTTGCCCTGGATGTCATCAAAGGCACCCACGAACACTGGAAAGCTTTAATAACAAAGAAAACTGACGGAGGGGAGATCAACTGGTAGGTTCGTGCTTGTGGGAGTGTGCCCCTTCCTCTTCCCTAAACTAAAAACCCTGGAACATCCCTTTCTGAGGGGTGCCATGCTTTCTGTTAGCTGCTGGCTGCCACCTGGCAGCTGAGATCCTTAATATTCCATTATTTAATGAGGTGGGCTTGCACCTTCTCACAAGTGCCCAATGTCTTCCAGCACCAACCTGACAGTGTCTGAGAGCCCCTTCTGCTGTAGTCAAGACTGTGCAAAAGCTACTGTGGATGCAGTAAGTACCAGTTTGAGTGGCCAGATCCTGGTGTTATTATCAGGGAAAACGGTGCCATTTGTGTGGTGAGCTGTCCTGTCTGTGTGGATGGCACGTGGCATGCTCAGAGTGTTTTGGCTGGCTGAACACCTACTTCTGGTTAAACAGGATGGATGTGGAGCGAAGCAGACATTCCCTCAGAGGCTTCTCCCTGCCCTTAGTCACCCAAGAGATGGAATCCCAAATGGAGTTTGCATGGAGGGCTAAACTTCTGAGCTGTAGCTTGGCTGTCAGCTGTTCTGAGAGGGTTTTCGTGTTTGGGCTTCCAAGAGCTTCACGGTACAGGTGAAGCTGAGAAAAGAGATCTAATTCCCCAGGGATTTTGCAGCTTCAGAATGAAGAGCTTGACATTGCTGGTGTAATTCTCCTGTCCAGCCTCAGGAATTAATTGTGTCTCCCTAGGCTTGAAGAGTACTGCTGTTGGCAGCCTGAAAGGGCTTAGAGGGAGGGGGCAGGAAAATCAAAGTGCAAATCTTGGATCCCTTCCATAACTGGAAACCTGAGTCTCTCTGTAGCCTTGGAGAGTCCTTTAAAACAACTGTGGTTTTTTTCTAAAGTGCTGCTATCCCAATTAGGGGTCTCAGTGAGGTTTTTGAAAGCCCTCATGGAGGATGTATCACCAGACAGGGATTTTCTTTGTCTTGGGTTGTTGAATACCAGGGAAAGCTCTTCAGGGGATTCTCAGAGAGCCCTTCGTGCCTCTATTCCCCCGTATTTTTTAAACCAACGTTGTAGGTTTAAAACAAAATCAGCTGCCTGCACCTGTGTAGGGTCTGGAGTGGGAGCTGCTTGTGCTGGGAGTGGCCCTGGAGCCTGCCCTTGGAGCAGAGCCCCTGTGGGGAGGCTCCAGGAGTGACTGCACGGGAGCTCAGTTGTTCCCCCACAGCTGAGCAGCTGCCACAGGGGTTCACATGGTGCTCAGGAAAGATTTGTGCAGCCCTAAATGCTGTGTGGAGAGTGAAGGGCACCTCTGGTTTCTAATAACACCCTTCTTGTTTCAGGCGCCGCCGTGTAAAGCTGCCAGCCCCATCCCACCTGAAGGTGAGCCCAAAACCCCCCTGAGACCCCAGCACCCAGCAGGGGCTTCCTCAGGGGAACTGTCCTTGGGAAAACGAGGGGCTGAACTAAACCTGGATGGTGCTGGAGCCAGGAAAATGAGGGGCTGAACTAAACCTGGATGGTGCTGGAGCCAGGAAAATGAGGGGCTGAACTAAACCTGGATGGTGCTGGAGCCAGGGCAGTGCCCAAGGGCAAGCTGAGGGTGGTGTTGGGAGCAGAAAGAGGAGCTGGGCTGACACTTCCAATCCCTTCATGGGGAATAAACCTGTGGAGGTTTATAATTTTATTAAAAATGTGTGTCTCCCGTGTGGGCATGGGAGTTGAAGGCTTTGCCTGCCTGACTCAGCTGAGCCAGAGGGAAGCCTGGCTTGCTGTCCTTGCTGCACCAAGTCATGGATGCTCCTAATGGCAGCCTGAGCAAGACTGACAGCTCTGGGAAAACAAATCCACCTAAACTGGGTTGTGCCAGGACCTGTTTGCTGTCTTGAGGAGCTGTTGCCAGGAGCAGAGGAAGCCCCTGAGCTGGAGGTGACACACACACACTGCCACGTAACTGCTTAATAACTGGGTGGCTCACAGGGGACTAACCCCTCCTTTTCTCTGCCCCACACAGTTGACAAATGGTTCTACTACCAGAAGAACTAAGTCCTGAGGATGGTGGTGAGACAGCTGTGTCCTTCCCACCGAGGAGCTGCCACACGCAGGAATAGACCAGAAAAATAGCTTCAGTGTCAGCAAGAAGACCTTGCCTGTAACTTTGCTGATTAGAATCCCATACCTAGCAGTGATGTGTCTGCTGAGGCCTAGTGGAGGCTGGAAGAAATAATTTATGAAATCCAAACACCCTACTTTGTGCACGGTCATGTGGTGTGCTCTGAGTCGTGACAGGAGATCCCTCACCTGGGGTGTGTATGGATGCTAGAAATAAAAAACTACTGAAATCCAGAGCTGTGGGGCTGCCTCTCTGTGGAAAACGCCAATCACTTGGTTTTAAAATGTTAAAAGTTTATAGTAATAAAATAGTTATAAAATTAGTAATATAATTAGATTAATAAAAAATTGGACAAGTAGGGCTTAGGACAATATGAGACAATAAAAAAAAGCAGTTACAGACAGTCTGGGTACCTCCTTCTGGGCAAAATAAGCCTGAAAAAGGCCCCACCTTAACAGAGGATTAACCCTTAAAAGTAACAGCCTGTTGCATATTCCTACACCTCATCCATGATGCATAAATTCCATTCAAACACAGGATTCTGTCTGGGCAGTGTCAGCTTCTTCCTCTGAATCCTGACTGAGCCTTCAGGGCTGAGTGAGGCAGGAAGAACTCGATAATGGAGCAATAAATTCTCTTTTCTGAAAGATTTAGGTGTCCTGTGGCTGCTATCTGGTGTGAGTCCTTTCTTTAAAAAAAGTATTTATATAGCACAGTTTCTATTTTAACATTATGTTATAACCTAAAACTGTATTTACCACACTACTTAAGAGAATTAATACAGCATCACTTTCTAACATAACACACATAATATTCATTTGAATATTTGCAAAACGCCAGTCACAAAATACGCATTTTTCACACTCCTTTCCCTCCCTGGAGCTGAGGAGGCACAAAATCACAGAACCACTGAGGCTGGAAAAGACCTCAGAGATGATGGAGTCCAGCCTGCGACCGCTTCCCACCTTGGTACCGAGAGCTTCGGGGCTGGTCACTGCCCAATCAGCGTCCCATCACCCTTTCCATGGATAAATCCCTGCTCGTGTCCAGCCGGGAGCTCCCCGCAGCAGCGGGACACCGCGTCCCTCCCGCCCGGGGCCGCTCTCGAACCCGCGGCCTCCCGGTGCCGCCCGCCGCAGCCCCCGGCGCGCGGGGCCAGCGGGGCCGGAAGCGGGCGGGGGCGCGCGCTGACGCGTTTCCGGCGGGGCGCTAGTGGCGGCCGCGGACGGGACTCGGTGGCGGCGGCGGCGGCGGCCCGGGGGCAGCCGGGGGTGAGCGGCGGTGGCGGCCGTGCGGGCCGGCCGGGCCCGGCGGGGCGCTCGGCGGGGCGGCGGGCGCCTGGCGGGCCCGGGAGAGGGGCGGCGGCGGCGCGGGGGGTGACACGCAGGCAGAGCGGGGGCGGGGCGGGGGCCAGGCCGCGCCGCCCGCCCTTGAGCCCGGTGCCCCTCAGCCCGGTGCCCCTCACCCCCTGTCTCCTCCACGCCCGTTCCCCTTCGCCCCCGCTCTCCCCGACCCCTCCCGTTCCCCGGGACCCCCGATCCCCGTCCCGGACCCCCTGCCCGCGGCTCCCTTTGGGCACCGACCCTTCGTAACTCGGGCTTTGGGGTTTGTCCCCCGCAGGCATTTTGTTTCCAGAGATGTCTTTCATCTTCGAATGGCTCTACAACGGCTTCAGCAGCGTCTTGCAGTTCCTAGGTAATGCCTCGGCAGCCCCGTCTGGGTGGGTTTGGCCTCTCCCGCTGCCGGCATCCCATAAAAGCCGGGGCTTGGGGGGTGAGCAGCAGCTCTGGCCAGTGCAGAGTCTGCTGAGGCAGCTCTGTATCGATAAAGGGGCTTTTGCACTGGTGCAGAGAAACTTTGGGAGTGTTTGGGGGCACTGGGCTCCCACTCAGGTGTTTCTTTTGCCCTTTGGAAGCCTGTCCAGCCCCAGGCAGAGGTGCTGCCCTGCCAGGGAGGGAGCCCCATCCTCCTCGTCCTCCTTTCAGAGTCCTGGATTCCAGTGGAACTCCTTGCTGGAGGATGGGGTGCTCATTCTCCTGATCCCCTCTTGAAGGGAGGATAAGAGGGATGGGGTGAGGAAAGGACCCGTTGGAAACCTTTGGGAGCTTTCCTGTGGCAGACATGACAAAAATCAATTTATGGCAAGAAAGCAGCTCACTGTTCCCTGCTTTGCACTTTTCCCTGGACAGCTCGCTGCTGTCTTTTATGAGTTTGTTCAATTTTCACATCTTTTGAGGGGACAGATTGATCCATAATGCTCTGCTGCACACTGTCCTCTGCTGCTAGGATGGAGGAAAGAATGGAACACTGACAGGAACAGGAGCTTAGGAAATGTCCATTGCTGTAAACATGCCTTGCAAAAAGCCTGTTTGAGCTGTGTGTGTGTGTTCCCTGCTGCCCCTGGAAGTGTGCACAGGTGGCAGCAGAGCTCTGGGAAAGGCCTTCCCCAAAAAAAAAGCAGCGTGGCATTCAGGGTGAGCCCGCTGGAGTTTTCCTCTTGCTTTGTTCCTTCTCCTGGCAGGTTTGTACAAGAAGTCTGGAAAGCTGGTGTTCCTGGGCTTGGATAATGCAGGGAAAACCACTCTGCTGCACATGCTCAAAGATGACAGGCTGGGTCAGCACGTCCCCACGCTACATCCCAGTAAGTGTCCCGGGAAAAGCCTCCTGGCGTGGCTTTGCCTCTGGAATTGTGGGGGCACAGTGGAGGAAGGAGCTCTGCCTGGGGGGTTTGAGGGTCTCAGAACTTGAGCCCCTCACTGTGGTTCCCCAAGCTGAAGTGGATCTGTATTTTCCTCTCTAGAAATGCCCAGCAACTGGTGTGGCTCAGTTAATAGAAAGGGAGGATTTTCCTAATGAAAAGCCTATTAAAGGATAATAATTGCCGGTTTAAAAGCTTCAGTGGGAAGCAGGAGAAATTATTTTCTGCCGCTCGTGATTTTGGGAAAGTGCTCCTGAATTCCACAGGAAGTTCAGGGAATTCCTTGTTAGAGGAGAGTGTGTGATACCCAAGAAATTCTGTCTGTCACAACTTCCTTGTTTTCCTGGATCCCACCTGTGTTTTCCATTCCAGCATCAGAGGAGCTGACAATTGCTGGAATGACCTTCACGACTTTTGATCTGGGTGGACATGAACAAGGTAAGGAAAAAGTGACCAAAAATTGATCCTGACGAGTGTCAGCAATTAGCAGTGCCTAATTATTTGTTGCCTGGATTTATTTATGGAACAACACGTGGAAGCAGCCTCCTGGCTGTAGGATTGCTTGGAAGGAAATGCTGCCAGTTCTTGCCCTGCTGCCTGAAGTATTTTTAGCTGTGGAGGACTCAGATATAATTTAGTTTGGATAATTGCTGGATTTTTATTTCAGCGCTTTTTAGAAGTTTTAAACGCAGGTGTTTTTGCCCTTTTATACACAAAACTATTGGAAGGAAGACAGCCTGGCTAAAAAGGCAGCTGTGGTTGCTGAGGTTTGGTGGATTTTTCCCTGTGTGGAGATTTCACAGGGCCGTGTTTGTCCCTTGTGTTTTCCAGCTCGCCGGGTCTGGAAGAACTACCTGCCTGCCATCAATGGGATTGTCTTCCTGGTGGACTGTGCAGATCACTCACGGCTTATGGAATCCAAAGTTGAGCTTAATGTAAATACACTTCCCTTCTTTCCCTCCTCCAACACCTCAGATCAGCTAAATTAGGAATAACAGCCATCTCTCCCCGAGCTGGAGGAGCCTGGATGTCCTTGCTCTGGGTTGGCCACTTGGGTTCAGGGGAGGCTCAGCTTGGGCAGCAGCAGGAATTTCTGCATGGAAAGGGTGCTCAGGCCTTGGCAGGGGCTGCCCAGGGAGCTTTGGAAGTGTCCAAGGAGGGGCTGGAGGTGGCACTCAGTGCTCTGGGCTGGGCACAGCTGGGACTCCATGGGCTGGCAGGGATTTTCCAGCCTCAGTGATCCTGTTGGTCTTCCAGAGGAGTTTGGAAGCCCCAGAAACGAGCCCTTGTTGGTCCCAGAGCTCAAACAAAACCATTTCCTTCAGGCAAAGACTCCTTTTTCCACCTCTCTGCTCAACTCTTGTTGGCTCTTGCACGCAGGCGTTGATGACAGACGAGACAATATCCAACGTGCCAATCCTTATCCTGGGAAACAAAATCGACAGACCAGAGGCCATCAGCGAGGAGAAACTGCGGGAGATCTTCGGGCTCTACGGACAGACCACAGGGAAGGTAGGGGCCATGCAGACCTTGCCTTGGCACAGGCAGGGAGAGCCTGCCTGCTTCCTTGCACACTGATCCAGTTGGGATTGATGGGAATTTGTCCATGAATTGGTCGAGGTGAATCAATGATAATAATAACAATGGTGTGCCTGAAGGGAGCCTAGGAGAGAGACACTGTTTAAAAGCCATGGAGTGGTGGGACAAGAGGGACTGGCTTCCCACTGCCAGAGGGCAGGTTCAAGATGGGAAATTGGGAAGAGATTCTTCCTGTGAGGGTGGGCAGGCCCAGGCACAGAGGCTGTGGCTGCCCCTGGATCCCTGAAAGTGTTCAAGGCCAGGTTGGATGGGGTTGGAGCACCCTGGGATAGTGGGACCAGGCAATGGGGTGGAATGAGGTGATCTTTAAGGTCCCTGCCCACCCAAACCTCTGATGCTGCCCTGAGGCTGCTGGGATTGTCGAAAATGCAGCGCACACAAAGGGCCTGCGAGAGGAGCTCCCCTGGATGGCTGTGGCTCACTGGGCACTTCCCCGAGGGCACCAGGGCTGCAGATGTGACTCCTGTTTGGATTTCCCAGGGAAATGTGCCACTGAAGGAGCTGAACGCGCGCCCCATGGAGGTGTTCATGTGCAGCGTGCTCAAGAGGCAAGGCTACGGCGAGGGCTTCCGCTGGCTATCGCAGTACATCGACTGACACCGGCACGGACACGAGAGTCAACTCCTCTGGACTGATCCTGTTCACTTCAGCTTCCTATGGACTTTTCTATTAGAACATGGAAGGCTTTCCTGGCGTTGTCCAAGAGACTCCTGGTTTCCAGCTGCCCCTATGGCACAGTGGTGACACCGCTCTTTTCCGCGCGGCGGGGAGGCAGCGCCGTCCCCGGGTTGTCCCTGCCAGTGGGGTGACAGCGGGGCTGCTCCAGCCTGGGAAGGCAAAACTCTGCACGCTGCAGTGTAACAGCTGAAAAAGAGAGCACGTCTCACCACTGTGGTTAATTGACTTCAAAAACAAACAAACAAAAAACCAGAAAAGGAAAAAAGCAATTATATTTTTTAAAGAAAGTGTTAATGTAAATGGCGTCCCTTCTAACTTTTTAGTTTAACGTTCATCTTGTTTAGTCCAGAGTCTGGTTTAGGGTTTTTTAAAAATATATTTAACGGTATTTAGGTATTTCACAAATTACTGAAGCAAGGTATCACGATATTAGAAGTCCTCAATAAACATAGCATTTGGGCTTGACTGAGCTGTAGGGTGGCTGTGCTGTGTCACGCTGACCGACGACGGCGAGCTGCCGTCGGGACTGAGGTGTGCAATCCCAGCTTCTTTAGTTTACAGGGATTTTTATTTTATTTTTTTCCTAGTTGGGGAGGAGCACCTGGTGCAGGTGTTGGGGGTGGTGTGCAGTGGGAAGGGGCTGCCCTCGGGCAGACCCTCCAGCGAGGCTCCTCTGGCCACGCCATCACAGCACGAACCATGGAGCTGTTTCGGTGGTTGTAGCATGGAAGTGTTTGACATTTGCATATCATGAGGCGATTAATGTAGACTAAACCGGTTTCTTTTATACTCTCAACGGACTTTTTTTTTGTCTGAAGTTTCATTGCTGTCTGGCACTCATTTTCAGTTCAATAAAGACATGTCTTTCTCCTCTGAAGGGGCAACGAGCCTCAGTCTGGCTTGGTGTTTGCTGGGCCTTGGGGCCATCAGAACACCAGCCACAGAGTTCCAGAAGCCTTTGGACAACACTCTCAGGCACAGGGTGGGATTCATGGGGCTGTCCTGTGCAGGGCCAGGAGCTGGACTCAATCCTTGTTGCTTCCAATCAGGATATTCGTTCAATGATTCCATGGTTCTGTGACCTGCATGGTGCAGCCAGAGAGGGAAACTGAGGCAGGATGGAAGAGCCGCTTGCCTCTGGGCTGGCCGGGCAGAGCTCATGGATTGCAGGGGCTTTGCTCTTGGTGTGATGAACCCACACCGAGCCCAGACAGCCAGGAAGGGGCTGGGGGGGAACTGGGGCAGGGGGGCTTCGGCTCTGACTCCTGGTATCGAGGGGGATTTTAGCTCTCCCAAAGGGATTCTCCCAGTCCCGGTACCTCTGCTAGAAATAAAGGTTTGGTACTCGTTCGTGTTGCGAGTGAGGCGGGAAGCGAGCGGGGCCGTGGAGTGTCCGGGCCGAGGGTCCCGGGGAAGGGGGGGGCCTGTGCCGATGTCCCGAGGGGCAGCGCTGGGCCCTGGGGGCCGAGGGGCGGCTGCGGGCCGCCGGTCCCGCTTTTCGCAGGGAAGCAGGGGCGGAGGGAGGGCTCCGAGGCAGGCATCCCTGATGTCCGGGCAGCGGGCCCGGGGTCGGCCCTGGCCCGGGGGTCCCGGGAAGCGGAGCCGGGCCGGGCCCCGCACCCCTGTGAGGGCCCCGTGGGGGCGTGTCCGCCACGTGCGCGCCCCGCCCCGGCCAATGGGGAGGGCGCGGCGCGGAGCCGCAGCCAATGGGCGCGCGGGGCGGGCCCGGGGGCGGGGCGCGGCCGTGGCGGTGATGGCGGCGGCGCCGCCGTGCTGCGCGGTGCGGGTGCGGGGCGCGGGCGGCAGCGGCGGCGATGGCGGCGGCAGCGGGCTGGTGCTGAGCCGCCGCCCCGCGCTGGTGCTCTGCCACGCCGCCGTCTTCGCCCCGTTCCTGCGCGCCGGCCCCGCCGCCTGGGCGCGGCCCGCCGCGCTGCCGCCCTCCGCGCTGCGGCCGTGCCCGCGGCTCAGCGTGGTGCTGCGCGGCGAGGCGGGCGGGCTGCGGGAGCTCGGGGCGCGGCTGCTGGCGCTGGTGCCGTGCGCGCCGTTCCGGCGGGCGCTGGAGCGCGGCCTCGGGCGGGCGGAGCGCTGGCGGTTCGGCGCCGAGGAGGAGGCGGCGGGCACGGACCCGCGGGCGCTGCCCTGGTTCGCCTGGCTGCGGGTGCCCGGGCTAGACGCGGCCGAGGGCGGCTGGGCGGCGCGGGCCAGCGCCGGCTGCCTGCGCAAGGGGCAGGCGCTGCTGGCCTGCGGGTCCCCCTTCGGAGACCTGTGCCCCGAGCTCTTCCTTAACACGCTGAGCCGGGGGGTGGTCAGCAACCTGGCGGGGGAGGAGAACGCGCTGGTGCTCACCGATGCCCGCTGCCTGCCCGGCACCGAGGGCGGCGCCGCCTTCGTGCCCTCGCCCGCCGGGCCGCGCGCGGTGGCCGTGATCGCCGCCTCGCTGTGCTGGAAGGGCGCCGAGTGGGTCGGGCTCACGCTGCTCTGCTCCCTCGCCGCCATCCTGCGCAGCAGCGCCGCTGTCCTGGGCGAAGCCGGGATCGCGGTGCCGCCGCTGCCGGCCTGGGTGGCCGCGGTGCCAGCGAGCGGCGGGCGGGACCCGCTGGGCTGGACGGCGCTGGTGGAGTGCGGGGCCACCTGGGGCTCCGGGGTGCTGCTGGCACCGAGGATGCTCCTCACCTGCCGGCACGTCGTGGAGGCCAGAGCCCCGCTCCGTGTGACACCGGCCGCCGGCCCCGGCCAGTGAGTGCGGCTGTGCCCCCCCGAACCTCAACCCCCCGACCGTGCGTGTCCCCCGCCGTGACATCTCGTTAACCGTGTCCTTAGGGATGCCGCCGTGCTCTGGGGACGCGTGGTGTTCGCCACCGAGGAGTCGTCCCCCTTCGACGTGGCCGTGGTGGAGCTGGAGGAGAGCGTGCCAGGCTTTGTCCCGCCGTGCCTGGCCAGCACCTTCCTCCCAGGTACGCACCGGAGGACGCGGGCTGTTGGGTGGGGGCTGCCTCGCCCCCTTGTCCCCACCAGCTGCCTCTCCCGTGCCAGGAGAAGAGGTGAGCGTGGTGGGCTTCGGGGCGCTGGGGCGGGCGTGCGGCCCCTCGGTGACAGCGGGGATCCTCTCGGCCGTGCTGGCGGTGGCCGGGCGCCCTGTCATGCTGCAAACCACCTGCGCCGTGCACGGCGGCTCCAGCGGCGGCCCCCTCGTCTCCTCCCGCGGCGGGTGCCTCATGGGTGAGCCAGGGCTGTCCCCGTGGGTGTCCCATGGGTGGCCCCCGGCCGGGCCCACTGACGTGCGTGTCGCTCCCTCCCCGCCAGGCATCGTGGCCAGCAACACGCGGGACACCGGTGCGGGGGCCACCTACCCCCACCTCAACTTCTGCATCCCCATCAGCGTCCTGCAGCCGCTCGTGGCGCGCTACCGCCGCACCGGCGACCCCGCCGCCTTCGCCGGGCTCAACCGGGCGGGTGACGGGGTGAGGGCGGCTTGGCAGCTCCAGCAGCGGCCAGGACCCCCCAGCAAGCTCTGATCCCCCTCCTGAGGGACTTGTGGCAGGGACCGAGGTGCCGGGGGTGGCGCTGCCATCCCCTCTTCAGCCCCGGTGCTGCGGGGCCGAAGCGCCTGCCCTGCACAGAGCCGGTGGGGCGCGGGCACCCCGGGGCAGGGGATATGGCACAGTGCCTTGGACAGCTGCTGACAGCCCCAAATGGGGAGGTTTGGGGTCTGTATGATTGTTTTATTTTCTCCCTGGGGCCATAAATGCTGTGAGTTGAGGCCCTGGTGTCCCGTGTGCTGAGTGGCTGCTGGGGGGTGGTGGAGGCCCTCGCCAGGGCCTGGGGTGGGTTCTGGGGGCAGGTTGGTCCTGTAAGGGACCCTCTGGGTCAGGGGTACGATTGGGTTGGGGTCTTGTTTGGGGTTGGGGTAAAGCATGGGGAGGGGGGGGGCAGTTCTGAGCCATTCCGTGGCTCTGGAAAAGGAAGGTTTGGGGTGATGGAGAGGGTCAGGAGCTGGCGAGGGCCATGTCCCTGGGGAGGGAGGCCATTCCAGCTTCATGGCAGCAGAGTGCAGGAGCCAAACCCGGGGCACTGACAGGGGGGCACCCCCAGCCCAACCTGCTCCCCAACCCGCTCACGGGGGGGCACAGCCCCACAGCACCCCCTCCCCAGGACGGGGCAGGCACGGGGGGTGCCGGGCAGGAACGGGCGGGCCAGTGTTTGACACAGCACGGGGTATTTATTTCACAGCCGCTACACAACGCCGGGGGCCGGGGCAGCCACGCAAGCACAACATGAGGGGGGATGCGGGGAGGAAGGGGGGGCAGCTTATCTATAAGGGGGTTTGGGTTTTTTTTTTTTTGTTTTTCCTCTTTTTTTTTCCCACTTTTATTAGCGCCATTTGCCCGGTTGAAGACCACGCAGCAGCACACTAGGCCTACAAGGCTCTACCCAAAAAAAAAAAAAAAAAAAAAAAAAAAAAGCTCAAATTCGCATAAGAGCGGCCCCCCCCAGCCCCGCGAGCGCCCCGTGTCCCCGTCCCACGCGGGACCGGAGGGGGCAGCACCCACCCCACGCCACACCGGCAGCGGGGGGGTCACGGGGACCCCCAGCTGGGGGGCTGCCTCCCGGCCGTGCCGCCCACCGGGCTCTCCTGCTCCTCTACCAGATGTAGCCGCCGTCGTCGCCCTCGCCTGCTTCGCCCTCCTCTTCCTCGCCTTCCTCGCCCGCCTCCTCCGGCTCCTTCTCCTCCTCGTCCTCCCAGCCCACGCTGCTCCCGAAGTCGCCTGAAAACCCCGTTGCTTCATCTGCAGGGGCGAGGGGCAGAGGCTCAGGGGTGGCCCCGCGCTGCAGCCCCGTCCCCCGGCGGGGCTCTGCCCGCAGCTCTCACCGCAGTCGGGGCTGCCGTGCCCGCGGGTTCCCGTCAGCTCGGCCCCGTGCTGGTCCACGCACCAGCACTCGCCGCCGCCCGGCTCGCACTGTGCCCGCCGGTAGTAGCCGTCCTCATCGCAGCTGGGGATGAAGGTGCCTGCAGGGAAGCCATGGCCCCCCACCCCCCCAAACACGTGCAGTGCCAGAGCCCCCAGGCAGGTCCCCGTCCTCATCCTCATCCCGGCCCGGCTGTGCAGGGCACTGCTGGGGAAAAGGGCCCAGGGCTGCCCCACTCACCCAGCTTTTTTTTGGTCGCTTCTTGGATCTGGATCTTCTCCAGCTCCCTCAGACAGGGCGGCTCTGCAGCAAGGCCACATGCTGCTCTTAGGGCAGGCAACCCCTCGCCTGACACATTGCGTGCCCCCAAACCCACAGCATTCGTCCCTGTGGTGTGCATCCCTCAGAACTCCACATCCCCCAGGGAGTGCAATCCCCCAGACCCCACAGCACATATTACCCATGGTGTGCATCCCCATGGTGTGCACCCACCCTGGAGTACATCCCCCAGCCCCACAGTGTGCATCCCCCATGGAGTACATCCCCCAGCCCCACAGTGTTCATCCCCCATGGAGTACATCCCCCAGCCCCACAGTGTGTATCCCCCTGACCCCATGGATAACATCCTCCAGCCCCACAGTGTGTATCCCCCTGGCCTGTGCTGTGCATGCCCCATGATGCACATCCCCCTTCACCCAAGCTGTGCTTCCCCATGACCCACAGCATGCATCCCTGCATGGTTTCCAGCCCCCCCAAACCCTGTGGTGCACCTCTCCCCCTAAAGCAAACATCCCAGAGCCACCCCAAACGCACAGCAAGGGATTGCCCATTACCCCAGGACATACATACTCCCATGATGTACATCCCCCATTGCCCAGTCCCACACCATGGGATGGATCCCCCACAGCCCCACGAGGTACAACCCCAGTCCCACAGCAGGGATTCCCCAATCCATGGCATGCATCCCCCAGGACACAGATCCCCCAGACCCACGGAGTGCATCCTCCTGACCCCACGGTGTCCATCCCCCGGCCCCTCGGCGCCGTGTCCCCCTGTCCTGACGCACTTTCCCTCCAGAAGCAGAAGCACCACTCGGGGGCGGAGACGCGGCCGTCCTTGGAGGTGTCGCAGGAGTTGAAGAAGGCGCGGATGCACACCTCGTACTTGTCCAGGTTGATGGCGGCCAGCTCGGCCGCCTCCAGGAACAGGTCCCCGCTGGTGTCCAGCCGGGCGAACATCCACCCCACCGCCTCCTTGCAGGCGGCCGCCACGCTCCTCTCCAGCGCTGCGGGGCAGGATGGAGCCCGTGGCTGCGCGGCCCCGATGGGGACAGCAGCCCCCGTGCCCTCCCCGTGTGGCAGGGAGCGGTACCGGAGGTGGGGCTGGCGGGGAGCCCCGCGGAGCCGTTCTGCTTGGCGTTCTCCCGCAGCAGCTGGAACCAGTCGCGCAGGCGGTCACCCAGGTCGGCCAGATCCTGCCCGGTGCACAGTTCTGGGGGGGGTCCAGCGGGGCAGCGTCAGGCCGGGCCGAGCTCGGGGACGCTCCCCCGGCGCCCTGCACCCCACTCACCTTGTTTGGTGTCGCCGGCGGGGCTGTGCGGGGTCGGGCAGGGACACTGCCCCTCGCACCGCACCGTCAGCTGCTTGCTGGCCAGGCACGCCTGCTGCTCCAGCTTGCACTGCGGGGCGGCAGCGGCACGTCGGCGGGGGGACACGGGGGCGCCCCGCGGCCCCGTCCCCGCGGCGGTGCCCCGTCCTTACCGCCGAGCTGTAGGTGTGGCCGTCGGAGCCGCAGACGGCGGCCAGCGGGGCGGCGTGGCAGGGCTTGCAGCCGCCGTGCGCCTTGGGGCCCAGCGGCTTGATCCTGCACGGGAGAGAGGGCGCTGAGCCCCCGCATGGGCACCCCTTGCTCCTGCCCGGCTCCTGCCCCGCTCCTACCTGTGCTCCAGCTTCTTGCGGCTGATGCACATGGCGCGCTGGTAGCCCTGCGCCACGCACACCTTGTGCCGGCTGCACTTCACCTTCTGGCAGGGGTCCTTGGTGGTGTCCAGGGCTGGGGGCAGAGAGGCGCTGGGGCGGGGGGGAAGCCCTGGGGGGAGCCCGGCAGCGCTGGCCGCCCGCCGGCCCGGCACAAAGCGCCATTCAGCCGCAGCTGGGCGGCCGCCCCGGCACCAGCTGCCGCTTCCCGGCTCGCAGCGAGCCCCGCACCGCTCCGAGAGGAAGGGAAAAGCCCGGGGGGTGCGAGGAGAGAGTGCGACCCCCCCTTCCTGCCATACTGGCTGGCACGGAGCCCACTGTGCTCCGTCCCAAACCCATCCCAGCGGTACCTTCATCCCCGGGCTGGTTGTCCTCCCAGCTCTTGATGTAGTCATCCTGCGAAGCGGGGAGAGCCTGCATGAGTGCAGGTGGCGGGGAAGGTGACACCGGGCCGGGCGTGCCATCCCCCGGCTTCTGCACCCCCCGCCGCACACAGCCCAGGGACGGGGAGCAGCCTCCCCCCACGAGCGGGGTGTCACCCCCTCGGTAGCCCCTCCAGGCTCACCTCCACCTCCTGGCACGGCAGCGAGACGGCCCAGCCGGCACCGACAAAAGAAAAAGAGAGAAGGAGAGTGCCCATGGTCAGCTCAGGGGCACCCAGAGCCCTGCTCCCGGCCCCAGCCCACAGTGACAGGCACCCTGTGCCAGCGGGGCACCCTGTGCCAGCGGGGCACCCCGACCTTCCAAAGCTCTCGCCACCAGCCCTGGGTATCACTGGCACCGACACCAACGTGCTCCCCATCTCTGGCTCTAGACCTGTAACCCTGGAGAGCCTCCACACAGGGTAAAGCCTTCCCCCATCAGCCAGCTGGGAAAGCCAGGGAATGGGGATGGAAATGGCATCGGGTGGAGGAAGGCCTCGGGAGCCCAGTGAGGAGCTCAGGGGATCCCCATGGTGCTGCCACAATGGTGAGCCCAGGAGGAGTGGGCCGAGCTGGATGTCGCAGCCTGGCGAGGCAGAACTGCTCCCACAGGACCCCGAAAGCATCCCGGGGGTGTGGGGGAGCAACAGGGACTCGCACCCTCCCGGCAGGCAGCATCACCCGCCCCACGGGATGCTCGGGGTGAGCTCTGCGCTAAGGCAGGAGCATCCCCGCCGCCCTGGGGTGGCAGCAGGAAGCAGCGGCACGGGAGGCAGCTCCGGAGGGGATGTCTCGCTCCAGCACGGCGGTGTTTGCACCGCAATCGATAGCCGCGCTCCCGTGCCGTGATTGGTAACACTGCGGCGCCCGGCAGCTCCCTGCGGCCGCCGGCCTCCTCCCCGTGCATCCCCCGGCCGGCGCTGCTCAGCGGAAAACCCCACAAATCCATGGATTTGCTTATTAATCCAAGCTAACCGCCAGCCGTGCCACGGCAGGGTGGGCCCCACGTGTGCTGGGGATGGGCATCTCCCCTCGGGCCGAGCCCCCCGGGATGCTCAGTGCCAGGGGGCACGTCCACAAGTGCTCCCTCCCCTCGAGCACCGCAGCCATCGAGGTACCCGGTGCTGGCGTTGGCCAGCGGGGCTGTTGTGGACAGGGGTCTCCAGGGGAGGAATTTACACCTCGGCACCCTCACCTGTGCTCTGCCCCCCAGATGGTTTATTCTGGGGGTGGTGCCCGTGTCCTGCCCTGCGGTGGGCACATCTCCCTTGCTGCCATCCATCCATCCATCCATCCATTCATCCATCCATCCATCCATCCATCCATCCATCCATCCATCCATCCATCCATCCATCCCCATCCATCCCTCCATCCCTCCATCCCTCCATCCCCTCCTCGCTGCCAAGGTGAACCCGAGCGTGCATCTGAACAAAGACCACAGGGGCTGGCTCGGGGTGTGCCCCCTCCCCGCCCGGCTGCTGCAGGTGCCCTGGGTCTCCCCAGGATAGGGCTGCAGCACCGTGTCCCCCACCCCGGAGGACACGAGCAGGTGTAAAACGAGCCCAGGAAAAAACCCCGACTGCCCCATAATATTTAGTGCTGCAGCTGAATGCCATCGAGGCTGCTCGCAAGGGCTGTGGAACAGCGAGGGGTGAGAGGATCCCGAGCCCGGTGTGCCAGCGCTCCTCCAGCAGCGCCTGCATCCTCATCCTCCCTGCCTGGCGTCCCCCACATCCCCAGGGGTCACCACCCCGCCGAGGCAGCGCCGGCCCCGGCTGCGGCACCGCGCGGGGCTCCGGAGGCGCCCCGAGGGCTCGGGGAGCGCAGTCCCGGGGGATGCTCGTGCCCTGCGCTGTCACCGGGGGTTTCAGGCCACGGCGCAGCCCCGCCACGGGCGGGCGGGCCCTGCCTGCACCCCCATGTGGGGCACGGGGAGAGGGTGCGAGGGACAGCACCCCCGGTCACCGGAGAGGGTCGCTTTGGCATCAAGCCCTGGCCACGGAGGCATTGGCATAAGCCACGCAGCTTTGGCGTCGGGCAGGGAGGCGGCGGCGCTGCCGGAGCCGGTGAGCATCCCCCGGGTACCGGGGCCGGCAGCCGCCCACGGCCGCGGCGGGATGCGGGCACCGCCGAGCATCCCCGGGCGCCCGCCATGGGGCCGAGGCCGGGGAGGGTCGCGCTGCGGCAGCCGCAGCGGCGGGCGGGGAGCGCGGGGAGCGCGGGGAGGGGGCTCCCGGTGCCCGGCAGCGCGTCCCGTCCCCCCCGCCCCGCTGCCGGCGCGGACTCACGTCTCGGAAGCGGTTCCAGTGCTTGATCCTGCCGCCGTACTGGGAGATGGACGAGAGCCACTGCTCGTCCTCCATGAAATTGCCGGGGCTCTCCCCCGCCGCGGCGAGCCCGGGGCCGGTGGCGGGGCCGGCGGCGGGCCCGGGGCCGGCGGCGGCGGCGGGCAGGAGCAGGGCCAGCAGGGCCAGCAGGGCGCGGCGCCCGCCGCAGCCCCGCATGCTGCCGCAGCGCCGGGGGGAGCGGGCGCGGTGCGGAGCGGTGCGGTGCGCACGGGGAGGCGCCGCCGGCGAGTGCGGCCGCGGGGCGGCACCGGGCGGCACCGGCGGGAGGGCCGGGGCGGGGCCTCCGCCGCGCCCGCCGCACCTGCGCGCCGACACCGGGGCGGGGGAGCCGCCGGCACGGCTCGGCACGGCTCGGCACGGCCGCAGCACCGGCCCCGCTTCCGTCACCGTCCTGCACCCTCGTCCTTGACCTGTCCCCGTCCCGCGTCCCTCATCGTGCGCCCCGCGTCTCCTGCCACACCCCCATGCTGAAGTTCTCGTCCTGCACTACTGATCCCCACCGCGTCCCCATCCTCCATCCCCTGACACACCCCCTTCCCGCATCCTCTATCCTGCATTCCTGGGCCTTATCCCGTCTCAATTCCACATCCCCCATCCTGCACCAAGTGCCGCACCCCCATCCTGCACCCCTCATCCCTGGTCCTTACCCAGTCCCCACCCTGCATTCCCCATCCCCATCACATACTGCATCCCCCATCCCGCAGCCTTGATCCCTACCCAGTCTCCATCCCACATCCAATGTCCTGCATCTCTGCCACGTTCCCATCCTGCATCCCTGCCACACCTCTGTCCTGCATCCCCCATCCTTCATCCAGCAGCCCTGGTCCCTGCCAGGTGCCCATCTCACATCCCCCATCCTGCATCCCCTGCCACATCCCCATCCAGCACCAGTCATCCCACATCCCTCATTCTTACCATGTATCCATCACACATCCCCCACTCCTTCCACATCCCCATCCTGCATTCCCAGTCCCATCCCCACCCCTATCCCACAGCCCCCTGTCCCTGGCACCTCCCATCCTCCAACCCCTCTCCCTGCAATGCCCATACTGTGGTCCCCTTTCCTTGGCCATCCCACCACAGCATTTTAGAGCCTCAGGGAAGATTCCCCCCCATGCCAAGGTTTTGCTTTTGGATTTTCCCCTCTTCTCAGCAGGGGGAAATCAGGGTAGGCAACAAGTGACAACTCACCCCAGCTGCAGCTCCTTCACAGCTTCAGCTGGGGATGCCACAGCACGCATCCAGCTTCTCCTCTCCCTGCCAGGATGCTCAGGATGGGAAGGAAAACTGCCAGCAAACCCCAGTGATGTCAGGCAAAAGATCAGAATCCTTAATTCTGCCTGGGGAAGGAGGTGTGAAATGAATTTTGCTGTGCCAGGCTAGAGCAGCGGGATAAGCTGCTTACCAGCAAAATTCAACCAGCTTCCCAAAGAATTGTCACTAAAACATGTTCACACAAGTGGGAAGGGGAGGAGTATGCTCCAATTGTCAAAAACCCGTGTTTGCCTCAACTTCTCATTGAGAGTTGTTAAAAACTCATCAGGCAGAAGCTTCCCAAGGTGCACCTCCCCTTTCCTGGTGGCTGCGTGAGCAGCTCCCGGGTCTGTTCCAAAGAGATTTGCCAAGTACCTCTTCAGGCTGGCGGAAAGATGACAGCAACTGGTGTTAAGTGCTCTCAGCACCTCCCTGTGAGTGCGTGCTGTGCTCTGCTCCCCGAGGGAGCCGTTTGGAAGGCGGCTTTTGGAGAGCACAGAGGCGTTCTGACGCCAAGGAAAGGGACACAAACAGCCCAATGGCTGTGGCTGGGTACAAGCAAGGGCACCCAGCAAAAGCACAGATGATTTGATTGCCTGACAGGCAGGCTTGAAAGCAGACAGGCAATTTGGTCTGGGAAACATAAACAGCAATACATTTGGAGGGAAAAAGAAAAGCAATCCCAATTCCTGAATGACTCCCACTGCTGTTTGTGCATGGCCAAACAGCCAGATCACTCCGGAGGGAGGAAATGGGGGGAAGGCCTCTTAGAAATGATCACTAGGACATGTCGGTTCTGCTGGAGCACCCCTATCCCTGGCTGAGACACTCTCCACCTCTACTACAGCATGATTCCACATCCATGGAAGCAACTAGGAATGGGCAGCAGCAGCACCTGTTTTGTTACAGAACACCCAAGCACCAGCACCTTCCATTTTCCAAAGCGTTCATCCTAGGGCAAGTCAAAATCCTGCGTCGCTATTTTTACCAAATGTGGAGATTTACAGGAAAAAAACAACTTTGTCTTGAGATCTCTGAAGGATTCACAATGGAATCAAAGAGCTTGGTGCTGCTTTTAATGGAGAAACCACCTACAAGGCATATGTTTTTTGACACGCTCCAAAACGGTCACTGGAAAGAGCTCTAACCGTCAGTGCTTTCTTATTATCATAGTTATGTGCTGTGCTGGAAGTTTAATTACAGAAACTATCAATGCAACAGGAGATAAACACTTTGCTTTTGAAGGGAATTAATTTATTTGGAGATCTACATCACACAGGCACGCTGCTGGAGATCCAAGCAATGCCTGACCTCAGTATCGTTAAATCGTGCTCCGGCAAAGCTCTCCTGGATTTTAAATACTTATTTTAAGAACAAACTTCCTTCTTCTGAAAAAAACCCCACATTTCAACACCGGTGATGCCCCAAAAGCCCCAGTTCTAGTCGTTTTCTTGGAAAAACAGCAATCCACAGACATCAAAGAGGCAACTTTGTGATGTTTTGGGGAAAGGAGGAGGAAGGCAACCCCGAAGAAGAAGGCAGTGGGAAAAGCTGCAGGGAAATGCCACGGTTCCCATGCTTTGGAGGAGTCACGAGGCATCCCAGCTTGGAGTTCCCAGTTCCCATCGAAGATTCATGTCCTATAAAACCTTTCACTGAGGAATCATGCACAGAGCAGACCCGCCATGGCACCCTCAAGAGAAGCACAGCTGCCCAGATGTGGCGTAGTAGCCAGAGGCATCCGAGGAGAACCTCTGGGAGAGACACACCGAGTCCAGCTGCACCTCCCCGAAGTGGAAGTTCTCAAAGAGCTGAAAGGAAGAAGAAAAAAAACACTTGAAGGGCACCAGGGGGATGGAGCCTGTAGCTGGCCCACGGCTCTCTCGCAGGAGCTGGCCCTGTCAAAAGCCTCTCGTCACAGACTGGTTTTGCCTTTAAACTAAAGTGTTCTTTAGGTTATTTTTCCCACTAAAGACTGCACTTGAACTCTTTTTATCTACAGCAGCAGCTGCTCAAACCTCCCCTGTTTTGCTGCCTGTGTCACTGAGGGAGCGTGGAGAGGCACCAGCCCCGGGTGGCTCTCGAGGTCACAGGCTCTGCAGCAGCAAGGTTTGAGGCCAGCAGGTTTGCACCAATCCAGGCCAAAGGATGCAGGACTTAACAGCTACAGCTCAGTCCTAATTCAAAGTAGCAGGCTGGAGGCACAGGGCTCCTCATCCCAGCACTGACCCCGCTTTGTTCAACAAATCCGTCTTTGTTCCGCAAAGACTTGAGTGCAAATTAAGCAAAGCAAGCCAGCTCCGGAGCCCAGGGGGTGTGTCCCTGCCCATTAATCCAACCCACCGAGCAGACCAAGAAAAATGACATCAGAATTCCTTACAAGAAGTTACTGCTGGAAAAGCGTCGTGGCATCCAAGCGCAAAGTGCTCCTCCCGTTCCATTAAGCAGCAGGAAATTGCTCTACCTGGGAACATCAGCTGTGCCTCAGGAAAAGCTTCTCGGTGGAGATGCTAATTTGGAAGCTCTGTTTAACAGGAGAGCTGTGAGTCACCGAGAACCTGAGCAGTGGCTTCTCCCCACCTCGGAGATCTCCAAAATGTCCATTCCATCTGTCTCCTATTCAATTCTCTATCTGTCCCTGCAGGCGTGGGCTCGAGACAGCTCCCCAGCCCCTCCTGCCCTTTACAGAAGGCAAGAAGGAAAGCCAACACATTAATCCTCCTGGAGCCAATGGTGCATCAATTCCTCCATAGAGGGACTGACTGAAATCCCAAATAACTACTTAGCATCTGAAAGGCTGCACTTCACCTCCTCCAAAGAGGCATTTGGCTCTGCCTGGCACTGATTTGGGCACAACTGCTCTTTTGTTGTTTGTCCCAAGAGTATTCTATACCCTTTTTTTCCAGAGGAGACCAGCTAGTTTTCTTTCAGGACAATTCCTGGGTTTGCTGTCGCTCCACAAAGGAAAAGAGCCATAGGGAAAGTGATTCCCTGCCCATCTTGGGGCAGAGCAAGAGACCCCGGGGCAGCAGCGTGGCCTCAAGGGACACTGTGAGTGGTGGCTCCACGGGGTCAGCGCCCTAAAGAAGAGCAGCCTGCAGAAAAGAAGCTGTGCTGAGGAAGCATCTCAAACCAGGAGAGGAGGAAAAGAGAGGAAGAGAAATGACGACAGCCACACAAACTCCATTTCATACAATTAAAGATTTATACAAGAAAGATTAATTATGTTCCCAAAAGCCTGCATCTTTCATGTTGGAGGACTTAGGATAAAATGTCTCATTAATAAGAGATGGCAGTAAAAAGGGGTTGGTCACCCTTCTCTTTGTTTTGGCTGACCTCAGAAGGAAGGATGGTTTCCTGCTCTCCAGGGCTGCCTGCAATGCTCTGCCACTGTGCCCACTCACCCCAAACCTTCACACCTGTCCTGTCACAGCGGCTGCTCACACTGTCACTCCTTCCCATCACAGAGCCCTCTCCACCCAGGAAAAACAGAAATCACCTCTCTCTTGACTCCTGGCAGAGGGAGTGGCAGGTGTGCTGGGAAGCAAGGAGCACCAGGGTTTGAAGAGGGCCCCCCAGTGCCTAAAGGGGCTCCAGGGGAGCTGGACAGGGACTTTGGACAAGGGCATGGAGTCATGGACAAAGAGGAATGGCTTCCCACTGCCTGAGCATGATTCAGATACTGGGAAGAAATTCCTCCCTGTGAGGTGGGCAGGCCCTGGCACAGGCTGCCCAGAGAAGCTGTGGCTGCCCCTGGATCCCTGGAAGTGTCCAAGGCCAGGTCAGGAGGGCCTTGGAGCACTCTGATCTAAGGTGTCCCTGCCCATGGCAATGGAACAAGGTGGACTTTAAGGTCCTTTCCAACACAAACCATTCCAGGATTCCATGAAGAAAACAAATTAAATGCTGGGATGTGCCAGACCCATCAGCAGTGCTAGAAGTCAAACCTTTCCACAAAATAACCCAAGGAAGAGTTTTGTTTATGCTGTTGCTGCACACCACAACCTGTTTTTCTTACTAAACACATGTACTTCAAAGCAAAAATTAGTTAATGAGACAAACCCTCCCCGAGCCCCTCTTACCTCACACAGCCTCAGGCATGTCACAGCAGAAGGATGACTGGGAAACCCCAGAAGACACTGCCCAGGTCAAGGGCCCTCCATTTGTACACTGCTAAAAGTGCAGCAAAGCCATTGTACCAAAGCACTTTGTATTCCCTTGGCTTTTTTAAGATTCACCACCTCCCGTGTGTTCGAGCAGCTGTGTGTTTCCCAGGGAGGAACGCTCCTAGAACTATTGATTTTTGGTAATGTGGCTGTACTTTCTGAGAGTAAACATGCTACAAGATTTAGAGGACAACCACAGACACTTTTTTCTGCTCTTGTTTCAGGCTGGCTTCTCACTGATGCTCCTTGTGCTTCCTGAGGCTTCCCATGACAGAAACCACCGGACTCCAGGCACGGAGATCACGGCACATCTGAGACCTGCCTCAGGCAGCGTGGAGAGAGGCCCCTCAAACATCATCCTCAACACCTCTGGAACATCAGGAATCCTCCAACACCTCTGGAACACCAGGAATCCTCCAACACCTCTGGAACACCAGGAAGTGGCTTCCCATCACGAAAGCATCCTCCACTCGAGTCCCTGGGGACTCGGGAAGAGATTGCAGAGAGCCAAGCCTCTGCTTTTGACTTTCACTTCTATTTATCTTGAGGAGAAGCCAAGCAGAGCCAAGAAAGATATTTATAACTCCCCCCTCTCCCCAGCCACCACGGAAACGCTCTGGTTTCGGAGGAGCCCTGGAGCAGAGCTGATGAAATGCCTCCTGGGAAAGCATCTCAGCGTTTCTTATTTCTGCACCAGGAAAGGAGGTACCTGGAGGTTGTTGCCCTTCAGAAGCAACCACTGATAACCCCAAGACTAGCTGACTCCCCTTCCCATCCTTCCCTATGGCTGCCAAGGGCCCACCTTTCCCTGAAAAGGCTGCAGGGAACCCAAGTAGATGGATCAGGAGCAGCCAGGAGGGAGGCAGGGGAGGAGAAATGCAATCACCCGCAGAGCCGTGTCATTTGATTGGAGTGGGACGTGAGGCTCAGCAAAAGCACAGTAATTCCATAAATCCAAACATGCCAAAGGATTTATGTCCTCGACGCCCAAGGAATAAATAAGAGGATGGAGGCTGGGATTTTTTTTTTTAAGTATTATAAATGAGAATGAACCTGATGGAGGTAAAGGTCAGCTTACAGAATCAACACCACACATGCAGTGCAAGCTACTAACTCCCATCAAGGGAATAGCACTTAGAGGACTAAGTGCCCTCCATCTCCCTGCTGCCTTCCCAAATTGAATTAGAATGGAATAAGGAAAGAGCACTGTTAACTTTTAACCCCAGACCCAGCACCTCCAAGCAAGCTCCAGGGATGTGCCCTGCCTTTCAGGCCACAGCCAAAGGTTTGGGCAATGCATCTCCCCTGGGGACAGAGCAGGTGCCTGCAGAGTGGCAGCTGCAGCAGCATCCAAGGATCTGTGGGGGGTGGCACAGACTACAGCCACACTGCCCTCCCCAAAAGCCATGAGCTCCCAAGAGAAGGAGAGAACTGGATGATGGATAACCCACTACTGCAGGCCCAAGTGCTCCTCTCTCTCCCTGTCCTGTCCCGGGGACGGGGTCCAAGGACACACCACTCAAGTCATGATGAAAGGCAGGCAGCCCTGTGGTAGCTCCCAGAAAGCAAGTTTTCCTCCACTTCTCCCCGCCAAAGTTGTTTATCCTGAGCCAGGAAAAGCCAGCAGCACCACTGTCATTTCTGACACCACATTTTCTCCCTTAAGACAATTCTGTTCAGATGCTGGAAACCCTTCTTCCTCTGAGGTCTGTTCCTCTCGATTACCACAAATTACCCAGCAGACCTCCCTTGGGATGAGACAACCATTTTCTGAAGGAAGACAAGAGGCTGAAGACTTGTTTTGGGAGAGAGAGAGAATCACACATCAAACCGCTCGCTCCTTGCAAACCTGAGCCAAAACTGCTTGTACAAACTTCAACCCCTAAACCACAACAACTTCCTTATCAAAGGCAGAGCAACAGTTCAAACCCAGGATGCCTCTCTGCCACATTTTCTTCCCCTTTTCAAGCCTGTGAAGTAAGTTTTGCTGAGGCAAGGAGGAGGATGCCTCCTCAATGAAGAAGTTAAAACAGGCGCCTAAATGATGTCGTGTTCCCAAGCGCGGGTGTTTGTCAAGCTGTCCTCCTCGGGGGGCTTCCCACAGACATCCCTCCTGGAATGAGCCAGCACCTCTGTGCTCCAGCCTGGCAACAACAGCAATAAATCACAGCTAATCCACACAAGGACAGCAGCGATGTGTTTCAGCTCTGGTTATGAAGAGCGGAGGTGCCAACGCAAACTGGGGCTTTTAAATCACCTGTCACGGGCTCAACAAGCATGAGAAATATGAATGGATTCGGCTGGAGGAGCACGGGGAAGTGGGAGGACAAAGTAAGTCCACGGAAGGGAAGGGAGTCAGAGGTATTTAAAACTTCCTTCACGTAATCTGTGGCTCGCACTCACACTGCCTTGGCCTGGATTTTGCCACTACCATCAGAATTATTGATCGGTTTTTAAAGCCTTACATCGTTTATAGTAGTGAGCCAAAAAAAAACCCACCCTGAATTAATGAAAAAGTCCAAGCAGCTCTGCTGAGAGCCTCAGAAATGCCGAGGGAGCAACAACTCACTGCGATGCCTGGCAATTAAAAACTCCCACTAACAAGCAGGGATACCATGGGATAAAACGGATGTGCACGCACACACACACACCCACACACACACACCTCTCCCTGGACTGCAGGGAGTTCTGCTGTGGACTCCAGCCCCAGAAAGCAGTGCCTGAGGGCTGGGCTATTACAGATCAACAGCACAAAACTGTCCCTGGCGACTCAGCGCTGCCATGTAATGTCATTAGCCTGTGACAATCCGCCTCACAAACCCCACTGCCCTCGGCAGGGAGCTGAGGGAGGGTCCTGTTTTCCATATCTGGAATGAACACAGAAATTAGCAACTTCAGAGAGGCTGGGAGGAAGAGGTTTGTAGCTCCAGGAGCTATGGACATGGATGAGCTCACTGTCATTCCCGCTGCGTGGTCCACGCTGAGGATGGGATGGCAGCAACCCCTCCTGTGCTGTTTCTCCTGGGTGGAAGATGTTTATCCACCCCAAGATCCCACCCAGGAAGGGTGTGAACAGCCTGAGCACCACTGGGCTGTGCCTCCATGGTAGAGCACGTGCAGGAGGACCACGCTGACAGACAACCCAGCACTGACAGCTCCAACAGGAGATTAAAGGGAGGCTTTGGAGGAGCTGGAGCCTTTACAGCCTCAGCTGCTCTGCACAGAGTGACAACGCTCACCAGCACAGCCCCAGCGCGTCCCCATCGGCAGCAGCGGTGAATGAGGGCACAGGCTCGGAAAGCCAGGAGCTTTCTGCTGGAAATCAGCATGTTATGGTGCTGTGACCCTCTCTGGGGAAGGAGAGGAACAAACAAAATGCCAGGCACCCGCTGACAAGCATGGAGAAAAATTAAACAGCTTTTCTGAAGAGGTGCCTCAACACAGAGCAACAAAACCTGTCTGTCTGCAGAATTTCTGTGCTCTCCCCTGGAAATCTTTCCACCTGGTAAGGGATGATATATTTGAATTAAAGTTTGTATAACACATCCACAGCTTGGGATGGAAAACACTGGAGAAGAGCAGAGAACAATCACCCTTCCAAATCATCTGGGCAAAGCACAAGGGCAGATCCCATGCCAGACACAGCAGGAAGGCACTGACTCCTCAGCAAATTCCTGGATTACTGATACCAGCACCAGGCAAAAAGGACTGATGGAGGAAATGGCAAAAACATGGAAAGATTAAAAATCTTAAAACATTAAATTCTGAAATGTGAATGTAACACCCAGAAATACTGATGGAATCTAAGAGAGTCCACTGAACTCCAGCAAACTCTGTCCATCTGATTTCCTCTGATTAACCTCCTTTGCTGCACAAAGCACAGCCTCCAATTCTGCTCTTGGGATCCCACCTACTTGTTTAACGCACCCCAGTCCTGCAGCCTCCCACACAGACCTGCCAGGACCTCTCCAGAAGGTTGTTATCTCCACACCTGTCACAGTTCCCAGGCTGCAGTATGTGTTGGCAGAGCTCCTTCTTCCTCATCCCAAAAAATTCACCAAACCCCATCCCAGCTGTGACCCAAACTCCCCCAATCCATGACAGACAAACCCCAAACCAAAGCCCCTGGTGGCTCCAGAAGATGAGGCACAACCAGGCAAATTGACAAAACCTGGGGAGTTTGTTAAATGAGTAGATTATTTTTCCTTCTATTTTTGACTTTCAAAATTTTCTGCAACAATTTGGTGCCAAAAAAGGAAATACCTGATTCCTGTGTTATTCACCCTGGACACCACTCCACCAATGATTATCTGTCAGAGGTTTAATTGTGCTTGGAAGCTTGCCAGCAATAATGCACGAGAAGCATAGGAAAAGCAGGCAGACATTCATCCAGAGAGGCAGCTCTTCCCAGCATTCCCAACCTCCTCCCCAAATTAGCAACTGCTTCCTTTCCATGGCTTTTTAAAGGATGGCTGGCTGGCCATCCAACATTTTCCAAGGCTGTTCAGGTGTTACAGTCTTGGAGAATGTTGTGCAGAGTCACAAGGGTGTAAGAGGAAGGACAGAGAGGGCAGTTGTCACCTGGGCTGTCCCCAGCAGCACCAGCCACAAGGCTGCAGATTGTTTTGTTCTGCAAGTGTGCAGCTGGCTCTGGAGTGTCTCTCCATCCCCAATATAGCATCCAGTCCTTCCACAAGGAACAGCCCTTCCCCTCTCCTTTTCTTCCAGCCTCTGGCAAGATTTAAAAGGCAGCAGCAGAGACCTTTTCACCTCATCTCCCTTAGGAAGAATAAAGCAGGCAGACTTCAGGAGGGAGAAAATCTTGTGTCATAGAAGTCCCAGTGGCCTCTCTCTTGGGAGATACCCAAGTCAGGGCTATCCCCTCTGTGACACAGGAAAATCCCTTACAATTATATCACTGGTGCAGTCCCTTGGAAACAACATAACCACCACCAACATAAGAAGCAGCAGCAAGTGCATGGGGAAAGATCCAAGGCACATGATGGGAGGTTTCTTTTTTATATTTTTATTTCCTGAGCCAAAGCAAATGCCACGTAAACGCCAAGAAGCTCTTGGTACGTTCACAGATGCCATCTCATGGGTGTTCTGCACACATTCCATGGAGGAATCATGAAGGGACAAACTGAAGAAAGAACCAGTGAAGGTCATCAGCTCCACCATCCTCTCCTTCTCCAAGGCACGAGGAACTAGGTGGTGGCAGATCCTGGATTAACACCTCTGCTCCCTCAAAACAATCAGGACCCCCTTCTCCCAGCTCCTCTAGAGCAGCGTTTCCTTATCCTCCCCTTTACAAAGATTTTCCTGATCTCTTGCTGCAATTTAAGCCCATTATTTATCACTTTATCATCCACTACTGGCAAAAGCACTTCTAAGCTTCAAGAGTTTTTCCTACATGCTGCTCTCCTTCCCTTTATTATCCTTGAAACAACTCTTTCAGCCCCAGCTTGCAGACATTTTCTACCCCTCCAATGATCTTACTGTTGTCCCCTGGGCTCTTTGCACCCATCCACGGTACCCAAAACTGAACAAATCCTTCAGCTAAGCATAGTCAGAGGTTTACTTTAAGGACATTTGCCTCTTTTTTTAATTTCCACGGGCTGACCCAGTCTGGTGCAGCCCCCCATAAGCCAAACCCTGGCCTGTTGGGCTGGTATCAAGGAACTTCTCCAGCCTACACCGGTGTCACAGCTCCCTCCTGGACCTGTCCTTGTTTGCAGCTGCCTGTTTGTTTCTGCCTGATTTCCCAACATTGTTTGGAGCTCTGTTCCCTCCTACTCACGTGTGCAACATCCCTGCCTCTCCCCAGCTGGGTTTCACCTGCAGAGCTCAGAGTGCATTTCACGCTGCCCTTAACACCCTCCTGACCTCCACGGGTGGGATGAGCATGAGGTTTCCAGCTCTGTGAATATGGAAGCAGCTGATCCTTCTGTGACTGCTGCCATGTGTAACTTCAGCTCTTGATAAAACTGGAGCAAAGCCACCCCAGCTGCCAGAGGGTGATGCAGCAGTGGGGAGGGTGACATTCAGCAATAGTCTAAATTAATCTGTCAGGATGGATTTTTTCAAACAGAACTGTTCAGGGCTGGGTGCAGGCCTTTGTTCAGCTGAGATCCCCTCCCTCCAGGATCCCCCCCTCCCCAAAAGCCAAATCTAGTGGTGCTCCTGCCACTTCCATGCTGCAAAACCTTTGCTTTAGCTCACAGTTTTGGGTCTGTTCCCCCCATCACAAATCCATGAAAATTCATGTGCTTCAGGAAATCAAACCCCAGTTGCTATGGTGAAAGGCACTCTGCAAACTAAGAAACAAATACAAGTGGGACATTTGGAGGTTACCAGATTTTTGCACGTCTTTCAGACAAGAATAAAAACCCTTTCAGCAAATTAAAGGCTCCGATAAGATCCCAGACCTACACCTCAAACGCGAAGGATTTGCAGTACAACTTAAGGAAATTAATAATCAAACACTGCATTTCTCCACAGAAGCCTCATCCCCGTGGCTCCTATTAGAGCAAATGCAGCAACAGTTTCTGAGAGCTGGGCTTTGCCTTTGCTGCAGGGATGGCAGGAGGCTCGGGAGGCACCCGGGAACACCGGGACACAGAGCTGCCGTCAGTGTGACCTCTCACTGTGCCCACCGAGCACCAAGAGGAGTCTAGCTACAGAGCCAGGAAATTAATTCAGACAGACACAGAAAATTATCCAGCAGAAGGGTCATGGCACCTTGGGGATGAACTGTCTACTTTTGCTAATCAGTGGGTCGGGGTTTTTTGCATTTAATGTGCTGGGTCCTTGCCTTCTATTAAGGCGCTGCTGTAATTCAACCCCTGCCAGCTCCACAGAGAAAAATTGTCCTCTTAAGATCAAAGAGGTGACACTGCCCTGGCTGGCTGGTGGCACAGCAGGGAGCTCAGGGAAGTGAGGAGGGGGGATGCTCACTGGATGGGAGGCAGAGGCGCCCACAGAACCTCCAAAAGGCTCAGCTGCTGGCCTGGGTGGGAGTGCAGAGGTGCAGGGGAAAGAGCATTCAGAGCTCTTTTCTCCACAAACCATCCTCCAGCTCTCACAACTCCTGCTAAAATTAGTCAGAGGGGTGTAGAGCACCTCTGAGAGAAAAAAAAAAGGCTTTTCCTTTTCTTGGTAAGGTCACCAAAGAGATCTCTGTCATGCAAAGGCAGCACAAACCTTCTGCACTGCGTTCTCCTCAGCGCTGTGGCTCAGCCTTCCCCCAAAACCTCCAACACTGCCTCCAAGGCCTGAACACTCCAACAAAGATATCTTCCCTCCTTTGTCTGCTCTGATTTTTCAAATGCCACTTCAGATTCCTGTTTCATCAAATGCAAATAACATGAATATGGCTTTTTCTCCTCCTGAAGAATATAATTCACAGGAAAGCATTTTCACAGCAATCCCAATTTAATCTCCTTTTTTTTTTCCCCGTGATTATACAAACTGATCTCCAGTCTCATCTGCTCAACTGTCACATCCTCCCATCCCACTGTTGCTCTAATTGCACACTGCTGAGCCCCCTCGATTGTTCTGGTACCTCTTGGTAATGGCAGGAATTCTCCCCTCTGCAAAGTGCCAGCACAGCCTTTCATTTCTGCTTTTGATTCTTCTGTAAAAACGAGGTGAGGAAAGCACTGGCTTACTTCTGAGATCCTGATGTTGCACCACAATCTCTTAGTCTCCCCTCACCTCAGTGGATTCTTTGTTTGGTATTTTTAACTCTAAACTTTCCAAGCAGCCACCTCCTGTTAGGTATTTGTTCCAGCTGTCAGTCCTACTCTGGATCTACATCTTTACCACCTTGCTGAGGGTAACAAGATGTTCTTACCCTTTCTGAACACCAGGCAGTCTTGATCCCCACCTAACGCCGGTTCTTTGGCTCTTTGATTCACCTCAGCTTAGAAATATATCAGGAATAGACTCAGCCTCCTTAAATCCACAAACAAAATTTACACAAAAGGCCTGGGTTCCAACTGCTGCAGAACACAAGACACACTCCTCATCTGCAAGTGGAGCTGGCTCTGCACACGTTCATTTGTTTAGAGCTTGGTGGGCTTGGGGTATTTTGAAGGGTCAGGGGTTTATTCAGGCCAAGGTTTTTCTTTTCCATTGCACCTCTCTCTGTGGCATTGCATCAAATGTTTTAAACTGGACTGCTGCATGCCACAGCCACCACCCTGCTCTTACCCAGCAGGACAGACATGCTGACAGGGAACACCACTGGCTCTCCAGAGTACCAGACAGTAAATGCACTTTTCCCCTGCTCCCAGTGGAAGCAGGTACTCAATACACTTTATGCAGACCTCAAAAGAGAAGGAACCTCATCAAATGATGCCTCATCTGACCTAGAAGCCCTCCCTGGGCACTCTTGCAGCCCTGCTGCTGGACCAGGGCACGGCAGCATGTGTCACCACCTTGGCTGATCCCATTCCCAGTCTTCCATCCCAGCTTAAAGTCTCCCCTAATGCCCTAAAGACATAAGATGTGCAGCTTTCTGCTGCTGTACCTCAGTAGCTGTTCCCTCAATATTTAATCTTGTAAGCTGTTAATGCACGGATCTGTGCTAAGCGGCAGAGTTCAGCTTTTTCTGCACTCAGAATTTGCTTCCTTCTTGTCTGAACGTGGCAAAGGCCATTCATTTACTTCTCAGACCTCAACTCAAGCCAAAATTCATTCCATTTTGACCCAGTGAGAGTCCAGGTGGTTTTCTTCCTTTCCCTTAAACGTGCAACAGAAATTTTTGGCCAGCCGGCCTTTTTGCGTTTCTTTTCCTTTTTATTTGTTCACTGCAGCCTTAGTTGGATTTTTTTCCCACTAAACAAAAACAAATAAAAGCCCGGAGGCAGCGCAGCCTCGTCTCTCCGGAGATGCCAGCAGCTGCCCTGGGTGCCTCGGTGCCAGCTGCAGCACAGGGAGCATGGCAGGGAGCTGCCAAGCCAGCATCTCCCCCAGGCCTGGCCCTGCCCGAGCTGCTGGGGTCTTTCAGCAGGGATTGCTGCCTCCTCCATCAGCTCTCCTGACTCTTTCCTGCCTCCTCCCTCCGCTCTCCTGACCGGAGAACAGTTTTGGTGCGTGGCTGGGATGTTCAAAGCCAGCCTAGAGGGAATACGTCCATGTCCATGAAGCATCCCCAGCTTTTTGGGACTAGACCAGAGAAGTGCAAAGCCAAAGCTCTGTTGGACACAAATCTCACACAGCCCCTTGGGCTCTCAGCTCCACCTGTGCCAGGAAACCTTTTTCAGGGATATTCTTCAAGACAGAAGTAATTTAAACTCCCAAACGCAAGTCATCCTACAGGATCTATTTTCTGAGCAGTGTGGGAAGGTACCGGCCTGCACAACCATTTATTAGCACAAATAGGAGTGTATGTTTAACTCTGTGGAACGGGTAGAACAAAGGATTATTAAATAAAAATTCTGATTAGTTCAGCTGAAAGCAAAATACCAGCTGGAGCCTGGTGTAGCGCAGGCATGTTATCAGCAAACATGTGCTGCCAGCGCATCTGCACACACACACACAAACACACAGACACACACAGACACACACCCCAGCTCTGACCATGGAACAGCAGAGCCACAGCACTCCCATCCTGTTCTGTGCCCCGACAGCTCCAGTCCTGCCCTGAGCCTTTGGCCCTACAGGGCGGCACAATGGAAGTGAGAGTGATGAAACCTGAGTTTTCCCACTTCCCCTCCTACCAGCAGCCATGCTTTGTTAGCGTTCCAAGTGGGAACACAGCCACTCAGCAGAGCTATCACGGAGTCCCACCGCCTGGAATCACATGCAGGGCACATGGCTCTCCCTCCCACCAGCCTGCCTAAGTGCAGCCATATTCATTAACAGCCCATCCTTTAGATCCTGGTGCAAAAGTTAATGAAGCCACTTTGTGAGAGGGCAGCCTCCCCAGCAGAAGATAAATAATGGATATACAAGCAGGCTGGGAGGGAGCTGGCGCATCCCTGCAAGGTCATGCTGGAATGCATCAGTGGCTCACTGAGGCTGGGCTCCTCCGGTAAGGAGCCTGGAGCTATTTATGACTCATGTAATTAATTAATGCCAACGGGCGTTCTGCTGCAGGCACGTGGGAGACCAAAGGGAAATACGAAGCGGGCAGGTTAGGAAATGTAGTGGAGGTGGGAGAGAAGGATGACATTTCTTGTGGCAAGACATGCTTTGAAGTAATTACCAGCAGTCCAAACAGCCAGCAGCTCTTTTGGCTACGTCAGTACAAAATCAATTAGGAGCCTTAAAAATGCATTGGGCTCATATTCCCGAGAGCATCAAGAATAAGAAGTAGCCTTGGAAGGAGAGCGGTTGCATTTCCAAGCACCGTGCACCGTAAGACCCTTCCCCAGATCCTCAGACCCCACAAACGGTGTGACCAGCAGAGGGAGCATCGTTAATACCGTCCCAATCACACACGGTTTGGGATGAGAGCAAGGAGGAAGACCCACAGTTTGATTTTATGTGTCTCTAAAGCCTGAGGACAAGTTCAACAGAAGCAGGAGAAAGAAGTGAAGGTGAATGTGGAGAAAGGGGAGTTCTGCAGGCACTCAGGGCTCCTGACACACCTCTCCCCCTTCCAGAGCTGCCTCTCCCAACACTGGGAGCTCTCCAAAACTGCAGATCACATCAAGAAAGGGACCAGGGCTGTGGCTTCCCTGCTCCAGCTTGCAATACTGCAGTCTCACACTGTACACTCAACATGTGGTGACGCTGAGTCATGACACCACGCTCGCACAGACCGTTTGAGGACAATGAGAGCTTAACCTAATTTTGTCCCTTTGTTTGTCCTCTGCACACAGATCAATCAGTTCCACTCCCTGCCTTCACATCCCCCTGCATCCAGTGCCTGATACATTATTAAGACTGTAAATACAAATAAAACTCACTCTTCCCCTCCTCTGGGAGGGCTCTAAAGTCCTTCTGGGTTGTCCAGCTCCCACCCAGCCTGCATCCTCTCTCACATATCTTCATTGTCAGAATATCTTCTTACCCTTCCCAAATGTACCCACGCATTGTCCTCGCTCCCCCTTATCAGAGCTGCCTGCAACAAATCCTCTCACACAATGGGGATTGCAGATTTGCTTACATGCTGGTGCTGTTTTCCATTTCTGCTCCTCTGTGCATGTCTTTTCTCTCTGGACACTTGCAGGGGTCAAGCAGCACAGCATCAGTCTGCCACAGCCATCTGGATGAGCAGCAGAGGCAGCCTGCAGCCCCAACCCTGGCTGGCAAAGCCTGGGAGTCTCCAGCATGCTCCCCTTTGAGCCTTACCCAACCTCCACAGTCTGGGGGTTCGTGTTTTCTAACCTCTGATCACTGCCAAAGCCCTCAGATCCTGGTGGGACTCCCTACCACTACCCAGTATTTTTCTGGAGCAAATCAATAGCAGAGATTAAAAACCAAAAAGGAAAGAGTATGTGAAATGAGAGTGGGGTTTAGTTTCATAAATATATATGAGTAGAACAAGAGCAACGAAGTGCTTCTTTCTGGTGGGCTGAGAATCAACTCGAGCCTGAGTCTCCAGGGTAAAACAGGAGCGAAGTAAACGACAACACGAACACCCACTTAGCGTTCGTGCTTCATATCCCTGCTCTGAGCCTCAGCAGCTTCAGGAATGCTCCTGTTAAATACTCCAGTGCTCCCAATTACCAGTGATCTGGACTGTTTATTTTCTAAACAGATTCCCCCCTCTCCCCACTCCCCCTCCCAAGCCCCAGGAGATCCCATAAGCCCAAGACAAAAGCAGTCTAGGAGAGGTGTTTCGACCTCTTCTGGCTATACAATATCCATAGCTGGCTCCATTTCCCTAATTGTTTCATACTGACCTTGAGGATATTTTGGCCATTAAATGACTCCCGCTCCTTGAAAGATGATTTACCAGGCATTGTGTTGTTTCGCTCTTCAGCTGTAGAGAGAAAAGCAACCAGCAGAATGAGCTTCAGATGGGAGAACTCTGTGTGCTGTACTTCACCCCCCACTCTGTCCCTCCCCAAAGTCAGCTGCCAGCTAATAAACCATCTTTGCCCAACTCTCAGTGCAAAAAAAAACCCACTTCCACTTGGATTTTAGGAGGAAAAGGGCTGGAACTGGTGCCTCTGTGGGGATCACCTCTGTTACCTGGAGGAAAGGCCCCAAATCACAGCTACTGCCATGGTGATTCTGTAGGGCTGACTGCTCAGTGCAGCACACCTGCTTCTCTCTGGCTCGTTTTCATCCCTCATCCTGCCATGGCAGGGTGTGAGACAGCACTTGCATGGCCTGGAACAGCCCCAGATCCCAGGCTGAGCATGCCAGCACAGCGCCAGGCGGGATGGGGACGGCCCCGACACAAACCTGCGCTGCCTGCACCCTACGTGTGCTGTGGATGCTTCTGTGGGGTGGGCACACAGCCACACACATACACAGACATTCAGAACAGCAACCCAGGCCTACAGCAGCTGCCAAAAGCCTCCATCTGAGATCCATTTCCCCAGAGCACGGTTGGGTTTTTATATAATCCCCAAGTACATGATCTGTGCCTTCCACAGCACCTCTGCCTCACTCAGTGAATATATTCAGTATTTCTTTTTCATCTCCATCATTAACCATGAAGTCCCCCTCACATCCAGCTTGCTGTTCAAATCCTGTATGGAATACAAAGAGACTTCTATGGCTGCCTGCGGAATGCTGGCGGAATGCTCTCCCCATTGTGTCTGCTTGCCTCTCGTGCCTCATGGGGCTGTGCAGAATATAGACTGAGGATGCCAGACCTAGCTGCCCATGTGCAGAGCCACATCAGCACTCTGGGGTCACATTTCCAGGGCTCTCAAACTGAGCCCTATCTTTACAGGGTTTCTGCACCCTGGGTGTGCTTGTTTGAGTTCAGCAGCAGTCAGAGCCAAAACCTGCCCAGAAGACAATGACACAAATCACCTGCTGTTATCACTGTCCCTGCAGAGATTCAGAGAGGCAACAACTAAAGAATTCCTGACACAACCTATTGCAGTGCCCAGGGGCCAGAGCACGCATGTTTGCACATGGAGAACCAGGCTGCAACACACTGCCCTCCCCAAGGATGATGCTTTTAGGGCTGCTTTATAAAGTAATGTGATCAGAGTGATGCTAGAGACAGCTCAGAGCAGACAATCTTTTGGCAGAGACAGCAGACGCCATACACTCAAGAACAGCTCACATTCAGCTTTGCATCACATTCATCTGTCTGCATCTGATTTAAGGAGAAAGACAATGGAATCACTTTCCTAAAGAAATGGGCAGTCTCTAAGTTAACCAAAGAGGATTATGTTTTCATCTTGTTTGAAGGTCAGCACAACACATGGAGTTGTTACCCAGTTTAAATTTAACACTGGGACACAGAGAGCCCAAGATCTCACCTCCATGACGAGTGGCTGAGGTCACCTGCTCTGTTCAGCCTGAAGGAGACTGAGGGGACACCTCATCAGAGTCTGCAGCTCCCTCACAAAGTGCAGGGCAGGAGCAGCTCTGATCTCTGTGACCAGGGACAGGACCCGGGGGCATTGCTGGAGCTGTGCCAGGGGAGGCTGGATATTGGGAAAAGGTTCCTTGCCCAGAGGGAACACTGACCAGGCTCCCCAGGAAATGGTCAGAGCTCCAGGAGTGTTTGGACAATCCTTCAGGCACAGGGTGGGATTGTTGGGGTGTCCTGGGCAGGGCCAGCAGTTGGGCTGGATGATCCCTTCCCTCTAAGGACATTCTATGATTCTACTTGAAAATATTTTTCCCTAGCCCAGATACTGTGAGTGCTACAGGGAGCCAAGGTTTTGAACCCATGACTTTTGTTCATTGCTTTATTTTCTTCTGGGTTTTATCTGCAGACATCTCCCCCCCAGCCCTGTAAGTAAGAAAAACCACACTGAAAAAGCAAACAAAAGCATCTGCTGAGAACAGGGACTACTCTGAATGCATTTAGCAGCAAGGATGAAGGCTCTGTACGTACTTGGATCTTTCCTGAAGAGAGTGTTCATGACTGTGGCATGCAGCTTCACCCTGTCCCACTCTTTAAGCATCAGGCCAGAGGCCACAAAGCGCTCCACCAGCTGATCAGCGAGCATCTGCAACCTGGGAAGCAAAGGGAAACAACAGGGCCACGTGAAACAAGGAGCCTCTGCAGCATCAGCTTTGGGCTTTTATGCCAGAAGGGCAGCAAGTGTGAAATGAAGTCTCTGCCTGCACACAGGAAAGGCAGCCAGTCCCTGATGGAAAGCGAGCAGAGGCATCAGCATTCAGCTCTAATGCAAAAAGTTCTGAGTGCTGCACAAAGCTTCCTCTGTGATTGCTTCTGCTGCAAATATTCCACGAGGAAGGGCAGATTTAGCACAGCAGAGAGCTCACTCACAGTGACAGATGTTACTGGGAGCTGAAGGATGCATCTTCCTACTGCCAGGAAACACAATGTGACTCTCCTTGCAAATGCTAAAATCTGCACACCCGCAGGGGCTTGGGCACCTTGGCTCCCAGAGGATGTGCTCAGGGACTGCTGCAGCCTGGCTCCTCTCTGCCCCAGATATCCAACCCAGCCCTGGGCTTGCTGTCTGGGAGAGCCCAGAACGTGGTGACAGGGCCACAAACCCTGCCAGTACATCCTGGTGAGCACTCCAGCTTTGGAGCTACTGAGCAAGCAAAATCCAAGGACTCATTCCCACCTTTGTGTCTGGCCTTGACTGTCAGGATCTGAGGGCAGACCCATCCTAGGACAGGCAGCAGGAGCAGGGATCAGAGCACTATGCTCATGTCTAAGGAGCTGAAGGAGCTTCCAGGCTGCTGCTGTGTCCAAAAAATTGCTGCAGTTGCCTGATTCTTACCAAAGGTGGAGAGGATATGCCAGAATGAGAGAATGAGAGCTTCCCATCTCTGAAAATAATGCCAGAGGGTATTCAGTCTGTGCAGAAGAATCTGAGCTTCTCCCAGCACGTCCCAGGGACTAGAAGCTTTCTGCTCTGAGGTCCCACCATGGTGTCTCAGCTGTGGCAGAGCATGGCCTGTCCCCAGAGCCTGGGGCTGCCACGCTCTGGATGCCAGCTCTGACCCCACTGCTGGTTTTGGGCTGCCCCTCACGGGCTGCCAGCCCCCATGTGACCACTTCAAGACTCTCAAACTACCAATTGTCACGGCTTTTTACTATTTTCTGGCTTTACTTCTGTGATTTTTAAAATTAGGCAATGACAAAGATTAAATGAATATCATTACAGACAATACTAAAACAAATTAACAGAGAATAGCTCAAGTGAAAATGGTGCTTTATTACGTTATAAAGTTAATCAAGGAAAGAAAACAAATTAGAATGAATTATAATGGAAATTATTTGCCATGTGGGAGGCATCAGAGCATGATCCCTCTTTCAGTCTGAGCCATTATATGTGCAGAAGGGCTTGCCAACCCCTAATTCTGTCTGCAGTTATGCAAGCTAAGTCAGGATAAATCAAATCTCCTGCTTTACAGCTTAAGCTGATCAAGATCATCCAAAGATCAGGAAGGAACTCCACCCCTCAGCCATGCCAGGAACTACACAGAGCTAACAGGACATCTTGCATGAGGCAGGAAGGCACACACCTCTCTCTAGCACAGGCTGCAGCACTCTGATCCAGCACAGGAAGCCACGTGGCTGCTGCTCTCCTCTGGTATTGGCCTTGCAGCTCAGAAACTGCTTCCCCATTTCCCTAAGCAAGGCACAGCAGGTTTCAGCAGCTTCAAGGAGCTGCTCAGCAATGACCTGTGTCACAGGCCAGAAAACAAAGCAGGGCTTTCTGGAGACACCACCATTTGTCCTCTCTTTATAATCACTGCTGGTCCAACACAGTCTCTGCTGGAATCTCAAAGGAAGGAAAAGCTGCTCTCCATCAACACAAAAATACTTTTTTTTTTTTCCTGCACAAAGCTAAGTATTTTTCTGGATGCTTGCTAATAGCTAAGGAACTATATAAGGGGAGAAGTGCCAGATGAATGGTATCAGGAGAAGGTGCTTCACCCAGATAGTCATGGGGCACTGAACAGGGAATTGTCACTGGCCCCAAGGCTGCCAGAGCTCCAGGAGCACTTGGACACCACTCTCAGGGACAGAGCGGTCTTGTTGGGGTGTCCTGGCCAGAGCAAGGTGCTGGACTTGATGACCCTGACTGCTTCCTTCCAACTCAGCCTGTTCTGTGATTCTGTGAATTACTCTGCAGGTGAGGGCAGGACCAGCCTGGGCCAAGGATTAAAATTTCAAATTGCTTGGCTTTCTCTGAGCCTGCTGCTATGCAAAAAGCAAAAGAGGTGCTGTGGAAGAGAAGCCTGGCAGTTTCCAGGTGCCAAGCAAAGCACAGGGTCTGATTTTGTTAAAAACCTCAGCTAACAGACCTCTGTGAAGGACAGTGGAGACATCAGTCCTTTCTTGGGAGGTGGGGAATGCTGTTTTCAGTTTCAAGGCCAGGTGGATTTGAAGACCTCACTTTTCTCCCCTGCCCAAAGCAGCTCTGCCAGCCCTGATGCACATCAGCACTTTCTCCAGCATTATGCCCAAGTGTGTTCTCATCACAGAGGGCACAGCTGGCATCTCAAACAGAGCAGGGTGCAAGTACCAACAATTCCAGCTGTCCCCAGAGGCAGGCAGACATCACTGTCAATTCAGGCCCTGCTTATGCTCTACAGGATTCCTCTCCCAGCTCCTCAGGCCGCAGATTTATTTTCAGATACAACCAGACTGGCAAGCATTGCACCTCAGAGAGAGCCAGAGCTTGGTGACTCAGGAGAAGAGGCCCAGAGCTGGTATTTTAGATTCTCTCTACAACAAAACCCACCAAAGGACATTTGGGTCACGCAGTGTGTCTGTCTCCACCTCATCTTTCCAAGTGCTTCTGCTCTTTCTCCCTGTGCTCTGGCTCCTGGCTGATCTCTGCCTTGCCCTGGCTCCCCACCTGCCCCATTTGTTTTTATCTCACCTCTTCCAGGGTAGGACAGACTTCAAAGTGGAAGAGCCAAGAAAAGACTTCAATTCCTACTGCCTCTCAGCAGTTCTTGCATTTTTCATTTTCCCCCTCATTTCCTTATCCCACTTCCGATCTCTGACTTCAACACAGCCTCTAAAGTGTGGTTTAAAGCAGGCCCCCCTCACCATCTCCTCAGCCCTCAGGGAAAGGATATGCCAGAACACATCCCTTCTTCCCTGAGCCAGTCCCTGCTCACAGCCTCCCTCCTCCAGCTGCACTGCCCATGCTCCTCTGCTAGCTCCTGCTGTCCTCTGGCAATGGGAACAGACAACAAAAGGGCAGTGCTGTCAGGCAGAAAAGGCTGAGGCTCAGAGACAGCAGGTAAAGCTCTTTTGGCTACTCCCCTTCCCTATTTCTGGCAACCAGGAGCACTGAGTACAAGAGCTCTTATGTTAATCACAGAATCTACAGTGGTTTGGGTTGGAAGAGGTGTTAAAGATCAGCTGCTTCCAAACCCTGCCATGGGCAGAGGCACCTTCCACTAGACCAGGGTGCTCCAAGCCCTACCTGCGTTTCCTCAGTCTGCCAGAAAGCACCAAGAGAAAAGATGGTGCTGCCACTGGTGACGTAGTCCTTGTCAAAAACAAGATGAAGGAAAGTTGTCCAGACACTGCCACATCCTGGGCAGGGCTGTTTGCAGAGCTGAAGCCATCAGCCACAGTGGTGAGCAGCACAAACCCAGAGCTGACACCAACCAGGCTTCAAGATCCTGCAGCAGCAGCTCCAAAAGACATTTCACACCCAGCACCCATCCAGGCTGCTGCAGACACACAAACCAGCTCTGCAATCAGCTCATGCTCTTCTGAGGACCTTCTGGGCTAACTGGGTTTTAAGAATAATTAAGTGCTGCAGAATAGAACACACCAGGCTGTCCAGATTAATCTGGACTGCAGGTTGGGAACTAGACAGTAGAGGCCAAATCATCCTGCCTTCTAAGTCATCTCAGGAGTATCTCCTTGGCCATCTTATCCCTGTGTGAGCTGTGACTCCATCACTCACCCTGACAGACTGCTGCAGAAACAAACAACATCCTTCAGCTGCAGTGACTGAGTTAAAGAGCAAACACATCACTGCCTTAACTGCTTCAGGAAGCAAGGATGACTTCATCTTGGTGACTCTGCTGGCCTGAGGACTGCCAGGAACACCCACCAGCTCCAGAGGGTTTCCCTGGCACTCTGGGGAGGAATGGAAGACAGGAGCACGGGGAACTCACCTGTCTGAGCCATCCTTCATGTGGACTTTGGCATAAAGGACATCTGTCATGGCAGGGTCATCGTTCATGTACTCCACTCCTGCCACCACCACCGTCAGGGGCTGGCCTCCAGTAATTTGGCTAAAACCCAAGAAATCCATAATGTTAAAAAGTAAAACATCACACCAGCTCTTGAAATGCAACACATAGTGCTCCTTGTGCACATACCAAATATTTGGGTTTACTATGGGAATGAGATTAGATACTCTTTTTGCCACAGTGAGACACAAATCTGATGTTAAGTGGGACTTAAATGTTACACAGAGCCTATGGGGCAGTGAACTCCACTCAGGAGTTCTTCTCTGTCCCTATTTTTCAGCTTGTTAGCACTGCAAAAACCTAAACTCAAAAAGTCTCACTAATTCCTAAAACTCAAAAGCCTATGGCTGCTACTGCCTTATCACTCCAAGTGGTAAAATAATTTGAGTTCATACATTTGGTGTTTCAGACACACATTAAATCAACTTGTCAGTGCTCACAGGCCAGGCCAACGTGGAGATCTCCATCCACATGTCAGAAAACCCAGCAGAAGGAAATGGTTCAAGCTCTCATTCCAGAGAGGCTCCTGCCTCCCTCTGAAAAGACCAACCATAAAGTCTCTGATTTTTGCTGGGAAAGGTACTTGATACAGAACACAGCTCTGAGTGCAACATCCAGCCAGTCAACAGAGCTGGTCTGAAATCAGCTCCAGCTCTTCATGCAGGATATAATATGCACTCCCACACCTGCAAATGGCCTGTAGAGCGTACTGCTTCCCAACACTCTGTCTCCTTGCCTTTGCCAGCAGACAAACCTGGGGAGGCTGGTGCCACAGCCAGTGCTCCCTGTGAGTAAGTGATGCCTTGTTTAACACCCAGGGCTTGTGGAAAGAACAGGGAGTGTCTGGGCAGGCAGATGTAACAAACACAAGTTAACAAGGTGAATGTGACTTTGCTCTGACCTTGCTCACTCCTGTTCAGCTTTTGAGGTTCTCAGCAAAGATTCCCAAGTGAAATAAGCAGAGTGATTTCCCTTCCAGTATAGTTACTGGGAGGGAAACAGCACAAATGTACTATTATGGACACTAAATTAACAGCACTAAAGGTCACATATTCTAAAAAGGGTCAAAATGGTCACAGCTACCTTCAGAGGGCACTGCCTGCACTTTAGAAAAGGAAACGAAAGCTAATGAAGGTTTATGTAGGTGGAAGGGAGCCTAATTAATTTTCCAAGTATATTTACTTGGGTGTGGAAGGGGAAATAAACTAAAGGTTACCTTCAAGTGTTGATTCCCCCTTCACTAAAGGAAACAGGGAGCAATGATTTTCTCGGCATCAGTTCAATCCACTTATGTGGAAGCTGGCACTTTCCAAATATTGCATTCAGAGCCTCCCCCTGGAAACACACTTGCATTTCTGTTCAACAGCTGAACTGAAGCCATCCTTTTAAAGGCAGAGGTATGAATTCTGGCCATGCATTAATTCCCACAGATATTAGCTGGCACAGCGTGGCCAATTCTTCATGCACTGAGGCAGCAAATAAATGAATGCGAAGGATCCGTGCTCTGTGTGCAAAGGCTTTGCAGAAATAAATAAATAAACCACCCCCTCAGGCCATCTTCAATTACTAAGCTGACCAGAGATAAGCTAATTAAGGTGTCACTGGAGCACATTTGCAGCCAAAGCCCCAACATCTGCAGCTGGGTGTTAACAGGCAGCGAGGCAGCCGTGCTCCCAGAGCAGCACGGATGCTTTCAGGCTGATCACTCACAGGGCTCCTGATGGCTCCCCTCGCCCAGGAATGTGTGTCAAGGACACCTCAGCATCTGCTCTGAGGCAGGAGGGAGGTGCCAGAGCCAGAGCCCACTGCAGGCAGCGTGCAAAGGTAAGGGAGCTCAGCCCTCCCTCTGCTGCAGGCAGGGGACAGCGACAAAAACTGCTCAGGCACAAAGAACAGAGATGCACGTGAGGAAGGGAAGTGAGCAGAGCAGGTTTTCAGGGAATGCTGAGGGTCTGAGCTGAGCTACAGATGCTGTAAGGCTCTCTATGGCTACTCAGTGATTTCTACTGCTCCATTTGAAACATTTCTAAATGTTTCAAAACATTTCTAAATTGTTCTAAATTTCTAGAGTTGAGAGAAGACTACTGAGCTGCTCTTCTCTTCACTGTTCCTTGTCAAGACAGAGTGCTGCTTTCCCCACTCTCCAGGCCTTGGTGATGACACCCCTCTCCCACCACTTACTCCACAAAGTCCTCTTTGCACTGCTGCAGGAGGTCACAGGCTCTCTGGATCTCTTGTTCGTTCAGGAGCACCAGCGTCCCGATAGTCAGGTGAAGCTTTGCAGGGTTCTGGAACAGGCTGCTGCTGACCCCGTGATCCTACAAATCAATCCATCACATAGAGGTGTCTTACCTCATCCACACACACCCTGCTCCATCACAGGGATAAACACTACAGAGAGCAGGTACCAAGCCACTGGCATCAATCCCTTTATCTCTGGTTGGGTTGGTAACGACTTGAAGTTGAAAATGTCCCAGGCTTTGTGAAGAAGCACTGGCAGATGAGCTGCAATCCCACCACAGCTCCCTGCCTGCTCTTCCATCAGAGCTGCTCAACAGCAGCCTGGAAGATCAGGACAGCAGGCTGCAACTTGGTACCCAGGACCTGCAACACTCACTTGTATGGGGATTTTTGGGAGGAGACTTCCACAGCTGTCGATGCAGCATCAGCTACCAGCAATGAACTCAACACAAGCCAGCTCAGATTTAAAACTTCAATCCATTTCTTGTGCAATAAAGCTGAGACCAGCTGTAGTGACAAGCTCTAAATGGTCTCTAAATCCTGTCTAAACACAGGCTGCACCTCACAACAGAAGCACAGCTAATACCAGCTCTGATAATTATACTTTTCTTCTTCCCATACACCCTATAGTTTGCTGAGGTGAATTAAGTTTAAATTCCCTTTATAAGAAGAGCTGTGTGTTGTTGCTGGGGAGGAACTGCTCCCAGGTGGAGCAGTGGTTACATCCAGCTTTAAGAAACGTGCAATTCTGTTCTAGGATACTTATAAAAATACCTCAAGGATGGTTAACACACCCATATTAAAACAATTATTTCCACTTAGTGGCCGCTTCCCATCAGCGCATTAAATAACCTCCAATTTTAACTCCAGAAGAAGCCAACTGCCAGGCCATGGAAGCCTTTCTGCATCTGAAAAGAGTGCACCAGCTGAGAACAATAGCTTTGAACTTTCTGCTGTGCTCCAGAGTTTGAAATAAAACCTTTCAGACGTTTAAATGCTGCAGTATCTCAGCCTGTCAAGAGTTTCATACCCCACATCTCGCTCAGCATTTTTCATGCCTAATGATCACATGCAGACCCTTCCTTAGAGCACAGCTCATGGGATGGACTAGGGACAAGGCAGGCTGCAAAACAGAGGCCAGGGGCTTGCTCCAGCAGCCACAGCCTGGCAAGGAACAGAGACGGCCCCATCTCACTTCTTCCTACCTTCCCCTTCCTGCAGTAAAAGCTTTGTGGTTTCCTTTAATTCATGCTGCTGTTCACATGCATGACAGGACATGATTTCTCTCTGTCAGCCTTTTTTCTCCCGTGATATCTGCAGTCAGAGAATATTTGGCCCTTCACAAAACAACAGCTTGGGTAACAGAACCTGGGAGAAGGTTTGATTTAACCTTGCCACAGACAAACAGAGTGTACAGATGAGGTACAGTAACACAGCCCTTTGCAGCTCAGAAAGCCAAAGCCCTGCCCTCATTTTCTGCCCCAGCACAGTTTGTGTTGTAAACATGACCCTGCCCCAAAAGCAGCATTTCCCCTGAGGTTTTCAACACCTGAGTGTGGGCTGAGCTGACAAATGATGGCACATCACCTCCACGAGCCACACTACTGCTGCTGGGGAGTTCAGCAGGGAAGAGCAGTGCACACTGAGCAGGCCCAGACCTAGATAATCCTCCTGCTTTACTCCCTAGTATTTCAGGCAGCTCCTCAAAACCCTGCTTACACTCCCTACTCTTTCACAGGCCAGCAGATCCCACTTCTCCCACACATAAAATAGATGCTGCGTCAGAGCTGGCTCCCCCTGGAGCAGCCAGCGTTCCTGGGGGTGTCTCAGCAGCTCTTCCTGGCTGGATGCTGCTCACCAGGATGCAAAAAAACTGGAACTCAATTACTCTAATCCCAGATCATGATGTGTGATCAGCAATCACTAAGTCACCTCAGGGGAACCTGCCCTATTGTCTCTACAAAAATTTACTGCTCAAACCTGGGCTCTTTAGGATGTATTGAGAGGCAGGAAGAATAATCCCTTTATGCACTATCCATATGGGATGACTGTCCTTTTCAGCTCATGCCTCTCCCTAACACGGCCCTGTCATGGTCAAAAAAACCCAACTCATTTCCACTCAGTCATTTTTTCTCCCTCCTGCTACCAAAGACCTCTACCTCTGCTCTCCTTCTTTAGAAGGGACACAGAAAGGGTTTTATCTGGGGTCTCCAACTCCTTGCAAAGCCCAAGCACGTTGTCCCTCCAAATGTAAGACCCTGTAGTAGGGAAACCCTAAATTACAACACACTTCAGCCCAGGGATCAAGCTCCTTAGCTCTTCCACGCTGGCCCTGCCCTCTCTACTGTTTTAAGAGTTCCCAATGTTTGCAGACAGATTTATGTTTTTCAGGTTTTTTTTCCTTAAGAGCAGGATGCTGCATGCCAGCTTTGTGCCCTGTGCCACCCTGATGCACAAACAAAGGAGTGAGCAGGAAAACAGTATTTGCACAGGATTGACTGAAGAGCTACAGGCTCAAAAACCCCTCCCACTTTCTGTCCCTTCCACTCTGAGATAAAACACCTCATTAGCAACGTTTGGTATTTACAGGTTGCCATATATGACAGCAATCATGTTTCTTTTCCCTGCTACAGCTGCAGCTTGTTCAGTCTGCAAACGCTGCCCAGCTCTCCAAGACCCAACTGTGATTTTTCACAGCAATGTTTCTGCAAAGTCTCTTCCCTTTTCCACCTGCATGCTCAGACAGACATCTCAGCTCTCCTCACTCTGACACCTACACCACTGTGGGAGAGAGGAGACTTCCAAGGTCATCCAGTCATCCAGACCTTCCACTGCACCAATCAGTGATGAGCCTGTCCAGGTGAGCCACCTCCCCATATTTACATTAAATTAACCTAAAAGAACCTCCCCTCAGCCCTGCTTCATTTCCCTGCCAGCCCTGACTGTGCAGCATGAACAACACCTGAAGCGTTCTGTATTTCAGCACAAGGTTTATCTTCTAAAAGCATTTAAAGACACACACAGAAAAAACTTAGAAAGCATATACCTACCAACAAAATGCTATAAAATACAAATGAATGGTTGTCATGGTAACTGCTTCAGAGAGAAACAGAGTCCCTCACAAATGCTCAATGGCCAAAAGAGATTCTCACACACACAACATACACACACACACCTGCTCCTTTCCCTTCCTTGCCATTACTATCCCTCATTCAAAGGCTAAGGTTCACCTCATTCTGTGATGTTTTGCACCAGGTAGAGAAACACCCCACTTCTGTCACTGAAACCCATTCAGATTTCCTCAAGTATTCCAAGAAATCCCATTGCTTTGGACAAATCTATAAGCTTTTTTATTGCTCTGTGAGGCGCAGTTTTGAATTACTGTTTTTCATTACTGATGTGCTTTCTAGCAGACCCTGCTGTGAGATAAAGTGGTATTAGAGTGGCATTACTGGCTGGAGGAGTGATTGAGAGAGGCACAGGGCTGCACTGCACTCCTCCAACTAACAGGAAGCAATAAATATATCTAGAAACCCTTCTGCTAATACCAGGAGAAGAAAGGGCATAAAAATAAAGCACTATATATTCCTAAGCTGAGCATATGCAACCCCTGAATACCTGTTACTGACTGAGTTGTACATTTCAAACTGAAAATTGAAACTCTAGAGCTGGTGTAAGCAGTGCCACGAACATTTCAGGCCCTTACAGGATTTGGAGCTGTCCAGACACAGAACAAAAACTGCAGGACAGACAGAAGGACAGGCAGGAGGAGGAAAGATGAACATGGCCAGTACTTGGTCCTTGCACTTCTCTGACCAAGGCTGGATTGCTGCAGTTTTCTGAGACAAGGAGCATGTGAAGGTTTGCAGGCAGCTCCTTCCAAATGTGACTGACAGCACTTGAGGAATGCACAGAGTCTGTGAACCTGTTTTTAAGAGATGGCAGACAACCCCCCTCCCTGCAGAGATGCAAACCCACATTTAAGAGTAAACAAGAGAGAAACAATGTGACAGACAAGACCAGGAGGGCTTTGGAGAGCAAGCAGCATCACCAGTGCAGGAGGGCTGCAGAGATGCAACCCACCAAGGAGGCAGGAAAAATGAGTGTTCTGCAGGGAGAAGGGCTGGTCCTGGGTGAGTCTGTTGTGCTGCAGCACTAAAAACACTGGAGGAGAGCACAAACAACAGCATTGCCAGCAAAGGTGGATAAAACACACATCTTAGAAACTGAAAGGACTTAGAAAGGTCCTTGGAAGACTCATCCAACACCAGAGCAGCCAGAAGCCAGCAGGTGGTATGGGATAGACTGAGGTTACTGCAGCAGGCAAGGCCATAGGGAGAGAGCACAGAGATCCACAGGACCTGCTGGCAGACAGCTAGAGGAGGAGGAGGAGGATCAAATACATGGAGTCCAGGATGCCAAGCCTTCAGGCAGAGCAGTGCCAGATCCCCAGGAAGGTCAGGTGAAAGGGCTGCAGCAGCCATTAGCCCAGGCAGAAGGAGATAAAGGGCGAGAGAAAGCCCATGCTGAAAAAACAGCCTCACTCCAGAGCCAATGGCACAAGCAGCCCCTACAGAGCCCTGTGCAGGTCACCAGCCCTCAAAGAGCTGCCTCTCTCACTGTACCAGAGCCCTGTGCAGGCCACCAGCCCCTCAAAGAGCTGCCTCTCTCACTGTACCTTGGTGTGTCCCACACAAGGACTGGAAGCAGAAACCAACAGAGGGAGCCAGGCCATCATTGATGCCAGCCCCAGGTCCCAACTCTCTGTCCAGTCTACACCTTCCCAGGCTAATGTTTCCATCCCCCTGCCTGCAGGGCATTCCTTTAATCAAGGTGAGCTTTAATAAAGGTAGTGCTGCTGGCTAATGAGGAGAGATCATCCTCCTAGCCTGAGGGAAAGGTTCTCCGGGCATTGCACTGGCTAATCCCTGGAACTGCTGGCCAATTTCAGCTGTATTTAATGTCAGGTGATAGAAAGCTCCTAAGGTGTCAAGGAATTAAGCAGCTGGGAGGAGAATAGGGGCTTAAATCCCGACTGCCAGGAAAGACAAGACTGCAAAGACAGCTCATTTCTGCTCTTGGAGATGAAACAACTGACGTGCAAGTGACCATGAGAACTTGAGCAAGAACTCATATCTCCCCAGATGTCAGATAATTCACACCCATGGCATGAAGACATAGGAAACTAAACTTCTTGAGCTGTGTTATCTGCAAGATTGTATTTTCCATTTAGCAAGGCACCAGAAGAAGCGATGGAGATGAAAGTGAAGAGTATCAGCCCACAGAGCCCTGCAGTGTGCCTGCAATGCAACCTGCAACCTGCAGCAGCCACAGAGGGACCTCTCTCCTGCCTAGAGATGTCCTGCAGCAGACAGAGAGAACATGGCAATTTAATAACACCATTCCCTCTCCTCAGCCCAGCCACTTCTGTCAGCCCAGAAGCACACTAAAGTAAATCAGGGAATGCAGAGCTTTCCCTTCATTTTCTTTCTCATTTCCCTATGCCTAACTATTTCCTGCTCCTCCCAACACAAGATCTGAAGGCAAGTAGGAGTGCTGTCAGCACAAAGTCTCCTGGGGAAGAAGGGAAGTGATGAGATTTGCAGGATGGCACGTGCTACCAAGTCATTCTCACTCAGCTCTGGCAATGACACCCATCTTCCTGCACTGGCAGGAGCCAAAAGGAAAGTAAAACAGAAGCAGCAGCAAATTTGTAACTTCTTACCTAATTTCATGGTTATGTAAAAATCATACAAAATGTAGACATACAAAATGTAGACAAAATTTAGTGACTTTCCTATTAAAAACAAAAAAACCCAACCCTCTTTTGAAACTTAGTGAATTGTTAGTAGAAATTTTTCTAGATGGGAGGATATCTAAGTAAACCATTCCACTGTTCAGAAAATTTCACAACAGCACTCAACAAATTCACTAGCAGACCCACTAACTTAAAGTCTTCAAGAAAAATGCCAAAGAGCACTCGCAATAAATGAAACAGCGCTCTGATCCTCATGTGGATCCCTACCTTTGAGCACTTGTGCAGCACCTCCTCCTTGAAGTGCAGGAAGCTCTGCTGGATGGCAGGCTGGTTGAGGGGCAGGGACAGGAAGTGTGTGAAGGGCTGCCTCCTGCGGAAGCTGTCCAGGAGCACCTCGAGCCGCGTCCGCGCAGAGATGACCCCGCTCCGCTGCTGCCCCGTGATCACTGCAGGCAAACACAGCATCAACAGCCTCTCTGCTTCTCTGGAGCTCTCTGCTGTTAGTCCCAGGCTCCCAAGGAAGCAGCAGGAATCAAAATCCCCAGCCATGCACTGAAAAACCTGCCAGACTCCCTGCTTGATTTAAAATGCCTGACACGGCTGTGCTTTGCTCAGCAAAGATGGGATGATGCCATCAGAAGCATCCCTCTGCTCTGAGGGCCTAAAAAACACTGAGAGCCCACCAATTCAGAGACCCTTCAGATTTCTAGAGCATTATTTCAAGTTTTCAGATAGGCAGGCACAGTGAAAATGCCATGGAAATCCATCAAGGATCAAGACTGTCTCTGTTATTTGTGCATGCACTTCAAGGCACCAAACAGAGAACACTTGAGCTCAAAAGGAAAGAACAGCAAGGAGCAAAATTTCCTTGGCTTCCTATAATTCCATGTTTTCAACATCTCTCAACCTTCCTAACAGTCCTTCACAGCTCTTGGGAAGAAGTCAAGACCCACTCCTTGAGAAGCACCACCGTGCTCCTGTGCAGCATCACAGTGGGATCCTCCCAGCATTTCCTCCTCGTAGCTGTGCCACAAACGTCCCTACAACACTGTGCCAGAAATCTCCGGAGCACGCCCTAAGGAACCCTCCAAATACCCACTCTGGCAGAACCCACAAGGGTCAGCCCTGATGAGCAAGGTCTCCTTTCTTTTTAAATCCCTGGAAGTGATGATGAGAGGGAACATATGGTATAAGAAGCCCTGCTCTCACTGCTGGGCTCTAGTGCCAGCACCAGAAAGTCACGAATGTCATCCCAACCCTTCTCATATTAAAGCATGTGCAGATGTTTATTTTGTACACAGACAGACAAGCACTTCTCCGAATGCTTATTTCAGTTTCTTATTGATGGAATACTATTTTAAAAACAAAACTAAAAGAAAAAATACAACACATTCAGGACCCAAGTTCTCATGCCATTTAAGGCCTAGAAGTGACTTAAAAAAAAAAAAAAAAAAAACCAAAAAAAAACCCAAACCTGACACTGTTTAATAAGGATTTATAGACAATAAAAATAAGCTGAGGAGAAAAGTGAAGTGACTTTCCCAGGGCCAAAAAATGAGTCAGGGCTGTGTAAGAAGTAGAAATTAAAGGGAAAACACCTCCAGTATCCCCTCCCTGCTTAAATTTTGCTTGTGCAAGAGCAGAAAGAAGCACATCCATTTTGTGTATCCTACTCACCAATTTCTCCTTCCACTCCAGGCTTGGGAATGCTGATGGAGGTTCGAGTCTCTGTTTCTAGCCTCTTCTTGGTTTCTCCTTTCTTCCCAATGATGTACCTGGAGGCAGAAAGTGCAAGAGTTTCCCTCACACAGTGACACTGGGCCACTCTCCATCACGTGTGTCCAGAGCTGGAGCCTCTGTGCCGGAGGGATGCACACAGCCAGCTCCACGTGCAGGCACAGAGGTGATCCCCAGGACCTCACACATGTCCAGCCTGGGACAATGCTCAGCTATGGCTCACAACTGGTTTAAGTTAAAATAAGTTGGTAGGGCCACAAGAGCTCTTCCCACCACATCCTCTCCATCAGCTGGGTTATCTCTTTTGTCATTATCCCAGCTGAGGAAGAAATAAGGGCTCTTTTTCTCCTTTTTGCTTTGCTCAGGGTAGTCATTTGCCAGCATCCAAATACACAATGGACCACTTTTCCTTATCTATATTTCAGTAAAACTATCTAACTAATAAAACTGTCAAAAATAACTAGATAAAACTTTGAACACTACAGGTTCCCCAGTGAACAAGGGACTGGAGTCAATAGCCAATTCCAGTCATGTGTGCTTTCTCTGAAAGCTCCCAGAAACTTCCCCCTGCCAGGCTGCTCGCTCCAGCTCTTCCTCCCCTTCCTTCTCCCGGCCTGCTTGACGCTTTTATGTTCAAGGGAAGAGATGTTCAAAGCCTCTCCTGCCAGCCAGCAAGCACCACCTGCTGTCCCTCCCACGGGGCCGGCGAGGAGTCAAGCGAGGCCCAACCGCACTTCAAGGCGTTGCCAATTTCCCCTTCCCCAGCGCTCCAACCCCGAGCACATCCCAGAGATCCAAACCTCCAAAAATAAATATTCTGCGCTCAACTTCCTCCCCCAGCTGGCTGCAAATCCAACAAAGCACAGGCTCACTTGTACAAGGGGCTGGGAACCTCCAGCCGGCTCTGGAAGCCTCGCTCGGTCTCCTCCACTACGGAGGCATCGCAGGGCTCGTCCGCGCACTCACCGGGGCCTGCCGGGAAAACCACATCAGAACCAGACCTCTGTCAACTTTGGCAGGGCTTTGTGGAGGACAACAGTCTCCTTCCAGCCTTCTCTCAAGGTTAAATGAAGGAAGGAATGGGCTTCTCTCTGCTGTGGGTACCTGCTTTGTATTTATCACCTCACTACCGGTAATGACAGCTTCTAAATCCAGCCGGCTGGGAGGGAGGCGCAGGAAGCAGGTAGTTACAGCCCAGGTTTTTTCTCAGCTGGAGTTTGAGCAATTCCCACACAGTGGGAATGGTCTCTTCTGGCAGCCAATTCAGAAATTTAAGGCTGCAGATGAAGACAGAGGAAAGGTGAGGATAGTTTTGGTCTGAGGGTTCAAGCCAGTGATTTAGAAACAGATGCACCTTTCATCCGCAGGCTGTTGGGTTGTTCTCAGATCAAACAGAACACCCTGAAAGAATCCATGCTTCCTATTCCCTTTCCAACACAAGCAGGGATGAATTTGAATGGAAAGCACCTGGTTAAAGCTTAGTGCAATGCACTGGAAGGCAAGGTGGGAGGAGAAACAGGACAGAACCACCATATCCCCATCTGAAAAGTAATACTGGAGCTTTTCTGTGCCCACAACACCTCACACACAACTACAGCAAACATACAGGCAGAAAGACAAAGGAAAACACACCAGGACAGAAAGAATTTTGTCCCCCAAAGGCCAGTTTTAAAGGCACAAACATTGCAATGACAGAGGGTCTTTAGCAAGCAGCTGCCATGTTGGCAAATAAAGATAGTAAGGGAAAGAAAGAAACCTGGGAAAAACAGATCTACACAGCTCATCTGGTTTTCCCTTTTCCTGCAGTTCTTCCACAGTCAGCAGGAAAAGAGAACAGTCAGCAGCACAGTCAGCCAACCCACTTGGGATAACTGGGACTGCTTCCACTTTGGGCAGCAGGATCATCAGGGACCAACACAAAGCCTTCCTCTCCCTCTTAGACACCTCAATCCGCCACATGGACACGTCTCTGTGCCCACAAAGGCATCAGAGGTGACTCTGAGAGCTGCCTAGGTCCCCAGTGTTGATGTTACACCCCCTAAGCATCACGCCTTACCTGCACAGAATTCCTCCTCCTCCTCGTGTGGGAAGGGCTGCTCCCGGATGAGGTTTTTGCGGTACACTCGGCCCCCGATCCTTATCAAGGGGGGCCGCAGCACATCCATCCTGCTCCTCCTCCTCCTCCTACTGCAACAACACAGACAGCTCTGCCAACCCATGCCAAGGAAAAGCTCCTTTCAGTGTCTCCTTACACACTGGGCTGGCAGGGACCATAAAGCTCAGCTCGTTCCAATGCCCTGCCATGGGCACCTTCCACTATCCCAGGTTGCTCTGATGGGGCAGCCACAGCTTCTGTGAGCCTTGCCACCCTCACATGAGAACAATTTCTTTCTGATATTCAATCTCAACCTCCCCTCTCTGAGCTAAAAGCTCCTCCATGTAGACTCTTCAGAAAGGCAACACCTCCTCAAACCTTGCGTGTTTCAGTCACAGAGCAATTTGATGAGAAGTCACAAGCACATAAAGCACAATCAAGTGGAAGCAGGAAATTTAAGCAGCGCGAGCTATGTAACTCTGAAACTCACAGGTTTCAGCTAAAAGTCACTGTAATCTCAGGCAATGTGACATTTCATAGTTTCTTTGGGCTTTAGCTGGCACCGAGTTAAAGATGTTTAGAGTGGAGAACATTTAATGGTGCTAAAACAAAGAGCCAGCAGTGTGCTGTCAGAGACTTCACATCTCCAGCATTAAATTTCTATATTCACTGGCATGATTAATATCGGATCTCAATTTTAAACCAGAATCTGTTACTCAGAAAATAAAGTTTCCACCAAAAAATTCACCTTTGTCAGGATTACCTGTCCACTGCAACAGAACAGGAAAAAAATAAGAGCTTGCCTCAGAAGCAACTAGCATTTATCACAGAGTGACATCAGGATGAGAAGGTTAATCTTAATACTTCTCCCCTCAGTTCGAGCCCCACCTTTTGAAATGACTCACAATCATGTGAACTTACACGGACAATAAAAACCATTACACTCCAATAAAAGTAATAATTCCTGTGGCTCAAGGGAAGAAGTGCAGAGGCCAACTGTGCACAATGACGGGAAAAGCCATGAAAAATCAGCCGCTGGGGCTTTTGCTTCCACGCAGGCTTTTTTTGCGGGGATGGGTGGGTTGTTTTTAAAACGTTAATGTCACAATTTTTTTACACAAGGACTTCTGCAAAGCGAGCAGCGACAGCGGGAGGCAGAGCGCAGCTGAGGCTGCTCCTGACAGCAGCATCCAGAGGGGCTCCGCGGGAACCGACTCCAGGCAGAGGCACTGGCAGGGCCCGCACCGCGCAAATTCCCGGGGCCCCGCGGGCACTGCAGCAGCAGAACCCCTCGGCTTTACGCTGACACCGCTGCGGGAAGGCGGCGGGAGCAGCGAAGCGTCCCCCGTTGCCTTCGCCGCCGCCATTTTGTCCCCGCTCCCCCCCGCCCTGCGTCCCGGCGGAAGTGGCGCGCGCGCCGCCCCATCATGCACCGCGAGCGCGGCCACGCGCGCCGCCCGCACCGAGCCGCCGTCCGGGCTCCCGGGTGAAGGAGAGAGGGTTCGGTAACGGGACCGGGGAGCGCCGGGAGGCGGCGGCGGCCCGGAAGGTGAAGGGCGACGGCATGAGCGCGCGGGGAGGGCGCAGGCTGCGGCGGCGCGTGGGCTCCGCACTCACCGGGAAGCGGCTCGGAGGGGCCATGGGTGGGAGGGCGGGGAAGAGGCGTGGCCTGTGTGGGCGTGGTTATGAGCGTTAGGGGCGTGGTCTCGCCGGGGCGGGAGCGCGGGGCTCCCCGCCCCCCAAGATGGCGGCTGCTGAGGCGCCTGAGGCGTTGGCTGGAGGTTCCTGTAACAGGCCCAGGCATCGCCCTGACCTGCCGCCTCCTCTCCTCTGTGTTTGTTTAAAATAAACCCCCTGCAGCCACGCTTAGGAATCTGTCGGGTCTGCGAGCCCCGGCTGGCATCGTTTCAGCGCAAGCGATCGTCGCACCTCCCTTGCGAGCCGGGAGCTGAGCCCGAGGGTTTGCTGAGGGAGGTGTTGCTGGGTGTAGCGTGGCAAAAATAAAAGTTTGCTTTATGCAGGCGTTTTTCGTCACGGCCCCTAAGTCCCCAGGCTCCTGCGAGCTGCTGTTTTCTGTATTGCACAGAGTAACCTTGAGCACTCTTGGGAAACTCAACTTACAAGGGATGGAGGAGCTGGACACAGGGAATGGCTTCCTACTGACGGAGTGGGAATATAGGTGGAATATTGGGAAGGAATTATTCCCTGTGAGCCCCTGGCACAGGTGCCCAGAGGAGCTGTGGCTGTCTAATCCCTCTAAGTGCCCAAGGCCAGGCTGGATGGGGCTTGGAGCACCCTGGGATAGTGGAAGGGGTCCCTGCCCATGGCAGGGGGTGGAATGAGATGAGCTTTAAGGTCTTAAAACCCCATTTTCTCCGCAAAACCCTCGAGTGCTTTCCAAGGGCACTGTCTGTGTACCCTGCAGAGCCTGCAGCAGTGTACTAAATACGATAACAGAAGTGAATTAAATGGGCAGGATAATTTGAAAGTGCTTATAAGTATTTGGAGGAGCAGCAAGTGCTGTCACTGATAAGGGCCGAGTGACACCTTTTGTACTATCAGAGAGGGACACGAGGAGTTTTAATTCCCACGTTGTGACAAACCCAGTAGCTCTTAAAAACAAGGCTGAGAAGAGAGAGCGCACGAGAGGCGGCCGGAATTGTGCTGCACAGGCAGACGGACCCTCAGGCACCGCCAGTTTAAGTCAAATGCAATGTTTGAAAGGCAAAAGCGCATCTGGAGCGATGCAGAAAGCAGCTGCTGCGGGTTAGGCACGGCGTGGCTCCCTGCAGGATGTGCTGCTGGAACTGGCAGTCCCGCAGCCTTCCAGGTTTTGTGAGGCAGCAGCGCTTTTGTGTTTGTGCTCCTGGAAACGAGGAGGAAAAAAAGGAAAGAAACCCCGCCTTTTATGGCCCTGGGCAGCGGGACAGGCGCCAGGGCTGCTGAAGGCCGGTGGATTTAGGCCAGCAGCCTGCACCTCGTTTCTCTTGTGCACGCTGTGGATGAATTCCCAGGGGAATTCCGAGGGGTTGGACCAGGGGTTGCCTTCAGTTTTGGGGTGTGACAGCTCCGTGCCCGTCCCCACGGCGGGCACAGGCAGCTCTCCCACACTCACAGGGCAGCCTGGGCAGCAGGGGCGGCTCCATCCTGCCCTTCACTGCCTTCATCCCTACTCGGAGGCGTGTGCCTCTCGGGGAACTCCTTCCTAACTCCTGCTCTTTGTCCTGGCAGGCAGGCCCGGGGTGCCATGGCAGCCTCCTCCTCTTCCTCCTCGGCCGGCGGAGTCAGCGGCAGCTCCGTGACGGGCTCGGGGTTCAGCGTGTCGGACCTGGCGCCGCCCCGCAAAGCCCTCTTCACTTATCCCAAAGGAGCTGGGGAGATGCTGGAAGGTGATTGCTGCTGCCCTTCTCCTTCCCCGCTCCTCCTTCAGCTGCTGAACTTCCCACCCCGCTGGCAAAAGCTGGAGGTAGAAAGGAAGCACAGGGGTTTGGTTGGTCCCGGCTTTCCCACCAGTCCGTGAAGAAGTGATTTTTCTGGCTGTCACCTCCTTTTTGTCTCCATGACAACACTTCAGACCAGGAAGCATCTACCTGAAAGGGAACATGACGGTGTTAATTGCTCATTGTTAGCTAATCCTTTGATGTCGGGCAGGGGTTGCTGCGGGGATAGCTGAGACAGGAATATTTTTCTTGGCAGAAGTAGTAATTTTCTTGGTTTGGGTTGGATTTGACTGGGTTAGTCCAGGAGGCAGCTTGTCTCCCTGCCAGCCTGCATCTGGGTGCCCGAGCCTGCCACCAGCTTCATTGGCATCGTGGAAGGAGAAGCCCAGCAAGCTCTGGGTGAAGGAGGAAGGGCAGGTCCTCCAGGTGACGGGTTAAACCTGTGTCTGCTCCCCTTGAACTTCCCTTGTCACCGTGGGACGGCTGGGACCGAGGCTGGAGTGTCCCTGCGGCAGCCCAGGGCAGCTGGGAGCTGCTGGCTGTGCCGTTGAAGGGTTGTTTTTATTACACATTAGAGCCCATATGCCAGGCTATTGAAGTAATTATGACTAAAGGTTTGCTCACAGAACTTAACAAGCCCTCAAAACAAATTAAAGTAATGAAGCACTTCGTGTTACCAAATAGACAGGCAGCTGTTCCTCCTGAGAGCCACTCAGCAGGACAGACAGGGAGTCAGAGGAGAGAATCCAACATTTAGGTTGGAAAAGGCCTCGAGACCATCGAGTCCAGCCTGTGACCAGTCCCCACCTTGTCAACAGCACCAAAGCACTGAGTGCCACATCCAGTTGTTCCTTGCACACCTTCAGGGACAGTGACTCCACCACCTACCTGGACAGCCCCTTCCAATGTTTTTCCATGAAAAAGTTCTTTCTGATGTCTCCACAATGTATTTGGGGCAGCACTTGTGAGAGGAAGCTCTGAGCACGGTGAAACTCCAGCTCTTCCCTGGGGTTCAGCTTTGGATTAGATTTTCCCAGAGTTTTGTCTTTGCAACTGCTCTCCCCATTGTTGTGGCACAGAGCTTTAAATGGATTGTGCTTTGGGCTGGCCTCTTTACCAGGAGCACAGCAGTTCGCCTGCTCTGGGTGGCAGCAGCAACCAAACACTGTCCCTGTTGCAGGAAGCTCTAGGCTGGCTTTTGAATTTCTGACACCAAAGGTGATACAGTCATTCTTTCATCAGGCAGCTGCCAGTGGAGAAGCTGCAGTTTCCTCTTCAAAAATCCCCACTGACTGACTGATTTTTATTGCTGCTTTGGCTATCTCGCTTGTTTCTAAATAAACCCGTAGGTATTTTGGGGTTTTTTAAAGGAGGCATTATAAACTATGTCAGTGCTTGGTACACAATTACCAGATTGTTTTATTTCTGAGTCACTTACATGATCAATTACTGACTTGGATGGCAAGATACACATTATTTGAAACTCTGTGTAGGGTTATGGTCTGAGCCTGTGGGAAAACCTAAAGCATTCTGAGGGCACGAGCATCTGAGCCCTGAGGGAATCAGAGACTGCCATAACATTACCTGCCTTCTCCTTAGCTTAACTTCTATTTAAAATGGACTAAAATTGCTTGTCAGAGGGGATGTAACAGAATTCCACCTGGGATGTCTTCCCAGGCAGCATCAGGAAGCAGCCAAAGCCCTGTGCAGGGGCTGTAGTCAGCACAGGGGAAAGTGTTGGAATGAGGCAGGGGTGAACCCACACCTCAAACATAAAAACAGGAGGTCAGGGGCACTGAAGGCTGCTCAGCCTCAAACTCTGGGGTTCAACCATCTCCTTTTTCTGTTTACAGATGGCTCTGAGAGGTTCCTCTGCGAGTCTGTGTTCAGCTTTCAGGTTGCATCAACACTGAAGCAAGTGAAGCACGGTAAGCGCCGGCCGCGTGTGGCTCGGGGAGGGCGGCGGGGGCAAAGCCTGCCCTGCTCTGGGCTGTCAGCCACAAGAAAGCAGAGTGAACGCTCAGTCAGGCCACTGCTGAGTCCTTTTGCAAGCCCTATGCAAAGCGCTGGGAGCCCGCAGCGGCGGGGTGGGAACGGGCTGTGCCTCCCGAAGCCTGTTTATCCCTGGCTGTGTGGCAGCACAAGGTGAGGCGGGAGGAGGAGGAGGTTCTGGGCAGGAAACGCCCACGCTCTGATCTCGGCCCAGCGCTGACTGTCTCCTGGCCTGGGGCAGAGGGACGCTCCATTCCGCCTTGGTTTCTCTGCTGAGCCCTCGTGGCCCTGGCAGGGTCAGGTGAGGTTTCCAGAGTCACTGGGGAGGCGGCCACGCGTGGCGTGGCGTGGTGTGGCGTGACGGGGCTGGGTACACTCCCTGCCTCCCCAGGGAACAGCCTGATGTCCTGTTTGAACCTCTGCTTCCCTGCCAGGCCTTTTGCCCTCGCCCAGGTGCCTGTGACCCAGCCATGGGCTGGGCTGTGTCACGGCTTTGGTTCTCACAGAGCCCAGCAGCAGATCCTGTCTGCTGCTCAAGGGTCACGTCCTCTCTGGTCCCCACCTCTTGTCAGCCAGAATGGTACTTCCACCTGTTGTCTCTGAGTGGAGAGGTTTCCTGTCCTCCTCTGGCTGTGGGGGTATACAGCAGCTGCAGGGCTGTGATCCTGTATTTCTGCACCAGAAAGCACAGCTCAACTCCAGAGCCATTGTTTCCAGAGCTCTGCTGTGGCTGTAGATACCAGGGGCTGCTACACAGCCTGGCACCCCAACAGACACCAGCGTTTGGAAGTGTGGAGCACCTCCCTGTTTTCTCCCTGTGAGAAAGGTGGAGGGCTTAAAAAAAAAGGTCGAGGTCATCATTTTTTGGCTTGTTTGTTTGACAGTTCCCAAAAGGGTGCAGGAGGTGGAGTGAGAACAGTCCCTCTTAAAGCACCCACTGCTGCAGTCAGCACAAATCACACACAGTTTATGTTACGCCTCTTGCTAGCCCTGGGCCATCTCTCCAAGAGGCTGCAGTGAGCTTACAGCACTGTCAGACTTCAGAGAGCTGGGAGAAGGGATGTTCCCATCTCTGCACCACTGCAGCACATCCAACTGAAAATGGACCCCGTGTGCCCAACTGGTTATAAATAAACCTGAGAGGAAGATGTTGTCTGGGGACCTTCCTCTCATCAGCAGGCTCTGGTTGCAGAGCCTCTCTGCCACACTCATCCCAGTCCTCCTCCAAGGACCTTCATCAAAAGCACAGTTCCTCCTGCTGCACCCAGCTCTACCGTGGGCTGACCAAGCCCTCTCTGAACTTCTCTGTTCTTCTGCACTATAAATATTTATGCTTTATGAAATGAGCTTCATCCTGTTTTCACCCCCATACGCTAATGGGCCTGATGTTTCCCTGTTAGGACTTGAATGTACGTGGCACGGGCAGGGATGGGTAAACACACACTGGGGCAGAAAAGCCTGTCCCTGCTTTCTGCTCGCTGTTTGCCCAGAGTGGGTTTCAATTCAAATGGGCTCCGTGGGTTTTATTCTGCCCTGCTCCCCACTGACAGCTGGGAATTTGCATCTAATTGAAAGGTTTAATTGCACTGCCATTGCAAACCACAGTTACCTTTGAACTCCTCGCAGATCAACAAGTCGCAAGGATGGAAAAACTTGCCGGTCTGGTGGAAGAGCTGGAGGCAGATGAGTGGAGGTACAAACCAATAGAGCAGCTCCTGGGATTCACTCCCTCCTCAGGCTGAGCGTGTCTGGATCGCTGCTGTCAGGGAGCAGAAGAAAAACGTTCCCTGGCCCGGCTTCAAAACACCCCCCATCTATCAGATGCTGACAGTTGCATCGGCACGATGGGGCTTTGGGTTTTTTTGACAGTGGGGATCCCCCGTAAAGCTGCCAATAAACGGAAATGACGAGATTCTGTAGGTCCTTACAGGCTGGCAGGGCTTGGCTTCTGTAACTTAGAAGGCAGGATCAGCTGTACAGCCCCTGGATAATCTCTGTGTTGTTTACAGAGGGGGCACACAGACAGTGTGGCTGCGGGGAGGGCGAGCTCGGAACTCGGCCCGGGTTCCCGCTGGAGCGCAGCCGGAGCGCTGGGCGAGCGGGGAAACCCTCTGGAGCAAATGCCAGGAGCGCTCCTCAGCCCCTGCCGTCCTTCTGGGGGATGGACACAAACTGTCCCAGAGCTGGGTGAGGGGCCAGCGGTGTCACCTCCTCCAGCAGTGCCTCAGCCATTGCCCAAGCCGTTCCCTCTTCATCGCCGTTTCTGTGGTAGCACTGGCAGGACACCGCTCGGTCTTTTAATACCCTGAAACTTTGTCCTCTCTGTTCTGTATTAGATTTCTCTGTGACAATAAAATAACTCTGTCTTTGAAACTCTTTATCTGGTCTGATGAGGGAAACAATCAGCTGTTTGGGAGTTAAGGAGGTTTAGTGAAGCTCAGAGGCAGATCAACTGTCATGATGGAGACTGAAGTTCAGTGTGAGAGGAACCAAACCATGCTCAAAAGTGGCTTGATTTAAGTCAGATTTGAATCCTGGTTTAACTCAGCCTGAGGAGAAGACCCTGGTTTAAAACCAACCATTTTAATCATCTTGTTTTTCTGTTGTACTTCACTTCTGTTCTTGGAGGGAACTGGATTTCCATGTTCTGGCGCAACCATTTCAACATGTCGATTTTCCATGGATGAGAGCCTTCGCCCCATGGCCCTGCTGGCCAGCAGGGGGTAGGAGCAGCACCGTATGCAAACAATTATTTGATTTACTGCTCCAGATGCCTAATTTTTCCATTTTCAACATCTCACTTACGAGATGATTGTATTTTTTACTCACTATTGCAGCCCAGCCACATCTGCATTGAAACAGATTAACTGGGATCCATTCCTATTTCAGATCACCAGCAATTAGCTAAAACCGAGGGGGAAAAGCATCCAGCCACCTTCTGTGTGTGTTGCTGTGCATAAATCAGTTCCAGTGCCAGAGCCAGCTGTGGGCAATCCTGACCCCCACGCTGCCTGAGCCGCGGGTGAAGCCGCAATTCCAGCTCCGTGGAAATTCACCGCACGGCTGCGGGAGCGGCGCAGGGCTGTTCTCACGTCGGGCTGAGCTCAGCTGAGACTGTCCCACGCCGGCCGCCCCAGCCACGGCCCCAGCCCGGAAAACCTCCTCCCCAGCCTTGGCGAGCTGCCAGGCCCTGCTCTGCGGGGGCCTCCTGCGCACTCAGCGCCTCCAAACGTGACGGCAGCCGGGATTCAGGCTCCATCCCAGATGGGCTTGCTCGGGAAAGAAGGGAGTGCTTCAGCCCTCCACTTTTTTGTTTGCTCGGTGGCATCTATTTTTAATCCTGCTCACTCCAGCCACCTACATCTACCTTGGCCAAACCTGCCAAAAATCCTCACTCCGTATCATTGTGGGGTTTGGGAGCGGAGCAGCAGATCCCCCGAACTCCCTCACTCACACCCGGTAAGCCCTGCTCGCTGATCCAGCACAATCAGGCACAGAGAGAGCTTTTCCTTTTCACTGCTCAACTTGGGAAACTTTTCCACCCTGCCAGCCCTCCTGGGATGCCAGGGGCTCCGTGCCTGCAGCTCTGCCCAGGGGATGCAGTGCCCAAGCATTGCCCAGACTTCCCCATCCCGATCCAGAACACGACAGGGCTGAGATTTATCCCCCTCACCCTCCTCCCATTCCTTGTTTTGCAGCAGTTTCTTGTGCTGGGACAGAGCAGGAGCAGGGAACGTCCCCAGCTCCGTGCTGTACATGGTGTGTTTGTATGTGTGCCCAACACCAAAATAGACACATGTGTGAGAGCCATTGAGAGGAAGTGAAAAGTTCACCCTGTACAGTACTACGAATGCAAAAACATGTTGTTGGCCGTTCCCTCCTCCCGCTCAGTAAACACTTTATGTAAGGCAGGGAGAACTGGAGGGATCCGTATGGGCAAAACCCTTCCACACTCCCCCTCCTCCAAACCGAGGTTTTCCCTGGCAGCTGGAAATTCCCAAACCAGCCTATTTCCTGCTTTGCAGATCGGTGGGGCTGCGCCAGCGGTGGATATTTCTCCTTGGGGTGTGGAAGCCCCACGTCCCCCTGGCCTGGGGTCCCAGAGCTTGGGGGGCCGCAGCGGGGAGGGAGCCCGGCAGCTGCCAGAAAAACTTGATGCAGGGAGGGGAGGGAAAATAAAAAAAGAGCCGAACAAAGAGCCTCGTTCAGAGCTGCTGTTGGTTTTCCTGTGGGTGCTCGCAGCAGAACGTTATGTACCGGCACAGGCCCCGCTCACACCTCCCCTCCCCGGCTCCTCTCGCTGCTGGCCAGGGCCCCAGCGCCAGCCATGGAGCCAAGGCACGCGCTCGCCTCGCTGCCCGGGCAGGCCGCCCGCAGGGAGGGCCTCTCCCAACATCCAGGATGCTGCAGCGTGGGGCAGCACCCCCAGAAGCACCCTCTGCCGTCTTCTCCCCCAGAAGCACCCAAGGCGAGAGGAGTTTCACGGCCCACACCTTGCCAACGACACGGTGCCGACCTGGCACTCAACCCAGCACTCAACCCAGCACTCAACTCGGCATCCCGGCTGCCAGAGCCTGGCCACCACCCTCGTGGATGCACGTTCCCTGTTCCCCCGCCCGGCTCCTGCAGCTGCTTGTCCCAGGGCGAGAGACGGGCCCGCAAGGTTTGGCTGTGGCACAGACCTGCCCGGCCAGCGGCACGCCGGGACCTGCCACCGCGTCCCACGCAGCCACGGCTCGCCTGCCGGAGCTGGCCACGGGCTCGGGGGATGCAGGGTCACCCCCATGTGCCTGTCACCCCCAGCCACCACCAGGGACCGCTGTGAAGGGCACCCACCCCGCCGGGCACAGAAAAATCCATGGCCTCAGCCCCTCTGTTACTTGGACACAAAGGATCCCACTGGTGTGGGTAAAAACAGTCACACTGTGGAAATGTACCTAAAAGTGACTTTTTGGGCAAAAAACATGAAGCCAGGGACTCCTCCATAGCAGTAGCCCACGGGGCAGGAATTTGCTCCCCACCGTACAGGGGCACAGCGTGCACCGACGTGAGCCAGAGCACTCGCTGAGCCCCTCAGTACATCTCCTCCCTTCCTCCTCCTCTTCCTCCTCCTCCTCCTCCTTCCCAGCCCCCTCCCCCTGCAGCCTGCAAAAGCGCTGAGCTCAGCACATCGGGGCAGGGGCCCAGCCAAGGACCCTCCCCAGTGCCAGCCGCTCCCCCGGCTCCTGCTTAACCCTTTGCAAAGCCGGGCTGGAAATCAGAACGATGGAGTCGATCTCAGCCCAGGCACAGCTGGCTGGGAACAGACTGTCCAGAAAGCCTCAATCTCTGCTCTCCCAGAAAGGACAGCAGGTCAGGGGGAAAGACACGCTGCTCCTCCACAGAAACCACAGCGGGTGCACTGCCAGCAGCAGCACCAGGGGAGGGGAAGTGCAGGGATTACCAACGCTAAAACTTTGCTTTCCAGCCCAAAACCATTCCTAGAGGCCCTGCTGCAGAGGAGTGGCCTGGATCTCAGCTTCTTTTGGGAAGCAGAAGGAGCTGAGCCCCACATTGCCTGCCCTCCCCTCCCAGCTGGATTATTTTATTGCAGGGATCAAAAATTACATTTCCCTTTAAAACTTGCCATTGCACCAGAGCTGCTTGCTCCGCTGCCTACCAGGAGATGTTATGGCAAAGAAAGAAAAATATTTATGCTTGGCTCTAGAATTCCAGCTTATTTTTAGCAAGGCACCTTCCCTGTGGTCCTTTACCTCTTTTTTGTTTGTTTGCTGCTTCCCCCCTGTTTTGACCCCCCAAACCAGCAGATCCTCATCTATTTTCAGCCTCACCCGGCCGACATTTGTACCAATGACTTGGGTGGAAGAAATAACCCACGAGATGCATTTTGTGAAAAACAGGATCCCAAGCACCATCCCGCTGAGTGTGCAAATATTGGGGTGTATTTTTAACAGCTGGGGGCTGGGGGGATTGTTCATTTTTTTGGTCCCAAAAACCGAAGGAGTGTCTCTGCAAGCTGCAGGGGCAAGCCAGGGCTTGTTCCCAACTCCCCACACCTCTCCTCTGCTCCCTGGGATGCTACCCACTCCCCCAGCCCGGACTTCCACGCCCGAAATGCAGATGGATTCAAGCTGTGACCCCCAAAAAGCAGCTGCAGCTGCCGGTGGGGTGCCCAGAGCCCTTTGTGCCCCCTTTGGGTGGCAGGTCACGGGCAGTGGGTGGGGGACGTGTGCCCCGTGTGCCCCGCTCTGCTCCGTGTTTATCGCCGGGCTCTTATCCCTGCGGGCTCGGGAAGGACAGCAGCCAAGATAGAGCCCGGGGTGGCTTCGGAGCCTGCTCAGCCCCTCCGATAAAGCCGCAGGCAGCGCAGCGGGAGGACAAACAAAGCCCTTTATCTGCCCCCGCGCTCCTTTGCTCCGCAGGGTCTGCCTTGGGAAAGGTCACGTACGTGGGGACCGGCACGGCCGCGGGGACGCCGCCACACCGGGGGCTCGGCCGCGGCCCGGGCGGGATCTGGGAGACCTCAGGGACGGCAGATGGGGGTACCAGAGCCTGGCACTGAGCAGAACCCCATGCCTTATTTAGGACACCCCAGGGAAGGCAGATGGGGGTACCACAGCCTGGCACTGAGTGAACCCCACCCCAGATTTAGGGGACACCAGGGGGTACCACAGCCTGGCACTGAGTGAACCCCATCCCAGATTTAGGGGACCCCAGGGAAGGCAGATGGGGTGACCACAGCCTGACAGTGAGCAGAACCCCGTCCCAGATTTAGGGGACATCAGGGAAGGCAGATGGGGTACCACAGCCTGGCACTGAGTGAACCCCATCCCAGATTTAGGGGACACCAGGGGGTACCACAGCCTGGCACTGAGTGAACCCCATCCCAGATTTAGGGGACACCAGGGGGTACCACAGCCTGGCACTGAGTGAGCCCCATCCCTGATTTAGGGGACACCAGGGGGTACCACAGCCTGGCACTGAGTGAAGCCCATCCCAGCCTGGCAGTGCCCTGCCCCCGCACCCCTTGATCTCCAACAGTTTCACTCCACCATCTGTTCCTGCCTTAGGAAAGCAGGACAAGGCCAGAGAACGGGACCCCGGGACCCCGGTGGGCTCCCGGTGGGGTCGGTCCCGAGCGGGGCTGCCGGGCTCGGCTCCATCCTGTGCCAGGGCAGCAGCACCCGCCGGTGCCACCGCGCGAACAGCCCCTGGCAAACGGGGCGGATCGAACCCCAATAACCCATGGGGGAACTCTGATCGGTTTCCCGACCCACGGAGGGTCGGGGGCCGCGGGGACACGGCGGGTGTCCATTTCCCCGCCGGAACGTGATGGTGTGCCCGAGCGATGGGCTGGCCCGGGGGTGAGCCCGGGCGCGGGGGGGTGTCCGGGGGTGCTGTGCGGGGCCGGGGTGGGTGCGGGGCCGAGGGGGTGCGGGGCAGCCCCGGTATCCCGGGCCGGCCCTGACGCAACCGCGGCTCCCGTTTGCAGCGCCCGGGGCCGCGCCGGCCGCCAGGGGGCGTGGCCCACGGAGGGGGCGTGGTCTCCCCGCTGTCACCGGGCAGGAGAGACGCCGCGGACGTGCCCCGCGCTCCCATTGGCGGGCGCGGGGAGGGGGCGTGTCCAGGCGCGCCGCGGCTATATAAGGGTGGGGCGCGGGCGCTGTGGGCAGAGCGGCGGCGGAGCCGGGCCCGTGCCAGTGGTTCCGTGTCCAGAGCCATGCCCGGGCTGTGGGAGCGGCTGGCGGGCGGCGAGCGGGGCCGCCTGGAGACCTCCGACTGCGAGTCTCTGGGCAGCGCCTCCGGCTCGGAGGGAGGTGAGTGCGGGCCCCTCAAAGGCTGGAGGATGGATAAGGGTCCCTGGGCTGAGGGGTGGTGGTGCTGCTGTTCCAAGCCCCCAGAGCCCTGGTTCGGTGTGTCCCGGAGCCACCGGCGCACACCTGGTACACCCCTGAACCCCTGCTATGGGTGTCTCGCAGCCCCGGCGCTGACCCGCCTTGTCCCCTCCGCAGATGCCGAGTACGCCGAGGGTGTCTCCCTGCCGGACATGGACCTGGAGCTGCTGCACGACCCCGAGGACGAGCTGCTGTGCGCCAGCCTGCTGGACGAGGTGCGGGCCGCGCTGGGCCGGGCCCCGCTGGGCTCCAAGCGCTGCTGGCGGCTCCTGATGCCGGCCCAGCTGCAGGCGCAGGTGCGGGCGGAGCTGCTGCGCCTGGCGTGCAGCGAACCCTGCGGGCTGCGCGGGGCCCTCCTGGACCTGTGCGTGGAGCACGGCAAGGCCTGCCACGACGTGGGGCACATCGCCGCCGACCCCGGCGTGGTGCCCACCTTCCAGCTCACCCTGGTGCTCCGGCTGGACTCCCGCCTCTGGCCCAAGATCCAGGGACTCTTCGCCTCGGGGCCGGCCTTCGCGCCGCTGAAGCTGAGCACGGGCTTCAGGGTGATGAAGAAGAAGCTGTACAGCTCCGAGCAGCTGCTGATCGAGGAGTGCTGATGGGCCGCGCCGGAGGAGCCACTTCCCAAGCGCTTCGGAAGAGCCGGGCAGAGCGTGGCGGCTCCTGCAGCCGCTGTAGTTTAGGTTAGGCTGGAGTAGGGCTGTAGGTGGAAGTAGCTGGGGCAGGCCGAGGTCCCCATGGCCCTGCCCGAGCCGGGACATCCCTGGCGTGGAGCAGCCGGGACATCCCGGGTGGAGGTCGCTCCACGCCGTCGGTGATTGCGGGGTGATCCCGGCACTCCCGGAGGCGGCAGCGGGGCTGCTGGAGGGGTGCCGGTCTCCCGATGCCTGATTAATCATGGGGGTTTTTTTTGTAAACCAGGATTGTAATCAATGGGGTCTCGGGGGAGGGGGAGCGCGGCGGCCGAGGGGGTCTGGATCAAAGGCCGAGCCCGGCTGGAATTGTGTCTTTGATCGGGAGAGGGGCCGGAGGGCAGGACCCTGGCCCCGGCACGGTGCGGGCACTCCGTTGGTTACAGTTTACACTCATACACTTGATGTTCAAGTGCGACAATTCCTATGCAATCGTGTCGGGTGGTTTTTTTTTTACTTTTCTAATAAAACTTGTCTTGATTGATAAGCTGCCGTCTGTCTCCCTGTTGTCACCTCTGCTGGGGGGAGGGATGATGCAACCACTGGATAGAAATTCCCAGCCGGCAGCCTCGGGAAGCCTTTCCCTGGCAGGACAGCCCTGCGGTGGGAGTTGGATGCTTTGGGAATGGTGGGGAATCCCACTGCACCCATTCCTAATGGGAGCCACGGGGCTGTGACTCAGGGGGCTGAGTCAGGACCCCGAGCTGTTCATGCCCTGCCAGGAGCACCCCAACACCCAGCGAGGCGCTGCTGCTCCTCCCGGGCAGCCACACTGGGGCAGAAACCCAGGAGAACGGGCTCAAAGTGGGACTGAGGAGGAGGAGGAGCCGGGTCACACCTGCCCGGGCAGGGGGAGCAGCGCCCAGCCCCAAACACACTCGGCAACACCGAGGCCAATTACCCAAACCTGCAATTAGAGGCCTCGGGGAAGAGGCTTTCACTCAAGGATAATTAAGCTGCTTGGCAAACGAGGAGCCCAGTGGAAGGTGTGGGGGGATAAAACCAGCCTGAAAAGCCATTTCCATTCACATGTGAGCTCATCTTGGCTCAGCCTTGGGTTGTTTGATTTTTGTTCGGATTTTTTAATACCCCTGTGGACAAGCTGTATCACTGTGGACAGACAAAGAGCGACTTTTTTGATGAGAATTTTCACCATAAAAACCTTGTTTTTGACATGAATGACCCATAACTGGAGTTTTGGAGCAGAGACTGCTCACTGGTGTAAATATCACCTCGCAGCAGTCAGGGCAACGAGCAGTGCCAGGCTCACACAGCTGGAACTGCACGTGTGCCAAGTGAGAGGATTTCCCCTAAAATTTTGGGGTTTGGAGCATTTCTCAAAGGATCACATGCTAGAGCATGCCCCCGTTCACGTGAGGGGCATCCCCTGTGGGGTCATCCAGCACAAAGCCACCCCTGGAGACACGGAGAGGGGTGCAAAGGGAGCTCCAAAGCCGCAGTTCCCTGGGCAGCCCGGGCTGGAGGCAGCGCTGATGCCAGGGAGGGCACAGCAGGAGACTGGCAGCACCACCAGCCCTGCCCCTGGCTCTGGCAGTGTATTTACAGCTCCAGAAACACGGGGAGTTTTAAATGCCCAGCTCCTAAAGGGGTGGCCCTGCTCCTGTGCTGCCAGCAGCAGCGTGACCCCTGCTCGTCACCCCCACCAGCCACTCTCAGGGAAGGCAAAGGGCTCTGCATCCAATTTTTTTAATTATCACACCAAGAAAACAAAAAGAAAACATCACCAAAACTCCCAAAAGCCAACACAGAATGATGGCACAGCCTCTGTCCTGGGGGTGTCCAGCAAAACCTTCCGTGTGGCACCACCCAGTCACAGCCCCAGCTATGAAGGTGAAATTTTGCTTTTATTTATAGCAAAATGGCCTTTCCCTGAGAAACTGGGGGAAGTCTCAAGGTCCCTGGGGTTTGGCAGCTCCCTGGGAGGTGCAGAAGCTTCCAGCGAGGCTGGATCAAATGTCTCCCACGGCAGGGGTTATGCAGAGCGATATTTTGGGACCTGGAAAAGTTGGGCTATTTGTGGCACCAGCATCAGCCCAGGGATCCCAGGTGCCAGCAGAGGAAAGGGAGATTTTTGGGGGCATCAGCAGCAATAAGGCAAATGAGGGTTTAAATCCCAGGATAGTGCTAAACCCTCATGTTTTTGCTACCAAAAACAATGATGGGGGGAAGAGGGGTCTCCTTGGCTCCCTTCCTGCCAGACGACGATGTTCCTGGAGCACCTGCCTTCCTTTGATGCCTCCCTGCCTTTGGCAGCCGCTCCAATTAAAAGCTTGGGCTAACGAGCTAATGGGCAGCTCAAACCACCCACACCTTTGGTGAGTGGGCAGGGACCAGCACACCCTGAAATTCAAGAGTGTCTCCCATTGCTCCGGGCTGGGAATGACCCAAAATGCAGCAAAACCTCCCCAAAACCTGGGCTGTGGGTGTGCCCTGTGCCGGCAGGGCTGAATCACCACAGAGGGGAAATGGCAGGGACGTGACCCTTGGCCTCTGAGAGCAGGGGAAAAAAAGGGAAAGGGGAGAAATTCCTACTCTTGCCCACTGACAGAAGGGGGAAAAGGGGGAAATTCCCACCCAAAGCTTCCAACATTTTGGTGCATGGGCTGGGGAGGAAAAGAGATCCATCCCAAATCCACCCCGAGGCTCTGGGGCCAGCGTTTTCCAACCCCTGCCAGCAGGAAGGGCACCCAAGGCAGTGTCTCTGCCTGGAACAAAGGCAGCCCGAGTCTTCCTGCCCACCTGATGGGGATGGTGCCCACAGGGCACCTTCCAATGGCAGGATAATGCTGCCAGGTGGCATCCTAGGGTGAGAATAAGGCTCAGCCAGAGGATGAGGGGCTAATGGGAGGAAGGCCCTTCTGGGAACATCCCAGCAGAACGGGTCTGAAGCAAAGGTGCCCTGCTGGGTGTTCGCTGTTACCGTGCCAGGGGCACCACGTCCTCTCCATCCCCTCCCTGTCCTTCCCTCTGCACCTCAGGGCAGCCCCCACGGGGCCATTGGGATGGCAAAGACCCCAAATTCCATCCACCACCGAGGAGCTGCAAAACCAGAGCTGGTTGGAGCAGGGAATCCACAGGACACCAACCCAGCTGGAGCCTTTCACATTATAAACATTTATTTATAGATGTACAACTGTATAATCAACTAAATCGAGAGATACAGCCTCTGTGAGCATCCACTGGGATCGATGCCTTCTCCCTCCCTGTGATCCGTGTGTATCTACCAGGAAAAATAACCTGAAGGTTTTGGCAGGCAGGCTCCAGGCAGGGAATGGCACTGGGCAACACATCCAGCTCCTTCTGTGAGCAGGATTTTGGTTTAACCCCGTCCCCATCATCCCTGTGCCTCTATCGAGCACCATTTCCAATCCTGAACTTCCACCCAATTTCTTTTGAAGGTGGAGGAACCATTAAAAAAAGAAAAGAAATAATAAAACCCCTTAAAATCAGCTCCAAGCCATGGTGGCTGTGGGATAACAAGGCCTGCAGCCAACGGGAGGCTGAGATTTCACAAAATAAATAAACAGCCAAGACAGAGTGCATGGATTCCTAAGGACAACGGGATAAAACCTCCTCTGCCAGCCCACCCGGGAGCTTCTGTGCTCCCAGTTCACTCCCCTGACCGTGCCAGGGGATGATTTGCACTGGAAATGTCTTTAGACACAAATGAGCTGCAGAGCAGCAAAAAAAAAAAAACCCCAAAAATTAAATAATCCAGTTTATTCCATGGGAGGTGGCTCTGCTCGTGCTGGCTTTGCTTCCAAGAGATGGCTCCTCACCTGGAGCAGCTCACGCTGGTCCTGCCCGTGGTGGGGCAGGCACAGGGCACATCAGACGCCCCCTGATCTCCCCCAGCAGAACTTCTTCTGACAGAATGCTTTGTTCCTTATGCATCTGTGGCATTTTGCAGGTGTCCTGCAGGAAACCCGAGGCGGGGTGTGAGGGCAGGGCCAGGCTGCACCCGGGAGCGCCGCTGGGTGCCTGGGGGCAGGTGAGGAACCCGAGCACAAAACCTCCCAACAAAGGGCTGTTGGAAAGCCCTCTCTGCACGGAGCACGCTGATTACCAGGCAGAATTCCAGCAGACTCGGCAGAAAAAGGAGTTACATGCACAAATCAACCAAAGACTGACGAGTAAAATCCATCCAGGACAATCCTTCCCCTGGCGAGCGGCTCAGCTGACCCCGGCTCCGCCGACGCTGCAAATCCACGGCTCTGCACGGGCTCCCCCCTTCTCTGGGAGCCCTGCACCTTTGGGGTTTGGTGTTAGCAGAACCCCAAGAGCAGGTGTATGGACGTCCCCATCCACAGAATGTCCTCCCAGGAGCAAAAGGACAGCAACTGCAAAGGGATTCCTGTTTTCCAGGCAGGAAAGTGCTGTGGACAGAGACACGCTGGGAAGAGGCTTCCTGCTGCCCTGCTCCCCAAAATGGGCAGAAACCAAAATAATTTAATCATCCAACCCCTGCATAGTTTAAAAGTACAACATATATACAGCTATAAATTAATGCTAAATAGATTATATTTTCTTTTCTTTTTCTTTAGTGTCTTCTTTTATCAACAAAATCCCACTTCTCTCTCCATTGGCAGCAGTGAAGGGTCTCCTTCTGCTTCACGGCTTCTGCAGTTAGTTTGGGTTATTTTACACTCTGTGTGTCTGTTCCAGGGGCTGTGGGATCCTTGTGGGATCCTGGGAGCACGCCAGCAGTGTTGGGAGGGAGGAGGAAGACAGAGAGCTGCATTTCCTGTCCCAAGCGCCGCCTGCCATCGTCAGAGAGAGGCAGAGAGAAGAAAGAGGGGCAGTTGTGCGTTGCTAATTCTCCAATTCCATGTTTAAGATAAGGTTTGATTCTTTTTAAAGAGCAAAGTCTGTCACCTCGGCTCAGTGCACTTCCCCAAAAGTCTTCGGGCGTTTGGACGCTCTGGGAACAAAAGCGGCAGCGGTGTCAGTCTGAGGCCAATCTGGGACTCCCCCTCGCTTCCCCACCCCACAGCACAGGCAGCAGCTTTTCCAGGCTCTTTCCAGACCACGAGTGCAGGGAGGGAATTAAAGAAAAGCAGGTAATTAACACCAGAAGAGGCGCAATCATCCAAAGGAGAGAGCGGGAGGATCAAGGTAGGAACGGATCCAAAACCAGGATACACCCAAGGAAAAGCCCAGTGTGCCCCAGAGGATCTGCTTTAAAGGCCAAACTTTCAGATGCTGAGGAAAACAACCCCCAAAAGTGCAAATCAAGCAGCTCAGCAGCCAGCATCCTCAAGGAGTCCCTGTGAGCCGGAACGGTGTCCATACAACACCTGGAACAAGCTCCACCCAGGAGTTTTTCTATAGAAATCCTGTGCTCAGATAATTTTGGGGATCTGCACACTTCACAGGCAGCCCAGCAGTGCCTGGTAGGCAAAATCAGCCCAAAAATTTATGCAGAAAAAGGACTCCAAACCCTGTGGCAATTTTATTTTCGTTATTTTGGTGCAGCTCTCCCAGCACATCTGATCTCACGTGTGTTATCTGGGCTCTCCTTCATCCAACCTCTCCAACCCCCAAATCTTCCAGACTTGCCCCCCAGCTGCTCTTACTTTGATTGCCAGTTTAACCCAGTAAGTTACTTCTACAACCTGCTGGGAACATTTGCTTTGTTCTCCTTGAATGGGAAGGCAACAGGAGGGGGGACAAGGAACATCTGTTGGGTGGGACTCCACTCCCTGTCACGTGCCAGGGCTAACAGCTTTCCCAGCAAAACAGACAAAGCAACCAAAATCAAGGGCTCATTAAAATGTGGGGGCTGGATGCCACAGCGCCTAAGAAACTCCCAACCTCACCAAGGGATTGTGCCCTGCTCCTAGAGGCCAGAGAAAAGAGGGAGCCTGGAGAGAGCCGGGGGTGCCGACATGCAAACTAAACCCAATCAATTCCTGATTAACGAGGGAGCGCCGTCGGAGGGGAGGCTGCGCGTGTGCACCCCGAGGACACTCCTGGAGGGCTGTGTCTCACTCAGGGCTTTCAGTGAGAAAAGCACTGGGGTTCCCTGCTCCCAGCTCGTACTTGGGCTGGCACTATCCGTGCAGGGAGGCCTGGACGTCTGACAGTCTGCTACAGCTGGGGGTGCCCATCTTCTGTGCCCGCTGGTACAGGTCCGAGTCCCCGAAGTAGCGTGCCCGGTACAACAAGCCTTCCTCTGCAAAGGGAAAAGCTCAGGGTCAGGAATGCCCTCTGGAAGAGACTCCCCCGCCAGGCCCTGCTCCCCCACCGGCTCTGCTGTCCAAAGTGAAGCAAAGGATGAGGATGAGGATGAGGAAATGCCCCGCGCCCTTTGGGACAGGATGGGCGTAAGAGCTGCTGACAGCTCATCCATCCTGGGAAAGGCCAAGGGAACCTCCAGTCCCAGGATGTGCATGGGCAGCCCACACAAAGGTTACCCCAGCAGGGCTCTGTGCATTTGGCACCGCCCAGGGATGATCACAGCCCCTCTGGCATTCCTGAGCTGAAATCCTATCCCAGCCAGTGCTCCAAGAGCCGTGACCACCACAGCAGCCAGAGCACACAGGTTGCCCCTGGACTTGCTGCCCTCACCACCCTCTGCTGCCAGGATGTCTGGCTGGATCATCTGCCTGGGCAGCCTCCTGGGAGCAGGGGTGGGATGTGGCACACCATGGGCAGCAGACTTTCCAGCACCGTCCTTGACCAGCTGAAATATGACACAGGGCTAGCAGGGATCCCAGAGGTTCTACCTTCCCCCTCCACTGGAAATCAGAGGTATCCTGCTGACATGGCAGGGGAACCTCTGGGGCACAGCTCCTGTCTGACCAGTTCTGCAGGAGCATTAAAAAGGAAAACAAAACAAAAAACCCCCACATACCGGGCCTGTCATGAAGTCACAGACTGGAAAAAACAAAGCCAACGACACAGGAAATGTGCTGGCACCGTGTTAAAGTGTAACTTCAGCACGACTTAGTCCTCAGTCAAAGACATTCCAAAGCCAGCCCATGGAGCAGCTGCTGACCCCTCACTACTCACTCTGCTGCTTCTCCCTCCAGCAGTTGTTCCTAAGGTTTGCTATGTAGTCGTCCTCCACGCTCCGCTCCACGTTCTTCAGGTTCGTGCCCGTGTACTCCTCAGCAAAGCTCTCGGACACGTAGTAGGGGACTTTCAAGTGCTCTGTGACCCTCCTGTGTGTGTGACCCACAGACCTGGTGCAGGGACAAGAGCACAACAGTTTCAAGGGCACAGCAAAGCCCCCAGCTCGGGTGATGTGATTCCAAACAGCAGGAAACATCCCTCACCCCTATCCAGCCACTGGCTTGGAGGGTGGAAGGGAGCAGCATTTCTGGTGGGAACCAATCCAACACAGGGAGAGAGAAGCAAGGTGGGCAGAGCTCTGAATACACACATAACTCCAAGATACATTGCCCATTAATTAAAATAAAATGTTCCCTGGAATTTTCATTAAATCATTAAATCTGTGATTTCCTCCATTCGCAAGATGGGACCCGCTCTGTGCCCCGGCCTGCATCAACCAGCACAGAAAGCACTTTCCAGAAGGAAATCTCTTCCTCCCCTGGCCCTGTGGATTTGCATTTCAGACAAAGCCCTGCTCTTGCTTCCCCTGACAGCCCAGCAAACCTAGAGACCCTCCCTAGGGCGTGTGTGTGAGCTGTAACACAGGAGCTGGGCCCAAACGCTGGATTTGCCACAACGGTTCCACCTGGAGACGTGCCCAAAGTTCCCTGTGATAAATACCAGCTGCTGCTGCACTGAGAGCCAGCCTGACTCTTGAGCCAGCTACAAACATGAACTCATCCAGCTCACCCTTCAGTCTGTTTACAGAGGATACAGGTGGGATCCCAGGGCTCCTCCTTTCACCAAGGCCCAGTGCTGGGTAACTGAATGGAATGAACAGGAGCACAGAGCTCTGATGGGATTTCTCAAGGCAGAGGTGCAGCCTGGAAAAAGCCAAGTTCACTATTTTCTCTGTCGAGACGGAGCCCTGAGCTCTCCCTGAGCTCATATTCCTCTCCTGGATAAAGACAGGACTACAGAGTATGCCCTCACAGGAGAAGGATTGGGAATGGCAGGGCTGCAGCAGCACACTGGGGTGTGAAGCATGAAAATCAGGGCACAAGAAACCTGTCACCTGCAGTCAGACATGCAATTAAGTCAGGCCAATTCCATGAGGTGTTAACTGAACAGTAACAATCAGGCCCACAGCCAGGCAGCCCTTCCAGCAGGAAGATCCTTTTTAGAAGAGATTTACAAAGGTAACAATGGTTCTTTAGGACTCTGCCCTTCTCAGCGACACCTTCACTATGGAGGAGTGGCACTTAAATCTGTGGGCTCAAAGCTTCTGCTCCCCTGCTCCTGAGCTGAGGCACAGCTTTCCCTTCCCAGTGAGTGATGCAGCAGCTCCTCCTGCCGGCCCTGCAGCACCTCAAACCAGCTCAAACACCCTCCTGCTCGCGAAGCCTCTGGCAGGGCTGCAGGAGCTCACTTCCCACCCCTGTCCAAATCCAGCCCTGGAAACCGGGCTGCTTGCTGCTACCTGAGTGTGCAGAGACAGGGACAGCACAGGGAATGGGGAAAGGGGCAGCAGAGAAACATCTGGGGCTCAGGGATGGCTTCCTCTGGCAGCTGGCAAGGCTGGAAGCAAATCCCTGCCCATTTAAATGCTCCCTCCCTTGAATGTCTTCTCACCCCACAGACTCTTCACCAGTATAAACCAAACTGGTGCATGTGTACAATGCTTAGTTTTACAATGCTAATGCCAGCTGTGGAAATCACAGCTCAACGCCCTTCACCCTCTCAGAATACCCCTTAGCTGTGCCAAAACCATCCCATCTTTTGGTTCCAAGCACCAATGCCGTAGTCTTTACTCTGAATCTGAAAGCTAAGATGGGTTTTATAGTATTTAACATCATGCCCTTCCCCTGGAATCGTTCAAGGCCAGGTCAGATGGGGCTTGGAGCAGCCTGGGCTTGTGGGAGGTGTCCATGGCCATGGCAGGGGATGGAACAAGGTAATTTTAATGTTCCTTCCAATCCAAAGCCTTCTGGGATTCTGTGATCAATGGCAAATATTGCTACCCGTGAAAACAGGCAGGAACACCAGGCTGCAACCAGGTCTGCCCTCTCTAAATGCACATAAGGAGCTCACACTGAACATGCACCAAGCCTGTGCCAGGAATGATGCAAGCAGACAGAAATCAAGCCTGTTTCCCCACTCTTTGTTAGCACTGCCAGTGACTAAGAATGAGGACACATTCCATTAGTCACCAGAGGGAGCAGATGGGGGCATTTCCACGGGATCTAGAACAGAGCAGTTTCACTTTCACATCCTCAGTGTCTGGCCAATGCTATTTCATGACAAGATGAGAGTTCAGAAACTGGGGATTTCTCTGGGAGTGACTTTTATTCCCTATCCTCCTCCTCTACTGCGTTGTGCTAAGGCTTTCATGGAGAACATGGCTTTTGTTTTTCACACTCTGCACCTCAATTTGTTCCATATGGGATTTCAGTGCTGGGCTGCAGCCTCCCCAAACCATTTTATCCCTTTCCATGACAGACACAGCTGTGGGTACGGACTGCAGAAGGTCCCTGACAAGGGAACTCTCTCCATCAGGGCAGTGAGCACCCTCCAACTCTCCCTGCACCTTGCATCTCACACCTGTGTGAGAACCACAAAGACTTCACTGGCAGCAGGAGCCATGGGGTCAGGAGATAAAGCCAAAAAACCCAAAGGAAGAACAGAGGCAAGATCCCTGCCCCACCACAGCCCTCCAGAGCCCACCCCTCCCCATGTGGGTAAGGTTTAGAGGAATGGGTACGAACAGCCTGTGGCTCAAACTGTAGGGTGGGCTGGAGACCATCATCTGGCTGAGAGCTGACACGATGATCAGGATGAGGATGGGCATCAGCTGGACAAACAGCCCCAGGCCACCCTGAGGGAACAGAAACACACAGTGCAGTGCCACCCACACAGCTGGACAAGGATCCCATGGCACCTCCCTTCCTCCTTCCCTCCCAGTGCTCCAACACGATCTCCTCTCTCCTGCTTTTCACAGGGAATAGCCCAAACCACAGGACAGTGTGACTCTGAAGGTCCAAATCCCCTGGCCCTTCTCTGGATGTGACAATGGGCAGAGGGCACTGCGAGGGGGAGCCCTGGCACGGAATTCCAAAAGCCTCATGCCCATAGCTCGTTTTTCTAGAGCAAAGCAGTGAGCAGGAGTGGTTTTATGGATGGCCTTCTCCCTTTTTCAGTGCTGGACAGATGAAGGTAATTCCCCCTCTCCCTCACCTCCCGAGCTCCGTTCAGTTCCACCTTCAAGCTTGAGATAAAAATACCCAGGAAGTTCTTGTTTGTTTTTTTACAATAAAATTGGCTCTGCCCAGACAACAGCCATAATAACCCTGACCCCAGCTTTCTGTTTGGGAGGGTGGTAACAAGCACGACTGTTTCACAAGCCAGGCCCAGGAACCAGCTCCCAGTGCTGTGCTGGGAAAAACTCCAGCCCCCCAGATCCCAGGTGTTTTCCACTTACATCCCCCTGGTGCTCCCGCCTGTCCTGCCTCTGGTGGTAGGTGTACCTCATCCTGCCATTGCTGTACACGTGCACATTGCCTGGAGGGAGAAGAAAACCCTTACTCCAAAGTCACAGTGTGGAGGGTGCTGCTGCCTGGCCAGGGAGGGACCACAAGAGGTGGCCATGATCCATGTTTCACCTGCTTACAGGCTGAAACAGGATATTCCTGAGGTGGTTTGAGTGCAGAGTGGGCACAGAGCTCCTTTTGTAACATTCTGTGGGATTGTATGAAAACTCAGCTTGGAAGTGACCTCAGGAAGTTCAACCTCCTGCCCAGAGCAGGGTCGGCTACAGAGAGAGAACACCCTGCATAGGCCTTCCCCATTCTGATGGAATAGATTAAAACCAGTTACAAACAGAAATAATTCTGGGCTTTTTCCCACCCTGACAACAAAGCTCTTCCATTGTCTTGTTTTAAATGTCAAAGCTACAGCTGCAAAGGTTTCCAGGCTGAGAGAGCAGCCCTCAATTCTCTCAGGACAGTGAGGAAAAGGAAAAAGAGACTGAGCTGAAATAGCAACATGCTGGTTTTGCAGGAGCAGCTTCTTGGCCTCTCTGCCAGGCAGAGCACAAATGCAGCAAAAAGCTTCCAGATGCTTTTGAGCCACTGGTGTTGGGGTGTCAGTGCTCAGATTCCAGACAGGAAAGAGCTACCAGAGTGAATTTTCTTAACCTACATTAGGGTTTGTAGGTTTTCCTTGGAGGAGAATTAAGAGTGAACTTAGATTCGTTTCACAGGCAACCAGCTATCACCCAGCTCGGTTGGCTTTTCACCTCTACTGACAAGTCATCCCACTCTTGTGCCACAGAGACGGGTTCGCTCAATAACAGCTGCTCGTAAGTAGCTCGCTTGGGTTTCGGGATGGCAAACTTAAATTCATTTTGCTTGGTTTTTCTTGCTAGACCATGATGCAAAAGCTGTTTATAGCTTAGGTTTCATTACTATTTCATCTTTCCCTTACGGTATGTGGTCTCTATCACGCCAATGGTGTTTTTTCTATCGTCTATACTGGGACTAGTAAATGCTTTAGTTGGGTTGTGGGGAGTAGCTTTGTTATTCCAGGTCATGTCGTTTGGGCTAGAGTTTGGCAGCAAGACGATCTGGGGTTAGCAGACATTTTTCAGGTGTAAGCTGAATGCTTTAGTTTAAGCTATGTCCTGGTAGCCCAAGTGCACCTTCTGGTACACTTACCTTGTTACGATTCACCTCATCTTTGGCTGGATAGGTTATTAGTTTATGTGGGGGGGGGGTGACGGGCGGTGTGTACGTGCCCCAGGGCCGGCTTAAAGAGGGCTCGATTGTCCCACTTTACTGCTAAATCCGCCTTCCAGGGGTTGTTTCACAGCCCTTTGCCGTTATGTTCTAACTTAGAAAATGTAGCCCATTGCTACCATCCCATAGGCCATACCTTGACCTGTCCTGTTAGCGTGGTGGGGCTACTGCGCTCACTGTTGGGCTTTCAGGGGAGGTGGGCTGGCCACAGCACTATGTAGGCTGTTTTGGCAAGGAATGGTCAGGTATATCGTGGATCATCGATTACAGAACAGGCTCCTCTAGGAGGGTTTGGGGCACCACCAAGTCCTTAGAGTTTTAAGCGCTGGTGCTCGTAGTTCTCGGGCGGATGCTTTAGTAGGGGTAAGCATCAAGATTTAGGGCCAGGCATAGTGGGGTATCTAATCCCAGTTCGGGTCCTGGCTTTTGTGGAGTTCAATTAATCGTTGTTCTACGATCTTCTTTGATGGGAAGGCCTTATTGGCATCTTGGGCTTGTGACAGCTCAGTTGCTTTTTAACTTTAGCTACTTGGATAGCATGTGACCACTCTTTACGCTGTTATAAAGTTAATTTGGGTCTCCTGTATGACCGCGGTGGCTGGCACAGGATTTACCAACCCTAGATTTGCTGTGGCTAAGTCAAGTTTACACTCATTGCTTAATATTAACTACTGCAGAATACCCATGGGGGTGTGGCAATTGCAAAGACGTTTTGGGCTACGGTTATGGTGAGCCTGATACCCGCTCCTATCTACCTAATTAAGGTGTCCAGGGCATCTACACTGGAGTGTGGATACTTGCATGTATATAACTAGCAAAAACTAACAGTAAGGTTAGGACTAAGTCTTTTGTCCTTGGGTGTGTGTGGCAGCCATCTTGACATCTTCAGTGTCATGCTTTTTATAAGCTACAAGAAGGTGGGAAGGGGGGGGTTAGTTGATGATTTATCATCATGGTTTTTATTTTTGTTTGGTTTTTGGAGGGGGGGCCAGTTCTGGGGTTAGTTCTATGTTTGTTTGGGGGTGGTTGTGGGGTGATGACGATGGTTGATTGTTATTTTTGGTAGTAGGAAATATAGAGGAGAGTTAATTGAAAGTATTGATGATAAGTGGTTTGGATAATGTAGGGATATACAGTTTAATTATTTGATAAAAAAATTTAAAAATGTCAAGATAAAAAAAAATAGATGCATAAAATGGAATTTAAATCCTAGTTCCTAGTAAATGATAAAATAATTAATATGTCTGGCAACCATTACACTATCTGTTGTCTAGAGGTAGGTAGCGTGCCCTCCATGAATGGGGTCAAAGTGCATCAGTGCCAAGTTTGCAACGACCTTATCTGTTAACCCACGACATTCTGGCTGTTAGGGGATTCATATGCTCGGCGGTCATGCGATGGACGTGTCAAGAGGAAGATATCACCTGCTACGCACTTGAAGGGCTTATGGAAGTGACGCTAAAAAAAAGCAAGCGTAGGAGGTTGGTATGCCGAGGTAATGAAGTTAGAGGGGAGTATTCAACCGACCACTTGTATCTGTGAAGAGCAAGGAGGAGGGAGTATGGCAAGTTATGATCCTAAGTTACAACCAATAGCGCAAAAGAGCAAGTAAAGGGAAAGTGTGCGCCTGAAGACAATAACCTAAAGCACACACAATGCTGAGTGGCTCGGTTCTCGTGAGAAGCACGATTAATAGATAACCATGTTCTCTGGCTTGGGAGTGAGAATATTACCTAGGAGGTGGGCGAATTCTGTGGACTAGGGGAATTCAAAGGTGTACAGGGACACTACTTGTTCACGGGATTGGATGTTGTGCATAGTAGATAAGTTTCTGGGTCTTTGGGTGACGCTTGTGGCTTGGCCATGGGTAGGAGCATCTGGGCTATATGGTACCTGAAACAAGAATGTATCTGGGGGGTGTACTGGCCAAATGGCATCCGTTCTGGAGATAATGTTTGGGCTTTGGGTGGGGGGGCATGACGTATGACATTGGCTATCCTACATTTCATGGGCTGTCTCATGGGGCAGAGAGTGTGATGCATTATTATACACACCCTGAAAGCAAGAAGAAAATGTGCTGGGGGGGAAGGGATGAAGAGACGTAATTAGGTGTTCCTGTAGTTAAATTGTAATGGCGGCTTTTCAGGCCGTAAATCTCAGAGAGAGGCCGAGTGGGAACTTATGATAGAATTTGTTTTATTTTTAGGGCTGTGTTTTGTTCTAGGGGTGTTGGCAGTTGCATCTAATCCCCCCCCTTATTACGGGGTGCTGGGGCTAGTTGTAGAGGTGGTTGCAGGGTGTGGTTGACTGGTAAGTTTGGGGGTTTCTTTTGTTTCCTTAGTGCTTGTTATGGTCTACTTGGGGGGGATTTTTTTTTTCAAACAAATTTTTTTTTTCAAGTTGGTCCACAGAGGTCAAGAAGCCCTGTGTCCACTTCCAGTCAGATATGAGTGGAACAAATACAAAGGAGTCTTCCAAAATACTCTTCTCCTGACATGGAATCTGTGTCTTTTGAGCAAGTAAAGGAACAGATTCTTTCCTGCTCCCCAGGCCATGATCAGCACTGTGAACAGACAGGTTGCAGACTTATTTTTCAATTCACAAGGTCTAAATTATGCTGTAGAAATATTATTTTCCTTTTTTTTTACGGGGCACAGGGGAGAGAAGGAAATGGTCACTGATCTTGGAGAACCTGTTCTAGCTGCGTGGTGGAGCAGACAGAGATCAAGAACAAGGCCCAGGTGTTACCACAGTTTGCTCTGATAAGAAGATTTAAATTCCAAAACCACCAGGCAGAAAAGCCTTCCTCAAAACAGGATTATTTTCACAACAACCCTTAAAACAAGTCCCTTTTTGTTCTAGCGTTCAACCCAACCTAACAGCAGCTGATGTTGCCAGCATGCAAACAAACACCTGAGGCTGGGAAGACGTCCAGCTCTGATGGCTGCTGAGCCCTCCCAAGATGAACCATTCAAGAAACTCGAGGCCACGTGTGAGGGAGAACTCTGCCTCACCGAACCCAGCACAGCCTCAAGAACCCCAGCTGCACCAAAAGGAGGAGAAATACAGACTGAAGGTGCTTACTGGAAGGGAAGCCACCCCCAAAGAACATGTTGAAGAGGTCCTCGGGGGAGATGTCGGCCTCGAAGCCGCGGTGGAAGTCGGCGTGGCTGTGGCCGTGGCGGGCGGCGCTGAGCTTCTCGTCCCCGAACTGGTCGTACTGCTTCCTCTTCTCGGGGCTGCTCAGCACGGCGTACGCGTTCCCGATGGCTGCCACAGGACAGGGAGGAACAATCAGCTCAATCAGCTCCCTCCTCCCACCTGCAGCCCTGCACAGTGCCAGCATTTGCCTTTCTCATCGTGCAAAGCGAGAGGCTCGGCTGCCCCCACGTCTTTGCAATGGGCACCTGGCACGCGGCTCGGGCAAATCCAGGCAGGAGGAAACCACACTCAGGGAAAAATTCCTTAATTCATTCAAATGATAAAGGTTTGGTGCATGTTCCCAGAGAAACCCTTCGGCTGTGTACAGAGGGTTTTTATTTTATTCAAAAGTGGCACTAAGGGAATTTATTGTCAGAGCCTACAACTAGAACTGCAAAGTGTCGCAGACATTTTTTCATGAGAAATCCTTTCCTTAAGATTTTTTCCTCCTGAGAAGCTAAGAAGCCTCAAGAACAAAATGTAAACAATGGTTATCTGCTGCTGTAGAATGCAACAAGTAGATCTTTGATTGGCCCATCTTAGATGTTTATAATTAATGGCCAATCACAGCCCAGCTGGCTCAGACAGTCTGAGACAGCTGCCTTTGTTATCATTCTTTCCTTTGCTATTCTTAGCTAGCCTTTCTGAGATGAAACCTTTTCTTCTATTCTTTTAGCATAGTTTTAATGTAATATTATCATAATATATATCATAAAATAATAAATCATAATAAATAATAAATATATATCATAAAATAATAAATCAAGCCTTCAGAAATATAAAGTCAGATCTCTGTCTCTTCCCTCATCCTAAGACCCCTGTGAACACCATCACAGCAAAGAATTTAAATACAAGCTAAATCCCTGAAAGGGACTTTAAAACTTTCCATAAAAGCTGCTAAGGAAACATTAGCCAGAAGTTGCATCCATCAGCTAAGAGGTTCAGCACTTGCAGATGCCACATGCAAGGTGCATAATTACAAGGACTGTTAACCAGTGCCTGTGAGGCTGGAAATGTACTGGAACTAAACCCCTGCCAGGTCCCTGGGTCCCTCTCCTTCCAGCCCCAGGAGTTTGAGCCCTTCTCCCAGAATGTCTGCCTGCCACTCTCCTGTTTCTGTACTCACCTCTCCACACATTCCAGCTTCCCTCCGTACCAAGCCACCCTAGGCCTCCCTGTGTCACAAGGACCCAAAATGCCCATGGCAGCAGGTGCCTGGTGCGTAAAAGGCAGGGGCAGAAGGGATGGAAAAGGGGGAAAAGGGGGATAATGTGCCCATTTGGAGGAGATCAGCTCTAAGATTCAGCATTTCCCAATGGCCAGATGGAGGTGTACGGTTTCTTCTTGGAGTGGAGATTTGGAGGGCAGAGGATGTAATGTCAATACACCCCTTCTCCTTCTTGGTTATAATTAGTGCACCCAGAGCAAACATTTCTAGAGCCAGGCAGGGAAGCTGCTGGACAAAAAGCGACTCAGAGTGCATCAACCACACAGCTGGAAAGAACAAGGGAAGCAACAACAACAGAGCGGTTCAGGGTTTCTTCACTCTCTGACTTTGTGCTGACAAAGCCCAAGAAATGCCTCATTCCAAGGCAGGATTTTAGCTCCAGGTAGCCAGCTGAAGGCTTTTTCCAGGAGCAGACAGGCAGTGATGCAGATATGCCACGAGACAGCCTGCAGCCAGCTGGAACTGTACACTGAGGCACGGGCTCAGCACCTTATCAGCGGTCACTGGGAAGGCGAATGCCAAGACTTCAGCTAATCCATCAACATAAGGAAAAATTAACTCATATCCTCACAGCAGGGCACGTTTCCCCCTTCACCCTCTGGAGCCAAGCAGCTGGACTTCAGCTCAGCTCAGAGGCTGAAGGACAGGAAGCCATGGAGCAAGGCCTGGAGCAGATAACCCCGCGGTGGGGGATAAAGGGCGCTTTGCTTAACGCTCCACTTCTGGCACGTAACTCCTGCCAAAGCCTTGGGCAAACATCATTATTCAAGATTACAGGTGAGGAAACCTGCCTTTGGCCACTGAGAGATCCAAGGATGAGCTGTGCAGCAGCAGCACTGCACAGGCACAGCTGATAGCTGTGTGCAGCTGCCCTTTCATCTGTCACCCACACCAGCACGGCCTCTCCCAGGTAGCTGGGGGTCAGTCACTATTTGCTAACTCTTATCAGGGAAGGATTTAAGTCTTAAAAGGCTTGAACAAACCTTACCCAAGACTTTTACTGCTGAATTTGCGTCTGTGAGGAGCTCACCTGAATACTGTACCAGTGCACTGACATCAGGCCAGCCCTGCTCCCTGCTCCAGCAAAGGGCTCATGCATTTCACTCCCAAAATCTGGCTGCTTTGGGGTGGAAGGTGCCTTGGACAGAGACACCTTCCAATATGCCAGGTTGCTCCAAGCCCCGTCCAACCTGGCCTAGAAAACTTCCAAGGAATCCAGGGGCAGCCACAGCTTCTCTGGGCAATCTGTGTCAGGGCCTCAGCACTGTCTTGAGTAAAGAATTTCTTTCTAAAAAGTGGCCAGAATCAGATTATTTTAATGGCTTCCAAACCAGTGCAGTATGACTGGCACCAAGGTGTTCTGTGTTTAGCTCAATGACAGTAATCAAACTTCCACAGCTTGCAGGGGAAAATGGGATTATATGTTCCAAGCAACAGCATCTCTCTTGGAAAATTTCTCCAATCTTAAGGTATCTTATTACCCAGGAAACATCCTCGCTGCATTAATAGAGAGGCTCTGAGAATTGGGCTCTTTGAGGCAGAACCAGAGCTCCTTTTTTGAGTTCTGGCTGGGCTCACTTGTATGGCTGCTGCAGTTCCATTCTAGAAACTTCCACTTGGGATTTCTATCCACAAATGGTTGGGTGTTTCCTGCAATGTTTCTCCTGAGGGGTTTCTGAGCCCTGAGTCTGCCTCTGGTGTAACTGGGTTAATCCTGACAGAATTCCCTCCTGAGCAGCGAGGCAGGAGCTTGGAGCAGCACACAGGGAAGGGAAGGGCTGCTGGGAGAAAGAGAAGGAAGGCTTCTCCTTACCCAGCCAACAGAGGTGAGTCCTACCTTGCCAAGCTGTGTTTATTATTTTAAGTTCATACTTTGGTCATGACACAACCAGCTCTGAAGGGAGGCAGCTTCACAAAGAGCAGCTTTATGTCACTCTGCCTGACTTGTGGGGCTGTTTTTAGGGGTTCCCTCAGTGAGAGTTGGGGGCAAACCACAAACGTGGAGCTGGCTTTACCTTTGAATGCCTCTGTGGCCCCTGGTGCGTGGTTCTTGTCCGGGTGGAACTTCAGGGCCAGTTTCCTGTAGGCCTTTTTCAGATCCTCATCAGAAGCTTCTCTGTTGACTCCCAGAATTTCATAGTAATCTTTGCACTGCTTTACCCTGCCAGGGGAGAGGGGAGCAAACACTGAGTTCCAGGAGTAAAAACCTCTTTGTCTTGAATACCTGTCAGCTCTGAGACTCTTCAGGCAGCACAGTTTCAGGGTGTTGCTCAGGGATCTGTGGATTACTCAGCCCCTGCTCTCAGAGGGTGACCCAGCACAGAACAAGTCGGGCCAGTGCAGGAGGAAGGGCCTCCTCTCAGACCCACACAGGAATGTGACTGGCAAATAAACTTCACATTCATCATGTCCATGTGTTAGAGGCTGTTTGGGAAGGACCACAGCACCTGAAGAAGGATATTGGCCTTTCCCTCCCTACCTCACTCTCTCCTCAGCTAATTCCCAGATGTCAAACTTGCATCAGCTGAATTCCAGAGAAGGAAGGAGGGAGCAGCCCAGGGTGTGCAGCCCATTCTGCCTGGGCACACTCAGCCCAGCCAAGGCTTCTGCTGCTCACATGATGAGACAGAATCCAGCAGGCTGGGTTTTTGGAGAAGTGGATGACGTAACAAACATTCCTGCAAGTCCCTTGAAGTGGTTCTTGCACAATTCAGGCCGTGCCCATAACCTTAAACAAAGTTTACCAAGTGACTGCACCTGCAGTTCAGTCCTTCAGCTTCCAGGATGGGCAAATGGGAGAAAGGAATAAAGGGAAGCTTGGAACAGGGTTTGGAAAAAGAGCAGACCCAAGCCAGCTGCCCACCAGGGTTGCTGGAGCTATAAATCCTCCTGGGCATGCTCTTAACACTATTCCAAATGGTTCAAAGCTGAAATCTTTTAAGTACTGTGAAAAGCAGACGGGTACCATGTGATAAAGTCAAACAAATGCCCCAGAGAGCTGGGCACAAACCTCTTCACTGCATCCAGCTGGTCCTGAGTGTAGCCCTTGGGGGCCTCCCCCCCCAGCCTCTCCGTTGGCTGATGGGAAATCTCCACTCATTTTCCTGAACTGAGGGTTTGTGGATTCCCTGGGCTGGGACTGGCCATTGGCTGACTGCTCGTTCTTGTTGAGTGACTCAAGCAGAACTGAAACGAGAGAAACAAAAACATAGAGAACAAAGCACCAAGCTCAGCCTGTCCTTCCAGCTCTCCCATGAAGAGATTCCTCTTCATCTCTGCCACCCTCCCAAGACCCCCCAGCCTTGCCCAGGAAGACCCTCACCTTTCCTGCCACGTAATCTCTCAGCTCCTGTTGCTTCTCACCCAGGTGTGAGGGCCACTCCTGAAGATGTTCTGCTGCTCCCAACACACACAACCTCCACAAAAACCCCAGGACCACCCAGACAGACAGTCCAGGAGCCACAGCAGATCAGCAAAGCAGTGTATCCCTGTCCTTTTTTCCCTTCCATCTCTCCTCTACAGCAAAGCATGTCCAAATTTGTCCTCCAGCACATGATAAAGTGTATTATTCTTCTTTATCTCCTGCTTTTCAGAGCTTACAGTGCTGGGGAAGTGATGTGATGATGCCATACCTTTGGAGAGCTTGGAAAACAATTCTGTGGGCTGCCAATCCCCCGGGGACACTCCCCTTTTGGGGACAGAGCTGCAGCACTGCTGGCTGCCAGCTCCTCACACAAGTGCTTTGTTCTCCTGTCGCTACCTAGGGACTGGGAGCAGCTGTGAAACCCACCTGCCTCAGCTACTGGGGGGACAAATTCACCTGCCCTTTTCTCCTCCTCCTTGCAAGGCTCAGGCACTGCTTTCCATCCTCTCCAACATGCAGGACTGGCCTAACCACCCAGGTGACACAGTGGAGGGAGGCTCCAAGCACCCTTCCATCGTGCAGCTGCACAGCACCATCTTTTCAAACTGCTTTTTGAACCAACATCAGACTGATTTCCTCACCCCCATTCAAAAGAACAGGCACACATGCTACAGTGAAACCCAGCAGGGATATTTACACAGGCCCAGTATCCTGAGCTTGCAGTCCTTGATCCAGGCCCCAGAACTGGGAAGGACGTTCCACCTCCTCCCATGGATTGCACAGCACAGACCTTGCACTATGGGGTATCACCTTCTTTAGGCAAGTGCAAACAACACTTGCAGGCCAAGAGATGAGCCAAGATATCCTATCTGGGCCCAGTGCTCAGAAGGGGCAGAAAAATCCACTCAGGAATCCAAAAGCCAATAGAGGATGAGGGATGAAAAGGACAGTGGGCTAAGGAGCAGTAACTGGATGAGCTTTTGGGCTTGGGGGCTTCACAAATTTAAAATTAATTTATTTTAGAAAAGTAATTTTTCCCCTCACTCATATTTCCAATGCTTCAGTGTTCACTGAATGATAATCTTTGGTTTTGCTCCTTCCAAACCTGGAGCAATGTGCCAGGTGATTTTAAATTTCCCCTCACGAGGCTGTTCCCCCACCTACCCCCTTCCTGCTGCTTTGGGCTTCATTCCCTACAGCTTTCCAAGAGATTCTGATCCCAGAACAGTTTGGGTGGGAAGAGATCTCAAGGCCCATCCATTCCCACCCTGTGCCATGGGCAGGGACACCTTCCACTGTCCCAGGCTGCTCCAAGCCCTGTCCAACCTGGCCTTGGGCACTGCCAGGGATCCAGGGGCAGCCACAGCTGCTCTGGGCACCCTGTGCCAGGGCCTGCCCACCCTGCCAGGGAACAATTCCTCATTCCCAATATCCCATCCAGCCCTGCCCTCTGGCTGTGCGAAGCCATTCCCCGTGTCCTGCCACTCCAGTTCCTGATGAAATCCCTCTCAAACTTTCTTGCAGCCCCTTCAGGCCCTGGAAGGAGCTGTGAGGTCTCCACACACCCTTCCCACAGCCCCAGCTGTGCCAGCCTTTCCTCCCAGCAGAGCTGCTCCATCCCTCTGCCCATCCTGGTGCCTCCCCTGGGCTCTCTGCAGCAGCTCCAGGTCCCCCCTGTGCTGGGGCAGCTCTGCAGGTGGGGTCTCACCTGAGCACAGGGGCAGAAGCCCCCTGTCTCTGCTGCCCAGAGTGCATTTCCCAAAGCCAAGCACAGAAACCCACAGCTGGCCACAGCTCAGTCCCATTTTGCTGCACAGCCCCAAGCCTGCTGCTTCCTGCACCCTCTGCAGCCCCAGCACAGCACAAATTCAGAGAGTGCAGAATTAGGTCTGCCAACTCAGCTCCTCCCCAGCACGTGCCATGGGGCACTTTTCCTCCCTTGTCAGCCAACATTTGCCCAACTTCCCATAAATTTTGCCCAACTCCCCCTGAAAGGCGACCAGAGTGTGAGTGTGTCTCAGCCAACGTGCCCCGACACAGGAGATTTCTGCTGCAATCCCCTTGCAAAACCCTTCCCTGATCCCAAAAAGCCCAGCCAGGGTCAGAGTTTGCAGTGTTGCCAAACCCTGGGGAACTCCTGGGGAAGAGATTTGAGATTTCCCAGGAGCTCCTCAGAGGCTCAGGGACCACCAGGGGATCTCTGGCAGCATTTCCCAATCCAGAGCCAGCAGGACATGGAGCAAAGGGTCCTTGGATGAGAAACTTGGTTGGGTTTGGCCATAAATCAGTACAAATGTTGTGTTTAACATTAACCTGCCCTGCTGGCTCTGCCTTCCTCCAGAAGTCACTTTTCCTACCCAGTAATTTCACCAAAGTATAAATTCCAGAGGAAAGGGAGGGGAGGGAAACCACAGCACAGCACACACTGTGTTTGAGGCAGAGGGAAGAGGCCTGGTGCAACCAAAAACAGGATTACAGGAAGCCTTGGGGCAAACAAGCTGCAAAGCTCAGCCAAAGAATCCAAACTCAGATGAGGTCAAAGCAAAAAAAAAAAAAAAAAAAAAAAAAAAAAAAAAAAAATTAAATCCACAGCTTTTTACACAATATTCTGCCATGTAAGAACACGCAGGGAAAGAACTGAGCTTGGCTGCTTTCACAAACCACTTCCCATATGAATTAAAGCTTTCAGGAAATGATGGAAACAAACAAAAATCTGGCACAAAGTCTTGGGGAGGAGTCTTGTTTTGTTACACGTGTGAGAGCGTGGGCTCAGCCACAGCCTGTCTGTCTGCCTGCAAACACAGCAGGAACAGGGCAGGGAGAGCAGGAATACGATAGAAACAGGAGGAACAGCAAGAGGAGAGGAGGAGGAATGGAGAAGGATGAGGAGGAGAGGATGGATAAGAGGAGGAGAACAGGAGGAGAGAAGGAACACCAGGGGGAATGCAGGAACAGGGAGGAGAGGAACGGGAGAGGGAGGGGAGGAATGGGAGGAGGAGAAAAACAGGAATAAGAGGAGGAGGAGGAGAAAAACAGGAAGAGGAGAGGAACAGGAGGAGGAGGAGGAAAAGAACAGAAGGAGGAGAGGGACAGAAACGGGGGGAAAGGAACAGGAGGAGAGGAGGAATAGGAGAGGAAAAGGAGGAATGTAAGGAGGAGACAAACAGGAAAAGTGTAATAGGAAAAGAAGTAGAGCTATAGGAAAGGAGGAATAGAAGGAGGAGAAGGGCTTTTCACAGCCCCCCACAGAACTTCCCCCTCGCCTTGCCAAGCCCCTTCCCTCCCCTCAGCGCTGCTCCGGCTGCAGCGGATGCTGTGCCCGCGCCTCAGGGCTCCCCCAGCAGCGCGGAGCCAGCCCCCCTTCCCAGCGCCCTCCTCACGGGGGCCACCGCTAAAGACAGCGGCCGCGGGCTGTCGGTGCCCGGTCCCGGCCGGTACCGCAACCCGAGACCCCCGGACACGCCCCGGGCTCCCCGATGAACTCGCTTTCCCGGCGTGCCCCGCGCGCATCGCGCAGGCGCCGTGAGGGTGAGAGGTCAGGCCCGCCGGCGGCCGCGCAGGCCGCGCTCCCCCGGGCCTCCCGCCGCGCCCCCGGCCCGGCGCTCACCGCGGACCCGCTGCGAGGGGTACAAGCGCTGCGCCTTCTCCAGGAAGCGGCGGGCCTTGTCGGGCTGGTTGGCTTTGATGGCGGCCAGCGCAATGCCAATGCACCGCTCCGCCTCGTCCCGGTTCGACTCCATGGCGGCGGCGGCCGGGCGGGGGGCCGGAGGGGCGGGGCCGGGCGCGGACGGATGACGTCACGGAGCCCTGCCCTCAGGCGGGCGGGCCCGGCGGAGGCTCCGGGGGCCGGGGAGGCAGCGGGGCTCTGGGGGGATTCACCGGCGGTGAGAGCCGGGGGGCTCCAGCCGGCCCCCAGCAGGGGAGGGGACGCCAGAGGGCACCCCCGGACCCTGCTCCCGGAGGGTTATTAACAACTCCTTATTAGAGCCTCCTCCTCATGGAGTTCCTGCCCTCGGAACACGGCCTGGCTGCAGGGACCGCGCCCGGGACGGGCTGAGGGGACGCTGAGGAGGATGAGGCTGCTCGGGTGTCAGAACCCAGGACATTCCTCTGGCTGCCCCGGGTGATCCAGGGCAGACCCTGGCAGGGGGCTCAGAGGCCTTGGCACGGAATCAAACACACCTGTGCCTTTGATTTTAGCCCATGGAAACAATTACCAACTTTGTGTGAGCAGTTACAAGCCACAAGGGCTTGAGTAGAATGATAGTGAATTTGTCACAGGGTGAAAAAGTAGAATTTTGGGGTTATAGAATGGGGTTTCAAGAGGCAAGATGGAGGAACATGGGCATGTCCTGTCCTTCTTCTTCTTGTCCTCCATCTCCTGCTGTGATGGTGACACTTCTGGATGGGTTTAGAGTAGAGACAGACTGTCTAACATAGGTGATAGGTATTGGGAAATTATTGTAAATAAACTACACCTAGTTCGTAGTATAAAAAGTTGACACCGCCCCAGGGGCAGTGAGTGTGCCACGAACCAACCTGCTGGACAGACCTCAGCAGGTCAGAGAAAGAATGGAACAGATAAAATAACCTTGAAAAGCAGAACCAAGGAATCTCGACTTCTTTGGTTGTGGGGCTGAGAAAAAAGACTCTTTAATGCCTCGGGACCCATTTCAGCAACGCAAAAGCCGAGACTGGGGCTGTGTCACGTTGTTTCACATTCAGTCACAGCGGGGATGGCAAGAACAACCCTCGTCCCAGAAGAGAATTCAGGGACAGGTGATAGATCCCTGGAGGCTGGCCCTGGGGAGCAGGCAGGAGAGAGGCAGGAAGGGCCAGACCTGCACTCCCACCTTGGTCTGTGGGTGTGAGGTGAGTGACAGCACAGGGACATCCAAACCACCCCAAAACAGCCTGGGAAATGGGGGGGAGAGGATGGGGTGATCAGGATCAATATCCCTGTGTGAACCACGGAATCCTAAAATGGTTTGGGTGGGAAGGGGCCTTAAATCCCACCCAGTGCCACCCCTGCCATTGGCAGGGACACCTTCCACTGTCCCAGGTGGCTCCAAGCCCTGTCCAGCCTGGCCTTGGGCACTGCCAGGGATCCAGGGGCAGCCACAGCTGCTCTGGGCACCCTGTGCCAGGGCCTGCCCACCCTCCCAATATCCCATCCATCCCTGCCCTCTGGCTGTGGGAAGCCATTCCCCCTTTTCCTGGCACTTGAGGCCTTTGTCAATATTCCCTCTCCACATTTCTTGTCACCTCCTCCAGGCACTGCAAGGCCACCATGAGGTCACCCTGGAGTTTCTCTCCAGGCTGAACAATCCCAGCCCTCCCAGCCTTTCCTCGTGGCACAGATACTCCCATCCCTCTGATCACCTTGGTGGCTTCCTCTGGACTCTCTCCAGCAGCTCCATGTCCTTCTGTGCTGGGGACAGAAAGTATTCCAGGAGTGACTGATCCCCTTTGTCCTTCCAGCTCTGGAAATTCACAGAGGTTTCCCCCACTCCCAAAGCACCCCACGTTCAGTGCCTCAGCCCCAGCCCTGGGGGAGGATGTGGAGCAATGCAGAGACAGAGCCAGGCTGCAGGGAGGAACATCTTTACAAGGAATTTTACAGAGGACAGCCCCAGCAAACCACACCTGCCAGCCCTTCCCAGTACAACTCCCCATGTAGGGAATCAGTTAGGGAGCTCCTGCAGCAGGATGCTTGTGCAAGGCAGGAAGGGCAGGAGATCTGCACTGCTTTTAGCTGCCCTTCTGCAGCAGGTGCAGCACAGAGCTTTTGGCTGGCTGCAATCCTGGCCTGGGATCCAGGGAATCCAGGAATTGCCTGGCTTTTCTGAGGAGCAGGCTGAGAATCAAAAGAACCCCCCATGCCAATTTCCATAGCATTAAATAAAGGTGATTTGGGGCCCAGCTCTGGAGCAGGGCACATGCCACGGAGGTGGTGCCACTAAAAGTCCTTTCCTTGTTCCTGAGAGAGAGGAAGATGGAGGAGCCAGCAGCAAGCAAATTCAGCAGGTGTGGATTTCTAACTTGGATTGACAAAACCCTCCTGGCACAGCCAGCCTGGGCTCTCCAGAGCCTGGTGCCACCCTGCTGTGCCCAAGGGCTGATCCAGGGAATGGGGGTGCTCCGTGCCAACCCCACTACTGCTGCTTGGGAGCTGTGAAGTCCCAGGCTGTCTCCTGGGCACACTTCCACATGGCCCTCATGAGCCGTGTGAAGCCCATGTCCTTGGGCTTCTCCAGGCCACGCATCAGGCGCTGCTTCATGATGGCAACAAACTCCTTGTTGCTCAGCTCCCCATTCCCTGCAAAAAGGAGGAAAACCAATCAGAGACCCACCAGCAACCTCCTTGAAATGATAACTTTAAAGGGCAGCAGGCATGAATGTTCTTTCCTGCATAAACAGATCATATTTGGCTCCCACCTCCCAAATATCCTGCTGAGCAAGGGTTCCCAAGGCACAGAGTTTAAATCCCAACCCCATGGATGCTTGCAGGAGGCAGAAAAGCAAATGCAAACTAAACGTCCCTGTCCTCTCAGGAAACACTGCTTTAAGTGGTTTAGGAAATTGTGGGTGCACAAATTTTCCTAATGGAGTAGAAGGGAAGATTTGTTGATCTGATGAATGAGGTTATGGAGAATGCAGCCACTGGGCAGCAAAATTCCAGCAAACTATTAAGGGTTGAGCAAAATTCCCTCCAGTGCTGCAGGCTTTTAATGTCTGTAAACACTGATGGAGTGAAAACAACAAAATAATAATAATAAAAAGATGTCTGTGCCTGCTTTTCTACTTGGTTTCTTCCTTGGGGGATTCCTCTGGCAACCAGAGTCTTTCCCTCTAAAGATTTGCTATCAAAATATTTAGGAGATTCTCCTCTGAGAGAAGGCAAACAGGGAATATTTGGTTACACTTCAGCTCACTCTAATCTCCAGCCTGATCATCTGACATGAAGATTGTATCACAACAGTGGTACTGAAGCACAGAGGAAAACAGGAGATGTGACCTTAGGGATGTGCAAAGGAGCAGGTGGGGCTGAAAGCAAGAGGGACAACAAGGAATAAATTAATTAAATACATTTTAAAATGTTCATACTTATGCAACAGTGCTGCCACTCAGAGCTGCCAGATGCTGGTGACTCTGCTGGAGAAGCAGGGTGCCAGCCAGGACTCTGATTTTGGCTTGGCAGTTTTGGGCAAATGCAGAATTTCCTTCTTTCCAAGTCAGAATTGCTGTCACCTGGCAAAGACGCCAGTAACTCCCGTTAAATCAAGCCAGGAGTGCTTCAGTGTGACAACAACTACCCTGGGGCACTCAAAGCCTCTGCAAAGCCAGCTCCCAGCAGGGCACACAGCTGCTATTAATTAATTAAAAATTAAGCTGACATTTGTTTAGGACTTTGGAGATAAAGCCCCAGCCCAGCTCGTTTCCAACACTGGAGCACAACAGCTCATTCTGTCAGACCAACTGGATGGGAGAAAAGGAGCAAAGTGTGCACACCAAACCCTTCCATCTGTGCTCCAACATCCCCATCTCACAGGGTGGGTACCACGGGATACCCTTCCCAAAAGGGCAGGGGCAATGTAGGAAATGGATTTGTAGGGAATTCTCAAAGCCTGACAGAAGGTTTACACAGTGTGTGCATCTGTATGCAAACCCTGAGATAAGAAATGCTGACTTAGAGAGAGAAATGGAGCTAGAAACAAGTTTCAAAGGATGGCCTTGTAAAAAAGACTGGATACTTTGAAGAAATAGAATTGTGAAAGATACATTGTAGTGGGACCCATGAGGGGGAATTTTAGATGCTTTAAGGCATGTCACATTCATATTTTCTGGAAAAATCCCTTTGCCCAGGATTTTTTTCCTGGGAAGCTGAGAAGCCTCAGAGAAAAAGGAAAACAATAATTATCTCATTGCTTCTCCTGTGTTTTGCTGCTTTGGAATGTGTTTGGAGATTGTTTAACCAACAGGTGGTTGTTTCATTGGTTTGATGTGAAATGTTTTGTCTCACTGGCCAATCAGGGTCAGGCGGTGTCAGACTCTGGAGAGAGTCAGGAGTTTTCATTATTCTCTTTTTAGCCTTCTGTAAGTATCCTTTCTGTATTCTTTAGTATAGTTTAGTATAGCATTCTTTAATATAATACAGTATCATAAAATAATAAATTAGCCTTCTGAGAACAGGGAGTCAGATTCATCATTCCTTCCTGCCACGGGGCACCCCACCAATACAATAAAGGCATTTACAGCATGGTGTGGCAAAAGCTGATAGGCCAAGAAACACTTATAATGTAATTAGGAAATAGCTGGCTTCTGATTGTGATGATGTGATTTATAACATCTGTATTGTCTCACCCTTCACATAAGACTGAAAACAGAGTGTAAGTTTTTAAATCACCTCTCAGTTGCCCTTCTCTGGGTCAGAAAAGGGCTCAATCCAACAGGGGATCTCCCCAGCTCCACGGACACAGAGCATGGCCAGAAGAAGGTTTCCTGCCCTGGGCTCTCCCAGCCTGGCTGAGCTGGGTGCTCACTCACCGTCGCAGTCGAAGAGCGCAAACACCACGTCGCACACGTGGTCTGACAGCTCCACCTTGGCCACGGTCCTGGCCACCTGCTGCATGGTCACTGCAACACAGGGAGGGCACAGGGTCACACAGGGGCCAACCACAGCAGGACACTCCTGTTCCTCCGTGGAAACCAGCCTTGGTGTCCTCAGAGAGGCTGCAATGAGCTTGATCAATGAGGCAGCTCCTCCTGACAGCATTCCAAGGAATGCTATTCTGTCACAGACATATTCTATGAAAAATCCTTTCATTAGGATCTTTTCTCCTAAGAAGTTGAGCAGCTTCAGCTTCTCCATGTTTTGGTGCCTTAGAATGTGATTTGGTGAACTGTTTAACCAGCATGTGAAATTGTTTCTACTTGATGACCAATCACAAGTCCAGCTGTGTTGAGACTCTAGTCAGTCACAAGACTTTATTATCATTGCTAACCTTCTGATGAAATCCCTTCTTCTTTCTTTAGTATCGTTTTAATATATAATTTTATTTTAATATAATATATATCATAAAATAATAAATCAGCCTTCTGAAACATGGAGTCAAGATTCTCATCTCTTCCCTCCTCCTGAGACCCCTGAGAACACCACCACATTATCCAGCATTCAATTCTATCAAGCAGGGAATTCCAAAAACTGGGAATTCCAAAAACTGCTTTTCCTGTTGCAACCCAGTAACTGCAGCACAAACCCACCCACCCTCCTGCAGGGAGCAGACCAGATTAACCTTGCAATAAAATAAAGAGTTGTAAGGAATTATTTCCCTTTTCTCCCCAGACTGGCAGCAGAGAAGCAAGCAGGAGTTTTATTCCCCACCTTTAGAAAAGGGCAATCCATGGAGCTATCAATCTGGCAGGGGTTAGGCAGTTGATTTTGCTGCACAAATGGGAAAAAAAAGCCCCCTCACTAGGCTGGTGTGAGTGTATTTAAAGTTAAATTGCTTCTCTACAAAGCCTGACCCAAGGAAATTCCATCCAGAGCAACTGGGATCGATGTCTAGCTGTGGAACAAGGGAAAAGAGGGAAGTGGTGCATCAGAAAACCAGACTGAAACCACAAACAGCCTCTGCTTTCCTCCACAGCATCCTTATGGGCTTCTGCACCCCCAGTCCCTCAGGAATTTTGGAGAGTTAAGTGTGTCAGAAAGGAAAAATAATCATCCAATATATACCGTAACTGGATTAATTACTAACTGCATAAAATATTTCTAATGGGATTTTTTCATTGATGCTTACATTATTGGTACCTTCCACCCCGTTTCTGCTCCCCTGAGGGAAATCTGGGGTTTTCTGAGAGGAATTCACAGCCACCATCAGGTCCTTTTCCCCATAAAACCTCTCCTTTTACTAAATAATGCAGGAGAAAATTGAAATGATGCATTGTACATATGTAAAATATATATCATCTCAAGTAGGACCCTGCTTTTCCCACGTAATTATTATTTTTGAGAGAAATTCCTTTTCTCCATGAGTGATGTAGCTCCAGTCAGCAGTTATTACTTTGTACTTCCTCAGACAGCAGCACCAAATTTCATTTAATTTGTGTTGTAAATGTAAAACTTCTCTCGAGGTGCTTCACCTTGATGCCATCCTCCCCTCCTGGTGCCCTAGGTACCCTATGGCTGTAGCCTTACATGTAAAAAAAAGTTAGAATGATTTCTTCATCACAGAATTCCAGAATGGTTTGGGTTGGAAGGGGCCTTAGAGCTCATCCAGTGCCACCCCTGCCATGGGCAGGGACACCTTCCACTGTCCCAGGCTGCTCCAAGCCCCAATGTCCAGCCTGGCCATGGGCACTGCCAGGGATCCAGGGGCAGCCACAGCTGCTCTGGGCACCTGTGCCAGGGCCTGCCCACCCTGCCAGGGAACAATTTCTCCCTAACACCAAACCAAAATCTCCCCTTTCAATTTAAAACCACTGCCCCTTGTCCTAATTCCTTTAAAGTTATGTTTTTCTGCTGAGATTTTCCCCACTCCTTCCATCTCAGCAGGGAGTCTCCTGATCCTCCCCTCCTGTTTGTTTTTCACAGCCACAGTTTTCCCAGCTGGAACTTGCACTCATGGCCAGCAGTTCCTGCTTCCTCTCTTATTGATCCAACTGCACAAGTGTCAGCTCCATCCCATCGTTCCTGCTTGATGCTAGAATGACTCCACAGGGGCTGCAGGACTGTGCTATGCTGGTTTTTAAGGAATCTAAAGGAAGAGGGAAAAGTCTCTGCTTTCACATCCACACACATGCTCCAGACCACAAGGTAGCTCAGGAAGGCAAATAAAATTGAAGCAAACCTGCTGGAATAATTTCTTTACCATGAAATGGAATAGGTGCTGTCTGGGGAACATCTCTTAAAGCCTGTCCAGGTTTGGAGCTCTGGGATAGAAATTCTCCTGGATTTCATATCATCAAAAATGAGTTCCACATTTCTATCTTGAAAAGCTTCTAAAATTTCATGCATTGGTATCTCCCACTGGTTCCTTTAATGAGCCATCTGAGTGATTTTATGCAAGTTTAGAGTCTGACACAGTTATCCTTTTTTTTCACTCTGATTCCCAGAAGTGCACTGTGAGCAATGCCTCACTGAGTGCTGCTCCAGGCCAGGGCCTCAGCAGATGGCAAACTTCACTTTTCCCTCCAACTTGGGATTAATCACACATGTGGCCAAAAGAATGGACAGCTGGGCTGCTGCCTTTGTTTTCCAAATGGCACTGGGGGTGATGGGAGCAGGGCTCCCTGCCCTGGCCATTCCAGGATGGAAAGGCAGGACACACATGTGTGGTCTGGGCTCCCAGAAATCAGCCTCCTGTTGACGCACACGTTTCATTTCAGGGCTCCCAGTTGGAAATGTTGGATGCTATCACTGGCAGCATAGCTCCCAAAATCTATTTAACTTTTTACAAATCATTTGCATGAGTATGTGCTGGAACACCCATCCAGAAAGAGATGGAAAAGCCTTGTGCAATCCTGTGTGCACAGCACATTTGCCTTGCTCTTCTCAAACTGCAGCCCTGCAGCTGAGCAGAAGCTGTTTTGACATCAAAGGCAGCATGACAGAAAGTCACAGAGATCAGGGAGAAAAAGCAGAGCTCCCAGACCAGAGCAGAGCTGTTGGTGCAATATCCACAGCCAGAAATGTGGAAAGAAAGGAGATTCCTTGGAGACACCCAAACCTGACTGCAGGGGTCCTGCTGGACACCAGGGTCCCAGAAACCCCTCCCAGCTCCCAGCACTGCCATTACTGCAGAGGAGCACTCCAAGCTGTGCTTCCAGGGGGGCTGACTTCTCCCATCCCTCTCCAAGGCAAAGCAAGCAGCAATTCCATGGCTGCACTCCAGCTCACCTCTGCCCCTTCCTGACTCCCTGTCCACTCTGCAGCCGTTTCAAGCAGCATTAATTCTAATAAAGTGATTTTCCATGAACCTCTCTGGGGCTCCAGCCCTGCTCCAAGCCACGGATCAGTGGGATCAGCTGTCTCCCTGTGCTTTGGCCCATCCATGCCTTGCCCCAAACCCCACAGGAGTTATCCTACAGCTCCCTGCTGGCAGCAGGGCTGCACACAGTGCCAGGAAAAGTGCAATTCACAGTCTCCTAAAAGGGGAATAAGCACCAAATTCAGTTCCTGTCCTGCTTCCAGCTGTAAGCCCAGGCTGGGGAAGTCTCCTAATGAATGCTTGAGATTTAGGAGAATGACAGCTATTATGTTGCTGGGAAAATGAAAGATGGGCTAACAAATAATCCGGCTGTTTTTAAATGGGTCATTAAAATACAGGTTTATGATCCTTTTTAGAAGAAGAAGAGACTTTAATTCAGCAGAGAAAACAGGCTGTCAGGCTCTGGCTGTTTGGTAGCAGTCATTTTTTCCCCTCTGAAATTTTAAAGAGCCCTTTTAAAATCATAATAATGTTTGCTGCATTGTTAACAGCAAATTATTACACATACTAACCTTTTCCTAGTCCCTATCCCAGTGTAATTTTTGCTTTGTTAGTTTGTAACCAGCAACCTTGTGAAAGCTTCACTTTTGGGAGGGCACACCCCATTTATGGTTTATTTAAATCTGATCCCTGCCCAAGGAAGGCTCCCTTACCCAGCCCAGCACTCCCAGCTCAGTGGCTGCACAAGCTCATTAATGGCACATCACTAAACAGCAATCACACTGATTTACCAACTGCACACAGACCTGAATTCTGTGAAAATGTATATTCCATGACAGGACAAATGCTAATTTCCTGTAGGCACTGAGAAAATTTGATTTGCTGGGCTATCACCTCCCGTGGGATGCTACAGAAAGGGCTCAGAGCAGCAGCAGCACACCCAGACTTGGTATTTTAGTTTTAAATGAAGGAAAATCCTATCAGGTTCTTTTAAGTCCTAAGGTAATGATGTTCTAAACCAATGAGTACAGATGATTTTCCCCCAAAAATTTAAGATGAGAAGGGCTGCTGACACACACAAGAAGAGATGTGACACATTTGTTTCCCTCTGTAATTCCAGTGCTCCCAAACCTATTAATGCCTTAATATTCCCACAACAGCAGCAGCTGGAATAGCTGACTTCCAAAATGTTTAATTCTGCAGCTGCCTACATGAATCAGCTTTAACTTTGTAGCAGACAAGAGTTTCCACTTAGCCTAAAATTCTTTTAATGAGTTGGCCATCTTTATTTTATATCCTCAGTGTGTTAAAAAAAAAAAAATCCTCTTAAAAAAACCCAAAGACCAAAGCACTTGTGACAGATCCTGGCAGCAAAGTGAGACTTGGTTTGAAATATATTTTGGGGATTTTTTGCCTTTTTTTAAAATCAGTGTGTCAGATCTAAGAACAAACCTGAGACAGACCAGCTCAGAAAAGGAAACATGATGAGAAGGAGAAGGATATGGATTGGTCTGATCAATAAACCACATTATTACCAAGGTCCCCAGGAAACACCAGCTCTGAGGTTTATTCAGCCCACTCCTCTGGACTGTGGGTTATCTGAAATTGAGTCTCTGGACAGACTTTAATGCTCAGTCTGGGACCTCAGTGGTGTTCCAGTCTCTCCCCCTTTCCCTCCAGCACTCCCAGGAGCTCCAAAGGTGTTTGCCACTGCTTGGCTTCCCAATCAGAAATGCAGCATCCAGCCCTTATTTTTAGGCAAAGTCTATGATTTTTGAGCAAAGCTGAAACAAAACAAGGGTTGAGCAGCTCCTACCCCCAGCCCCACTGCTGCTGTGCCTCTGCCATGTGATCAGAGACCTCCACAGAAGATAACTCTGCAAGAATTCTTTTACAGTCATTTTTTGAAGTCCTTTGTGTAAGGAGGAAAAAAGTCACTTCAGAAGATGGGGATGAAGAGGAAAGAGTGGTGTCCCTGGGATCTGGAAGCACAGCCTGTGGCAACTCATTAGGTCACCTTGCCTCTGCACACAGCAGAATGGTCCCTCTGAAGGTACCACCATGAAATCACTGTTTCCTCATCCATTCAGGCTACACATGCCAGCCTTTCTTCTCCCTCTACTTAAAACTGTGGAAGTACAAAACCTGAAATCCCTCTTTATCCATGGATGTAGTGAGCCAAGCACCTCATTACAGGGAGGAACTGCAATCTGGGGACATTTTTAACCTGTCAGCCTGGCCTTGTCTGACACCTTCCCAGCTCCAAACCACAGCATGAGTTGCGCTCCCTCAGGCTTTCAGCACCTGGACACCCCACAGGTTTCAGTACCTTTATCAAGAGAGGCTCCAGCCATGTGGTAGAAGCTCAAAGCTGTGTCCACATCATTTATGTTCTTCAGAAAAGTGAAGAAGTTCTCCACCTCCTCAAAAGTCAGCCCCTAGGACAGAGAAAAGACACATGGTGATGGGACAGAGATCATGGACACTCCTGGAAATGACACAGTGACTCACTGGCCCAAAGCCGCAGCCAGAAGTGCAGAATTCATCTGCACACTGCAAAAGCTCAGCCTTGGCACCTGGGGATGTGTGGGCTGTGATCTGTACTGTTGTTCCCCTCCTGGCCCCACCAGTCCCACAAAGGGAAGGGACTGAAAACCATTTCCAGGTGAGCAGACCTCAGATGCAGGAGACCACTGCAAACAGGTGAATTAATAAATTGATTTGAAGCCTGCACACTTGCAATGGCAATATCAAACAGTCCATGTTTGATATTTTGATTTGATATTTTGATATATTGATATTCTCAGGAACCTTTCCTGGCTACTGAGAATTTCAGACTTCCTGTGCTGACAGACACTGACCCCCAAGAAAACACTACACTTAACCTGAAGCCACGGAAAAGGCTTCCAAAATTAAATTATAAAACTAAGATTATAGGTGTGTAGTTTGAATAAAAGTGTGTAATATCACATAGTAAAAAACTTAAAGATTTTAAAATACAGTAATATATATAAAGCAAGATCAAAATTTTAGAGCAGAAGCTAGTCCTTCTTCACCTTCTTCTTAATGAGTTTAAGTAATGTTGTGTAGTTAGATAAAAAAGTCTGCATTGCAAGTCACAAGTAGTTAGCTATTGAGTTAGAAGTAAAAATAATTTAAGTGTCATTTCTTAATTAAACAGTTTATCTTTAAAAGATCTTGTAGAGAGAGACACATCTCCACTTTGTAATTTGTTAGTTAAGTGCTGCAGAACTCAGGGTTCGTGAGACTGTAACATAAATAAGAACTAATAAACACATGAATCCAAACAAGAAATACCATCTCACACATTTAATCCCAACCCTAACAAAAAAAAAGATTAAAAACTCAACAAGCCCATGCACTGTAAAGTCTCTCCCAAGAGATTCAGGGATCCCTGGGGTAATCCAGGTCTTACCCAGTGTGGCAGAAGGTGACACTGAAGCACAGAAGTGTCCCAGTTTGCTTTGCTGCTGGAGGCAGGATCCCTGCCTGCTCCACCTACCTGGGCCAGGTGAGCAGGTGCTCAGTGAGAGCCACACTCTGGGATAGTCATGGAAAAACATCCTGAGACCCCCAGGAGAAGAACTGCTGATGAGCACAGCTCTGAACCCCACCTGGTTACACTGCACCTGATTTTATCATCCTGTGCAGCTCCAGCACCTCCACAGCACTGCTGGAGATGCCTTGAGAAGGCTGAGCTAGAACAGAGGCCTGACAGAGCTAAAGAATAAAGCAGGGATTTATTAAAAGGATCTCCTCAATGGATCCACCTTGGGCAGCGCGAGAGCCCAGCCAGGGCTGCACCCAAGGTGAACCAAAATGGGCACAAAATGGACACGGAGTCTCTCACTTTTATAAGTTCTGCTACATTTGCATATTGGAGTTAATTATCCAATTCCATCTTCAGCCCATGCAGTCCCATCCTGCTTGTTTTTCTCTCTCCAGCCCACGTTGTTTGTGCTCTTGGGCCTGAGATTTGGATCATTTGTCCTTGGTCCCCAGCTAGAGCAGGAATTGTTTTGTCTCCCTGCTCTGTGCAGAGCTCACCATCCCTTAATGTGAAGCTCAGACCCACACACTGAAGCAGCACAGAATCTGAAATATAAAAGCTAAACCTGAGGCATCACTGGGACAAGAGCTGGAGCCTCCAACTCCAGCAGAGCCATGGCAGGGAGCCATGGGAGGAGGTGAATCATCACCACAGTAATAACCACTCAGACTCCCTCTCTGGGACACATAAATCAGCTTGTCAAGAGAGTTCAGCTCCAGGCTCCTCCTATCCTGCCTGGCATGACAGATTAATAGAGCAAGATATTAAAAATCCAAACTGCAGAACACAGCCCAGCTCCAGGATGTGTTCAGCAGGTACTGTCAAATATAAATTTACACAATCTGCTGTAACTCTGCTCAAACAACTTCTAATCAGGGAAGAAGCCACCAATCTTTTGAAAGAAAAAGAACATTTTTAAGGTCTTTCCATACAGACATTTGCAGCTTGTTCCTATCTTTGCTGTAAGGGAGTATGTGGCCCTGCACTGATGATCTGTGTGTGCACTGACACGTGCAACAGCAGCTTTGTCAGCCCTGGACTCATGGATCTGGGCCAAAAAGGATGAGATGGCAAAATGGGAGAGCACATGTGGACAACAGAGCTGACTGAAGAGAGAAATCCCTGGTGACTCTGCAGGGAGCTTTCCTTGAATGTCTGCCTGCTCCTCTTCCTGAGGGGAACACAAGGATGTACAGCAGAATTAAATTAAATACAGTCATGGGGAAAAAATAATCCAATGAATCAGGTACTTCTGCAGGAAGCAATGCAAAGATCCCAATGGTTCTACAAGAGAAAATATCTTTGCAATTATCATGATGCCTCCCTGCCAGAGCAGGGCACTGGGAGTGTGGAAAGCCTGGAGGAACCACAAGGAGTGTGACCACTTCCAGGCCAGCAGAAGACACTGTGCTGTGATCTGCCTGCTCTGTCTGGGACATCTGGGGGTTGCAGTGCTCTAAGCAAAGAGCCATAAATCTTGCATTTTCCTGGGATTCCTAAAATGGCATTTGCCAAGGCCAAGCAGCACTGCTGTCTGTGCATAATGGGGCCCTGTTTGGAATCCTGCAATGGTTTGGGTGGGAAGGGACCTCAAAGCCCATCTCATGGGCAGGGACACCTTCCACTATCCCAGGCTGCCCCCAGCCCCACCCAACCTGGCCTTTGTGGTCCTTTCACCAGCTGCAAAAACAAAAGCAGTGACACAAGTGTATCCTACAAATTGTGGCATTCACATGGACAAAACCACTGAATGTCTGTAGCAAGAATACCATCAGTGTTAGGAAATTTCTTTTTTTTTTGGAGGAATCCTATAGGTGAGGCTGGCATCAAAGTTAACTCTGCTCCAGCTACCAAAATAAAATAAAAATCAGAGACTGGGACAGCCTCAGATGAATGATCACATCTTTAAAGGCATTTGTAGCTCCAGCTGTTAATTCATAATCAGCTGAATCCCTTCATCACCCAAGCAATCCTCACACAACACAAACAGGGAGATTCCAGAAGCACTTACCTGCTTGTAACACAACAGCTCAAACATCTCCTGCAAAAATGAGGGCTTTTCACCTGGGAACCCAGGTTCAGCCAGGAATTCCACCTCACTGCCAGCCCCTGCTAAAACCCCAGCCAGCCCTTGAAGCACATGTGGGAGATGACATGAATCACTGGTTTCTGAAGAGACAGCTTGGTTTTCCAGCACTTAGGGGGGCATAAACCAAATAATACATTGCTTGTGAATATTGCTGATGACTCAGGTCCTTCTTACCAGGAGAAAAGCAGCTGTGTAAGTACAACTTGGGGAGGACACTCCTAAGCAATGTTAGACAAAACAGAGTGAGGCAGCTCTGCTGAATAGGCAAAGTTCATCTACCCAGGGTAAGATGGGATTCTTCCTCAAGGAAAAAATAATGAAAGCAGGTTAGCAGTTAATAGAAGAAAACTTATCACTCTCAAAAGCAGGAATGAAGAATAACAGCCTTGGAAAACAGCTAAAGATTAGATTAAACCCAGAGTTTTATTGTTTTAGAGGCTGCCAGGGTTGCCTTGTGCAGTCAAGGTAATTGCACCAGACAAAGAAGACAAGGTTTGGCAGATTCCATAAGAAAGCTCTCTCAAAAGAACTGCACTTCCAAGGGAAAGCCTTGTTGGATGAGTTTGGGACAGTTCTGGGCATTTCACCCACACCAGTGTAAGCAATCATGAATTTTTCACCATTTCTGTTCCTTACAAATATTTTTTTTGCCCTATTGCCCATTTTCTCTCCTTGAAAGTCCTTGGAATAAAAGAAGATAAAGATTTGCTGTGAATCTGGCTGGCTGTAAATAGAAAGACAATCTGGCTGATTTGGGGATGAGGAATAAGGTAAGAACAAGAAGTTCTTCCTCTGGCACAGATGTCAGGGTCTTGGCTTACACATGAAAGGAAGAAAACATCTGCTGTAGGAAACCTTCCAAAATAAATTCCTTTGCCTCTTTTCTCACACAGCCAGCTACTGTTCAGTAATATCTATACACACACACACATACACATATCTATATATATATATATAAACCCAAAAATCACAGCATAAGAATCAACAATTTGCAAACTTCAAAAGCAGAGCTGATATTTTTCTATTAGACACACATTGCATTTAAGCACTTTTTTCTGGAGAACTCAAATGATGCCTGTTAATGCAGGAATCCCATTCAGGAACAAAAAGAGCTGCAGACCCTGGTCAGAACTTGTGTTTTATAACACACTTGGCACCTAAACCAGTTAAGAAATAAACTCTGGTTCTGATGTCAGAAGAAGCAGCTCTAGAATAGCCAGCCAAAGACTTTCCATCTATTCTCACTTTGATGAATTGCTTGTTTATATCCCAGTTAGTAAAAGAACATTCTGGCTTAATAAAAGAATATCCATTACAGGGGCAGATGTAAAATTCTAATGCTCAATAATTTCTCAGCCCATACTTGCCTTAGCTGATAAAGCACATCTTGTGGTATGGATATCTTATTCCAAGGACTCTCCCTGAATTAATGAGTGTAGAGTCTGCAAACTTACTCCTCTCTAAATTGTGAGTAATTTTTCCCAGAAGTTAATAACTAAATAATAAACTGCCTGCTCACAGCAGCTAACGAATCCAAGGTCGAGCCAGGAACTGGGAGCACGGCTTCAGTGTTTGTCCTGGCTCCAGACCCAGGGTGCCATTCAGCAAATTGAATTTTTAAAATTACAGCATCTATTTTCATAAGGAACAAACGTACAGGCTGCACTGGACACCAACCACTGCACTCCCAGCTCTTCCCCCTCTCCCCCATGGCTCAACACGGAGCAGATGCTTTTCCAAAGAGGACGGGGATTGCTTAACTCATTTCTCAGCTTAGACCGGGAGAAATTTTCCCAAATTTTCCATGAATGCCACTGACCTCTCCATCCTGGAAGTGCTTCTTGAGCTGCTTGAGCATGACAGTGAGCTTCTTGGACTGCACCCCGCTGTAGGCCAGCAGCATGCTCCCGAACTGCCGCTCCGTGATCCGCCCCTCCACCGGGTCGTGCCGCTCGAACTGCGAGGGAAGGAACGGGGAGGTGAAAACCAGGAGCAGCACAAAGCTCCACCTCAGGTGGGAAGCATAAAAAAGGCACCAGAAAGAATTAACATTGCAGGAAACTCTGGTGAAGGAGAAGTGCTGATGGGTTCCAGCAGCTGCTTTCCCCAGGATTGTCTCTCCACATTTGCTCTACGTGCGATTCCTTGGACAGCTCTTGGGAGAAGCCTCTGTTGGAGTCCTGGATGCTGAGAATTTTAGATTTTCTCTACTAACAGAGTCTAACCCCCAAGAGAACACTGCATTTCACATAACTCACAGAGCCACAAGGTTGAAAGAGACCTCCAAGATCATCGAGTCCAACCCAGCCCTGACACCTCAACTAAACCCTGGCATGGAGTGCCACATCCAGGCTGTTTTTAAACACATCCAGGGATGGGGACTCCAACACCTCCCCTGGCAGTTCTTTATCACCTTTTCTGTAAAAAACATTTTCCTAATATCCAACCTATATTTCCCTTGGCACAGCTCGAGTCTGTGTCCTCTGGTTCTGGAGAAAGAGACCAACCCCACCTGAGCACAGCCACCTTTCAGGTGAGTTTTCATTTGACCTGAAGCTGTAGAGAAAGCTCCCAAAATTGATTGATAGCACTAAGATTACGAGTGTGTAGTTTAATTAGAAGTGTGTAATACCACAGAGTAGAAAACCTAGAGTTTAGAATTTTAAAATGCAACAATATATGAGACAAAATAAAAGTTTTAAGACAGTAGCTAGTTGTTCTTTTTCACCTTCTTCTTCATAACTTTAAGTAATATTTTATAATTAAACCAAAAAGTCCATTTTGTGGACTTCAAGTAATTAGTTATTAAATTAAAATAAAGTAGTTATTAAATTAAAAAATAAAAAAAACCCCAAAAATTAAATTTAAAAAATCCAAAATAATTTAAGTGTCATTTCTTAATTAAACATTTAACCTTAAAAAAAACTTATATAAAAATTAAATATTTTATAACTTATTAATACTATAAAACTCACAACTTATGAAATAAATAAAACCAATAAATATCTAAATATAAACATGAAATACCATCTCAAGCACTTAATCCTAACTTTAAGAAAAGTTAAAAAAAACCCAAAACCAAAACAAATCCACCAAAACCCAACATTTAATGGTGCCCCAGTGTGAGGACACCTGTTGAGGTCAGGACCTCCCTGAAGAAACAGAGAACATGCAGCTGTGAGCTGGAAAGAAAAAATCCCCAGGGAAAAGAAAGAAGAAAAAAGGAAGAAAAAAGAACTCAGCAATCCCTCCCAGTTTTATCCCACAGGACTGGGCTAATGAGTGGCTGCTCTAAACAGGGACAGTGGTTAATAAACCAAAGAGAAGTCCTGCAAAGTCTTCTAATTTTACTCTTCTCTGCTCCAAGGGACCAGTGTCCCAGCGAGGGAAGGTTCATGGATGTCTCCAGACTTCACCCTCCCCAAGTTCTCCTCATCCTCAGACCCTTCCAGACCCTGACTCTTAGAAATGCTGCTGTGAGGCCCCTGCAGAATGTCCAAAAAGCCCTTTTGAGAAGGGCAGAGAAGGTTTTCTCCAGTAATTCACCTCTCCTGCAGTGGTTTGTCTCCTGGTTTGCACTGCAGGGGAGGAGGGAAGAGCCATTCCCCAGCTTGGGAAGGTGCTGGCTGGGAGCACCAGCTCTGAATAATGAGAATTTCATCCTCTCCTCTTCCTCCTCCTCTGTGAATCTGCCAGCATCAACATCAGACTTCACCCAGCTTCACAGATCTCAGCACTTGGGATAGATTATATCCCTCCAAATTTACTAGGAAACACAACACCAACACTCCAGCTGATCACAAGGCAGAAGATGACATTTAACAACAAAATGAATTTTTAAACTCATGGGGAACAACTTGGTACCAGTGACTGACACTCTGCTGCCTGCTGAGTTGACCGTTCCAGCCTCAGCTGCTCCTCAGTGCTAATGAATTTTTAATTATTACCACATAACCAGATTTTGGCTGCTTTTCCCAGAGGGAAACCAAGGGACTCTTGATAAGTGGAGCACCAAGGCTGGAGGGATTTGTATAGGTGACTCTGGCAGGAGGCAGATCCCAAATGGAGAAATTCTGCTCCTCAGCCCCCTTGTGCTTTCACCTGTGTGGCCCACACAGTTTTGTGGGAAAAATGGTGATTTTTACTGTCATCTGATCCAGGCTTTGGGTGTCACTCATGATGCAAAACGTGGGCCTATCCCATTCTCCTGTGCTGGGGAAAGGAGAGGGAAAACTCATTTTTGGAAATGTTCTTCATTAAAAAGCAGAAGTAGTAGTTTCTGCCATGCTTGAAGAATGCAAAGGAAATACCCCTGGGACACAAAAATTTTCCATCAGTGCTGCTTGTGAAGCTTTCTTCTGCTGTAATATTCCTAATTTCATCCCCAAAGACACAAATCAGCATTTTTCTACCAACAGCCTTAAAATACCCCAGGTTTTAGCAGAGCTTTAGGTAGAATCTTTAATTAAAGGCTAGGAAATGGGTCCAAATAGCTCAGATCAGCCTCCCAAGTGGTGACTACGCTCAGAAAATCTCAAGTTGGTGCCTAAAGCCCATCAGCTCCCTCTCCCCCTGCCCTGCACTCAGGATCAAGCATTGGGCAGCTCCATGGGGTAACACAAGCAAGCAGAGCTCCCTGCAGATGGAGAAATAAAGAACCAGCCCCTTGCAGGTTTTTTGGAACTAAACTTTCAGATTGTGGTCAGTTTTGCAGTACCAGATGCAAAAAAAGACCAGGAAGGAAAAATTTAAATACTTTTCATCTTCATTTTTCTACTGATACACCACACAGCTATTCACAAGAAATAAAAAAAAAAAGCCTGGAAACCATGGAATTTATGCTGCTTATTATTTATCTCATTTTAAAATGAACATTTCTAACATTAAACCAGGACACTCAGATGCCCACTGTCATGTACAGCCAGGTCGGCCCAGAAAGGGGCTGGGAAGTGAGAGCTGGTCCACATCCATCCTCAAATTCCAATAAAAGCACCACTGAACTGAGCAAAAGCAACAGCAGCACAGAGAGGGATAAAGAAAGTTCAAATCTTGCCTCCAAGCTGCTGTCAGATGCATTTAAATTAATTACAGAAGGGATAAGCAGGCCATGTCATTTAAAGAGAAATTTCAGGGAGGGAATTCTGTTTATTTTTTTCTGCTATGTCAGAGACTGTGTTGATCCATAAAGAAACTGGGCTCCAAAGGATTTGTGAGTGGAAACTTATTGATTTCTGATGAAAGAAAACCCCCAGGTACCCCTGTGAGCAGAGGTACCTCCTTCTCCTCTACCCTCTGGAATGTCTCCTAGCCAAACACAACTCAGCACTTGGAAATGAAGGAGGGTGCAAAGCCTACAGGAATTTTTCTTTCAGTACTCAATACACAGCCTACAAACACTGTTAAGTGTTAAAATCCTCTGGGTATTTGAAAAAGCAGGAAAAATATTGCCCATTCCCAGGTAATCACAATGATCTGCCCTCAGGCACAGGATGATACTGTACAGGTTATTTTTGGGTTCACTGGGGGGGAAATAACCCCACACCCTACAGGGAGGGGCTGCAGGGCACAGCACACTGGGCTTTATTACAGCTACCAAGTCCTCTGACAGCCTTTTGCCCTTTATGGATCTCAAAGAAGGAAAAGCAGGGCCAAAGCAGAGCTCACCAGGCATTATCCAGAGGGGGATGGAGCAGCTCCTGCTCCCAACAGGACAAACAGAGCACAGGGGGGTGCTACCCCATCCCAAAATCACACCCACAATCAGCCAGCGAGGCCAAAACCTTCGGAGCAGCTTCCACCGGCAGCCACTTGGTGCCAGCAGTGGATTCTGCATCTGCACCAGGAAAGGAGAAGGGGACAGAATGCTGGCCAGTGCTCTTCCTGCAGGCCAGGACACCTGAGGTGCTGAAGAAATTAGCTTGAAATATAAAAAGGTTTGAAAGAATTTTGAAATTCATTCAGAGCCAACGTGATGTGAAAGGAAATCCGAGGTGTTTATGGAACAGCTCAGCAGGAACTGTAGGGACTGGACAGGAGGGAATGGCTTCAAACTAAAATAAGGGAGGTTTAGATGGGATATTGGGAATTAGGAATTGTTCCCTGGCAGGGTGGGCAGGCCCTGGCACAGGGTGCCCAGAGCAGCTGTGGCTGCCCCTGGATCCCTGGCAGTGCCCAAGGCCAGGCTGGACAGGGCTTGGAGCAGCCTGGGACAGTGGAAGGTGTCCCTGCCATGGCAGGGATGGGATGGGATGAGCTTTAGGATCCCTTCCAACCCAAACCATTCTGGAATCCTGTGGGAAGGGAAGAAAGCAGCAGAAATAGGGTGCAGCCCTTGACTTCACCAGCTTTGCTGGCCCAGTCACAGTACCCAATCCAAACACACAGCAGGGTACTCCCTGATTTTTTTATTTTTTTGTCATTGAAAAGATTACCTATAACCTTACACACATGTTAAATAGTCCTAAACTTCCCCCAAACCTGACAGGATGAGCATATTCCTGCTCCTCTATTAAGATGAAATTCCCAGATTTGTTCAAATAACCCCACTCTCCTTCCTTCTGAGAGAAAAGCTTTCTCACATGAGGAGAGCAGAGGACAAATAAGCAATTTCCCTGCTTCTACATCTCCTTAATTGCACAACTTTATGGAAAGGCAATACAAAGAGCCATCATAAAACAACAGACCCATAATATCTTTTCTTCCTTGCTTCATTGTTTTTTCCCTCCACTAACTCAATCCATCTTCCCCTGCAGGAAATCAAATCCCAGGCTCTGAGGAGCATCCAGCCCAAAGCAACTCAGAGACACCACCACAAGACACATTCTGGTGGAAAAATAAAACCTGCTGGAAGTTCCTAAATGCAGACATTGGTTTCCTTCCATCTCTCCTTCTGCCAGCAAGGCTCACCAGTGGGAAATGAAGCAGCTCCCATGACCTCAGAAAAAGGCCAAGTTTGGGTACCACACACTTCTCGGGGAAGGTTTCTCCTCCCAGCTGACTCTCCTTCCTCCTCAATAAATTTTTCATAATCAATAGTGTTAATAGGGAAAGATTCTGCCTAAAACTCCAGTGCTACTATCTGTGGGAAATGGATTTGTAGAGAATTTTCAAAGTTTGACAGAAGGTTTACATAGCATGTATTTGTATGTAAACTTTGAGATAAGAAATGCTGACTTAGAAATGCTATGGAATAGCACAGACATTGTTGAGAGAGAAATGGAATTAGAAATAAGTTTTAAGGATGGTTTTGTAAATAAGATTAGATACTTTGGAGAAATAGAACTGTGAAAGATGCACTGTAGTAGGACTTCTGAGGGGTAATTTTAGATGATTGGTTTTAAGGTATTTACCTTAAGCATGGTGTGGTAAAATTGATAGGTTAAGAAATGTTTATAATGTATTGTAATTAGAAAATAGTTGGCTTTTAATTGTGATGGTGTGAATCATAACATCTGTATTGTTTTACTCTTTACACAAGACTGAAAATGAAAGGTTTTAAAACATTTCTTAGTTGTTTTATTTCTGAGTTCTCAGTTGCCCCGTCTCTGTGTCAAAAAATCCAACAAATATCCTCTCTAACCAGAGAAGGGGAGTTTAAAAAACTGCTTCAAAAAGGAGGAGCAGTGTTTTTTGATTGCTGCCACCAGATCCAAGTGGGCCCAAGAGAGCAGCCCCTGCTCTGCAGCTGGGGAGGGGACACCAAAGCCCCAGAGAGGGCTCAGCAGCACCAGACAACCACGAGTGCCTGGCAAAACCTCCCAAGGAAAAGTGGGATAAATTGATTTTCCCCTCCTTGCTAAGCTGGCATTTTTGGGCTGGACACACACTGGTGGCTTGTGTCTCCTGCTTTGTTTGCTGAAGAAGAAAATGGCTGAAATAACCTCCAGGCCCCTGCACTTGGCACAGGCACAGACATTTGGGATCCCCCAAATCCCATCGGTGCAGGAGGGAAACACCCAGCTGTAACTGGAGCCAGCACCATGAAAACACAGCTCAGACTTTCCCTAAAGCAATGCCAAGAGGATATATTTCCCATCCTCTTCAAACACTCACATTAGCTAAATATCCAGCTGTATTTTAGCAGGCTCCTAAATTTCTAGGAAGGTTTCCCCTAAAAACCAATCAAACAGATGATGTATTCCCTGCAACCTCAAAGCAAGGATCTTAAATAAATAAATGTATGTATGTCACATTCCTAATTGAGACAGCAAAGAGAAATACATCTTCAAGGACATTTGGATGGGGAGAAAGTGTTGAGGGATGATCTCTGAGCTTCTTTCTGCAGGTTGAAAAAAAACATCCACAGGAGAAATCTTGCTAATACTAATTCTATCAGGTTTAGGGGTAGTGGGAAAAGGTGACCTGTTCCCAGATCTGCTCTGTGCATAATAAGGAATCAAAAGGGTCTGGGAAATAATGATCTGTAGGGTAATACTCAGATTCATAATATATGACCCTTTAAAGTGGTATTTGCTCAAAGCTTTATTTGACAGGCTGTAATACATTATTTATCTGCAAACTACTGCAGCACTGGCTCTGTTTACTGTTCTGGAGAAGGAGGCTGCCAGGATCTCTTGTCAAGTTGCATATACAACTATGACAGGAAGAAAAAGAAAGGGGAAAACACTATATATCTCCCTAAATCCCAGCAACCTCGTCCATCCAAAAAAAATTAATGTATTTGTGAGTAAGCTGAAGTGTTTGCACAGGCACTGAATTACTGCCAGAAGAAAGAAAGGGAAAAGTTTCTAAAGGCTTTTTGTCTGGGAAGATTGAAGATTTAAAACACCCATTTTTTTGGTGGGGGGGATAATTATGCTGAAAGGTTTCTTCTGTGGACATGGATCTAAAGCACTGGGTTTTGCAAGATGAAGCTCAGCCTGCTCTGGACACAGCCTACAGAGCCCCTGGGTGTAATTATTGCTTTATTTGGTAAAACCCACCCAAAGACACAGCTCTAAAGATGTTCAGAGCTGCCAAAGCAGGGGGAATGAAAATGGGCACGAGGAAATGCCAAACCCAGCCTGGACCATTGCTTCTTTTTTAACTTAAAAAATAATAAAGAAATGAAACAAATGGGAGCTATTTTCACATGAGAAAAATCCAATCTTCCAAATGCTCTCCCTGTTCACACTTCCCCCCCTCTGCCTAAGTGAATACGTAGCAGCCAGGTTAAAAATGTCCATCTGTCAGCAGCAGTGCAATCCCAGCAGACCTGATGTTGGAGAGAAGCTTTGGAGATTTCATTGACCTTGGCAAGCCACTGCTGCCTGCAAGGGGGAAAAATTCATTGCCATCACCAGCCACTTGTTCCGCTTTAATGAGCAATTAAAAAAGGTTATGTAAAGATGGCTGCACCTGAACTTCAGCCCCATGAATGAAAATATCCTCCTGCAGGCTCTGAGCAGATCAGTGTTTTGAAATTCTGGGCAGTGAGGGAATGACAGGAAGGAAACCTGAAGAAAAGGAATCAGTAATGCTAAGGCAAAAGGACACGTTGATAAATTAAAGGGATGCAGAGGGGGAAGAGCTGAGCAATCTCCTCCCATGTCTGCTCTCCAGACCTGGCTCTGTAGCTGCCATCCCTGCCCTTGACAATGCTCCTGGTGCCATGGAACACAGCAAGTTTTCTGTCCTGCATGCTCCCTGAATAAGAGGAAAGTTCAGAAGCAGAACAAACTCCCAACCCTCCTGCAGGAAACACACAGGACAGCGGAGCTGCAAGAACCCGAGTGAAGCCATTACTCTGAAAAACCCCAATATCTAAGTCTCCATGGAACTGCTGTACACAGTTTTATTAAGAAATACAGCTCCCTCACTGCCTGTTAAGAGTTCACATTGTTTTCTGCTTGACCTTGGTGTTCAATTCTCCAAGAAGAACAAGTTTGCAGGAGTTTAATGCAGCCTAGCAGGGAAAAGGGTCCTGCTTCCATGTTCCTCCTACATCAGCAGAAGCAAAGCCAGGGCTGCAGCACAGCCAGCAAGGTGTGGAGCTGCAGAACAGCTCTGAATTCAGAGTCTGAAAGGGGAAAAAGAGCAAGAGGACTGAGTGTTTATTCATCCAGCAGCAGGAGGAGGCACAAGTCAGGTACCTGCTACAAGAACACGCTCACACAGACATCCCCAGCCTCTTGCCCCCCAGCTTTTGCTGCTCCCTGCTGTTGGCTAACTTGGTTGTGCACACACCAACAAGAGCATCTATGCAGAATACCTCACATTTCCTAATTTATGGACTCTGATACAAACCTCCACACACTCCTGTGGCAAGGTAATGAATGCAAAGAGCACTCCTGGGATTTTATTTGCAGGGGTCCCACACAAGGCTCTGCTGCACTGCAGGAGCTCAGCAGTGGATTTACACACCCCTCATAAACCAAAGGAGCCTGTTGGTACAGAGCAAAGCCTTCCACTGCTGCTAATGATGCAATAAATAGAAATTCCAATAAAACCCTCCGGAGCTTCCCCTGCAGAGCCACTGCATCAACCAGGCTGAAGTCACCTGGTTCTAACACAGGCAAGGCAGTTCTCTCCCCAGGTGGGTGCCTCGTGAAGCATCCATCCCAAACAAGAGGATGCCACAGCTGCTCCTCTGTGTCCCAGCCATGCTCACAAGCAGCTGCAGCACATGAACTGCCACACACACCCTGCCAGCCTCACTGGCACACTCCTGGGACCACTGGATATTTTGGTGACCAGTGACAGACCCAAGAGAACAGCCTGAAGTTGTGGCAGAAGTTTAGGCTGGATATTGGGCAAAGGTTCTTCCCCCAGAGGGTGGTCAGGTGTTGAACAGCTTCCCAAGGAATGGGCACTGCCTCAAGGCTGCCAGAGCTCCAGGAGTGTTTGGATAATGTTCTCAGGCACAGGGTGGGATTGTTTGGGTGTCCTGGGCAGGGCTCCATGATCCCTGTAGTCCCTTCCCACTCAGGACATTCTGTCATTTTACAGCCGACATGCAGTTGCTCAGGATGCTCTTATAATCCTGAGGCCCCCAAAACCACCCCACAGACCCTTCCTCTGCCTCACTCTGAAAGTTCCTCACTGGGACTAGGGAGGAATCAGTTAGGAACAGCATTTATGGCATCTCCTGACTGAGGCACAAAGAGCAGCTTTTGGTAACTCCCCTGTGACAGTGAAACCCCACCCACCAGCATCCCCCTGCTTCATGGAGAAAGGGGCTGGAATTCATCCTGCCTTGGATTTCAGCTAAACTTTCCCTGGTGCACACTTAGGCATTTCATTACCTGCTCTGCTGTTCCTGATTGATGAAAATGACTTGCCTCAGACTCCTTTATGGTGACTCCTCGTGTTTACTGAGACAGTTATCTCTCCCTTCTGCCCTTCCTTTAAGCTCCACATACCATGGCCTCATAACTTATCCCTAGCCTCAGATTTTTTTTCCATACTAATAATCCACTCTGAATTCTCCCCAGGTCTCTGGCTGACAGTGGACAGGAACTGAATGCCAGCTTTCCCCCAAACCTGAGATGCTGAAGTCAACCTGAAGGCTGCATGTGACCCTTTCCACTCACATGCCAAGACAAAAGCAGGCTGCCAGCTCTGAAGGCTGTCAAAACCAGGATGAGCTGTCCAAGTCACTTCCACTGCCTGCCCAGAAATTCCCAGATTCCATCTGTGTATGCTGGACTGTGCCTCCTTAACTGCAGAGCTCCCTGATGTGAAACTATTTACAGTGGTTGGATGATCCCACTTTTAACTGGACATGTCACACAATTCTGTCACCCAGCACACTTTCATGGCTATCCATCAAAGGCAGGGACATCAGCCTCACTTCTGATCCCTCAACTCCTATCAGGGAAATGCAGAAGAAGGAATATGTAGGTCTGCAGGGTCTCCTGGTAACTCCCCTCTCCTTGGCACTAAATCCATCATGGCTTTGTCCATCTCTGACTTCAGTCAGTACTTCTGGAGGGTACAGCCTCCATATCCAGATCCTCTTTTTCTCCAGAGCTGTTTAAAGGTTATTAGTTATCAACACACCTTTTATCTGGTCAGGGCCTGACAACAGTGACACATCACTCATCCTCTGGGATAAACAGAGCACTCATGGGGCACACTTTAGGCTTTCTGTATTTAGCCATCAGCCCATCCTCCTCTCCCTCCCCTGCAGCCAGGTCAGGAAATCACTAACAAAGAACACAAACAACTTTTGTACCTGTCATTAACTGCCCTACTGAAGAGGCAATTCCACAAGTGCTGGTTTGGCTTTTTTGATGTAAGGATCACATGAAGGAAGAGAAAGCAAATAGAAATTAAAGCAGGAGTTCTAGATATCCAGGATATAGATACAGAACAGATGAAACTGTGTAAGTACACAAAATCCATTACAGGATTGCTGAAAAGGCAGAATTCATAAGGAAAAAAGGAAAACAAGACATTCCCCATCATTGCTCCCACAGGGGCTGGGTCAGTGGTGAGGCTGAAGTGAGAGGATCAGCAGGTAAAGGAAACTTTGAGAGACAACACAGCTGATCATGACAGAGACTGTCATAAAGGTGACTTAAAACCAAACAAAAATGTCTTGTGTAAGTTCAGCAGCAAACTAACCTCTAAAAAGTCTGAGTTTTGGGCCCTTCCTTACAAAGCTCAGCCAACTGACACTGTCAGACTTCATTTTTCAGGCTACTCAAAACCATTTACTTAAGTTACTCATTTTCCCCCTAAATGACTGCAGCAGAAACAAAGATATGTGACTCATTACTGCAAGCTTTGTTACTGTTAACAAATCACTCAAAAGCTGTATTGCTCTGCCAGCCTATATAAAAACCAAGGCAGAATCCCAAAAAATCTTGAGTAAGCTGGTAACAGCAGAGCAGTTTTTAATACCTGCTACAGGATTACTTGGATACTAACTATTCCAACACTGGGACTCAGAAAGGCACTTACAGATTTAATTACAGATTTTATTACCATAAAACCCAATTCTGAAACCAGAGTATTTGTTAAGACAAGCCTGAGATCCCAAAGGATTTAGGACTTTCTAATGAGCTGTGTGCAGATGGAAGAGCATCCAGCACCCCTTCCTCATAAAAACCAAACCAGGCAGTAACTCTATTGGCACTGGCCATGAAAACAGGAATTTCCAGGATAAAGAGGTTACTCCCACATCACCTGTCACAGAACAGACACAGAAAAATAAGGAATCTCCCAGATGACCACAATGATGTCTTGTACCTTTGCCATATTCTTATGTAATCCCATTTTACTTTGCTTGGGAGGGACATTGGGGCATCCTTAATCCTTGGGTAAGAGAAAAGATATGGAGATGAAATCAGTGCTCTCAGCAGGTTTTGGGGCGCCTTGCAGGAGTAATAAAGAAAAGGAGAACAAAGGGCTCACACATCTCTTCTAGGTGCACTTCCAGAATCCTAAAAGAATTTAGGCTGGGAGAGCCCCAAAGGCTGGCTGGGACTCCTTCTGGTCCTCCAAGGACACAGGAATATCTGGAACAGGCACTAACAAGCAGAAATAGCATAAACAATGATGTCAAGTCCTATTCATCTTCCAGACTCACAGAGATCTTCCACTCAAAAACCAAAAAAAGAGCCCAACACCACCTGTCCCAAGGGGACATGTGAGAGCTGCAGAGCCTGTCCAGACAAACTTGTCACTGTTTGTCAAAGCAAGCCACAAGAAAAAAGGATTTCTGGCTGTAGGACCTTGCCAGGAGCCCCATTTGCTGGGCTGGTTCCTGTGGCTCAGGCTTAGTTAAGCAGGGCCACCCTATAACCCAAAAACTGACCACAGCTTTCTCCAAGCAGCCAAACTCCAAAAATTTGAAATAAGGCATTGAAATCAGTGGGATTATCCAACCACTGTGACTTTTTTGCCCCTCTACCTCTGGCTGTGGTTACTTTCCTCATCCTTCCCTTCCTGCAACTGAGTTGACTGCTGAGTCTTCATAAAATGATGGAAAATATACTTGCATAAAAAAAGAAATAAAAGCAGAAGAGAAGAAGAAAACAGCAGGCCACGGTTACTTAAACCTGCTATCAACACTTCAGCCATAAGGAACATTGAAATGTTCAGGGCTTTGTCTGAGTTAATTCCTCTGTGAGAGCTTCTGCTGAATCCTAGCAAGAAATATGCATGGATATTTTGATTTAAAAAAAAAATGAACCAAAATCAGTAAGAGGAAGATAAAGTGGGTTCAGATGGTCAGAAACTATTGTTCCACCTTCAGTCAGCAGAAAACAGCTCAAGTGTATGAACTGCAGAAATGCCTGGATCCTGAGCTGAAGGGAAAAAGCTTTAAAAAGAAGTTCTTTCTTAAAGCAGCTTTCTTTCAGATGAGACAAAGGCAGCATCCCAGTTGGAGAACAGAGGCTCTGGGTCACTCAGGGGCTGCAGCAGCCCCAGGAGATCCTTCAGACCTGCATTTCCCCAAGGACTTCCCCAGAGCTCTGAACATGAACAAAAACTGGGTTTCAAATCAACATGCCAGCTTCAGGCCATGCTCCAGTTTTACTGAGCCAGCAGAGGATGAGCAGATGAGGGAAGAAGAGTTCAGCAGAGCACCACTTCTCATATTTTCCTGATTTACATGGGTCAGGGTAAACCCCTCTCTTCTCAAGAGAATCTCATCTCCGAATTGCTGTGCTTTTCAAGCAGCTGAGGTCATTGGGGCACTCCCTGGGAAAGGAACAACACAAACCCACCAGACACTCTGGGAAAAGCTCCTTAAGTGTGAACAAACACATCAAATGTGAAGGAAGGAGAAAGGGTGGGAGATCAGGTCAAAAGAGATAAAAGCTGAAGAGGAGAGAAGCCACATTGCATAATGCTGGGGACAGAAATAGGCCTGTTTTGCCTAAATCAATGAGAGCTAGGAACAGGAAAATCAGGGCTTTAGTAGCATGAGCTCAAGGAAAAGTTAGGTTTGGCAGAACAGAACCACCAATGTTTCAGTGGCAATGAGTAGCAGCCTGGTGCTGGCAGGGAGTCAGTAATGATGCCTTCGTGATATTTGATAACTTACCCACACAAAAATATCTTTTATTGTCCCCAGTTATAAATAACTTGTTAGAAAAGCAACTACTATTAGCCAGGAAGATGCACAATTGACTGAAATCATCAAAATCTAAATTGTCACAGCAGAAATAGAAGAACAAGTATCATGAAACTGAAAAGAAAAATCCCCATTGCCTCTTAATGAGGGAAGTGGGGAGCTGTGGAGGGAGCACAGGGTCAGGAACACTTCAGTGCCCACCCCTGGAGTGAACAGGGCTGGGGAAAACCGGGGCATAGAAAAATCTCTGCTTCTCTTGCCTTCACATTCAAGTTACACCTGATGTTTCTTCACCTTAAAAAGTATTTTATTCCTTTCAATTTGCAGAGGCACTGAGGAGCTGACCCAGTTCACAGAGAACATTGTCTTCAGGCAGCCAATTCCCCCTGCAAAGGCAGGGCCACAGCACCTGCTTTAATGGCCAGGAAATGAAGGCAGTGAACCGGGCAATTGCTTTCACAAAAATAAAATAATCAGTCCTTGGGTCAGTTTCTTACTTGGATTTGTGAATTCCAAATTCAAAAAGGGAATAAATTCAGTTTCAAATTGCAATGACTGACTTGATAAGAAAATGCTGATCACACAACCTGAGCATGTGAGCAATAATACACCAGACTGAAGCGACACAGCTCTGAATTCTGTTACCCTGATAGGTTGGGGGGCATGTTCTTATGCACAAATCCTGATTTCCAACGCAAATAAAAACCTGGCTTTACTCAAGCCAGGTTGAACCTTGCAGCCTGATGCAGTGATGGGCACCATTTCCAACTGAGTCAGCTCTACCTGGGAGCTGAAACAGACCAACAAGTCCCCTGTTGCTGTCCTTCTACTGATTTTACACAAAAGAACCAAATTTTGAAGGGTGATGCTTAAATTCAGGTTATGTGATGAGGAGCAGGAGGCTGGGAGCTGCTGTTAAAACTCAGGGTAATGCAAATTAAAAAGGAGATTAAATTCAGGAGAGATGGACAACATTTCTCATAAAACATCCAGGAGTGAACAGCAGAGGTCACATAATAGAGACCACCTATTTAGGAGGATCCAAACAAGCACTGAACACTTTCCCAGCAGAAACATTTAGAATAATGAAGCAAACAGAAAAGGTGGGGACAAAAGCAGAGATGAAGTGTGGTTCTCCAGATGGAGGAGTAATGAAGGAATCTGACTCCATGTTCGGAGAAGGCTAATTTATTATTTTATGTTACTATATTATATAAAAGAATACTATACTAAACTATACTAAAGAATAGAGAAAGGATAGAGACAGGAGAATAAAAGATAATAATGAATCTTGTGACTCTCTCCAGAGTCTGACACAGCCTGACTGTGACTGGTCATTAAGTTAAAACAATTCACATGAAACCAATGAAACAATGACCAGTTGGTAAACAATGTCCAAACCACACTCCAAAGCAGTAAAACACAGGAGAAGCAGATCAGATAATTATTGTTTTCATTTTTCTCTGAGGCTTCTCAGCTTCCCAGGAGAAGGAATCCTGGCAAAGGGATTTTTCAGAAAATACGACGGTGACAATGAAGAGTTTTGGGAGTGTTATAAATCCTGGTCCTTTAGGGCCCAGCTCACTGATTAGGACTGAGACCAACCTTCCTCAGCAAGGCAGCAATAGGCCTCTCACAACCTCTGTTGTTTTTCCCTTAAATCATCTCCATCAGCAGAGCCAAGGCAACAGCCAGGCTTTTAGAGGGACACACACCCAGGATGAACCAAGAGCAGCCACCAACAAATGCTGGAGACATTCCCTGGGGAGTGCCACAGGCACTGAAATGCTCATCAGGAATTAAACAGCTTGGTTCTGCAAGTCACAGCTATAGAAATTCGCCCTGTACCCTTCTCAGTCTCTTGTTCCTCCTACAGAAATTTTCCCCTCTGTGAAAAATGCGTATTTTACGATTGGCTTTTCGCAAATATTCCAATGAATATCATATGTGTTATGTTAGAAAGTTATGCTGTATTAATTTTCTTAAGTAGTGTGTTAAATACAGTTTTACGTTATCACAAAATGTTTAAATTGAAACTATGCTATGTAGGATACTTTTTTAAAAGAAAGGACTTGCACCAGATAGCAGCCACAGGACACCCAAATCTTTCAGAGAAAGAGAATTTATTGCTCCATTATCAGAAGAAACTAACTTCTTCCTGCCTCACCCAACCCTGAAGACACTGCTAGGATTCAGAGGAAGAAGCTGACACTGCCCAGACAGAATCCTGTGTTTGAATGGAATTTATGCATTATGGATGAGGTGTATGAATATGCAACAGGCTGTTGCTTTTAAGGGTTAATCCTCTGTTAACGTGGGGCCTTTTTCGGGCTTATTTTTGCCCAGAAAAGGTACCCAGACTGTCCATAACTCTTTGTTTTTATTGTCTCATATTGTCCTAATCCAAATTGTCCAAATTATTATTACTCTAATTATATTACTATTTTATAACCATTTTATTATCATTAAACTTTTTAAAATTAAAAAAAAACCCAAGTGATTGGTGCTTTTCACATCCACCCTAAGCACAACCCATGCTGCACTGCCCTCCCCTGGACAAAAACAACCATTCCAAACCTCAAGTTTCAGAATGTCATGCTGCAGCTTGCGCTGGAAGTCCAGGAAGTGGGAGATGGTGAGCTTCCCCTTGAGGTCAGCCCCGAAGAAGTAGGTGGTGAGGGCGGAGTTGAAGCCGGTCTTGAGGGTGTTGCCGGTGGTGGAACGGTCCCGGTGCCGCATGCCCATGCTGGTCTGCGAGCGGATGATGCTCTGCACCTACAAACCACAGGGAGATGGCACAGTCAAAACCATACCAGTGCCTGTGTCAGCCTTTGTGGGGGTACCAGCTGTTGGTTTCTCTGTGCTAGGAAAATCAATCCACAAACATCAGAGATTTACTGTGACCGTGTTCACAGGGGTCTCAGGTTGAGAGAAGAGACGAGGATCTGACTCCATGTTTCAGAAGACTTGATTTATTATTTTATTATATATATTATATTAAAACTATACTAAAAAAATAGAAGCAAGGATTTCATCAGAAGGCTAGGTAAGAATAGAAAAAGAAAGAATGATAACAAAGGTTTGTGTCTCAGGCTCTCTGAGACAGCTGGACTGTGATTGGCCATTAATTAGAAACAACCAACATGGGCCAATCACAGCTCCACCTGTTGCGTCCCACAGCAGCAGATAACCATTGTTTACATTTTGTTCCTGAGGCCTCTCAGCTTCTCAGGAGGAAAAATCCTAAGGAAAGCATTTTTCATAAAAGATGTCTGCGACAGTTTATGTCCGAAAAGGAGACAGAGGACTCCTTTCACTTTAATTAAATAAAGGGAGAGGCCATGGGGCATTCCCCTGGGATGTCTCCAATTTTTGGAGGATGTAGCCTCCTTTTTATCCCAATTTCCCAGCTGCATGTCCCTTCTCTCTTTCCCCATTGGCTGAGGTACTTTGAAAGTACAGACTTCCCAAAATGCCTGATACCATGTTGGAATTCAGGACATCCCTCTGGCTGTCCTGGATTGCCAGGACCCCTGCCAGGGGGCTCAGAGACCCTGGCACAGAGCCCAAGACCCCTGTGACTTTGATTATGACCCATGAAAAAGTTACCAACCTTATATGAAGATATGCAAGCCACTAAAGTCTAAGTAGAATAACGATTAGTTTGTCACAGGGTGAAAAATAGATTTTTTTGGGTTTTTAGAATGGGGGTTCAGGAAGCAAGATGAAGGAATCTGGGCGTGTCCAGCCTTTCGCCTTCTTCTTCTTGGCCTCCATCTTCTGCTGTGATGGTGGCACTTTTAGATTGGTTTAGAGTAGAAGCTCACTGTCTAACATAGGTGATAGGTGTTGGGAAGTTATGGTAAATATTGCACACGTAGTTTTTAGTATAAAAAGATAACACCACCTCAGGGGCAGGCAGAGTGCCTCTGTCTGACCTGCTGAGCGGACCTCGGCAGGCCAGGAGAAAGAATTTTATAGATAAGAAACAATAAACAACCTTGAGAACGAGAACAGAAGAGCTCTGACTCCTTTGACCACCGGGCTGGGAAAAGAGACTTTCTAACACATCTCAAGGTCACCAAAGATTTCCCTCTAATGTATAACCCTCCCATTTAATTTTTAATTATTATGGAATTTAGGGGTGTTTCTTCCCCATTGTTTCTGTCATCTTTCAAAGTCTAATTTCATTGATCAGCAAACCTAAAGTTTATTTGTAAAAGCAAATCTCTTTTTCCATTCATCAATCAGTGGAATTCTTCCCACTGTTTCTTTTATCTCCCAGTGCTGGCTTTATCCACCAGCAGACCCACAGCTTGTTTGTAAAGACAAATCTGCCATTCCTCTCATCTGGGTCTGCATTGAAGGCACTTGAGATGGTATTTCATGTTCAAACTCAGGTGTTTATTATTTCTTATCAGTAAAACAGCCTCACTACTGTGAGTTCTGCAGCTTTTCATTGGAAGGCACAAAATGGCCAACAATCTCTTGGTACAAGGGCTTTTAAGACTAAACCATCCAATTAAGAGCTGACACCTGGATTATTTTCCCTTTTAACCCAATAACTGATCCCAAAGAGCTGCAATGGGGACTTTTCTGCCCAGTTACAAAATGCCACCCAAACCCATGGAGAAGGAGGAGGAAGAAGCATGAAGAAGAAACCCAGGATGACACCCTGTGCCCTCCATCTTGCTTCCATCCACAACACACTAAAAATCCCAAAACCTAAATTTCTCACCCAGTGATACACCTGCACTGCTCTCTATAATCTATTGCACACTTTTGTGGATTCCAGTCTATCTTGAAGTCTGGGAAACTTTCTCCATGAATGAGGGTCAAAGTCAGTGCTCCCGTGGGGGTCAGGGCACCCCAGAGCAGACAGAGAAATATTCCCTGGGCCCTGGGTTTCCAAAATCCTTCTTTCTTTTAATCCTAAAACAATTCTCAGAAGACACAACAATTAAAAAATTTGGCTGAACTTAAGAGAGTCACAGAATGATTCAGGCTGAAAGTGACCCTTAAGACCATCTAGTTCCAAAACCCTTCCATGGGCTTCCCACTAGACCAGCTTGCTCCAAGCCCTGGTCAGCCTGGCCTTGAACACCTCCAAGGATGAGGCCACAACCTCTCTGGCCAACCTAGGCTTTGCCTTTTTCAGTCCACTTTACAGAAAGAAAATAATCAAGTGCTTAAAATGAGTTTTAGGAAACAATTCAACCAGTTTGCAGATAAACATTCTAGCGATGATCCCATCCCTGGTCAGCAGAGCAGCTTCTTCCCAGCAAAATCCCAGGAGGTGGGGAAGCTGCAGCAATCACAGAATCTCTGGGTTGGAAGAGACCTTCAAGATCATCAAGTCCAAACCAGCCCCAACTTCTCAACGAAACCCTGGCACCCAGTGCCACGTCCAGTCTTTTCTTAAAACACATCCATGGTTTTGTGGGGAAGAAAAAATTCTTCAAATGTTTTAGAGCTTCCACTCCTTTACTGCCCATCCTTGTGAGCTCACAGCACCCCCAGTTTGCTCACAACACATTTCTTCCCACTCATGCACAAATCTTGGGATTTTCAACCCAAGGGCACCCTCTCCTTGCTGCCTGCTGCTCTCTGTCACAGCTGGAAGCTCCTCCATCCCTGGGGCTGTGCCACCCTGCACAAAAGGCTCTTCAAAAGAACTTTCCTATCCCATAAAGGATACCAAAAGGTTGACCATGAAGGATGTGACAACCTGAAAATCCAAGAGTGTGTTATTTTAAGGGTTCTGTGCAAATTTAAGGGGGCAGCCAAGCCAAATGCAGCCATGTCCTCTCTCCATCCTCAAGTATCTCACTAAACTACCAAGTCAATCTGAGTGATTATTGCTGGGATATGAGAAGCCAGGCTTATTCTCTGTGTAGTAACTTACCTCTTCCAACAAGGCAGCAAAAGGATTCATATTAAGGACAACAAGTTTGAAAAAGAAGGGAAAAAAGCCACCTGACAGCCCAGGCTTCCCAAAGCTCCAGCAACCACCACTGCTTTGCCATCAGCCTCTTCCCCCTGCAGACAAGAGTTGGAAGGGAGGAAGAAAAGCAGCTGCCAAGAGCTCCAGCTGTCACAGGGATGCCAGAACCTCATTATTGTGGTATTCAGTGTGTTCAGCTTTTTCCTAATGAGAGTGAGTCCTGGAACAGCCCCAAAGGGGATGCTCTAGAGGAAAATACCACACTATTGCTGCTGGGTTCACCTTGCTGGAAACCCTGCATCCCAAGCAGAGACTGCTGGCTGTTCTTCCTCTACAAGGAAAATCAACTAGAGGAGAAAATCAAGAGGAAAAAAGTACAGAAAAGAGGTTTTGAGGCTTTTTGGTCACTCTGATGTGAGGAAGGATGTGGGGTGACCTAATTGTGGCCTTCCAGTGCCTGAAGGGAGCCTGCAAGAAACATGGAGAGAGACTATTTACAAGGGTAATGGCTTTACACTGAAAGAGAGGAGCTTTAGACTATATATTGAGAGGAAATTCTTCTCTGTGTTGGTGTTGAGGCCATGGCAGAGGTTGCCCAGAGAAGCTGTGGCTGCCCCATTCCTGGAAGTGTTCAAGAACAAGCTGGACAGAACCTGGAACAACCTGGGATAGAGGAAGCTGTCCCTGCCCATGGCAGGGGGACTGGATTGAGATGATCTTTAAGGTCCTTTCCAACCCAAACTATTCAGGAATTCTCTGATTTTTGCACTGCAAATAGCAACTCCTCAGTTTGCTTTGTGCTTCACTGTTAACTGTGAGCTCTGCATGCAGCACAGTTTGGAGACAAATATTTATAAACTGTCTGAAGCAAGGCAATTTAAGGCCAGCTTGGAAAAGTGCCCCTGTTTCTACATCAGTGTTTACCACACTGCAGACTGCTCCACAGAGCAGCTTTTCCTGCCTGTTATTTATGTGGAATCCTATGGCTCTCTTTTCCTCTCCCATCTGTAACAAGTGTTGGACAGGTTGAAAATCCACCTGTGGGCACTGGAGCCAAAATGATTGAAGCAGTTCCTGTTTTGGGTAATCCTTTCAATGCCCAGAAAGGCAGGCACCACTGCAAGGAGATGTCCTCACCCACAGTTCATCAATCCTGCAAGGACAGGGAGCTCTGAGATGCTCCACTCTTTTTTGTTCCTATTTCAGCCTGAGTGTTTGTCATATTTCATCTTTTGTACCAGATGAGGGGAAAAAATAAATTAAAATAGTTAAAGACTCAAAGAGAAATCACCAGTAACACTGCATGCAAGTTTTCTACTTTTCAGCCAGATTTTCTTTAAAAAAAGAGGAGTAAACTAACAATTGACATGCCAAAGGATGAAGAATTGAGGGCAATACTGATGCAGGCACCACATTATTCAGGACTAAGCACTAACCACACGCCTCAACTGGATAAAAACCCTGAAATTCTTCAGCAAGGCAAGAAGAAATGAAATGGTTTTTTCTTAGGCAGTTAAAGCCTCCAGCTAAGTCACATATTAGCTAAATTACTGAAGTAATTTTCTTTCCTGATGAGGTTTTCAAACATCAGTGAGAAGAGAGACCTGCTGTTGGCTGCCTCCAAAGAGAAGGTGTGAGGGAGGAGTAGGAAGTTCATTCCCATGTGCTCACAGCCAGCAGGGATGGAATGATGCTTCCCTGGTGTCCTTTTCTTCCCCCTCTTCTTCCACCCATTCTCCCCAAAATGATGTTGCTCTTTTAAAGTGCTGCATAATCCCCTGAGAGGGTCAGTTCCAGCTGCTCCTGCCAGGTGAGATTAACAGGACAGAGCTGCAAACTCTGCCATCCTTCATGCCCTTCCTGAGGCATTTCCATAAGGAGTGAAAAAGAGGATTTATCATATAAACAACTGTTTGTAATGTTAGATGTTTGCATCGTGAGATATATGTGCCTCCCACTGGCGCTGTGTTTGCTCTTGCAGCAAATCAGTATCTTCACAGGTATCTTCTCACTTTCCAAAACAGCTCCTTCATCCTCTTACTCTCAGCCTTCACCCAAATATTCTGATGCTAACCAGGAACTTTATTCCTTTCTATACAAGCCATGACACAGGTAACCAGCTTAACAAAAATACCTTCCCCTTCCTAAGGATATTTATGTGACTTAATGCATGCATAACTTCCCCTGGTCTACTGGATGATTTGAAATAATTGAATTCAATTTTCTACCCTCATCTTCACAGCAATTAGGAAACATTCATCTTGTAGAAATGTTCCTTTTTCATTTTAGGTGGCTCTAATAAAAAAGTCAAACGTGACATCTGAGTTAGCACCTTGGCATCACTGCATTTTTAGTAGGAGGTTAATCGTTCTCTGCTTTTCTTAGATTCATCTATCTCCATAATTGATTTCATTCTAGAACACTGCAACTACCATAAATCACCTTTTGGACTGTTCAATATGATCCCATAGCTGCAGTGTAGTGCTGTCTCCATGCACTATGCAGACAGAAAGAAGAACAGTGGTTTTTACTCGGGGAAAGGAAGGTGTCAGGACATTCCTCTGGCTGCCCTGGGTGATTTGAGGAGGCTCAGAGACCTCAGCACGGCATCAAACACACCTGTGCCTTCGATTTTAGCCCATGGAAACAATTACCAACTTTGTGTGAGGAGTTACAAGCCACAAGGGTTTGAGTAGAATGATAGTGAATTTGTCACAGGGTGAAAAAGTAGAATTTTGGGGATTTAGAATGGGGGTTCAAGAGGCAAGATGGAGGAATCTGAGCATGTCCTGTCTTTCTTCTTCTTGTCCTCCATTTTCTGCTGGGATGGTGACACTTTTGGATTGGTTTAGAGTAGAGACAGACTGTCTAACATAGGTGATAAATATTGGGAAATTATTGTAAATAAATTACATGTAGTTTGTAGTATAAAAAGTTAACACCACCCCAAGGGCAGTGAGTGTGCCACAACCCAACCTGCTGGACAGATCTCAGCAGGTCAGAGAAACAATGGAACAGATAAGAGAAAATAAACAACCTTGAAAAGCAGAGCCGAGGAATCTCAACGACTTCTTTGGTCACGGGGCTGGGAAAAAAGAGACTTTCTGATACCTTGGGGTCATCTCAACCACAGAAACCCAAGAGGAAGGAACGTGACCAAAACCCCAGGTTTACATTTCAAGCTGTCAAGTGAAGTGATGTCAGACTGAAGATCAACACACTCCAGTCTCCTCAGAGTCCAAAGTGTGCATCTAAACCCCTGCACTTACCCAGATATATTCCATGGCTCTGCAGCAAGCTCGTGATGATGATATCATACACACAGGTAATAATTTAAGGAGGATGACAGCAAAAGATTAGAAAGGGAAGGTAATTCAACAGACCTCCTTTGCCACTAGTTCTTCCCATTTATAGCAAGTGCCCCAAGCACGAACTTGTGGAGACTCTTCCGCAGTTAATTACTCATGGAGTCAACTCATGAGTAAGAATCTGTCCCTGGATGCTCCAGGGCTGCTTTGTTCTTGGGCAGCACTTTGTAAATGCACTTACATTTCCTTTTATGAATAGCACACACTGGTGATTCAGGACGTGATTTCAGGGTGTTTGTAAGTTCCCAATATCTTAAGGCTAGAAATAGGCAAGGAAAATCACACTCTTCTGCCTGGGGAGGGCAAATCTTTTCCCCACTGACAGCTCGAGCCATCAATCTATTCTCACTCAGACACGACCACAAATCACAGCTTATAGGAAGAGCTCACCAGTATCAGACATGAAGGCTAAACTCATTAAAACACCTGCAGCCAAGTCCCTGTTGATGAAGCCTTATAAGAAGTAGAGGACTAATGAAAATATGCTCTCAATAACACGTTTTAGGATTACACTGGAAGAAGTGGATAAACTCTCCTCTGAAGCAGACTTACCTTGGCTATTCTCTGAAGATAAAATTAAGGAATGCAGTAGAAGCTGTGAAGGCAGTAGGCTCAAAATCTCAGTAGAGTGAAAAAAAGTTCTTTTTCTACCTTGAAGGTGACTTTTTGTAAAGAAATTGTTACAGTATCACAGAATGGTTTGGAGGGACCTTAAAGCTCATCCAGTTCCACCCCCTACCACAGGCAGGGACACCTTCCACCAGACCAGGCTGCTCCAAAGCCCACACAGCCTGGCCTTGAATGTTGGTGACAAAGTCTGTTGAAGATTGCAATGCAAGATGTTTTCCACTACCATCTGTATGGCAGATTCTCTTTTGTCAAGTGGGTAGTTTGCCTTATCTCTCTCTTTGAGTGACCACATTCACACCTCCCTGGGAGGGGACATTGCTGATAACAGCTGTTGAATGTCACTGCATGGCTGATAAGAACTACAGCATCCCATTGGGAGATGTGAGCCCAGAGGGAGGAGCCAAGCATTCCTACCCAGATATAATCCAGAGGTTTTTGAGACACCAGCACAGCTTCTCCACTGGATTCCCCAGAGGAACAGCAGCTGTCTCTTCCCCTGGATCTTCAGAGGAAGAATACATCCTTCTCTACAGATCCCCCTTGCTCCAAAAGAACCACCCCTGACACTGCAGGAGGGCTGCAGCCACAATTCCAATGGGACTGCCACCAACATCCTGACCCACAGGGTGTCAGGTTGGGTTCTGACTCTGTCAGTGTTGTTCTAGTGTACTGCATTGTTTTATTTCATCCTTTAATTTTTTTCTTTCCCTATTAAAGAACTGTTATTTCCTGCTCCCATATTTTTGCCTGAGAGCCCCTTAATTTAAAATTGATAGCAATCAGGAGGGGTGGGGAGGGTTTACATTCTCCATTTCAGGGAAGACTCCTGCCTTCCTTAGCAGACTCCTGTCTTTCCAAACCAAGACAAAGTCACAGGAAAGCTGAGTTTGTCCTGCAGGTTGACCTGGATGAATGAAAAATTTTCTCTTGACATATCCAGTTTAAAGAAAAACAGCAGTAATGAAGCAGCACAGCAGAGCACAGAAAGGAAAGGTGCAAACCAGCACTAAGCACAAAAATGAAGGCAGTAACATCACAGAGGGATGCTGTGCCTATGGCTCAGATACCACAGCACTGATTGTTCAACTTGCCTGCTCAAACTCCTCCATGTCCACCTCACCGTCGCCGTTCAGATCAAACATCTTAAAGGCGATTTCAAAATTCCTCTGGGGAGCTACATGAAAAACCCAACAAAACACAAAAACCAGTTAACAAAGATACAAAAGCTCAATTAAAAAACAGCACAAGTTTTGAATTACTTTATCCAAAAGCAATTTTGCTCAATTCTTTCAATTTTAGTGGGGAAATGGAGCTTGTAGGAACCTCTGGCTATGAGCTTCATGGTGCTCCTTTTACCAAAGGTCTTGACAAGGAGTTGTAAAGAAGAGATATTTCTGGAACATTTATTTTATTTACAGGTGGAAAAAGCTAGAAAGCAAGATGCCATCTGGTATTTCTAATGACAGTTAACAGAAAATGACGCTGCAGCAAGAGCTCCAGCCTGTTCCATGCAGTCCAACACCAGTTTGGCCAGAGGATGCTCCCCAGGCACTGCACTCTCTGTGCTTCCCATGGGTGAGGAGCAGAGCTGGGATCTGGGCACTTCTCAGCTCTTGCCTCCCTGTACAAATTTAAACAAATCATGCCTACCCTGTCTGAGCCCAGTCATGACACTGAGATGAGGTGTGGGCTGGAGCTCACGAGCTGAGACGCTGCTGTACCTTATTTTTCATTGCATTTAGTCTGTGCTGTCACGGTTTATTTAGTCAGAACTGCAAAGGCATCACTTCCCAGCCAACCATGCTCTTTTCCCTGCATCCCACCACAGAATTTCAGTACATTTCCATTTTGGGCCCTGGAACCCTTCACTGTTTGAAGCTACAACGCAGCGCCACAATTTTTTCCCAAATTAAGTTAATATATGAGGATTTCTCGTGCTCTGCTACCTTCAAATACACACCTCCTACAGGATTTGTGGTGTTTGCTGGGATTTCTAGGGAATCCTCAAGGTTATAACTAATGCTAAGGCTGTCATCTTAAATGATCAGTTAAACTCAGCTGCTTTTTTCATTTCCCAGATCCAATGTAGATCACTGGCGAGGTTCAGCTCTCTTTAATTTCATCTGTGCAATCAGCTTTTAATATTTTCAGTGGATGCTCAGGGTATAATGAGGTTTTGCATCCACTCTTCTGTGGGAAGGCACTTCCCAAATGGGGGTGGGAGAGGGGAGACAAAGAGGAATCACTCAGACAAAAGGAAATGAATACGGAATTAACTGAACTGGATTTTGGATATTTGTTACAGCTCCAGTTCAAAACTTTCACATTGTGTTTTCTCCTTGCTATAATAATGACTAGCACTTTATCAGGAAAAGATTCAGCAGACAGGTTAATGAGACCCCTTTTCCCAAACACTTTGTGCTCAAAATAGATGAATAAGGGCATTGGGGCTGATGGCAGGGACAGCCTGTCAGGACCTGCTTGATATCCCCAGCACACGTGGTGCTGCTCTCACCATCCCTGCACTTCCAACTTCCCCCTGCCAATCCCTCGAGCTTGGAATTCCAGACACCACGTGCAGGAGCAGCCTCTCCTGTGACCACAGCCACGTGCTGGGTCATCTCCCCTTCCACCCACTTCCCTGCTGTGCCTCCCTCCCACAGCTCCTCCCTCCTTCACTGCTGTCCCTCATTAACTCAGTGTTAATTGACCTGGGGACAGCCAGTCCCCAGCACCACCTTCATAATCTCTCCAATGATACAGCAAATTTAAGGGATTAAGCCTCCTCTGTATCCATCCAGTGTCTCCAGTGATTAATTCCTCATTTTCTTGAAGAGCAACAAGCTTCCAACTACGCCCTTAATATTTCAAGAACATGTACAATTTTGTTCACTTTAATTGCAAGCACTGCATGAAAGCCTGGAGGCAATTTCTTCTTATTAGCCCCAAAATCTGTCACCAGGGAAATGGTGTTTCCTTTGTGAGGAAGAGGAGGAACAGACAAAACTCTCATGTAGTTACAAGGTTGTAGAAAAAGGAGCAGTCAACACTTATTTCTTACCCCATTTTCTCTACCAGGATACAATGATTTATTAAAGATTTCTTTATTTAAAGATTAGGAAATTTGTTATTCCTTGTGAAAAACTGTCACAGGTTGGGATTTTTTCTCCCCTTTTTAAGGAAATAGATAATACCACATCCCGTTTGTGCAGACACATGGTGAACAGAGTAAAATACTCACCTGTCCCTCACAAGGGCCATTTCCCTCCTTTTCCATCTCTAAACCCACATTTCCATGAGTAATGTATCAAAGCCCCAGAGGAGAACAACACCTCCAAAATTTAAATGAGCAGTTCAGCATCAAAAATCTGCAGGGCCAGTATTTTCTAAAGGCAGGGAGGGGTGGCTTTAAATTGGCAAATTCAATTATTTCACTCCTTCAGCTAATAAATGGCATGGCTGGTTTCTTCCTTTGATCTACATATCCAGCTCCAATTACCTGTCATGACACTTCCATCCCAACAATGTGACCCTGAGCCAGGGGAACCAGAGGGCACCCAAGACAATTAGCTCATCCCACTGCAGCTCAGGAAGGAATGTTCATTAGAGATGTACACCCCTGGTGTCCAGGACTGGATTTATGGGGCTTGGCTCAGATGATTTCTGCCTTTCCTCCTGGCTGTGATGCTTCTGACCAGGATTTATGTGGGAAGAGCTGCCCCAAGAGCTGCCAATCCCACTGTGTCTGCCTTGCCCATTACCTCAGCCTGCACAAGCTCCATTTCCCTTCCTCTTCCTGCACTTACACCCTCAAACTTATAAACCATAAAAGCAGCAGATACCAGACTGCCCAGCTAAATGTTGCCTTTCCTCCCTCTTTTATTTTGCCCCCAAATTTTACCATTCCCAACTGCAGCATCTCTAAATTTCCCCACTGCCTCCTTAATTAAGATGCCTCCAAACAAACCCAATATTCCTCCTGCAGTGGTTTCCAAAGCCATTTAAAGGATTGTTTGGTTCTCATATGGCCTAATGCCTGCCTTGATAAGGGAAAACCACCTCTAGATTCCCCCCAAGTGCTCTGCTGCATTCCCAGCTCTCTCTGATTGTGTGAGCTGTCTCCTCACCATCCTTTTCTACATTATTAAAAATAGAGACTGTTTCATTGCAACTGATTTCCCTTAGGCAATGAGGCAGAAACTGTTCAGGGCAACTGCAGTTTCTTTCTTAGCTTTATTTCTATTTTTAGATGTACAGGAGGATCCTCCAAATCATTAACATGGAAGCATGGAATGGTTTGGATTGGAAGGGACCTTAGAAATCACCTATTTCCAATTCCTTCCATTGGGCCAACACGAGTGAAAATGTGGTACTGAAGCCCACACCACTATCAGTGAACTCCTGGCTTAGAGATATATGGAAAGACCCATATATATAAACCTAGACATAGATACATGGAAAGATCTGGATGAAATGATCCTTTAGATCCATAATTGCACCAGCTCTCCATGCCAAGCTGCTTTTTCAACTAACCCAGGATTTAGTGCAGAGGGCAATTAACATTTTTCTTGATTCACTTGCTCCAATCAAATATTTGGGGACAAAAAGAGAGCAAATAAAGCAGAACCCAAACACAGGAATGGTGGAGAGATGAGTGTCCTCCACCAACAAACAAACAACAAGCAGCAGCACTGACCACGTGGAAAAAACCCACTTGGATCCAGCAGGGTAAAGCCCCTGGGATGCCCTGAGGGATGAGATGGCTTCATTAGGCATCTTTAAGCCAATGGTGCCATTTTAAACTATTTTCAATTATTCAATGGACCGATTTGCAGCACTCAATTGCTCTTTACAGCCCTGTACTCTTAGCAGAAGCAATGCACTCTGAAAGACATTAAAAGCTCACTGATGAGAAAGGCCACATTTCCTTGGGTTTGTGCTCATTTGGGATCTTCTCTTTCCCAAAAACTCAACCTTTGGAGACCCCTCTCAGTGTATCTTGCCCTCTGACTTCCAGCAGAGGAACTGCATTTTAAGAAAACCTAAGTCTTAACACACTTTTGGAGAATATCCATTGCTCCCTCCTCCTGGAGCTGGGAATTTCTTTGCCAAAACAGGGTGGGTTTTGGTGATGTTACTTAGAGGAAGTAAAACCTCTGGCTACTCCTTAGAAAACACTGGAATATCTTGTCTTTTGGTGGGAATTTATACACAAAGCAGCTCATGGCTCCCAAGGCTTAATAACTCCCCAAGCAACTCTAGTGTGGGAAGAAGGATCAAGAACTCAGCTGGGAAAAATCAGTCATTTAAAGTTAAACATCCTATGGTTGCTTCTTTTCTATTTATCCCCAAATGAAGAAAAATAGATGTGCAAAGGCCATGGTATCCTGAAAGTGAATCAATCCCAAATTAACAGAGTCCTGAAGCAGAGACAGCTATCCATAGAATACAGATGGCTGAGCCCCAGCTGCAGTAAATATAGGGAAAAAAATCCCATTAAACTTAATGTTGCAGATATTTTCCTTTCATTATTACTCCACCATTTCAGAAAATGAATCCAAATCACACCAAGTTGTCTTTTTTTAATGTTAATCAACCCAGAAATGTAAATAACAGGCAGCTAAAAAAGTGAGCCCACAGCACTGAGCCACAATATCATCAGTTCTAGAGGAGAAATGGGTTATTTCTTGTCACAAAGAAGGGTCAGAATTAACTCTGAAATAATAAAAGTGTGTCAACTTGGGATACCAGGGAGAAATTCTTCCCTGGGAGGGTGAGGAGGCCCTGGCACAGGGTACCCAGAGAAATTGTGGCTGCCCCTGGATCCCTGAATCCCCCATCCCATCCCACCACACAAATCTGAGGGATGAAGAGATGAACAGAGGAAGACCAGGTGAAGGATGCAGGCTGACAGAGCCTCCCATGCCTCAGTCTGAGTCTTCAAATCACTTGGGAACATCCCAAACTGCCAATTGTGAAAAATCATTCCCATTTCTGTTCTTCAGCATGGCACAAGTGGGATGCCAAGCCAGAGAGCCCTCCCTGTGCCAGGAAGCAACCAGGCTTGTGTTTGGAAGTTGGGATATTCCTTGGAAGATGCTGCTCAGACACATCTTGGAAATGGCCCACAGCAGTGACTGGGCTGGCAGAAAGGTAGGAAGACATCCCTGCTCCAAACAGGGAGGGTGAGATGAATCCATGGAGGGCACTGAAAGACTCAAGATAAAATTAACATGAACAGGACTACAAACAAAAACAGTCCTATAAGCTCAAAGCAACCTTTTCTTGTGGGAATGGCTTCTGTGGCACAGGGCACAGCAGGATGAAAACACCACTGGTGAGGTAAAGGTTTCACTCATGGCAGGGCTGGGGCTGAAGACTTTCCTTCAGCCAGGAATAATTTATTCAGAACAGTCATGGTCCAAAGGGACTCTGGGGATCCCAGTGTGGGAGAAGATGTCCCTCCATCCCAGGCACATGCACAGAGCTCAGTATCTGGCCAGAACACAATTTCCAGAGTTAGATGACTTGAAATTTATTTCCCATACACAGGACAGAAAAAAAAAACCACAGAGGTGAGTCTATCCTAAATGAGAGTTACCTGCTGTGATGGGAGAAGGAGGTCTGCTATGAGAGCCCTGGCAAAAGGCTAATTATTGTGGCTTCAGCCAATGTTATTTAACCCTCCTGCCAGGAGAATTAAATCCAGACACAGCTACAGTCCAACTGTGGAAACAACACCAATTTATTCTTTTAATGCCCAGCTCTCCTCAGTACCTGTTAATGAAGGCAGAATTAGTGTGCCTCGCAATTTGCTGGGCAATTGCAGTCACTGGCCATGGAAAAGCTCTTCTTCTCCTTCCTCCATTTGTTTTGCAAGTCCCAGAGCAAAAACCTGTTTGGTCAGGGAAGCCATGTCTTTGTTTTCCTATAACATTCAAAGGATCCAAGGGAAATTCCATCAGAATTTGCTCATCTTTCTGCCTCTGCCCCAAAACACAAGGAGCAACAGAAACTGTGGAGTTTCCTCAAGGCCCTTCAGCTCTCACTGCCTTTAACAGAAGGCTGACTTTCTGAACAGCTAAAAGCCATTTTATTAGTTGTTTTAAAAGAAAAACTTTGCAGAAATACAGCAACCGAGGAGAACAGACAGGGCTGGGGTGAGAAATGGCTCGTAAATAAGATATGGTGACAGACTCATTTTCTGAGCAATGTGCAAACAGCTGCCTGAGAGCAACACGAAATGAAGCCTCCAGCCCTCTCTCCTCCTCTCACTCCCCATTTCACAGAACTCAGCTGGAGGGAGCTTCAGGTAAAGCTGCAAAGACAACTGAAATGAGGAGTTTGGGGAAGCACAACAGAGCCCTTGGGGCTTCTTGTTTGCCAAGGCTCTCATTGATCAGTTTGGAATGCAATGAGCCAAAGCAGACCACGATGGATCTCTCCACATCACTCTCCCTCCTGCCTCCCCCCACAGACCCAATCTCCCACTCCCCCTTTTGATTATCCTGCTTAGTGCTCAATATGCCACCTTCCTTTCCCAATATTTATTTGGTTTTATCTATTTGGTGTAATCTACAGCTCCACCTTGTCCAGATACTTCCTTAATGTTTGGGTTATTTAAACAACACAGGGAGAAAACCAAAATTGAACTGTCACATTTAAGATTTACTTCCCTCATTCTATTTTATTTATTTATTTCTCTGTTTTATTTGTTTATTTCTAGGGAAAAGAACCCAATCAGGAACTACTGGATTTCTTCACTAGTCAGAGAGTAAACCAGTGGGGTGCAACAGTGAGTTTTCTATTTAGCCACAGGGTAAGGCTTGGTTGGGAATTTATTTTACAACAGCAAATGCTTTAAAAATGAAACCCAAACTCTTCCTCTGGGGAATCACTGTTTAACAGGAGCTCCAGAGACATTCCTCCATCCTCAGGAATCATTTATCAAATTCCCCAAACGTCTAAAAGTCAGCCTCAAAGCCCTGGAATTTTTTTTCCTCCTTTTTTTTTTCTTTAATTTTCCTTTTTGAAAGCTCCTGCCTTGCCCTCAAAGGCCCAACCTGGCTCCTCAAGGCCAGTTCTGTCTCCTCATTAATCTAACTCCCCTGTAATTGTGGACACACACAAAAGCCCAAGAACAAGAGGAATTAAACCCTGTCCCCCCCTCACAGCCTCCAAAACAAGGTTGGCTGCTCCTCCAACACAAGGTGGTCCTTTTCTTTTATTCTCACAACACACAAGTTAAAGCAAAGCAAGAACAATTTCTCTTACTGCTGCCTGTGGAAGCACATGAAATTAATTTTGTGCCTTGTGTACTTGATTAGGGGGTTGTTCACCACCAGCACAACCATAAAAACAAGGGCAAGAGTGTTTTCCAAACCACACTCAGTAAAGTGATAGCAGAGGTTTGAGAGTTCATTGTCATCTGTGGAGGCTCAGATGAAAAGCCCTCATTACACAAGTGAATACCTGAGATCATTTTGGCACAGCCCAGATGAATGTAAGAAAGGAACTGCAAAGGTCTTAAGAGCCAGTTTGGAGACTCAGGAGAATAAAAAAAAAAGGAAATTAAAGTCATAAAACAAATTCCCTGCTTTATCTCTCTGTTTGTTTTCACAACATGAAGGTCACACACAGATCTGCCCCCGCCAGGTCCATTTGACAACAAACAAGACCTTGAGCATTGCTGCTTGCCAGGAATAGATCCTCAGCTAATGCTGCCTCTCCTGTCTCCTGTTACAACATGCAAGAACATGGGGGGAGAATAAAGCACCTGTTGCTGTGACAAAGCATCAGGGATTAACCCAGCTGACTCCCTGAACAGCACTGGGCAGGCAGCACTGGGCTCTGCAGGTAACTGGGAAGCATCCAGTTTTCTAATTTCACAAGTCAGGCCAGCATGGAATAGATACTTACAAGATTAGATGGCCAAGTTTTCTCTTTTTAAATGTGAAAATAAAATGTCTCAAGTCTATTTTGGAAGTGGCTTATTCCCCCTTACCCCACATATTTTCTAATAGGGCTGAGAAACTGCCATTGACTTTCCTGTTTATGATACAGCACCTTCCAAGCAGTCAGAGAAGCTCTGCAAATGAGGTTTTGAGCTTGACTTCCATGTGAAGAACATCTAGAAATGCCATTTGACATTATCAAAGGCTTCAGTTTCACTGGTTCTTGCCAGCAAAGCAAACTCTTCAGTGCTGGCACTGGGAGTGCAGACAACTTTGCTGGAACAGATTAGCAGATCATGGAAATATCACAAATGCAAGTCAAGGGCAGCAGGGTGAAAAGACAGAAAGTATCTAATGATACTGCTTGAAATGTAAACAGCTTAACTTCTCTCCTCATTGGATTACATCACTCACAAACCCAAGCTCACCCAAGTGAAAATACAGCTGGAAAAGGGAGTTTGGAGAGGTGAGAAACCAGTGAAAAGCAGGAGAGCTGTGTTCATCCAAATCCAAGAGAATATCACATGAACACAGCTCAAGAACACATCTCCATTTACAGATCTGAACAGCAGGTCAAGTGACTCATTAAAAAAAAATTTGTCACATTTCAAAAACAGAAATAAATCTTCAGAAGTCATCAATCTGCTTGTCTTCCCAAAGCACTGGAAAGCTCAGGCTAAACCAGATCAAGCAACAGCAATCGCTCAGCTCGAGTTGCAGGCAATCGAAAAGGCCTTTTAGGGAAATGCATGTCAACAAGCTATTACTTGTGAACCCTGAAAACTTCAAAAAAGCAGGAATTGCAGGGAAAATCCCTGTGTACTTACTGGAGAGGACGGTGGTGAGGAAGATGTAGTCGGAGAAGGAGATGAGGCCGCATTCTCCGAGCGCATAGAAGATGCTGTCCTCGTCAGCAAACTTCTCCCTCTCCTGGGACAGCTTCTGGTCATCCACCCCAGCCACACCCCAAAGAGAGCACAGAAAGCACCAGGTTAAACACAGAAATAAAAGGCTTGATTTGTATCCTTAGCACCAACAAGCCATTCCATGGATACACACACCCCTACTATCTCCATCCATATCCAGTGGACCTTTTCCAGCCTTTGGATCTGATCAGAAAAGTTCTGCAAAGATCTGTGCTTCCCCATCCCAAATGGGGATAAGGAATTGCATGGGATTCCTTTGTTGGTTCAGCCCAGCTGAAATAAACATAAATATATATGTTTATTACTACATTACTATGGCCAGTTTGCTTAAAATCTTTGAGATTAGTGGTAAAAAACTCAGACTTTTAATAGAGGATTCAAAAAGGAAATTGTATTTCACTGACAGCTTTTTAGTTAGACTCTGTTGTAGAAAGGAGCCAAGAAAGGATTATTTGACATGAATATAAAGTCTGATCAAAGTTATCCAAACTGTGGGTGTGTGTGAGCTCACAGGGAAGACCAGCCTGAAACCAAACTCAATCCCTCTCTTGCTCCAGTTCTTTTCCATTTATCAGCTCACAATATCTTACTAAGCTAAAAAATTTGAGTCCCTTTGATCTGCAGAACCCCCAAAGGCTGAAAAGGATCCATAAAACTGTTAGGGAATCCACACTGGTGACCCACTTTAAGGACACAGCAGGAGGAGGCACACGCACACACAAAGGAGAATTCAATTAATACACAGGAGAGTAGGGGTGGGCGAGGTTATTCCATGGAAACCAGGCCATGCAAGCACACACAGGCATGGTGAAAGCAAGGCTGGATTTAGGAATGGTTTTAGGAAAAAACCACCAACAAACACCACCACAAGAGGGTCCAGCTACACAACTGTCCCCCAGCGTTACCTCAGTCTAGCGGAGATCCCATCATATACAAGATAAAGGAAAGAAAACTGGTTAACCAACAATAAAACAAGCAGGCAAAACATCACATCAAGTTGAATGGTTAGGCTTGCCAAGAGCAAGGAAAGTTTGGAGCAACCAGGAGGTTGCTGTGACTGGAAGCCTATGGAGATATCCCAGCAAGTGTTAGCTCATAGCTTCTCCACTGTCTGCAGCTGATGTCTCTCACCCACCTCAAGTTTTTGGTTTTTTTTTTTTTTTTTAATGTTTTGAGAGAGAACTCACCATTGTATGTGTTTGCAGAGTGGGGATGAGCTCAGCTAATAATTTAGATGTAAATTTAACCTGTATCTGGCTTGGAAACCACAAGAAAAGAGACAAAAATAATCATATAGATCACAAAAACCCCACAGTTTCCAGGGAAAAATATTTCAGTTCTATTGATCACATAAAATTGTTCCCAGTATCTCTGTCTTTACCACCTGGAGAGCACCAGGAATTTAATAAGAGGTGACTCACTACCAGCAGATAACAGGCTAATAGCCTTCACTGGATGCAAGATAACAGCCAGTTATGATTATGGGGTACCAGGTTGAAATATCATTTCCTCAAAAATGGTTTTGCTTCCATTTCCATCAAGATGGGTCCAAAGCAAAAAATAACATTGATGCTGATGTGAAGAACAAACATCTGGCTTTCCTTTGAACCAGAGGCAGGATCTGGGCAGAAAGCAGCTGCCTGTGACTGCTGCTGGAGGTGTTGCCAGCAGCATCTCACCTGCTCCTGTGATTTATTCCCTCTCCCTCTGATTGCCTCTCCTGGGCAGCATTGATCATAATCTAGCTATTGGCATCTTGCTTCAAGAATCCCATGAAAAAGTTTCAGAAGGTGGTTTATTAATTTTTATGGGTTTCTTTGCTGCACTTAAAATTCATAGTCAGCATCAAACAGCTCAAAATATTCCTCATAAGAGGAAAATACATCCACAGATTAACAATAAAAGAGGATATTAAGTTAGTTGGCCTCTGAAATATAAAGACAGATGGGAGGGAGAAGCATTTACCCATTTGCACCTTCCTTTGAGCAAACATAGTAAAAAAAAAAAAGTTATTTATTTACATTAAAACCAGCATCTACTTGTCACTAACCCAGGGAGCACAAGCTGCAACTACAGCGCTCAGCTGCCTGTAGCTTGTGGAAAAGGGAATTCCTCCCCCTGATTTTAAGAGAAAACAACTGCCCTGATCAATCAGATTTTCATGTTCCCAGCAGTAGAACAGAAGCTTTAAAAGTTTCCCAGCTCTCCCATTCATTTTCCTCTCAGTGAGAAGCTGTGTGTTTGATTGCTTTCCATGAACTTTGTGGGAAGCTCACCCCACTATGGGGAAGGCTCAAAGCATCCTTTTCCCAGCAGCTGCTCCCCACCACCAAACATTGCTGCAAGGAATTATATCTAACCTTCAGGAAAAATAAAATAAATCAATCTACTTATTTCATAAAGCACAATGTGGGCTGTTGTCACTCCTCGAAGTTCAAGGTGATTGACCCAAAGTCAGTTCTCACTAACAGCTCAAACCACCCTTTTCCACACCCACCTTCCTTCCAGCACACTCCCACTCAGCCAGAAAGGTGATGCTTGGTATCAGAACAGCCAGGGAAAAATCCCTTTCCAAACCTCCACCTTCTTTTAGAGACAAATCATCTCCACAAATGAATTATCCATACCCTTTTGTATCTGAGCACAAGGTAATTCTCAGAGTGTTCAGTTAAAACAGTCAAATGTCTTCCACTTAACATTTTTTTCCATGTCAAATCCACTCCCAAACCCAGAGCAATTGGTTAAGATCATTCAGCACATCTCAAAAAAAAAACCATTTAAACCTGAGCATTCACAGGTGAGCAAGCCATGGGGAACGCTTTACAATTATGATGTATTTTTTAATCAAGCAGTAGATTCATATTTAACAAGCACACAGACAAGCACACATCCAAATTAACATGTAAAAGGAAAAAGAAATCCAAATATCTCACTGCTTTTGGCACAAGCATGGCTGTGTAAGTTCAGTGAGAAGCACCAGTCCAGTCTCAGTGGAACAAAACTTGTGACAGGTGTACAGGCAGATTCTCTTACAGCTCCAGACACTGATGACAGGTCAAAAAACTGACTCAAATTCAAGATACAGAGCTTGCTTTACCCTTCCCAACTCAGGCTCCAAGCTCAATCAGCACCAAGGTGTGGGTGAACAGATCAATGCAGTGACCAAGCTTCCCCAGAGCCACGTGCTAGAGGAAAAAGTCTTGTGCTGCATGCAGGCAACTCCCCAGAGTTCCTTATGTACAGGCTGGCTGCAAAGCACTCAAAAATACATCACAAACTTCACACCTTCCACCCCAAAACTCATCTGCTGCTGCAGCCTCCCTTAAGTTGAGGACATGGTACAGCTTCCAACAAGGATTGGTGGAAAAACCCCACAGAATTCTTATGTTCCTCGCCAAATATTATCTTTATTTTGGATTTTCAAACGGTTTTCTCAGGGCTGAGTGAGGAGGGAAACGTGGTAATATTGAATTATGCAAATCTGAAAAATAATGGTGTGTTTTTGCACATGAAGGGATGCTTTCTCTGCAGAGGCAGAGATGGGCACACAGTGCTGCTGCTCCCACTCCTAACGCAGGACTAGAAAAGCCTGACCATCTAAATACTGGCAGCTCCACTGCAGCTGGCACTCCAGAAACAACAGCACTGAATTCATGAAGAACACATCCTTGTGATATCCTAATTCCTAATGCAGGACTAGAAAAGCCTGACCGCCTAAATCCTGGCAGCTCCACTTCATCTGGCACTCCAGAAACAACAGCATTTAATTCAGGAAGAACACATTCCTGGGAAATCCCTCAGAGCTGCCAGTTTGGGTTTCCATCTGGAGAAGGAAAGGACATTTTGGGCATATTTCTTCCTGTAACTTACATTTCAGCACCACATTTGCACTTCCACGAACCAAAGCTTCAGGAATTTATCAGCCCAATGTGACCACTTATGCCTTTCAAAACAGCAATAAAATAAATATCCATGAGAGATAATGGGTATTTCTCCAGAACCAAGAAGCAATTCTGTCAATTAGCAAGGGATTTTAGATGAAGAATAAACCACCTTTTATTGACAAACATCATTGTGCTTGGTTTGTTCCTTCTGAACAGAAACATTTTCAGGTGACCATTATTGTATTGAGCAAATACAAACCCATGAGTGTAGAGTGAAGTCAGCTGGATGCAAAGCAATTCTCTTTCAGTCCCAACTGACCACCTTCAGTTATTATTATTATTTATTATTATAAAACGTTAGAATAAGACATCTATTAATGTATTTCTTTCTTTTCAATTAATGTGTTTCTTTCATGGTTAACTGTAGGCATGTAGGAAAAGAATTTGCCAGCAGGACAGGTGTGGATTATTGCAGCTTTTTCCTGTTGAAAATCCAGGGAAATAAATACTATGAGACTTGGTAACAGACAAGGGAAACCCCTTAATAAATTCCAGTGCAAACCAGCTTGTTGTGGTAATTAAAAATATCAATGCTTTCAACTCTGCATCAAAACACTGAACTGAAAAAAAGGAGGATTTTAAACTTTGCTCTTTTTTTTTTGAGATTTAAACTTTAAAGAGTCAAAGTCATGTATCTAGAGATTTCAGGCACCTCACTTTAAGAAAACTGAATAAAGAAATAAAAAGGCTTTCAGGATCAGATTTAAAAATTGAGCCTTTCAGCCCAAATGTTCCAAAGTCATTTAGGGAAAAAGAGATAGGGGAGGTCCCTCTGCACTATAAAACATGGACAAAAATGGGACTTAGGGGAAAATAGAGGGATTTAAGAGTTTTTAAAGTCAGTTCCATAATGTGGATGCAAAATAAGTAATTTTAAATGCACCACCTGGCTTTTTATATCACTTTTTCTACAACATTAAATAAGAAAAAAATGTTTGAGGCTATGATGAAAACAGCACAAGGACCTTTTGAAACTCATAAACCTCTTTTAGCCATGGGAAAGCTCAGATTATCTGGAGCCACTAGGAATGATAATTTTCTATGAAGTCTGCACACCAACACAGGCAAACACAAACAGGTTCTCCATGGCAAATTGTGGTGGCTGAGTGCTGACCTAAGAAAATGCTTAAAATTTACTGTTGGCAGATAGTACTACATAATTGGCAGATAATACCTTTCATGAGTATATTTTAATCAAGAAGTTTTAAAAACTTTTGATTTTGGGGGGTTATTTAATCTGTGTATCTACAGAGGGGCACAAAAATACAGAGCTGGACATGGGTGAGGTTGTCCTGCATGTTCTTTCACTCTAAATTAGAGCACATCCAGAGAATGAAAACCTGGGCAGCAATTCTTACTGCAGGTGGATTCCTGTGACTGGAAAGAGAAATCTGCATTCCCTCCCTTCCAGCAAGGCTGTAAATATTCCAACCACCTTTCAAACAAAGGGCACCTGAAATGCAAAGCCAGCATTCTGTACAACCCAGAAAATCAACAACACAGACTCTCCCAACCCGTGGCAGGCAGCAGAGCCACTCATGCAAGGGAGAAACCCCTGCAGGAAAAGCAAATAGGAAATGCCTTGGAAAAGGGACAGTCTACATCTGTGCTCCCCTCAGCCCTCTGCAGGGTAATGAAATCACAATCTGCAGGAGCACCGGGGCATTTTGCATTGAAATTCAATGGGAGGATTGAAATTAGGGTCCTTGATGGCCCACATCAAGCTTCTAAAATGAGCTGAGTTTTGCCACCTTTGAATTTAAATGGTTGTTTAGGTCTCTGAAGGAAATTGGGATTCTGCTCTCCCTCATCTCAGCCTGCATGACCAAGATGAACTCATTGTGTTGCTCCTTCTCTCAGGCAGAAACCCCAGTGTGAAAGGACACCAGGAGGAAAACAGTAATTCTCTATAAAAAGTGTTTATTAAACATTGGCTCAGTTGATGAAGTTGGGGCTGTACACTTGGTACTCACCACCAAAATCTTGTCAATTCTCTTTCACTCTTTCAGTCCTTTTTTTTTCTTCATCTGCTTCTCCCATCCAGATTTTACCTCCTTTTGTAGCCAGGTGAGTTCAAGCATCTCCTAAAGCATTCCCTGCCACTGTCTCCTTCCATACTAACACCATGTCACCCAAGGACAGACCTCTCAGAGCTTTGTTTTGTGTCCCTCAAGTATTAAGCAGTAAGCTAACACAAGCAAAACTATCAAAGAAATTAAAGCCAGAAATACCCCAGAATCCATTTTTGATTAAAAGACTGCCTACATCCACTGAGGGCTTATTACCAAGTTGTTTATTTTTCCCTAACTTTCCCTGTGGATTTCATTAACGTCACAAAGCTACAGGGCAAACTCAAAGTGCTTAGAGATATTTTCCTCTTTACTTACTAATATTGAATGAACTCCCCTTTAGTTTCTAGTACTTTTTTCTACTGAACATTTTAAGAACTACAACAACTAAATATCTACTACCTACCATATTCTTTAATACAGTTCATTCTACATAATTCTGTAACTTGAAAAACTCAAGTTTGCAAATGTAGCCTTTCCCAAACCTGCACACCTTCAAACAGATGACATTTCCCCAAAGCATTTGGCCAGGGAATCAAACTAACTTGGTGGCCTCAAGGGGAAAACACTATTTCCAACAGAGCCAGCTCTATCACAGTCTCATTGAGCTGCAAAATAAGACAGAAGCCTCAGAGGACACTGTGAAACCAGGAGGGCAGGGAGACACACATCTGAGCTTTGCTCAAAGCAGTTCTGTTAATAGAGCCAGGTATTAATGGTTACCCTGAGGACTGTTCCCTCCACAAGCCAAACTCAGGTGTTCTGAAATAAATCCTGCAGGCTGAGGATCAAGGAGAGCATTCAGGAGTATTTATGAGAGGAGCAGGGGGAAGAGGTGAGCGTACACTGTCCCTTTCACATGAAAAGTGCATTTTATGAGGTCTGAAGCACAAACTAATCAAAGCACATGCTGTCTGCTTTGTACCTGCCAGAAATCCTGGTGGGAGAGGAGAGGGTTAGAAAAGGGAAGAAAATGAGGGAATGCTTGGTTACACCAAAAAAAAAGCACAAACCAGAATTAGAATAAAGACAAGTATCAGAGATATTAGCAGCTGGAAGAAACACCTGCCAGGGACCTGGAAACCAGAACAAAAGAGGATAAAGAACAACCAGAGGATTTTAGTAGGAGCCCTGTGGAAACAAGCAGCAGAATTAGGGATACACAAAGATAACAGAAAGTAGAGCTTTGGCAAAGCCAAAATACACCACAAATGTTTGGTAGAGGAGTTAGGAAAGGAAGACACTTGTTCTGTACCTAAAGCAGCCCCACTGCCCACAGGGATGTTTGTGCGCTGTGTTAGAAGCAATTAAGAATTTTCTTTGATGAAATCCAGTTTTATTAAAAACAAACCAAGAAAATTTGCACATTTCAGTGTCCACACAGGTCCCAGCAAAGAGAGAAACATCTGAACTAACTGAAGCAGACAGGAGGGTCGAGTTTGGCTGGGAGGGGAAAGCCAACAAGCAAAGAAACCAACCAACGTGGACAGGGTGTCAGCAAAGAAACCAAGAGATGAAAACCTTCTCAGCTCAGCTTTGAGCTTATCTGCAAGAAACTGCATCTCTGCTTGCTTCCACAAAGCCACAGGCAAGGATTTTGTCTCACCACTTCCTTACAGCCCTTTTAGGGATGGCAGAGGAATGTTCATACAGAGCAGTGCAAGGTTATTATCCATGTAAGAAGGTGCCTCCTGGTTATTATGCAAATACTACCTGTGCTGAGATCAGAGAGTGCAGGAATTTAAAAGCAGGGAATCTGAAGTTGGACAGTGACATTCCCCATGGATTATGGACCAGAATGGCTAAACACTTCAAGGTGTCTCCAAGCAAACCATAGCCCAGCCTCACCAGCTCCAGCTGGGGACACTGGGGACACATTCATTTCAAACTCTGTCACAACAAATGCTGACAAGACCCCACACAGTTGGATTTAGAGGACTCCTCACCTGTTTTCATTGCATTTAACCTGGAGAACATCCCAAGTGTCCTCCAAGTGCACCTGCACTTTATGCTGCTCTTTACTGAATTGTGATACTGGCTTTTGGTAAGGCAACGTTTAGAGTTGCATCCTTTGGAATTAAGGTTTCAGAGGCACTTAAACCTCCAGGGAGCTCAGAGCTCTGACCCAGTGTTTGGCTCCTGAATGACAGCAGAATTTTAGGCTCATCTCACTTGCTGTAAGTTTGGGTCCATGGCAGCTTATCAAACTCTGGTGGGAGCATCATGCTCCAGGCAAAGCCATCCACATAGCAAAGGATCCCAGAAATTCCAGCTAGTAAATCAAGGCTCCTTTCCTTCCCACTCTTTCAAACCTGTGAGCAAGATCCTTCAACCCACCAGAAAAGGATGGCGCATTTACCTCCAGTCTTCTCCCTGGGGATCCTCCCCAAGTACTTTTTTCAACTCCTTTGCTCCTGAGATGCTCTTTAAATCATCTGGAACAAAATCTGCCTGCTGAGCTGACTCCCAGCAAGTGTTCTTTAATGGACACACACCTTCAGGTCAGGGCAGCTGAAGAAACTCATTGCATTGGGCCATGATATGACCCTGCATTATCCAGTGCAAGTGAATTCTAGAGAGGTTTTACTGGCACTTAGGGGCACCATTTGAAGTATTTTCCTTGTCCTTCACCTTGCTTGGCATTACTTTATGGCATGCCCAAACATCTAGAGGAGTAAACATAAATGCTGGCAGGAAATACTTAAGTCATAAATTTAATTAGAGGGCACTGAAAGCCTCTCTAATTACTTACTGCAGGAGGGGAAGCTGTTGCTGGTAGCTCGAAGGCTCTTGCTCTTATTGAGCAGCAGCAAGGAATTCTCCCCACAGGAGAAAAATGAGCAAGTCAAGTGTATCCTAATTAAACTAATAAGCCATCTAGAGTGGGGCTTTTATTTCCTAAATAGGCCAGAGGACTCTTAAAAGCACTGCAGCTCACCTCCACCTTTCCACCAGGCTGCAGTGCTGGAAGTTCAGCTGGGGGACACCTGGGAGCGCCTGTGCTGGCTCACCAGGCTGGGGACAGGGTGCAGAGGCAGCTCACAATTCAGAGCAATAACATGAACAGCATTGTTTCTTTGTTTTTTTTAAGAGATGAAGCTTGTCAATCATTAATGCATAAGCCAAAACAATAAACAGAGAGAGCACAAGAAAATTTTTAACAAACTCTGCACGACAACTTACGTAACGTTAACGAAGCTTATGCCAGGTTGGATGTGCTAAGAAATCTCTACTACTTAGTGAGAGCATATTCATCACTAAAACATGAGCTCTTTCTCCTACAGATGGGTTAAAAATGCATTTGCTTTCCCACTACCAAATGCAAGAGGGAAGAGACAGTGGAAACACAGCAGACAGACAATCATGGTCTGGGCACCTCCACACCCTGAGAGTGTGCCTGTTCTCACATCAGCCCTTTGCTCAGGCTCCATATGAAATGTCTGCAAGCTGATTAATACCTTTTTTCTACTCTGAATGAATAGTAATCAATGCCTCTTTCCCCTACTTTGCTGAGCTTGCTTCCCAAGGGAAGAAACCACCACTCAGACAAAAACGGAGCCACAGGTTGCCTCCCTGTACACGCTCAGCCCAAAAGCATGAGCCTGTGCTGGCACACACATCTGACCAAAGTTTGTGCTGGCTGAGTGTCTCCAGGGTTTTTGGTCTTGCAGGAGTGAAGAAAAAGCATTTAGGCTCAAATTACAGGAGCATTGTTGCCATTAATAAGGCAGTAACATCTACCTCCCTCTCCAGTAACTCTATAAATTACCAGTAGGAAGAAGGAGGGGCAGGAAGAGGGGAAAAAAGTGGATTTTATCTTCTCACCATGGCATTCAGTCACATGCACAGCAAGCTGGCTCAGAAACCCAACAAAAGCACAATAGAGAGGCACATCACCCCCCAAAATCCTTTGGCCAGATCAGTCCTGATCACCCCACAATGGCCAATTTGTTGTTTTGATGGCAGCTTTGCCTAAATAAAATGGGCTGTGTGAAAGGAGCAGCTCATACATCATCCCACTAATGCTGCAGCACCTAGATCTCAAACACACATTCTCAAAATTCACACAGATGCTACAAACACTGTCCTGGAATATGCCATTAAAATGCAACTAACTGCACAGATCTTTTAACTGAATCTCCTTCTAAACTACTGCTTGCATGCAGACATCACATTTGGAACTTTGCTTGGAACTAAAATCAATCCTCCTTCCCACTCTTCAGCCAGGATCCAGCCTCTGGATTGTCAGTGCTTTTCAGCAGCACAGCTTGCTTATGTCTGACAGTTCACAAACTCTTTTCCTTAAAAAAGGACAACTTTCCAGTGACCAGGCCTATTTTTGAGTACCACAATTCTCATTTCCTCTGTGTAACATCCATAAGGATGCTTAGGGGAACAGGGATGACCCTCTCCCCCTTCTGCCTGAGCTCAGCAGCTCCTCCTGCACACAAAGGCAAATCCCCTCCAAGCAGAGGCTGCTTTGATAATCCAAGAGGAATGTGTGGCTGGAACCAGACATGGAGGGAGAGATGCAAAAGGGTTTTATCACTATGCAAGTGAAACTCAGAATGTGTGAGGTCAGCTCTGCAGCACCTCAGTTGTGCTTGGCTGAGTAAAAGCAGTGTTATTTTTTTTTAAACTGGAACCCAAAGCAAGCCACAAAATGAGAACAAGTTGCTGTCAGATCAATCTACTGTCAGCTTCCTTCATTACCAAGGGAAAGCCAAGGCCAGCTCATTTTATCCTCTCCTCAAATTATCTCTCACCTGGACATTACCACTGCCCTAATAGCCACAGCCAGATGTAGCCAGTCCCAAGGTGTCATTAAGCAGACAGCCAAGCAAACAAGAACCTCTATTTCTTCATTTTCAGAGTACACTGCTTCCAGGGTGTTATTAGGCTATGGAAAAATCAGGTCCCAGGAGAAGATAATAATAAAGCAAAGGCCACTGCAGTCCCCTAAATCTGCTGCCTCACTTTCAGGCAATCAAACCACAGCATGGAGACATCCAAGTGCAGCAGCAACATCGGTAAGTTATATAAAAATATAAAAAGCTATTTCAGTCTACTACAGGTCAGAGCCCTGGGTGCTGAGGGGCAAAGGAACAGAAAGTTGAGTTCAAAGGATTTGCCTTTGGATCTTTTCTGAGTGCTGGGAATTGCCTGCACAGTGCTTGGGAGCAGGAGAGCGATTAGAAAAAAGAGTGTGGGATTCAGCACTGCTTCCCTACAAACAAATCCTGTTTATGTAAAGCCTAAGGGATGAGGGTGATAGCTTGACAAGATAAAATGATGAAAGTGAGTGAATGCAAAACAGACTGTCATGAAACCACAGAGAGAAACACTGGGTATTTTGTAAAGAATATACATCCTTCCTTTGGCTGGGTTGTTTTTTTAATCCCAAAAAGCAGACATCACGTTTGTGGCAGGGGGGAAAAGAAAACAGGTGTTCATGACACGCTTTGGAGCTTTATGTATCAAAACTAACTGCCAAAATCCACCTCCCTGTTGTCTGTTTTCCAGCAAAGCCTTGCTCTGCTGCCTGGGTAACCACACACTGGTCCAGTGCTCACACAGGGACCCCAGGTATTTGATCATCTTGTTGTTACCTGTGCCTGCTAAACACAAACCAGGGACTGCACATGTTCAGCCCACACTGAGTTTATATAAAGCTTTAAATTCTTTTTTTTCCCCAGTGTTGATGCTCTCTGGAAATGCCTGACACTGTACCAGGTGCACCCTGCAGCAATGGCGGGGAGGAGATGCTGGTGTCCCTTTGAAAGCTTCATTTTCAGATGGTGCAGATGAAAATGCTGCTAAAAGCTGGAGGACCATTGTGTGATGTGATGGAAAATTAACTAACCTGCAGTTATCTGCATCAAGGAGCCCATCTGAGCTGCCAGTCCTGGGGCAGAGCTGCCTTTACCACTCCAGTGGGATTTCCAGTGGGGATAATTAGGTCTGTGGATAATTAGGTCTGTGCTGTCCACAGCAACAAGTGGGATACTACGTGGCTCCTCTTTCACCAGGAGACAAAACTAGATCAGAATTAAGATTTTACCAACACCTCTCATGACAGCACAAACACCCAGAACAGTGCTGCGCTGCAGGAAGAACCTGGGCTCAAAACGGGAACAGAGAAAGGCTGTTCAACAGGGGGAAAATACCTGGGTGGGACACAAAAAAACCCACAAGAGCATCTCCTTCCTTCAGGAATCTGGAGATGAAACTGGAAGGGAAAGGTCCAGTGAGTTTCCCCTGAAATGATTTAACTTGAGGGGTCTCTCACACAGTCAGAAAGAAGCAGCAAAGAAATGTGATTACAACCTATGATTTCCCAGCCCACCAGCATATAGGAAGTGGTAATATTTTGTCTGTAAACATTAAAATAAGGTCCCCTTATAGAAACAATCTTTCTGTCATTACACAAAAAGCACTGCAATGCTACTGAAAACCAAAATGCTCAGAAGAGAACACTTGACACACTTCATTTAACTTACACCCTCACACAGGTAATAACTGAAGGATTCTAGGTCAAAAAAGCCATTAAATAAATACATTTAGCAGTGCAATGTGCTCACCTTCCCATCATAGCGTTTCACTATGAATTGGTCCAGGCCCAGGTCTGCAAGAGAAAAAAAAATACAGAAAAGAAAGTTTTTATGGCATAGAATTAAATATTTCTTGTGTTTTCTGTTTGAGAGGACTGGAAAGTAAAATGCACAGTCTGAGCAACATGTGTAGAAAACATAAGGACAGGAGGAAAATTTTGTTTGGTTTTGTACATTTTGTACTTTGTATTTTGAACACAAAAAGGCCAACAAACTCATGAAATCAGAGAAGAAAATCTCCTTCTACAGCAGGGCCAGCAAGAGCTCAGCAATCAGCACCTCTCAAGAGCCTGAAATGCCCTCCCCAAAGCAGATCCCTGCACGATTACCTGGCAACATTTCACCTGTGACCCTTGATGCTTTTAATAACACCTTTTAAATGGCCCAGAAATGGGAAAAAAAAAAAAAACTTGTTCCCATAGTTAATTGGGATGTCCCCAAGCAAATCCAAAGCTTGTTCATATCTGAGTAAAAGCAAACAGATTTTAAAGGGGATATATTTAGATGCATTTGTAAGAAGTGGAATTCTTTAGCTGGATTGGAGAAAGGCAAGGAGAGGGATTGTTTATATCAATAAAGTCTCTGATACCTTCCCAAAATGTTTATTTATGTTGAAGAGGGGAAAAGAACATCCCAGCAGCCTTAGCTGAGTTAAGGCACAAAGCCCAGCAGGCTGCATCTAACACCAGGGACTGAAAGTATAAGCAAGATGGCAAAAAAAATTCAGGAAGATTAATTATCTGAGCTTTGCAATCCAAAGCGAGGAAGATGCATCCTGAGAAGAGATTAAGCAGAACTCAAGTTGAGCATTTCCAGTAAAAGTCAGGAGAGCAGAGGCTGATTTTTGGTGCTCTGAGAAATAAAACCTTCCGCAGAGCAACGTCCCGTGCATCTTCTGCCACTGTTTATGGTAATTAGCACATTCTCATTTCAATTTTAATTAGCAAATAAAATGGAAAAACCAAAAGAAAGCCTTCCCCATGCCTGCTGTGTCACCTGCTTTTGAAAGAGGATAATGAAACCCTTCCTGCCTGCTGGAAAGTTTCATGGCATTGTGCAGAAAATGGAATTATTCATTGCTCCAGGGTGACCCCCTTGCCTGTGTGACCCAAAGCAGCTCCAACTCCTCTGCCACCAATTTCAAAGGTCAAGGCAATTGTCACAGGGCTTTCTGCCTTGTGACAATTCCAGCCACAAAGCACCTTCTCAATATTTTGTGGGCCTGATAACAATGCAAATTGCATATTCATACACTTTTCAGACTTTAATCTTCTGAATTGTGTCCTTCTCCAAGCTGTGAGTATAAATGCAGTAAGTATTAGTGCATTTAGAGGTAGGATTTGTCTGATAAATGTGATTATTTTATTACAGACACTTTATGTGGTCAGAGCTCACCCTGACCATCCCTCTGCATGGTGACATAAGCTGAGCTTATGTCCATGTGTCATAATAAAGTCATTTCTCAGGGACACCTCCTTTTCCCATGCCAGGAAATGCTGCTGAAAGACAGATCCCTGACAGCCTGACATTATACATGTACTCATGGAAAGCCAAAAAAAGGACATGGGCTAAAAATAGCAAGTGAAAGTATGTCTTAATGGCACCTCCTGCAAATGGACACTGGGAAAGCACAGAGGTTTCAATAGAGAGCCAAAATGAATGGATGATTGTGTAGAGAACAGCAAGAAAAGATGATCTGATAACTACAATTTTATATATATAAATACCACACGTTTCTAAATAATTATAATAAATATTAATGTCATAAATAAACATGGAAATAATGGCTCCTGGGCTGTCCCAGCAGGGGTGTGGGCACAGGCCCAGGGCTGTCACTGTCCCCTGGGCTGGCCCTGCTCAGGGACCTCCAGGGCTGTGTCCAGTTCTGGGTCCCCAATCCAGGAAGGACATGGAGGGGCTGCAGCGTGTCCAGGGAAGGGAACAGAGCTGGGGAAGGGGCTGGAGCCCCAGGAGGGGCTGAGGGAGCTGGCAAGGGGCTCAGCCTGGAGCAAAGGAGGCTCAGGGGGGACCTTGTGGCTCTGCACAACTCCCTGCCAGGAGGGGACAGCCAGGGGGGGTCGGGCTGTGCTGCCAGGGAACAGGGACAGGACAAGGGGAAAGGGCCTCAAGCTGGGCCAGGGCAGGTTTAGGTTGGATATCAGGAAAAATTCCTTCACCAAAAGGGTGGTCAGGCACTGGCACAGCTGCCCAGGGCAGTGGTGATGTCACCATCCCTGGAGGGATTTAAAAGCCATGTAGATGTGGCACTTGGGGACACAGTTTAGTCACGGCCTTGGCAGTGCTGGGCCAATGGTCGACCTCAATCTCAAAATCTTTTCCAACCCAGATGATTCCACAATTGTACTGCACACACAAGCTCATTGGCTTCCACCAGTGTTTTAGATGGTCACCCTCCCAGCCATGCACAACAATGTCCCCTCTCTGGTGCATGAATTAAGCTGCACACTTAGATTCCTCTGTGAAATTCCCCTTACATTGGCCCTGAGAGAAGAAGCCAATTCAAAAGCTGAAAAGAGGCATTTATGTTCAATGCATACACTTTTACTCTATACACTTTCCCAAATACAGTTTTATTTTCTATTTTAAGGACTTAGCAGCCTGTTTTTCCACAAGCCTTTAAACCTGACAAAAGGAAACCAACAAAGAGGGTCTGTTGCCTGATGCCTGGGGTCTTTCTTTAAATTAGGTAAAAAACCCCAAGAAGCTGCAATAGGAATTCAGCATTTGTGTGGGCTGGTGAGCCAATGGGAACACTGCATGGATGAGAAGAAGGGAAGGGAAGAATGGCAGTTATTGCACCTCTGCTTTTCAAAAGGCAGAGTGTTGTTAAAGCCACCACAGGATTGTGTCTAAGTGCCACACTCCCAAGACAAACAGCCCCTGGCTGGGCTATTGTTGCTAAGCTGCAGGAACACAGGCTAATAGGCATGTTGAACCAGGAAAAAAGAGCTTTCCCACCTTTCACTGAGGAGCAGGGGCTGAAAAAGCATTCTCCCAGAAGTGGCTGAAAGGATTTCCTCAAGAGAGGCAGCAATGAAAGCCAGGACTCATTTCAGGAAGATACCTGGCCGCCTCAAGCTTTCCTGGCACATACACATGGCCAGGCTGGATTGCAGTTTCATTCCCTGTTTCTCTTGAACAAACCCAGAGTTTCCACCACGATCTGCCCCAAAATACTCTTACATTTACCTGAGACCCTGCACAACCCCTCACCTTTCCCTACACATCCTTTTGCTCCTGCAGCCAAGGGCTCTGCACCAGCCCCTCATTGTCAGCAGCATTCAGTGTCCTGCAATGATTTCCCAGTCAGCTTCCCTGGAATGTTTAACCACCCCTGTTTATTACTCCTACAAATTCTGATGGCACCTACCAGGAGCCCCAAATAAACAGCAGCACTGCCATGGAGTATCTAAGCACATAGCACCACTAGAAATGTTATTTCAGACTAGACTGACACCATTTACTCACCAATACCAAGGATATAGGCTGCCACTTTTATTCATGTGATGGTACTTTCATAGCACTCTAAAAATAAAAATGATTCAATATAAAGCAAAAATTACTTAACACTCACTGCTTGCCACAATGGGGAAAAGAGGGTGTTCAACAGCAGAACCATACTCCCTGCATTTACTTCTCTCATTTTGGAGAAAAGGAATGAATTTTCATGGAGAAGGAATGAATTATGTTAAGGGAAAAACACAGAATAACTTGTTCTTGCTCTTGTTCAGCAATAGCCAAATCTAAAATCAAATGCTTATTATATTCCTATTGATTAACAAAAACATACTTTCCATGGATTTTCTCAAAGGCAGCTAATTACCACACTTGATAAATATGCAGTCAATTACTAAGCTCTTCATGTTATCTTGTAAAAATAAATCCATAGGCAGCAGGTTATAGACTGCAGTCCTAAAAAACATTATAAAAACGAGCTTCCAGGAGAAGGACAATTATGTTGTGCCAAGAACACAGTTGAGATCAATTAGAAACCACCATGATTTCCTCTGGGACACCAGCAGCTTCTCACTGATGAAAAAACCTTTTCAATTCCTTCCAAGTCTTGATATCCTTGTCAGATTTTTCACATTATTTGGGTAACATTCACTCACGATCTGCTTTTTTTTTTCCCCCACTGCTTAATATATAACATGGACTCCTTTATTGCCAGCAGATGAATAAAAGGGCTAATTATGAAGACTGAAAAGCCTGCTAACTGTGCTTATGATATGCCACATTATGGCAGGAGAAAATGCTGGAGCAAGCTTTCCCCTCCAGAGCTGTAATCCAGCTTCTGATTGTTGTATTCAGAGTATTTCCCCTCTGAATCTAAAATGGAATCTGCAAGCAAACAATGAGCTGCCTCAGGGGACAACAGCCTCGTGCTCAGGTTCAATTCCAGGACTGCTTTGCTGCAGGAAGGATCAAAGGGCTTGGTTCTCATCTCTCTCCTCCTGCTCCAACAAGGCAGTTTCCCTGTGAGACATGCACTCCTAACACCCCTGCTCAGCCACACCAACCTGGCACTGTATGGAAGCCCTCCTTTATGTGACTTTCAGCACATAAGCATACAGGTAAATGCATCTCTTGCTCCTTCTTGGCTCTTTTCCTGGGGTCTCATATCAGGCCTGACAGGCTCAAAGATGATTCTTGCTCAGGCATTGTGTGTTTCCACAGAAGAAGAACCCCACCTTGGTCAGGAGACAAATGGATTTACCTCTCGCTCACATCCTTGCTCTGAAGAGCTCTTCAGCAAATGTTATCAGGGAAGAATAGAGAGGGAATTCCCAGAAGGACTGGAATCCCAGAATCCCTGGGTTCCTTCTAGGTCTTAAATATCCCAGCTGACCACTTTGTACAACTTTAGGGATCTGTACCAGCCCAGGGAGTTCTCCCCTCCTCATTACATGAGTGCTTGTCTCAGCTCCTGGCTGATGGTTGTACAGGAGATCAGATCCACATTTCATAAACTTTAATCAAAATTACAAATAATCACTCATGCATTGTACCACCCCAGAGGCCAGCTTGTGCTCAGCTCCTCTGCAGTTCAGACATGGAAAACAAACCATTTCTACCAGGAGAAGCAAGCTGCACACTCTACTTCTGTCCTTCAAGGCTCTTCTCCTCTGTCACCATCCCCCACAGAGACACAGCTGCTGCTTCTGCCTGGCCTTCAGCAGCATCTCTGGGGTCTCTGGCACTCAAATAAAACAAACAACCCAACCAAAACACCTTCCAAGAGTTCAGATATTTGACTTGCTGCTCATTATGTGGTGAAGCTTGAAATGCATCTTTCCTCTGGCAGGAGTCTGGGATAACCAGCCAGGTTAATACAGAAATAGTTTGGGAAGAACCTGCTTTCATTACAACATGCTGGGATGAGATAGAAGAAATATTTTTTACTTCTTTCAGTCCTTATTGCAAAGGCCATAGGAAAGCTGAGCATGACACAGCCCCTTCTTAGTCCAGGATGCTCCAAAATACTCACTTTCCTCAGGAAAACGATCAGTGCATGATGTGCCCAGATAAACTTGGAGAAATGGAGGGAATCCTTGCACTTCCCACCAGAGACAGAGAATTTTCAGCCTATGTTCAGCTGGTTTGAGACTGGGGTTCCAAGGAAGCACCAGGCAGGAAAAGCCAACCCTTCCCATCCACTCTTGGAGCAAACTTAACCTCTCAGGTGTGAGAGGACATAAGAGAAATAAAAATAATACAGGACTGCAGGGAACAGAAATCACCACCCACGCTTCTCCTGGTACTTGAACTTTCCAGATAGCACAGAAAGGAATTTTTTTAAAAGCAGCTTTCAAGTTTAATGCCATTCTTTGGCTTCTTCTGACAAACCATTCCAAGCTCAGCAAGCTCATGTCATTACATAAGCACAGCTTGCCTGGTTGGGAATGCTGTGGCAGGAAGTTTGAGTGAACCAGAGAAAGCAATCTACAGGAGCTGAGGCATTGGCATTCATTTTCCCCAAGCTAGCAAAACACAGGCCAGAATTAAGCTGACACTTTATTCACAATAAATCCAACTTTCCCCTACGTAATCCATAAAAATGAATCAGGCACACAATACCTTCACAGAGGATGAGCATTTAAAAAATAAATACAACAGGGACTCAGCCACCTCGTTACTCCAGATCACTTCTATTCCTCAGTGTTTTCTCTCCATAAAACAGCAGAGGCTTTTACAAGAAGTTACTCCCTGAAATTATGACCTGCAGCCTGAGCACACTGAGGGATTACTTCCAGGAGGTTTCCCAGAACACACCAGGCTGCACCAGAACCCCAAGGAAAGCCTTGGGACGAAGGCAGGATGCTCCAGCCCCAGTGCAGGACACACCCAAGTTGTGACTCAGGATGAAAGCAGCCTCAGCATTTCCCAACTAACCTGTAACCTAAATTATCTGTGGGTCAAAAGCACCAGCAGGGTGTGAAGTACAGAACTCATCTGGCCAGCAGGTAGCACTCTTTGTTTTCAATTTCTGGTCTGAAAACCAGACCTATCTTCCTTTTATTTTTTACTACCAGCTTTAAAAATATTTCAGAACAAGGTTATGGCTGGTTTGACTTTATTGTAGCAGTAAGTGTTTTACTCTTCTACTGTTCATTATGTGTTAAAAAAACCCATTTACTGTGATTGTGATGATGTACAGAGCTGGTAAGGAACAACCACATAGAGCAGCTCCATCTACAAGCAAACCCACAAAATTTCCCTAAGTGTTCTGAAGACAGATTTTTCAACTCAACAAAATCCAAGATGCCTGTCTTCCTGCCCTGCCTGCTGAGGGGCAGCCCAAGCTCAGCTTCCATCCCATTCCACTTGCTAAAAACACCTAAAACAACTTTCTTCCCTTCCAAGCTGCTGTGTGTCACTGACTGGCAGCATTGCAGGCACCATGGGGACACCTCAACAGCCAGGATAACAAAGGGAATACCATGGGAACTGAGTGGCTAAGACTGATGAATTAATTATTTCCCATTAGTCACCTCTGCTTGTCTCTGAGGGAGGTGTTTGCTCAGCATTCTTCCACCTATTTGCTGTACACGCCCTAAAATGCACCAAGCACGTGGAAGAGCTAAAAGAAGAATCAGACGTGCTGAAATGAAACACAGGATGTTTTCAGTTTTTAAGCTTCCAGACAGGTGCTACTGCTTTTCCAAGTACCAACTCAAGGAGTTTGAGACAGACAAGATGGTAACCTCCAGCCATTAATTCACATGGTAACTACAGTCACTTCCAGGGAAAATGGAAATTTAGGATGGAAACCTAAATATCAATTCACCTACACGCTTTAAACACTAATGCCAGGGCTATTTTTTCTTCCCTCCTGCACACACTTCATATTGTTATTTTCTAAGCACAAGGGTACACAGTATTTAATTAGCAGCTGTCATCTAAGATATCAAAACAGTTTCACAATTTGGACATAAACCCCACACTCAAATATTTAACATTTGGGGACTGAAGTTCTTCATAAATGTCTGCAGAGACAAGGGAAGTTTTAATTTGACAAAAACCTGTTTCATTCTTTGAGATACAATGTGGGAGATCAAAAAACATGATCTCCCACATCTCATCCCAAACATCAATCTCTAAAATGGAGACAAAATGAATCTAAATGGAGACCCCAAACATGAATCTCTAAATGGAGATAAAAATCTCTAAAATGCAGACAAAAGCCTCCTGCTACCCCACCAACACTAAATATTCAGGACACATCTTTCCAGACAAGAGCAAGGTGTCTCTCTCCCACTTTTTGATTGCCAAAACCTCCCCAGGTACCACAAGTGTTTGTCTGCCACACACAGGGAATTTGGAGATGGCAGAGATGAGCCCTACCCTGACCAGCAGTATCACATGGGGCTGCCTCAACCCCTTTGGAACCATTTAGGTTGGAAAAGACCCTTAAGATCATCGACTCCAGCCTTTATTGCTGATGTTTTCCTTGCCAAAGCAACCTCCTTTTGTACGTTTAGGAAGTGTTTCCAGTTAAAGGTAATATTTCCCTACTAAATATAGGAGAAAGGCATCCCATCTGCTCTTCAGGGGTCACACCAACCAGCTCTGCTACACTGCAATAGCATTTTGGGAAACATGAAAGGACTCAGGCTAATTTTGAGCTTGGAGCAGGAGATCTTCAGGAGATGCTTCCTAGCCCTGGCAATCAGAGCTGGAAGTTTACAGAGCAGGTGAGCAGAGCCTGGGAGTATCAGCTCTCCACATCAGCTCCCCTCCAGCACTCACTCTCTGGCTGCTTCTCGTTGGGGGTGATGGATCTCACGAAGTCCTGCGGGGTCATGAACACCTCGGACTCGCCGTGCTCGTTGATGACCTTCAGCGTGGCAAAGTACCTGAAGATTTTGTCTGGTGTGGAGTAGGCTCTGATCCTGTTCTCATATTCCATCACCTGGAAATGAAATTCAGGCAGCATTAGATGTGCACTGTCCTTGCCCCACGCTGATTCTCAGTCCTCAAAGAGATTTGCCACAGGACAAGTTGCATGCAGCAACACAACTCTGGACTCTTTTGGCATTAGTCCTTTCAAAAACCCTTTGAACATCCAGGAAAATTGGACATAACAGCTGCTGATGTCCCAGGATTAAGAACAAACACTAAAAATCTTTATTATGAATAAATTTAGACTCTTCATGGTGGCAGAAGAAAAACAAATTCACAAAATCCCTGAAGGTGCTTTAAAAACATGAGCATAAGAAAACACACTGGCATCACATTTGTGAATCTAAACCAGCCCAACATTTTAACCACAGTGTTGAAGGGTTTGATTTGTGATTAATATATGAAGTAAAAGAAAAAAGTCTTGGAAGGCTGGGAGAAACCTTTACTTTCAAGCAGAGTCTTGGAAAAAATCACTTGGAGCCGCAGCTGGTTGCTCAGTCACCCAAGCTCATTTTTTCCTCTTTTCTATCACATTGGCAGAATTCCCCAGAAACTCAGTCCTCCCCACCAATCTGCTTCTTGCTAACTCTGCCAGCAGTGATTTTTTTTTGGTACCTAGAAGCAGTTTCCCCTCAAACAGCTGGAATTAATCAAAGACAACCGACAGCTCCTCTAAACAAAATCCCAACACAAGGCCACAAGGGTGGAAAAAGGCACAGACACCTACACTTCATCATGTATTAGCACAGAAAACTTTCCTCCTTACTTCAGCTTTTCATTCCTGCATTATATGCTGTGTTTAACAGTCCATAATGTACTTGAAACCTGCAGCTGGCCAAGAGCCACAGGAGGAAAAAATCCCCACCAATGATGTGCTGCAAGAGAACAGGCAAGATCAAGGGTACTGCCAAGGCAGCTGTAGATCATTCCTGGCTTTGGTCCTGCTTCAGCCTTGTCCTTAAATTCCTGAACAACTTCCTCAGCCTGATGTTTATCAGACAGAAAACACCCTCTCTAGTTTTTCTTACTTCTAGGATTAAAAAAGAGCCAAATGTTTCAAATCCCCCAAGCCAGGCCTTGGTAAAGCAAATCCTCTCTCCTTTTATTTGCCCCAGATGACATTCCCTGGAATGACAACACCTAAAGCATTCTCCCCACTCCTCTCTGCATCACCACAGCTCTTCCAGAATTCACATGTCCTTGCATCAACCACTGCAGGGGAAAGTTTTTTCCCTAGGGCCCTTGCACTTCTAATCAACAAACTTAATCCTACTTTTATTGCTTCAGTCCACAAAGTTCTGCACAGCTAAGGGCATTGGAATGAGGAAAATTGCTTTATAGCCAAGCTCCAAGTAAAAGATGACACCCACTTTTCCACCTCTTTCTGGCCTTGTCTACTGCTCCCACCTGGCAGGAGGCAGCTCCTTATGCCAAAGTGATCTTTCCACTTGTGGGTGCAGGCCATATCTCACTCCTGCCTGGCCTGATCTCATGAATAGCACCCCACCCAGCTTAATCAGCCAGAAACAGCTCAGTATTTTTACCTTCAAGGAAGACAAATAAAACAAGGACAGTATGACACCCCAGACTGGAGCCAAGAGCAGACACCGCAGACCACGACCAGCTCCCTCCATCCATGGCAGCCCTTCAACACAGCCTGCTTTCTAGCTAAAAAAAACCTCATTAACCAAATCTTCCAAGCCTGGGGAAAAATTTCTTGCAAGGCACTATCAACTGCCTCAACCCAGCTGGGCACAACCCAACAACCCCACTGCTGCACCAGAGACAGGAGTCCTGACATTCTGCCACTAAACCATGCTTCATTTTACCCCACTTGACTCCATATCCACAATGGCTCTTCCTTCTACATCTGTTTTAAGCCCCTGCTAAGATGCTGCTCTCAGGTTTGCTGCTTTCAGGTGCTTTTCTCCTCACATTTGGAATATTTAGAGTATTACTTCCACAGCAACAACAGCTTACTAACAACATGGGCTCAAAATCACATCTCCTGTCTCATCTTACAGCACAAAAATGCACAATCTGGACCAAAAGAGTAGAATCTAAAATGTTTTTTAGCATCTCACAGGCTGCTTTCATCACAACTGAAATCTCACTTCTTCCACAAGCTTCCCTACAAGAAGGGAACAAATGCAGGCACACTTCTTCCCTTTTGCCTGCAGCTGAACTCGCAATTACATCATTCTTGGTAACGAGCTAATCAGCTGGCAAAAACTGACAAATGTTGCAGCCCATCCCTCTGGCTGCAAGGCTGGGTACAACACGAAGCCAGGTCAAGAAGGGAGCAGCCAAGATGCTGCAAATGGGGAAAAACCTCATTTATTTGTGCCTGTGCTGAACATCAAGTGGGTGCTAACAAGGGTGGCCTGATCCCCTGACACAAATGTGGAGTTAAGAGCCCATGTCTTTGGGTACAGACAGCCATTTCTGAGGGGTTTTTGCACTGCTTCAAAGCCACCTGGACTGAAATTCATGCCAGGCAAGTGTCTCCTCTCCTGATCTCTCACTTTTCTCTAGTACAAACCAGTCCTTGATGCAAGGAAGACCAGTCAAAATTTTCATCCTGCCTGCATAAAAGCAGCCTCACGTCATCAGGCACCTTCAGAAAGGTGATATGACCCAAAGGGAAAAATCCCTTTTTTGCACTTATTAGTAGAGCGTGTACTGGAGGAGAAAGACAAGGAAGTAATCCCTGCTGCTCTGCAAGACTGAAGGTGCTATTGAGACTGTCAATGTTTATGCTAAGCCTCAGGTTAAAAGAAAAAAAACCTAAATCCTATGCTGACATGAAAATAAAGCTCTAAATTAACATCTCAAGGCACAGAGCATCACCAGGGCCTCCCTGACTATGCAGCAGCACAGATCTTTACAGGGGAAATTAATTAGGACTCATTTTCTTCGTGCTTCCTCCTGTGACACACACCCAAATGAAGGCTCAGCACAAGGAACATCCCAAGGCAAGATACCTGCAGGACCCAAACACTGCCAGTACATCTTGATAAGTCAGCCCTACTGCTGCATGCAAACACTTTTAGCAAGTTAATTAAAACATCAGCCCACCCCCATCCTGTATTACAGCTCATTACCCTTCAAACTATATTGAGGCACTCAAGTAATTTTTTTTTTTTCTTTTCTGCCCTACTGCACAGGCAACACTTGCCTGGGAAGCATCCACACACAATCCCAACACCTGAGAGTGCTTTATGTTCTTCATGTTTCACCTTCCTCCTCTCACTGGATCACTATCTAAAACAGCAATGTCAAACCTAATTTACTGCTTCACCACTAATCATCACCTTCATTAAAAGCAACATTAGGATAACAAACAAGTGTTAAACACTTCCAATTAGGCTTAATTTTTTCACAAGGAAAATCCCACGCTATTTTCAATTAATTATGGGAAGAGCTGGGAAGAGTTTGTACTGTGGGTGGTGGTTTGTTGGGGTTTTCTTAAACAGACAGAAGAGTCAAGAATCCCCGAGGTGCTACACAGTTAGGGGAGCAGCACATCCTGGGAGCAGCCCTGATTTTGAGTCAGGAGCAGGGCACACCTTCCCCCGTCATCTGAGCTGGCCACATTCAAACAGCTCCCGGGGTGACTCACTGCAGCAACTGCTGACAAACACGGAGCAGGCACCTGGGACAATACCCGGCACGTCCTGCGTTTAAAGGAGCTTTTGCAACATTGGCATTCAGGCCACACAAGGAACATTCTGTCTGGAGGCTGCAGAGAAAAGGCTTGTGTTGGCACAAAGATGGTGAGGGCTGTCCCCAGGGAAATTGGTGCTCCTGGAGAAGGCTGGCTGGGATGAGAAGGGATGCAGGCCACACACTGTTCCCATCTTTTGGGCACACATTGCTTGTGTCTCATTTGGAAATCATGGTCATATTCCTCCCTGCCTAGTTTGGGAAGAAAGAGCTGGTCAACACAGGCACATCTCAAACAACTGGAACAGCAGTCCTTGCATGTAGAAAAACTTCCCGTGGCTCCCCCAGCAGCAGCCATGTCAGACAAAAATCAATCTTTGCACTCACTGTATTCAAAAGTAAGAGTGTGGGTGGAGGTGGACTGTGGTTTGCTCTTTGCAACCTGCCTCCATCTGCTAACACTGGAAAAAACCAATAACCTGCTTTTCTTGAGTGGTACTGGCAAGAGCTGAAGTTGTCAGAGCATCTGACACCCAGCTGCCATGAAAAGTAGCAGCTTCCAAGAACCCACATTCCTGGACAATTCTGAATATCTCAGCACAGTATCTTACTATGTAACTTCACTGAGCTGCCACCAACAGGTCACAACAGGAGAGAGTCTGGAGCCCCAAATACCACAAAGCACTTGACATCTCAAGTTGTGTAATCTTTTCTGACCAGGAACCAAAATGATTCAGCAGCTCTAAAGGAAACAGCTCTTAATTTTTCATGAGAAGCTGTTAAGCCACTATATATGACTACCCACAATTTAACAGCTAATGAGATGCAACCTCCAGAATACAGGCTTAAAAATAAGTATCAGAAGCAAGTCATAACAAAATGGGAGTAGATGCTCTTCACAATTTCTTTCTCCTCTTTGGTGCTGCAAAGATATTACATCATCCAACACAGCCCTATAAAACTGACATCCAGATGGGCTTAAAAAATAAAATACTGCTGTCTGCCAGCTCCCAGTTAGAGGACTCTGCCAGATCAAATTACACATCCTTTAATAACAGTGGTTTCAGATAGGGCCAAACCAGTTGTCAGTTCTGAGGTGCCCAAAGCTCCTGGAACTCCCCAAGAGTGAAGGCAAGTCACAAACCAACAACAGACTTTATTACTCAAGTTTTCCCTCTCTTGACATTGTGTCTGATTTGAAAATTAAGTAGCCAGAAGCATCAAGAGAGAGCCAGGACTAACCAAGAAGGGGGACTAAGCCTGTATTTCAACAAGTACATTTGCATAGAATAATGAAATGAAGAATTAAAGTACATCTTTCCTACAACCCTTCCTTCCCACATTCACCCTCTACTTCTTCCTACATGCACTGTGTATACTCACAGGCAAAAGGATGGACTCAGAGACACACCTGCTGAATATCCCAGATGGTTTAAAAGCTTTGGCAACAATTCCCTGCTTTGCATGCACCATCCTAACAGCCATCAGTGCAGGAGCCTTGATTATCTTGGACATGTAAGTGGAGGTGGGAAAAGAGGTCTCCATTTCAGAGATCAATGTACTGTGCTTTCCAAACACACAAATTTCAACTCATGGCTACATGCTGAGAAAGTAGGCTCCCAAAAGAGCGAGGTCCCTTAGAAAATACAGGCAGGTACAGAGCAAGTTCTCCCTCTTGCAAGATACCCGAGTTTGTGTTGTATTGCACTTTGGTACCTTGCGGTCCCTGAACCCCGAGCGCTTCTTCTTCTTCCCTTCCGCCGGCACCTCCTCATCGCCCGAGGCCACTGCCCTCCTGCCCTCACTGCTGCTGCTGCTCTCCTCCTCCTCCTCCTGCTTCATCTTCTCCCCTGGCTCTGCCCTCGGGCCGTGTCTGACAGAGTCTTCTGCATAGGCCCTGTACCAGGGAAAAGAAAACACTCGTTTAGGAAGTTAATGAGGGGCGCCACAAAAACGGTCCTGCCAGGCTCCACTGGTTACATTCAGCAGGGAGGGCTGCAAAGCAAAAGCAAAGAAGTGACCAGTCCCCTTGGAATTCAGTGTGCTTTCCCCTGCTGTAATCAAATTTCCACCCCACATCAAAACCCAGACTAATGGCCACAGTAAGTTTTCCCAGCCCAAATCACTCAGTGAATTATGACACCCTCGACCAAAAACCAGACGTGCAAGAAACACTGGGAGAAAGGCATATCATACCTCCTCTAGCACTAAATTCCACCTCTGCTTCCCCAAAAAGATGCATTAAGTGACAGAAATGTGTTTTACCATCAGCACTGCAGGATTCAGGATGAACAACCTTTTTGTTTCAGCTGAGCTGATTTATTTTCTATCTCCAGCAGCTGACAAGCTGTTTTATCCCCTTCTTCCACCAATGACTCTTCTAAACACCAGTGCTCCAGGATTTGTGACAGCAAAACTGGAGCTGTTTGTCCTCAAAGTGGAAATAAAACTCTGGCAGAGCCCAGGACCCCTTTTCCCTTGCTGTTCAAATACAAAGATCTTCAGTCAACTCTGTTCATAGACTCCACATTTCAAATCACTCAGAACCAGGAGCAACTCTCAGAACTGCAACTGGCAATGGGATGATTGAATAAAAAGCAGGATAAATCCCTAAACCAAACAATGCTCTGGCTTTCCCATGCTTTACTTGTAAAGCAGTTTAGAATCAGACAGAGCTCAGACCACATTAACATCAGTGAAATGATAATCTCTGAGGAGTGTCACAAGCAACAAAGTCAACAGTTTGACAACATTATTTCTCTTTCTAAAGGACTCCAACAGCTCAGGGAAACATCCCAGCCTGCCCATAATTTAAACACATCTGCCTTTACATTGCATTCCTGGTGATTTATTTTGGACTAACCACAGGGCATGCGGCTTACACACAGGTGCTGCTCCTTGCCCACTTTGGTACTGCCTGGAGCTATGAATGTGGTCATTTACAGCTGTGTGAGTTTGTTTTAAAAGGGCTGCCTTGGGAGAAAAACAAAAACAAACCAAGATTTTTGAAGTCTCCCAAGCTCTAAACAAAAGGCTACACATACTTCATCCTGCCAGTTTCCTGGAAAACACAGATGTGCTGTGTAATACTAACAGAAGAGTCTGTGTCTGTCTCCCCAGGAATCACAGAATCATGGGATGGTTTAGGTTGGAAGGGGCCTTAAAGATCCTCTCCTTCCACCCCCCTGCCATGGGCAGGGACACCTTCCACAGCTTGCAGCCATCTCAGCACATCAGCTTCCAAGAAGGAGCAATGAGGGTAAGCGATCCATCAATTAATTTAAATGCTACCAAAAGAAAAGACAACTCTCTCCTTATCAGCATCCAATAATTCACTGACAGCACAGAACAAGACAGATGGGAATGGGCTAAAGAACTGCAAACTCCACAGTACTGGTGGGAAGCAGACACTTTATCATTTATGGAATGGTTTGGGCTGGAAGGGATCACCTCAGATAGGGATTCAGAGGTTTTTAGTCCACAGTGGGACAGAGCACAGCTCCGTTACAGGGGTCTGATGTAATAAAATACACAAGTGTTCAGTGAAGAGCAGTATTAATCCTGCCTTTTTACATTAAAATGGAGCTTTGCACACTTCCTGTTCTGAAAAGGCCCTGAGTCTCAATTTGCCAATATATATTTGTGAGTCTTTCAGCAAAGCACCATCTTTATGGCCTCCACTGAACCAAACTTGCAGAGACAGGATCCAAACCTGGGTCCTCCTCAAGGATCTTAAGGTAGGGAAATTCTTTCCCCAGAACAGTCCTGCAGCTGATCTCTCTTGGAGAGCATGAAGTCCATGCTGGCACCTGTCCTGAAGCCTTTCCTGAAAGTTTAATCAGCACTGGCACACCCTTGAGGAGCTGTGGGTTTGGCTGAAAAATGCAGCTGCCAGCTGAGGCTACACCAGCAGCACTGATATGGAAAGCCCTTGTGCAGGCAGGACACCCATCTTAAGCAGCTCTGAGGGAACCTCTTGGGAAAAGGGGCAGAGAAGCAATAGGAAATCAACTGCCTATCTCCACAACTAAGGTGTTCCATAGGAAACATGCTGCAGAATAGCTGTATCAGGAAAGATTTGCTCCTGTAGTGCTTGACTGACAGCTAGCAGACCAGGGAAGGGATAGATGAAATTGAAAAATCAAACTTTTTCAGCACATCCCACGCATTCCTTCAATCCATCAGGCTGTCAAGTCAGTTGCTCCAGTGATACAGACAGAGGCTGTTTGAATACAGGCAGCTTTTTCTTCCCTCTGGTTTATCCAGGTAATTAACTCTGCTCCACACTCAGATCACCATCCCAGCATCCAGGAAAATGAGCCGAGGAGAAAGGCAGAGTCTGGAGGCTCCTTCTCAAGCAAGGTTTTAACAGCTATTCCTGAACTACCCACTGAAGGAGCAGCTCTCTACGTGCACCTTCTCTGTGTATTTTACCACCCTCTGCTGAAATCCTTGGCTTCCGACAACTGCAAATTCCATACTCAGCCCACATAAAAAAAAGCTTTTCAGTGCAGATGTCAGAGTATGGCTGGAGAAACAAAAAAGCCCATGGGTTCAGAAATATTCACCCTGCTGGACTTCCCTCAGCAAGTGAAGACTCTCTCTTCTCCTGCCCTGTTTGATGAGGCTGACTTTCTAATGAAATTCCTGGTGCAGCAGCTTCTGCACAAAAAAAGGAAATGAAAATACAAAGCCTCCCCTCACTGTGTGCCAAGACCAGCCACCAGCCTTTCCCCACAGAGTGTGCCTGCCCTGGCTCCTGGACCCTACTGCCATGCTTCAACCATTCTGACCTCTTCAGACTTTTTTCCCCTCCAGTGAACTGAATTTGAATCAAAGACTACTCCCCACCCAGTTAGCAACATCTCCTTTGAATCCTTGGAGAAAGCCAACAGTCAAGTGTAAGATTAGATTCCTCATCCTCCCCAAAACCACTGAGCTACCAGAGGCCTGCAATGATAAATTCTCTCTGGGGGAACCATTCTTTAAGAGAGCCAAACACATGCAACCATGGGATATCAATGCAGGAAGGATGCTGGGACTCGCACTGGGCATTGGCACAACACTCCAAGTTGCAGGTCCTGCAGGTCTTCCAATGAATCACAATCCCTCATTAAAAGTATTTTTCTTCTTTGAATGACAGAAGCAGAACAGCATGAAAAAAAAATCACAAAACTTTGTGCCAGAGATAACAGTGCTCAGTTATTCTAATCCTGAAGGCAGCAGCAAAGTATTCAGCTATCAGCTGCTGCTCAGTGTCAGAAGGAAATGGAAGAGATGGGCACCCAGGAGTCAGCAAAGCTGCTGTCAGCAACCCAGAGGCAGGAGGGAGGAATCCTGCCCGAGACACGTTCCTCAGCTGACTAAGAGTTGCCATTCTCCCTGTATGTAAACAGATGGGGACATCCCAGAGAGGCTTAAAAGCCATTTTAGACTTCAGGACTTTCAGGCTGTGATGCAACAGCAAGTTAAGACATGACATTCATAAAAAGAGGCAACCTCCAGGGATCAGGAGAACTTTCAGCAAGGAGCTCTGGCTCATCCTTAGCTCAACACCATTCAGCACCTGAACTAGTTACCTGAAACTTTATAATAAAGAATTCACCAGGGAGGATGAAGAGCCACAACCCAATTTTTCAGGGTGTTGCCACACTCACAGGGCTCTTTACTACTTTGCTTCCCTCCTGCTCTCTCACACATTCAACACCAACATAAACTGGCACAATGCATTTGTGGCAAGAACTTCACAAGGCAGTCACCCTAATGACACATGCTGGGGTGTCCTGACATTACCCCAATATCCTTGTGAGCAGAAATCTGGTATTTCTTAATCCAGGAGAGGCTGCTTTCATTTCCAAACAGAGCTCACCACAGTGGGGTACAGGGCTGTGCCCCCAGGATCAGATCCTTTCCTTCCCCCATGTCCATGGAGAAAGAACCTCAGTATTCAGCCAAAAGCCACTGGAGAGAACACTGAGTGCTTTCAAGACACCACTTCCAGACCAATGTGTCTTGAAGTCTTAGGAAAAAATCCTCAGCACAGCAATCCCAAGGAGAGTCTCTTGAGTGTGTCACATCTCACAAAGAATTAAAAAAGCATAAAATCACAAAATGGTTTGTGTTGGAAGAGACCTTAGAGAGCAGCTCGCTCCATCCCCCTGACATGTAAGCACATGAGGGCTCTAAAAATAAACATGAATAATACCTCCAATTTTTCATCTTTTCTCCCATACATTAGGTTAAGTTGTACCTGACACATCTATAGCTATAAAACAGGTTTCTTCCCTCTTGACTATGATTTATGTGGTTTCCTTTGTTTTACTACAAGAGAGATTTTTGAAGTCTCTGTTTCAGCTGGCATAAGGTATTTCCAGCAATTCTCCCATTAAAAATGTATTCTAAGCAAATTACTCTAAAGCCCCTGAGACACTGCTGCAAAAAATCAGTGCATTCTTAAACAGAGTTACAGAATCCCAAAACAGCTTGATTTGGAAGGAACCTTAAAGCCCCTCCAGGGCCATCCCCTGCCATGGGCAGGGACACCTCCCACTAGCCCAGGTTGCTCCAAGGCCTGTCCAGCCTGGCCTTGGACACATCCAGGCAGCCACAGCTGCTCTGGGCACCCTGTGCCAGGGCCTGCCCACCCTCACAGAGAACAATTCTTTCCCAATATCTAAACTAATCCTGCCCTCTGGCAGTGGAAAGCCATTCCCCCTTGTCCCCAGTCCCTCTCCAGCTCTCCTAGAGCCCTGTTAGGCACTGGAAGGGCTCCAAGTTCCCCACCCCAATCCCTCTCCTCTCCAGGTGAGCACCCCCAGCTCTCCCAGCCCCTCCAGAGCAGACGGGCTCCAGCCTTGGGAGCAGCTCCTTGGCCTCCTCTGGACGGGCTCCAGCAAGGTCCATGTCTGAGGCAGCAATTTCCAGAGCAACACAGGTGTCTTACCCTTATTCTTACCACTAATTTATTCACAGAAGGATAAGAAAAGGATCATTAACTAAGTATTTTCAGTCTGTCAGGAAGAGCATTGGTAAGACTCTGCTTACAGAGGTCACACTGTGCCCCCAAAGGTACCTTTGCTCCCTTCCCTCACTCAATGTTAGACTGATTAACAAGCTTCAGCACCAAAATGCCAATTTAAGGGCTTTCAGCGGCCCACAGATTCAGCCAAGAAGGGTTGTGACATGGAGAACAGATCTGCAGCCATTTCCTAACACTCCAAATGGGTATCAGGAACTAGAAAGTACAAGTTTTACACCAGGATCAGTAACAGAATATTTTTTACAACCGTTAAGCTTGCCACAAACTGTGAGATTTAGTACTTCTCATATATTAGTGCCTCATTTAGAGTAGCCAATGACTGCACCAAGATTAATTTCAATTAATTCAGTTCATTATGCCAATGCCCAGATACTTAATTGCTTCTCTTGCCAGCTGGAAATTCTCAGAGTTTAAGTTATTGCTGAGAAAGGGTAAACTTCATTAGTCTTCTAAGCTCAGCTATTTGCACTGCTCAAGTATTCCCTGCCACAGGAAAACTGAGCAGCATGAGCTACTCCTGTTGTATAATAATTTAGAGGAGATTCATTCCCCAAAAGCAGGCAGCAGGACTTCCCAGAGGGCAGGGAAGGCAACAAGACCAACACTCACCTGCAGTGGACCAAACAAAGAACCCACCAACCCATCTCCCATCTCAGGAAGACACAATTAAGTCTGCCTTGCATCATACAACCAGAGGATTTTTCCATACATCTCTTTTCATTCCTTGATTTCTTTTCTACCTTTGTGTGAGCTTCCTTAACCCAGCACTGGCTCCTGCTGCTGTCAGAGCACACCCTGCAGAATGCACCTGAAATACACTGGGTCAGACTGCACCTGGGAATTCCTGTCTTACTTCACACCACCATCTCATCTTCTACTTATTTAGCCCAAGAAACTTCAAATTTCCAACTGCTTCTTGATCTGGCCTAGTATATCTTCAATGCCTTAACTGTAAAGAAATATTTACATATTTATCTCTTAGTACTAATTAATTACACTCACTGCTACTTCCTGTGCTAACTCAGGATACACCTGCCTGAGTAACTGAGGATGTCACTACAAACATTCTGTACTCACCTGCTCTCATACTTAAACTCTACTGATCACCTAATATCCACTTTCAGAAAGACAAAGGAAATTTACACCTCACCCCTTTATTTCTTTAAACAAGGCTAAAATGCCCACTTGAAAGTCCATTTAAAACTTCCACAGATGTCATTGTGAAAAATATCCTACATCAAACATATCAGTTTTGTTCCTTGTTTAATTCAGCAGCTTTGTGCCAACTAATTAAATTAATATTGTAAGCTTGGGTGCACTTTTATTTTACAGTTGCTGACGTTGAGGATTTATTTCATGGCTCAGATAGGAAAGGAATACTTGAAAGTCTGTACAATTCTATTTAGTGCTTTATAAATGGATAAAAGATGAAGGAGATAGAGCAAGGAAAGGCAAAACAAGTAATAACAGCAAGTCAGCCTCTCCAGATTGATGAGAGCTGTGTCTCACTGACTGATTTCTATCAGTGCTCTCAGCTGAGGAAGGTGCCCAAGGGCCCCCAAGGAACAGCAAAGTGCTCCAGGAGCCAAAAATCCCTCCCTGACCCAGCACTCCACACAGCACAAGCACCATCCTCCTGATAAAAGCAACACCAGCACTGAAAACGTAGCTGGTTTGAAAAGCAGAGGAACCTGCTACAGAAGGGAGATATTAACTCCATGTCTCTGGGACAGCTTTACATAGGACATGGTGTCCTACTGACTCTCTGATCATGTTGAGGATAAGGTTTGAAGTGGAAAAACCCCACTCTCTTCCCTGCTGGAAAAGGGGGGTTATCCTGGCCATTCCCTTAGAGGCACTGACTGCATCAGTGCAGATCATTACCAAAATGCAGCACAAAATGACACTGTGCTGGATCACAGTGCTCTTCCTCCACTCTGCAGCTCCTCTTAGAGCCAGCTTTGACAGCTCTAAGGAACAGCCAGAACAATTCCCATCACCTTTCTCCCACTGCATAAAAACTAAAGCCTTCCAGTCACAGGTGAGCAGGAAGCCAGCAACAAGTCACCTGAGTATTAGAATGAAAAGAACACAGGTTTTCAGCAAATACTTTATTTTTAGACTCTAATTACAGTCATGTGCTTGAGTGACACTGCTGGTGCCACGCTGAGGGAAGAGAAGGGAGTCCCTGTTCTACTTCAGACATGGCACAGCCCCAGGGTTCAGCGAGAGTCACCTCAGGAAAGCCCAAACATCCCCTTTCACCTCAGGTACAGGAAAGAGCTTAGAGCCTCAGAAATCATGAGGTGTCCTAAGGCTCTGACCCTGAAAATGCACATAAATCCCGTGTGCTGCTACCTTCCCACCAAAAGACAGATTGTCCTCTTCTACTTCTCTGCTGCATTTTATACATCAAGCAACCAGCAGATCACACAAAAAAAAAGAGAGGAGCAAACCCTACCCAGATGTGCTGTTTTAAACAGCAGTTGTGAAAGTGAAGGTTTCTCTCTTCACACCACCACAAACCACCTGGCAGGGAGGAAACGAGGCAGGAAACCACATCAAGAGCCCGTGCGAGACCACGCCTCACCCCAGCTCTGCTGCATCCCTGAGCACTGCCAGCAGCAAAGCAGCTCCTCAACCCCCAGGAATCGCTAATCCCCCAGCCATTTCGCTCAGAATCACCCCAGCCATTCCAGAGCCATCACAGCTCAGGGAATCACCCCCAGCCATTCACAGAATCGCTCAGGGAATCACCCCCAGCCATTCACAGAATCGCTCAGGGAATCACCCCCAGCCATTGACAGAATCACCAGGTTAGAAGAGACCTTAAAGATCATCGAGTCCAACCCAGCCCAACACCTCAACTAAACCCTGGCACCCAGTGCCACATCCAGGCTGTTTTAAACACATCCAGGGATGGTGACTCCACCACCTCCCCGGGATGACCATTCCAGATCTTTATCACCCTTCCTGTGAAAATCTTTTTCCTGATATCCAACCTATATTTCCCTAGGTGCAGCTTGAGGCTGTGTCCTCTGGTTCTGTCAGTGCTGCTTGGAGAAAGAGACCAACCCCACCTGAGCACAGCCACCTTTCAGGAAGTTGTAGAGAGTGATAAAGTCACCCCTGAGTCTCCTTTTCTCCAGACTGAGCACCCCCAGCTCCCTCAGTGGTTCCTCGCAGGGCTTGTGTTCCAAGCCCCTCTCCAGCCTTCCTGCCATGCAGCAGCAGCAGGACAAGCAGGAGCACCACAGGTACTTACCAGGGGCAGGAAATGCATTAGCAATGCACGTATTACCTCTGCCAGAGGAATCGGGCACTCGCTGTGGCCGCAGAGGTGCCGAGGAAAGCTGCCACCAGGAGCCTACGCCGGGTGCCGGGGTGCGGGGCTGTGCCATGGGAACGCCGTGCCACCGCCGCCAGCCCCGCGGCCGCGGGCAGGAAGCGCAGCCGGAACATCCTGCGGAACGAGAGCGCTGCTTTAGCACACAACAGAGCTTCCGAGTGCTGCCTGTCCTAAACCAGGGAACGTTTCACAGAATAACTCATGGGTGTTTGTTACCTGTCCTGAAAGAGGCACATAATCTGCCTAATAAACAGATTAAATACTTGTGAGTGTTAGGTATTGGCACACACCTGGCTGTCACATCCAGCTGCTTATCAGAGCTATCCCAACTCCTCAGCCTCTCCCCAAAACCCTCATCAAGAAGGAATCTCATCTTCCCACAGAAGCTGTGTGTGAAAAATGCGTATTTTATGATTGGCTTTTCACAATATTAAAATGATTATATGTGTTACGTTAGAAAGTTATGCTGTATTGATTTTTTTAGTAGTGTGTTTAAATATAGTTTTAGGTTATAACATAATGTTAAAATAGAAACTGTGCTATGTAAGGTACTTTCTTAAAGAAAGGACTTGCACCAGATAGCAGCCACAGGACACCTGAATCTTTCAGAGAAAGAGAATTTATTGCCCCATTATGAAGGAAAGGAACTTCTTCCTACCTCACTCAGCCCTGAAGACTCAGTCAGGATTCAGAGGAAGAAGCTGACACTGACCAGACAGAATCCTGTGTTTGAATGGAATTTATGCATCATGGATGAGGTGTAGGAATATGCAACAGGCTGTTGCTTTTAACGGTTAACACTCTCTAAATGTGGGTCCCTTTTCAGGCTTATTTTGCCCAGAAAGAGGTACCCAGACTGTCTGTAACTCTTTGTTTTTATTGTCTCGTATTGTCCTAACCCAGATTGTCCAAATTATTACTCTAATTATATTACTATTTTTATAACCATTTTATTATCACCAAACTTTTAAAATTAAAAAAAAACCCAAGTGATTGGTGTTTTTCACACTGTGGACTCCACATCCCTGCAAATGTTCAAGGCCAGGCTGGATGAGTCTGGGAGCAACCTGGTTTAATGAAAGTGTTCCTGCCCTGCAAGGGGTTGGAACTGGATGATCTTAAAGGTCCCTACCAACCCAAACCATTCCATAATTCCATGAAATATTTTCAGCCCATCCCATCTCTCAATTTCCAAGGCATGGAAGATGGCAGTAGACCTGATTAGCAACTACAGCAAGTAAGAGACATTTGGCCAGAAGCAAAGTCACAGCTGGATTTTAAAAGGCAATTTAGCCAAATAACAACCAAACCTATCAAACAAAACCCAACCCAGGCATTTAAATTTTCCTAAGAAAACCCTACTGTTCTTAAACCCTTTTTTTTAGCTAGCCTGGAGCAAAACATTTATATGCAACTGCAAGTTTCAAAGTGTCAAAACTTATAAAATACAATCCATACCCCATTACGTGTCCAACAGAACAGAGACAAATGGGAAAGCAGAGCTACAAATCTAAACATAATTACAACAGAGAAAAAGGAACCACAGAAACACCACCTCATCACACAGCAGCTGCAGGAGGCAAAGCAATTTTGGTGGCTCACAGGATTGAAGGCACAGGGTAAATGCTGCCTTTGAAAAGAAAATTTGCTGCGTGTTCTTGTGTAATAAAGGTTTCATTTCTGAGGCAAATGCAATTTTTTCATTCACAAGGTCAGCCTTAAAATTGGGAACAGAATGGTAAAGGAATTCCCAAAAAAAACAAAGAGCAGAGGAGCAGCAGCCTATTTTTTCCTTTTATTCCCCATTCTTGCCATTCTACTCACATATTCCCAGGCAGTGAATAACCACAGAATACAAAAATAAAGCCACAACTGCTGTTTTCTATTTGCTTCAGCAACACAGGATGCCACCAGAGCATTCTGCTAAACCATTCACTTCTAGAAATGAGGATCCTGGCACCTGTCTGTGCAAACACCTCTGAGGTGTGTGGTGTGTTAGGCCATTCCCACTTGCTGCAGGTCAGGGTTCCACAATGGAGGGATGCAGAATTTGGGATGGGAACAGAGGAGGAGGGAGGGAAGACACATCAAATACTCAGCAGATCATTCTGAGTGCTGGAGCTCAGTGTCTTTAAGGCAAGAGGTGGTGGAGAAGGCCGTGAAGACTTCATGGCACAGTAAAAAAGCAATGAAAAATCATTAATACATCTCTTAACAGTGTTTTTTTTTCTAGCAGATTAAGAATTCTGCCCAGTGCTGGGACAAGGGAGGTGGGATGGAGCACAAGAGATGGTGGAGGTGGCAAAGCCACAGGCTGCCCATCCATCCCCACCCTGGTTTATGGGCAAACACCACAAATTTCAGTGCTCACAGTGAATCCATCCAAACAGCACCCATTTGATATTCATCTGTGCTCCTATTAAAATTGGCATTATGGCTTTGCTTATTCCTTTTCAAATAAACAGGTTTAAAATTCAAATGTTAACAGAATGCAGGCAGCTAACAGCACTGATCCTCCAATCCTCTCCAGCTCTGAACAACAATGAGATGCTTATGAAAAACAACTCTGATTTCAAATTTAAAATTATTTCCACTCTACACAAACCTGATGTTCCCATTTGGTCTCCAGGGATGAATTTCTGTTCCATATGCAGAGGAAAATCTGCATGTGTTCCTTTCCCCAAGGAGCTATCCCTGCCCTTTCCAGGGTTCCCCATCCTAATTTCAGCTTTATATTCCTAACATGTACTGGGGTAAGGGAAATATTGCCAGTATCATTTAATCAACCAAAATGAAAATTAAGCCCCACAGCGTTTACTTGGGAGCTTGAAGAGATTTTTTACAACATTTCTGATTGTTGGCTTTAGTACTGCATAAATGTTTACTCTGCCTGAGCCTTAAGAAACACTAAATTATCTGCCTTGTCCAAGCAATCTCCATCCTTGACTCTGCTGGGATGTTTACCCAGAGTGTTCACTTGGTAGCAACTGCCTGAGAGAGCTGAAAGCAGCCAATTCTCACAATCACCCCAAAATAAAGAGCATCCTTATCTCAGAGCAATTAAAAAATCTCTCTGGAAGTGGAATTTTCCATCTGCAATTTCTACAATCTCTCACAATTTTCTTTTTTTAACTCAAAAGTGCCATGATATTTGGTATATTTAGTTAAAAACTTCAGGCACTGAAGTCAAGATCACTTGAGAAAGCTGATGCTCACTTTTTGAAAGATTAAAAATAAGCATCTTGTCCTGTGCAGCAACAAAAAATTCAACACCACAGTTTGCAGTAGGGCAAGGAATAAAACTGAGATCAAGTATAAAACTCCCATCAACTGATGTGATTACAGCTTACAATAAGAAACAATCCCAATTCCTGAATGATTTACTATAAGAAAAGATTATTTTTTTATAGGATACAACAAAGCAGCCGAGAGGGAAAGGAAAAAAGCCAACAAACACATTTTATGTTTGCTTATTTTCATTATTTTGGAGTTATCATGATGCTCTAGCACTACAGCTACAAGGAAATCTGTAAACTGTATTTATGTTTCCAAGAGATAAGCCAAGCTTACCTTAAATTCTTGCTCAGAACAGCTCTGTAGTTACTTTCAGAGGTTGAATCAATACCCTTGGACAAATGAAACAGTTGGGGCTTTTTTTCCAGAACAGAATGACCCATCTACTTGTATTTATGCCACAATTCATAGGTGGGTTTTTTTAAGCAGAAGAGTCAACAGAGAGACTCAAACCCGTAGGAAAACACCACTTCCAACCCAAAACAGGGTTCATTCAAACTGAGACCATGCAGGTCAGGTGAAAAGAAAAAATACAACATTATTTGAACAGTTACATCAGTTCTGGCTTGAGGTGGGTATTTGATCACCCCAAACAATGACCCTCTGGCTGCCAATCTGCTCTCCAAGGAAATTGAGACAAGCTGTCCACTCCTGGCCTTTCCAAGCCCTAGATTTTCCCAATGCAGATAAGAATTGGGAGATCCCAACTCTTGCATCCTTTTTCAAATACCAAAAGGAAAGAACAAAAAGACTTGCTCCTGTTTTTCCAGCCCCCTAATTAGCTCATGATTCCAAGACTGAAAGCACTAAGCAGCTCAGTCTGGGGAAAAGGGACCTCCCACACTTGGTACCCCCCAGCACTGAACTTTCTGTAGATCTTTTGGGGATCCAGAGCAGATAAAACACTTGAAGCAGCATTTGGATGTCAAAGCTGGCCTCACAAAGCATGTGAGAGGGAGAACAGTAATTCAATAAGCCAGTGGGTGTTTAATTTTTCATCAGAGAAGGGGTCACGGGCACCTATTTGAACAATTTTACTAGGACATGGTAAGCCCATGAATTAGTGCAGAATGTCAATTGTAAATTTAAATATACTGCTATGCAGGAAGATCCTCTGAAAAAAAAAATTGTATTTAGGAGGCACTATTTAGGCATAAAAACTCCTGCAGAGTCTGGCTGAGATGGAGTCACTAAGAACCCAAAGAGCTTTCTGGAGCTGTGTGTTTGTTAAAAAGCCAAGTTTGACGTTGCCAGAGCACATCAAGACATCCTGACCCAACAGATGCTGTAGGAAAATTCCTCACCTGTTCCCATCTCAGCCCCTGACTGTCAGTTATCCCTCAACCCTGCCCACTGAAGCCAGAGCCAACAGCAGAGGAGTGAGGGTAACAGCTCCCAGCTCTCCTGAATCCATCTTCTTGAGAGGATTGGGAAGAGGAGAAGGAAAAATTAAAATGGGGAAAAAAGCCCAACAAATCCAATGGAAAGGAAAAGTCAATATGCAAGGGAAATGCTGAAGCAATCAGGAGAGAAGTTGCACCATTAACACTGAGATTCATAAACCAGCAGGAAAGAAAACCTCACAGCTCCAACCTGCCTCCACCAAAATCAGTTATGACTTCTCCTTCCCAGAGCAGCTGTGGCTGCCCCTGGATCCCTGGCAGTGCCCAAGGCCAGGCTGGATGGGGCTGGGAGCAGCCTGGCATAGGGGAAGGTGCCCCTGCCCATGGCAGGGATAGCCCTGGATGGACTTTAAGGTCCTTTCCAATGGGAACCATTCTGTATTCCATGAAATTTGTATAAGAATAACTCCTGAAGGAGTGCCAGGAGGTGCATTCCAGCTAATGAAACACCTGGATCCCCTCCTTCCCCCATTTCCAAGACAAACCCAACAGCTCCTGCTCTTTTCCCCTCCAAATTTCCAGCTTACCGAGCACAATTTTGAGAGAAAGGATTTCACACCTTACTGAAGTTATTAGCCTACCAAGACACATAAATCAGTTTTGGGAAAATGAAATCTAGCAGCAAAAGTAATTTGTCCTCAGGTAGGAGATTGGGGCAATATTTGATCACATTAATTTTGCTGGAGAGGAACCACATTTGTTTCAGAGCACGATTCAAATTGATGTAGAGTCTACCAAGTATCAATCAATGCAGAAACCTCAGCCACAGCCCAGCATTTTCTTTTTAACTGTCACTGCAGTAAAGTTCCACCTCTTCCTAAAATCCTCAGCCCTGGAAATGATCAATCCCCAACTCCACAGCTCTGAAACTACACCCAGCCATGGCTCAGGGATGATCAGTGACATCCTCCCCTCATGAGCTGCTTTATTCTGCCAATTTTGGGAGCTAAGGAGAGAAGATGATGCATTGCAAACACACAAGCTTTTAGACTTAGCTTTAATAAAGCATTTTTAGAAATTGCAGCTTGGTTATTTATAAGGATTTGGGATAGTAGCTGGCTTGGGCTTCCCTTGAAAGGGAGACAGGAGTGTTTACATCCTGGGGAAAGATTTTGGTGCCACTAAACTGGCAGAAGAAACTTGGCAAACTCAACAGCACCCCCAAATTTCACCTGAGAGCTGAGTGGGCAGAGGATCTGAGAGAGGATGGATGCAGCCACCGTGAAGCACAGCTTTGGAGACACAAATGAAAAATGAGTGTATCCAAACAGAGTAAACTGGGCCCATCTGTTGCAGCAGCACTGAAAATAGCACCTCCAGCAAGGCTACACCATTTCCTTGCTACTTCAGACTGTCAGACTCCAGCAATGCACTGCAGGTTTCTAGGAGGCAGCTATAAACTTGCACAGAAACAAATGCCAAATGCTGCTTTTTCCTGGTTCAAGCTTCCCTTCCCTTCCTCCACTCAAAATGCAGCACATCCCTTCAGCTTTTCTACCTAAAAAACATTACAGTAAAGCCCAGCCATGAAAAGCTCCCTAAAAACACCTCCAGAGATGTCAGAGGGAATTTAGAAGAGCTGTAAAATCTTCTCACCCCTTATTGAGGATAACAATCCTGCTTCATGAGCTACTTCTACCCTACTCAGAAGTGTGAAATTTTCTTTTTCCAGTTGCTATTCTCAAATAATCAGGCTGCCTTTGCAAACCAGCCACTGCAGCAGGAGCACCAGAGCACAGGTATTTCCACACTGACTTGAGGAGCAAAGGATCATCAAAGAACTGTTGACAGAAGGGTAGAAAACATAACATAGCTGCCTTTTCCTAGAAAAAGTTACAGGCATCAGGAATGCATCTGCTTAATGGCCTCATTTAACTTGCCTTGCACAATCTGTGCCCACAGGGCATGATTTCCCTGAGTATTCCTAACTTTTCCACAGAATGGAGAGACTCTCCTTGAAGTGCCATCCACCTGCATGTACCTCACAAGAAACAAAAAGTATCTCAGAGTAGTCACATTTAAGAAATGTTTATGGCCCATTGGGCTCTAGGAAAAGCAGTGTTAACTCCTAATGGATAAACATGAAAAATTAATTCTGGAAGAGAAAAATTTAGAACAAAGAAAAAGCCTCCCCAGGCTGACAAGGTGGCAGTTTGGCAGGTTTGAGTTACTTGCAGATACAATTCCAGCTCCAGAAAGAGACAAAGGTTTTTTGAAGGGTGACAGACAGTGAATTGTCTCAGAATTTGATATGGTGAAGTTTGAACTCCTCTGTGACAAGAAGAAAAAGATTTGTGAACCCCCCAAGAACCTGAATATCACAATGTGGTAATTTCTCCTTGGCTGAAGTTGCCTTTTAAGCAGAAACATCATCTACAGTCACATCTTCAAAAAAATGTTTCTTCCTGGCCAAAGAGTCATGCTTTGGCGGCTTCTTTTCTATACAAAGAAATTTTAAATTAAAAACTTACTGAAACAAAAAATTCACAGCACCCATGTTTCATCAACCAGATGGAGATCCTTTGGGAAATCAGGAGAAGAGTACAGCATTGCTTTCCCCCCAGAAAGGAAAAGCAGGTCTCAATCACTGCAGCTGCTTTTCCAGCAACACATTGTTGGATTAGCTTGAGCTTCAGAGAGGAGAAGAGAACATGGATAAGCCAGGCTTGTGCCTTGTGCTTTTAGAACACAGCCTGAGGGCTCAGTCTCAACAGGAAAAAGCCAGCAGCAAACACTTGGCTGCATCCAAGGCAGGCAGGCAGCACACCTTAGGTACCTGTCTGTATCACAACTGAGATTTTTGTGACAAAAACCCTACTGCTCTTCTAGCTCCTGAAGCAAAAGTGCCAGAGGTGGGAAGTTGGCACCAAACAAAAGAAAACACAGAGATTCAAGTGGTGGTACAGAAAACAGCTGGTCCATACAGACACTGGGGCTGGTGTGTGGCAGCACAGCAGCTTTGTCTGCATCACAGACAGGCCATGAATTCTGCAGCCACACGGATTCCCTGGGCTCATGTTTCAAGCACAGGTCAGCTGCAACTCTTCTTGTCTCAAACCATGACCTTCTTTCTTGTTGTCTACATGAGGATCTCAGATTCCATGTCACAGAGCTAAAGTAAGAGAAACTGTGGTGTTGTGAGGTCTTCAGGATGAGGTGGGAGATGAGAATTTGACTTTAGAAATCAACATTCTCAGAATGTTGATTTATTATTTTATGATATTATATTAAAATAAATGCTATGCTAAAACTATACTAAAGAAAGAGAAAGGATAAATTAGAAGGCTAAACAAGAATGATAATGAAAGCTCATTACAGACTCCTCAGAGTGGGACACAGCTGATGGTGATTGGTCATTAATTAAAAACAATTCACATGGAACCAATCAAAGATGCACCTGTTGGTAAATGATTTCTAGACTATATTCCCAAACAATCAGATAATTATTGTTTTCATTCTTTTCTGAGGCCTCTCAGCATCCCAGGAGAAGAAACCCTGGCAAAAAGATTTTTCAGAAAATATCATGGTGACAAGAAACAACTATAGGAATTTTAGCTTGAAAGACCTTGGAGACCCAGAAAAAATCCCCAACCCAAACGTTGTGCTAGGCTCAGAACAAATTCCCAGTTACAACCATCAGTGCTTTGGTTCTTCCAGCCTTGTCCTGCCCCACAGCCAAGGAGCTCCTCACATGGTGGGACTACAATGAAAAGCTGCTCTCAAGAGAGGTGAAATGCAGAATTCACAGGAGCAAACTCCATGGCAAGTGTCTCTGGGGATAAACAAGCCACTGTACTCACAGACAGGGCAGCAGACAAACAGAACCCAGAATTTACTACCCAAGGACTTTCCAGGTAAGTGCAGAAGCCCCAGTAAAACAATTCATGATCTAACAGTCTGGTTTTTCTCTTTTAAAGTATCTTAAATCTAAAACTAAGAGGTGAGGCTGCCACAGGCTTTGGATGGTGTGTGCTTAGGGAGACAAAGTGCCTCAGGCTCTACTCACTTTCTGCTAGGAGTCTGTGTATTTTTTGCTTGAAGTGTCAAATGCATCACCCTAAAGATAAATACTCATCTTCAGCCTTTCAGTACCAACAAAAGAGACAGAAAATTATTTTGGACAAGGACATGGAGCAAAAGGACAAGTGAGAATGGGATCCCAGTGCCAGAGAGCAGGGCTGGATGGGATACTGGGAATTAGGAATTGTTCCCTGGCAGGGTGGGCAGGCCCTGGCACAGGGTGCCCAGAGCAGCTGTGGCTGCCCCTGGATCCCTGGCAGTGCCCAAGGCCAGGCTGGACAGGGCTGGGAGCAGCCTGGGACAGTGGAAGGTGTCCCTGCCATGGCAGGGGTGGCACTGGATGAATATTAACAGCCTTTCCATGATTCTGTGTTTAAGAGGGAGCCACACCATTTGCACCCCACTTTTCTTAGAACAGTTCAGTTTAAAAAAGAAAAGCAATATTCATCTCAAAGGTGTACAACACCCAAAGACCCTGGGTAACTGCTTCCTGCTAAATTATCCCAAACAACATCCCACTGAAGCCACATCTACACCAGGACACTTTTCCACTGGCACCCCGTCAATGTCCCAAGAGGAAATCACAGCACCTGGAATTATATAATTGAGGTTATTTTTATTGTTGTACCCAAGCATCCTCAGCCCCCCTGAAGTGAGCTGAGATAAAATATTGAGCCCCAACATGTCAACTGGGAACTTGGGAAGAAAAAACCAAGTATTTCCATATCCCAGCTCACTTCAGGAAGTGTTACTGCAGCAGCTACAACATCATGAAACAATGTGTTTTTATAACAATAATATGATTGCTACAGGACTTCTTTTGCTCAAGAAAATAAAAATGGTTATTGCCACAGTCCAGACCTAAACAAGCTGATGGCTCCCTCAGTTACCACCTGAAAAAAATTAACATTTCTGAGATACTGCTTCAAATGATCAGCAAGGAAAATTGAGGAAAACTGGATCATCTCTCCTCAAACTCTGCCAGGAGCTTACCCAGGAACCTGCAGGGAGAAGTGACACAGCCTCCAGTGACACACAGAGCACCCCAGAGTGTCCCCAGCAGGCAGACACTAATGATGGACTCAAGGCCCATTGTTCCTTGTCCTCCAGGGCATGGCATTTCAGCTTCCTTGGTTCAGGAAGCACGAGGGAATGCCACAAAGGCTGCTGCAGAAAATGGGTCATGGGGAGAACAAGCCACTTCCACGAGGAAATAAAGAGGGGTTACACGAGCTTAAGATTCACTGTAAACACCTTCCACCATCCCAGGCTGCTCCAAGCCCTGTCCAGCCTGGCCGTGGGCACTGCCAGGGATCCAGGGGCAGCCCCAGCTGCTCTGGGCACCCTGTGCCAGGGCCTGCCCACCCTCCCAGGGAAGGATTTCTTCCCAATATCCCATCTAACCCTGCCCTCTGGCAGTGGGAAGCCATTAAATGCTCTGTTGCTCCAGATGGACAAACACATACTTTAAGTATCTTTTATTAGCTTTGGTTGTATTTTTTGTTGAGGCTTTTTATATACCTCCCTATGTTCAAACACATTTTTAGTGACCACTTGAGGTTTTTTGGATGTTGAGAGTTTTTTTACATTTTATGAAAGTGGTGGAACAGCTGAGGTTGGCTTGACAGAAAGCTCCAGGCAGAAGAGCTTCTTCCAGGGCTCAGTGTGCCCAAGCACTTGCACCAAGAAAGTCAACACAACTTTGCACACTGCAAAAAAAGGCAACTCATTCTCCCACAGCTTTGAGAAAAGCCCTAAGAGAACGCTCCAGGACAAGAATAATTCTACACAAGGTATATTAATCAGCCAAATGATGAATTCAGCCATTAAAGCACCTGAGAGCAGGGAGTTGCACAGCCCAGCACTCAGCAACACCATCCTCACCTGTAGTGTATTTGCTCCCAGTTTGCAGGTCAAGAGGTCACAGGGAACACAGGGAAGTATTTCTCAGCTGGGGCCTGTTCTAAAAACGAGAAAGAAACATAATAAAGATCATAACTTGGTGCTGCACCCAATTTTGCCTCCTGGCAGTCATGCCCTGCAGTGCTCACACATATCGACCTCAGGAAATGCAGCTCAGACTGAGCCAAAAAAAGCCAGGAGGAGGAAAATGGTCAACAGCTGAATAAAGGAATTAAAGATAAGCCAGGCCTTTAACTCAAGCCCCAGCTGGCAATGAGGATTCTAAAGGAGAAACCTCCAAAAATCCTGCCTGGTTTGACCTACCCACCTCCCTAGACCCCACTAAACACAGCCAGGTTTACCATCTTTCCCAAGCAGCTCACTAAACTAGAGGCAAGCACAGAACACATAAATCACGTTGTGATAAACATCAGGCATTTCTGTGCTCCGAGCAGTACATTAACTCAAATTCACCCTAAAGGTTTTCCGACACAAGCTGCACATCAAACACAGCTGGGGCCATTCAGCGCAGTTAAAGCTTTAAGGAACCTCTGTGAAGAGAAAGTGGTTAGACGTGAGGGTGATAACTCACGCAGCCCGGGCAGCACAGCCGGCAATCCCACAACAGCAAGAAAAGTAACCCAAGCCTGGCTGCTCTCACTACAACCAGCAAGAAAACTGACCCAAACCTGGCTGCTCGCACGGTGGGAGCTCCCCAGAACTCCCTGCAGGGCCCCCGGAACCGAACCCCGGCGGGACCCTCCTTCCTCCGAGCGCCGTGGGGAAGGCACAGGGTCACTGCGGGACACGGCGGTGGAGCAGCCACAAGAACACGGCATCCCGAGCCCCGTGTGGCCCGGAAAAACTGATTTTCCCGGGCAGCAGCTCTGTCTTAGCCCCAAGGCCCGGCACCCAGCACCCCTCACTGCCGGAGCCTTGGAGTCCCTCAGCCCCGGGGGGCAGGACCCTCCTATTCCCGGGGAGTTGGGGTCCCTCAGCCCCGGGGGGCAGGACCCTCCTATTCCCGGGACCTGGGGTCCCTCAGCCCCGGGGGGCAGGACCCTCCTATTCCCGGGGCCTGCGACTCCCCTTAGCCCCGGGAACCCCAGCTCAGCCCCCGGGACTCCCCTTAGACCTGTGGCCCAAGCAGACCCCACATTCCAGGGCCTTGAACTTCCCCGCCCAGTTCCGGGCTCTGGCATGAACTCAGCCCGGGCCCCCATCACTGCCATGGCCGGGAGCACCGCAGCCCCGGCACCGTGAACCCCCCAGCCCTGAGCCGTGCCCTCTCCGACCCCTCAGGACCCCGCTCACCTCAGCCCCGCCACCGCTCCCGCCGCCCCGCCCGCCGCGCGCGCGCTTCCGGGGGCGGAGAATGGGGCGTGGTCTGGACAGCGTGGGCGTGGTCTGCCAAATGATGGGCGTGGCCTGCCAAATGATGGGCGTGGCCTCGGCGCCTGCCGGGCGCCGTGAGGGGCGCGGGGGTCGCTGCGGGTTTTGGTGGGGGGATGTCCGTGTGTGTGTAGGGCTGAGAAACCTCTTTGTTTAGGTCATGAGAGGCTTTTATACAGCTTGTGGTGAGTGCTCCTACGGGTCCTGTGTGTAGCGGCTGAGGGGAGTGGGTATAGAGCCTTGAAGGTTTTGTGTGGGGCCTCAGGGGCTTTAGACGTACTTGAAGGCCTGCATATAGGGTCTCAGGGGTCCATATATATATATATATATATATATATATATATATTTTGGGTTTTTTTTTAAATATATATATGGGTTCTGTGAGGTCTATATAAGGTCTGAGGCGCCCACCTATGTATAGGTAGATAGACAGTCTGAAAGCTCTGTATATAGGGTCTGAGAGGCTCTGAAAGGCCTGTGTATAGGTTCTGAGGGGCCCATATATATATTTATAGGCTCTGAAAGGCCTGTAGATAGGATCTGAGGAGCCTATATGCATATACATATATATATATATATATATATCTCCTGAAAGGTCTGTATATAGAGTCTAAGGGGCCTATCTATCTTCTCTGGTGTGTATATATATATATATATATATATTCTGAAAGGTCTGTATATAGAGTCTTAGAGGCTATATATATATATATATATATGCTCTGAAGGGTCTGTATATAGGGTCTCAGGGGCCCATACCTGTAGGTCCCTCAAGGCCTGTATACAGTGTACAAGGATCATATTTCTAGGTCCTGAATGGCCGGTCTGAGGGGGTTAACAGGTCCTGAAAGGCTTGTATGCACTGTACAAGGAGTGTCTCTATAGGTCCTGGTTAGCAGGGCTGAAGGGCTTGTGTATAGGGCCTGCAAGAGTGGTTTATGGGGTCTCAGGGGCTTTTATGTATCTATAGAATCATAGAATGTTAAGGGGTTGGAAGGGATCTTAAAGATCATCTTGTCCTGCTGTGGACAGAGACACCTTCCACCATCCTGGGCTGCTCCAAGCCCTGTCCAGCCTGGCCTTGGGCACTTCCAGGCATCCAGGGGCAGCCACAGCTGCTCTGGGCACCCTCAGAGGGAGGAATTCCTCCCTTCTCCAGGGCCATGGGTAGGTGTGGCAGCAGCTGCAGTTGTGCCCAGTGGCCCAGGAATGGGATGGCAGCAGGAAGGGAAAGTGAGAAAGGCACGCCTGGGTCATGTGCACCTCGGCGTCCAGATCAGAGGCAGGACTCACTCCTGAGGAGGCTAATTTTAGCTATTTTAATTTTAGCTGCTTCCAGATGCCTCTTAGGCTGGCTCTCCTCAGGCTTTAATGTACCCCCCATTAAAAAACACATTTTCCAGTGGCATAAATAGACAGTGATTGCTCTTGAGGAATCCGGGAGGCTGCTGAATCCTGACACTGCCCTCCCAGTGTCACTGGGGATTTTTAGGATGAACCTTTTGGCCAAGCTTAAAGGGATCCCAGAGACTTAGAGGGGTCTCTGTGTGGCTGAGGTCCAGATCCCAAAAAGGGGTGGGAGAAGCAGCCAGCAAACACTGGCATGTTTGGGTAGCTCAGGTCTGAGTTGGGATGAGACATTGGGATCTCCATCCTGCCCAGTCCAGGGGAATTTTCCCCTCCTGTCCTGTTGCTCCATGAGAAGCTGGGCAGTGCTCAGCTTACAGAGGGTGGCCAACACTATTCCTTTATTGGCCAGTAGACTCTGCCCCCCATCTCAGGGCTGTGCTGTTTTATCTGCAGTAACCTGGAAGCACCAATGTTCCTTCTAAATAAAAGGTGATAAAAAGCACTTGGACCTGGGATGCTCTTGAATTTCCTCCTCCACCCATGCCTAATGCACCTGCAGGAATTTGCATCAATCTCCAGGTGCTAATTCTGCTTTATCACAGCCCTGGACATCTGTAGGGGCAAAATTGGCTAATCCAAAATTTAAATAACACAGATAAATTGATGAATCTATGGCCTAAAAGATAATTTAGCTTTTTTTCTTCCTAGCTGGTTTATTTAATCCAAGAACTTTGGGGCATGGGTGGGTTTTCCAAAGCAATGGCTTTGCTATGCTTATCCCACACTCACCTTCTCTTCCATCAGTGTTTTATTTGCAGGAGGGAACAATCCATGCCTGTTTCAGCAGTGTCAGGATGGTTGATGAAGGTTTGAAGCTTAGGTTTTCCACTTCCCCACTGCAATAATATAAACTGCAAACTCTGGTGTGCTTTTCTCCAGCCATTCTTCTCAGGAGCAGCTTTCCAATATTCAGCCAGTCAGTAATTATGAGCACCAGCAGAAAGCCTTGTTAAATACATTATTTTATTTAGGTTTTCCAAGAGTGGAAGATGCTTCTAGCAGGAGCTATTTGACATGAAATGACGGGGTTTCATTTTGGTGCCAGTATCCTACCCCTCTCTCTCCCTGAGCCTTGGGGAGCCGTTCCCTGCTGGCTCGTTTAATTGCCTGGGGTATTGATCTCAGGGCTCATATTTAATTCCCATTTTTGTGCTTTGTAATGAGTGCCCACACACTCAGCACGGGTTTGCTAATGAATTTTTGGCTTTTCTGCTGCCCTCAGCCTTTGCTCAAAGCCCATCTCCCCCCACCTCTGACAAACATTCTCTGGAAACGTGTAAACTCTGCCAAAAAATTTTACTTTGGGTCATTCGCGACTGCTCTTTAATGATAAATAAATATTTAAATACAGAGTATGAATGGCTGGAGGAGTAGGGAATAGGAGAGAGCTGGGGCAGGGTCTGCTTGCTGTGCCCATCCCTGTTTCCCCTCAGAGCTGCTGGCACTGATCCCTGTAGGAAACCCCACAAGGAGGAGAGCGCAGGCTCATCCTAAACGCGTCTGTGCTCCCCAGGCAAAAACAAGATTTGGGGTGGGTAATTCATGGGGAGAAGAGGTGGCTCTGCCCCCAAGGGACCTTCCCCATCCTGGGCCTTCCTTCCTGCCCCTTTCCTGCCTTTCTAATCTTTCTTTTCCAGCTCGCCCAGGTTGCATTAAGCACAGTTTGGCCGTTTTTAGGATTTGAATCCCACTGGGATGCTGGGAGCTGTCCCAGGGGGAGGCTGGGATGCTGCAGAGAGGGAAACCCTGGCTGTGGTCCATGAGGTGACTCCTTTGCTGAGATGTGTGTGGGAACATCTTCCACTGTGGAGTCACCACTGAGGGCTTTGCTACTCGAAATCCTTGTTCTGAAGCATTTTTCCTTTTGCCATGGGTTTTCAACATGATAGGAGAGGGAAACACAGCAAGCAGGGATCAAGCAAAGACTCTGTCAGCTCTGAGCAATGAGCTGCTGCTGCAATTTGTCTCCTTGGTTTTCCAAGAAAATGCAAATAATCATTGAAATGCTAAATGTGAGAAGTTGGAAAGACAGTGGGTAAATCCTACCAGAAGGACACAGTCGAGGCTTCCACCTCTTTTCCCAACCAACAAAGAGAAAGAAGGGAAAGCTCATCTCTGCAGGAAAAATCCAGCCAGAAATGAGGATTGAGGCGGAACAGTTCTCAGGGACAAACTCCAAAATGACAGTGCTTGGAGGAAAGCTTAGAACAACCCATCAGGCAGCACTGGAGGGAGGTGGGGATGGAAAAAGGAGTGTTGTGATGGTGTGGGTGATACAGAAGCACATCTGTGTCATCCCATGACTTGGTCGTGCTCCTCTCTGTAATTTTAGAAACGCAGAGGGATAAATAACAGGAATTCAGAAGGAGCTGCCATCAGTGCTGTAGTAACTCCCAAGGCCAGAGGAAAAAAGTCTTCTCTAAGTAAAGTAATCCAGGTACATCGTCTTCCAAGAGAAAGCTGAGCACAGATTGCTTATTTAGCCCAGGTGCTGCAAGGTCTGTGCTGGCAGCCCAGCCCACCATGTCAGCAACACATATTGTAAATAAATAATTAAAAAAAAAAAAAGTATATATGTACACCTACACACATACATACATATATATATATTTATATGTAAGTGTACATCCAGATATTTTTTGATCACATACTTTTCTTACCCTTCAGTGAAACTGCTGTTGGCCGGGGTGCCAGTCTGACCCAGCACCCCAAATCCCTGTGCCACCCCTACGCTGTATTCCTTGTGGTATCTTTGCTGCACCCCATCTTCCTGCAGTCTTTCCCTGGTGATCTCCCTTTCCCGGTGCACCCCACCTCCCTGCATCCCCTCCCTATTGCTCCCCATCTCCCGGCACCCTTTTCCCGGTGCTCCCCGTATCCCGTCCATGGCTGCTCCCCCTTAGGGTTCCCCCCGCGCCCCGTCTTTCCACTCCCGCCCCGCCCACCATTGGCCCCGCCCCTTAGACCACGCCCACCACAGGCCCCGCCCCAGCACCCCGCCGAGGAGTTTCCCTGCCCTCGGGCCCGCGCGCAGCCCCGCCCACCGGCCAATCGCCTCTCCGCACCGCCCACCCGCTCAGCGCCGATTGGCTGCGCCAGCCCCGGGGCCGGCCGGAGGGGCGCAGCGATTGGCCAGCGGCGCCGGCTGGCCCCGCCCCGCCGCTCCCCGCCCCGCCCGCCCCGCCCGGGCGGCAGCAGCACCGCCGCCGCCGCCGCCGCCGCCGCAGCGTGGGGCGGCTCCAGCGGCGCGATGGCGGCTACGGCGGGCAGAGCGCTGCCGCTCCTCCTCTGCGGCCGCCGCCCCGCCGCGCTCACCGCCGCCGCCGGCCGCTTCCCGGCGCTGGGCCGGCGCCGCCAACAGCAGCAGCAGCGACACCGGACGGTGAGTGAGGCGGCAGCCGTGTGCCCTTCAGAAGGCGGGCGCGGTGCCGGCGGGCGGCGCGGGGGCCCCGGCTCCGCGGCTGCTCCACGGCGGTTTCGCGGCGCTTCCCGGCTCCGCCAGCTGCGCGTTTATTCTTAGCACCGTCACCGGGTGAAACTTGAGCGCGGCGGCGGGCGGCGGCAGCGGAGCTCTGCCGGTGGCTCTCCGGCAGCGGCGGCTCCTGGCCCGCCGGCGCCGCTCCGGGAGCGGGCGGTGCTGCCGGCGCTGCCCGGCGTTCTGGGGCCGCGCTCCCGGGGCGGGGGTCGCGGGGCGCGGCCGCCAGGTGGCGCTGGGGGCCGGCGGGCGGGCAGGGGGCGCGGAGCCCCCGCCGGGAGCGGCAGCGGCGGCGGCACCGAGCGGGGCGGGCAGCGCAGCGCCTCTGCCCCGGCTCTGCCTCTCCTCCCTTCTCTTCCCGCCCCGCTCAAGGTCAGCCAAGGCAGAGGCGCTCGGGGGGCTCCCCGAATGCCGCTCGGTGCGGCGGCTGGCGGGGGGACGGGGGCAAAGCCAGCCGGGCTCTGTGCGCTCCCGTTTCCTCGGGGGCTTTGCCAGGAAAAGAGGGACTGGCAGCGCACGGCTTTGCTGTGTGTCTCAGGGCGGAAAAAAACCGTAAAGGCAGCAGGTTGCGTCTTGGAGCTCGAAAGATTTGCTAAAAATACCGGCAGGGTTTTTTTTCCTTCTTTTTGCTTTTTAAACTAAGGGAACAGTGTGTAACCGTGGGTTATCCTTCTGGCTTTTGCCACAATGTGTTTTAGTGCTGCCTCTAAAGGAGCTTCTGTCGGAGGTGTGCACCTGTCGCTCCCTTGTTGTGCTCCTTAACGAGTAACCCCGGAACTCCGGGGAGGCACCAAAATCGTGGATTGATCCGGTGGCGGAGCAGCGGATCCGTGGCTGTGCTCCCTGGGGTGCTGTTGGAAGAGTTGTTTGTGCCGGGTACCCCCGGGGTGCCGCTCGTTCCCCCGCCCCTGCCGGTGTGTCCTGGCAGCCGGGGATGCCGGAGGTTCCGTCCGGATCGGTGTCTCCATCCCGGCGGTCCCGCTCCTTCCCACGTGTGAGGTGCGACTTGTGGGTTCATCCCGGCACCCGCTCAGGTGTGGGATGGCCTTTCCAGCGTCCCTAATTAATGTTTGAGCTGTCTCCTTCAGCGGTGTGGCCCTGGCAAATAATTTGTGTTTGTCTAAATTTAAATTGACCTTTGCGATTGATTTAACGGAGACTCGGATTTGGGCTTGGTTTCACTCCTTGGGCTAAGTGGAGCAGTAAATGTGTGAGAAAATTACAAAAAAAAAAAAAAATTTCAAAGCTGTGAATCTCCTGTGTTTGCCCAGGATACTGAGTGGACGTGACTGAGGTGTGGGCATGTTAAAATCCCACTGTCAGAGCTGTCTCCTGCAGGAGCCTGGGGAAGGAGGAGGATTTTGCTCCTGTCCTGGGGACTGATGATTAGAAATCCCTCCTGGTTTAGTTGGGCTGTGCTGTTTGATTCTTGGCAGCCTGGCTGTGGTGTTGCAGTCATTGGTTTTTGGGGGTTTTTCAGCAGGTCGGTTGGGTTGAATCCCTGAGAAGCAAGAGATGGGGATCCAGGATCCTGGCAGATCCCTCTGGCAGCATCTGTGCTGTGCCTGTTTGTCCCCTCACAGCAGAGATGAGTTCTCCTTTCCCTCACACTGCACTTGAGAAACTGCAGAGCACTGAGACAGAGCAGCTGAATCCTGGAATAAGTGATCTGTGAGGAGAAATTTAAGGAACTGGAGCTTTCATAATAAAGAGGAAATTGAAAGGAAGTGTTGCTGCAAAAGGGAAGCAGAAAACCAGACAAATCCTCGTCAGGTGGGAGAAGGAATGGGCTCACAGTGTGAGCAGAGGGGTTTGGTTAGGTGCTGGCAGATTTTATTGACAGTAAGAGCAGTGGAATGCTGAATTATTTTCTGGGAAGGCTGTTCAGTCTTTGTTATCAGAGGTGGTTAGGACAGATTAGGCTCATATCATTCAGTTATGGCTGATGAGGAATTGATCCCTCTCTGTCATGGGGCTGGAATGTACAAGCTTCCTGACACCACAGATTAAATTAGGAAAGATGTAGGAAGAGTTTGTATAATATGTGTGTAATTAATAGAGTGGTTACATCAGGTGTTTCTGTGCAGTGTTGTTTTTAGTACCATCAATTCTACTTGGGTACTTCTCAGGATGGCTGGTTTCTCACAGGGGTGATAAATTAAATGGGCTTTCTTTGAGACAGGGTGGAAATGCTAAATGGTCTTATGGATGAGTTCTTTCAAAAGCAATATAAATAATGCTGGAAGGAACTGCACCAGCAGACCAGGTTACTGTGAGAGGACAGAGCTGTAAAACAAACAAAAAAACTCCTCCAGATGGGTGAAGTACAAAGGAGGAAGTTTTGATACCACCGGATGGGAGAGAGGGCGAGGAGGTGAACAAATCCTTGGATTATGAGGGAACAGCTGGGAGTACATCAATACTGGGGGACACAGGGCTTGAGTGAAGCATTCAGAGCTTGCTGGAAAGTTCTGGAACCTGGGGGAGCTGGGAAAGCTCAGTGGGCTCAGCATGGAGATGTTCCCACAGGAACAATCCCTTAGAGAAAGGGCCACGAGTCTGTCCCGAACAGGATCACAAGGGGTGAGAGATCTGGGGAGGGACGTGCAAGAAACTTGAATGAGAAGTTTGCTCATTGATCTCGGAGTAGGGATAAGCAAGAAGAAGGAAGTTTTTATTGATATTTGTAGATTTCCCCTGTGAGTGTGGTGGTGGTGTGCATTTCAGGGTGGCTGGGCAGGGTGGGGAGGCCTGACCATGGAGCAGGTGGGGCTTGGGCATCCACAGCGTTGGGAGGGTGTGACAGAGCTGAATAAATGAACTTGGAGCAGAAATGTCAGAGGCTGCATCTCCTTCCAGTCTCCCTGTTTGGCTACACACACGGGAGGGTGGAGGAAGCAGAGTTCCCAAATGTGTTTGCAGTGGAGAAGGTGCTGGGGGGGGGGGGGGTGATGTGTGGTAGGCCACACGTCCTGTTGGACAGCTTGGAGAGAGAATTAAAGTGGGGCTTTTCCTCAAAGGAAACTTCCTAATGGAACAAGGGAAGGCCTTTCCTGTCTCCTGCTTGTCCCAGGTGCTGTGGAAGTTGAGGGTTGGGAAGCAGGCCTGGAAAAGCCTCACAAGGAAGCAAGCTATAGATGGTTTTCAGCGATGTGGAGGTGGACAAAAGACTTAAATGAAACACTCTGCTGTTGTGTGTTGAACACCTAATCCTCGTGGCTTTCTTCCTGCAGAGATTAGAGGCTCCTGTTCCTGCATTTCCTGGTGCCTGTAGCCAGGGGTTGGAATGTCATCAGCTGGTGCAAAAATACCTACAGAAAATCAAGGGCTTGGCTGTGTGTGGCATTCCTGTGGTGGTTTGTTCTAGCAGCTCTGGGCAAATCAGGAATATTGACTCCTAGTGCCTTCTTCTAAACCTAAGAAGGGAAAACTGAACCCGTCTGAGCTGCAGCCAGATTTTGAGTGGGTGTTGGACAACCTGCAGGTTTGTCTTTCTGCTCCTGATGAGAACCAGGATTACCTGTGCTGATCCATCCTCCAAGCCAGGTAGGATTTTTGGTGGCTCAGGTTTGAAGATGTAGTGGAGACTGTATCCTGCAGAGATCTTGTGCCAAGAAGAGATGGGATAAGCCTCAGGAAGAGGATGCAGGGGACATCCTGCTGTGGCTGTCCTTTATTCACCATAGATACAATGTGTATTTAGTGAGTTTTTTCCCTCTGCAGCATTGACTTACAGAGAAGGTGTAGCTTATTAGTGTGGTTGTAATTTCCTGTGGGACCACTTCAAGCCCCGAAGGCAAGACAGGAGGAGTTTTTGCTTCTTTTTTGCCAGGGTCAGGATTAAATGTGTGAGATGGTATTTCTTGTTGGCACTCAGATGTTTATTAGTTATCTCAGTTACAGTCTCACAAACCCTGAGTTCTACAGCGCTTCACTCTAACAAACTAAAAATGGAGCTCCATCTCTCTCTCTACAAGGTCTTTTAAGGATAAACTGTCCAATTAGGAAATGAAACCTAAATTATTTTCACTTTAAACCCAATAACCAGCCACCCATGGCCCACAATGGGGACTTTTTTATCCAATTACAAAAAACCACTCAAACCCGTGAAGAAGAAGGAGCAGCCTCTGCCCTAAAACCTCCATCTTGCTTTATACATATTTCTATATTCTAAAACCTTATAAGTTTTCCACCCTGTGATATTACACACTTCTCTTCAAACTCCACACCCACAATCCCAGATTGTGGCAAGAATTGAGTTCTACCATTCATTCGGATAGAATTGAATTCTATTTTCTCCTCCACAGCCTCAGGTCAATGCAGTGTTCTCCTGGGGGTCAGTGCCTGGCAGCACAGAAAGTTTGAAATTCTCAGCATCCAGGGTTCCAGCACCTCCCTGTCACCAAAGCTGCAGCTGATTGTCCCATTGCTGCCCAGCCCTTGAAGGAAATTGCCAGGTGAAGCTCAGGCAGTGGCAGTGGGTGGCTTGCAGGGACGGTGGCACTTGGAAGACTCTGGGGTGTGTTTTTGCTGAGGATGGAAGCTGGCAGCCTTGTTTAATTAACTGTACTGCAGTTTTCCTGGCCTGGCATACTGCTGATTGTGATTTTCCAAGGAATGATTAAAAATCTGTGCTAAAGGGGATGACCAGCAAATATTTTTGGATGTATGAAAGTGGCTAAAATCAGAGAACACACTTTCATGGCTGTGGAAGAGGAGCACAGTATGAGGACTAAATATTGGTTTGGGGTTTTTTGACAGTTATTTGGTGATATTACCTTTTTTTTTTATTAATTATTTATCGCATGAGAATAATAAAGACTGAATTTAGGGAAAGGAAGTTACAGTCCATGATCAAGTTGATGCTGTCACTAATAGAAAAATTTCAGGGCAGTTCTGTTTCCACAAGGGGAGTGTTTCTCAGCTGTGCTCAGACAGGAGGGGTATAACTCTCCTGATCAGAACTAGGTCTTAGAAAGAGAAGAAAAAAAAAAAAAGTTGTTCTTTTTCTAAGCTGTTTTAAGACTCATCTGAAAGAGGAAACTTTCTGTGAGGTAAGGCTCCACCCAGTCTGGAGGGTGCAACATAACTTTTATGACTTAATTTCTGATTTGTGCTATGAGTCACCAGTTTGCCATTCTATAAAATAGCATTGAGCTGACTCAAATATGCAATTTAAATTATTCTCCTGATTGGATGTCTGTGGAAATGTAGAGATTGTTTTAGATTTGGGTGGCTTGTTTTTTTTTTTTTAAAAGTAATTGTTCATTTATTGCAGTGTCAGTTGGTGGTCAGCCACTCTTCCTAAAATCCCAACTGCTGCTTTCTACTTCTGTGGCTTCTGGTAGCATGAGGAACTGTACTAAAAAATGTGAAATTTGTTGAAACTAGATGAAGCTGTGTTGCCTGTGCTCACCGTGGGGGCATACTTCTTATTTCTCAAGTGCTCTTGAGACCACCTGTGCTATTGCTGGTGGGGATTTCATCACATTTTCATTTTCCCAGTGCAAAACTACAGCAATCAGGCTATAAGGGCTATTTTGTCCTTGGGTATTTAATGCTGAAAATGAAACGACCTGTGGTTCTGCTGTTAAAGATCCTGCAGAGGGTTTTCTCCCTGTTATTAAGGTCTCAATTGGTCATCAAAATGAGATGTCATCTTAATGAAGATGAAAATATGCTGCACTTGAGTGGGATGTGGAATTAGTTTCCAGCAGGACGAGCCTGTGGGGTATGGCTTTTGCCTCATGTCGAACACAGAGCATGTCCACTCTCTTCTTCTGCATTCTTGGCAGCTCTTAAGGAATTAGGAAATGTAGAGCTCATTTCAGCAATTTGCTTTTGTTGGCTTCCCCAGGAGGAAAGGACTGCCGTGCAATGTGGAAACTCTCAATCTCTGACACTCCCTGTTGGAATAATTAAAACTGTAATTGCAGTCAGATTTGTAACTTGTGGAGGATCTACGAGGGAGCAGCCGCCATAAGAACCAGCTCCGGGTGATTGTCAGTCTTGTCTCAAACCCTTGTTTTCTCCTACCCTGGTGGTGCTGAGCTCTTTTGGGTTTGCAGCTGGAACCTGCAGAAGGAGCAGCAAAAGGATGTTTGCTGGCCGGGGTGCAGATTGTGAGATGGAATCAGAGTAGGAAGGAAATTAGTTCTGACAGATTGTTGTAAGAGGAAATAGTTATTCATTCCACTTCAACCATTCTTTAAAAATACATCCTCATCATTTAGCCTCGTCATTTTTCTTAGATGTTTGGACTTAAATGAGAATGAGTTTTCTGCCTGGCAAAGCAACTCCAAAAATGACAATTTTAAGCACTGCTCTGACAAATGAAGATATTAAGAGAAAATGGGCTGCCCGAGATAGCACAAGAGTGATGTGGGATTTTTTTTTTTTTCCACTTGTGTGTTAAAAAGAAATATCTGGGATCTGGATGATGGTTTTTCTATACAAATTTTCCTGCATGGATTCTGTTCTGTCATTATTCATGCTTGCCTCTGAGAACAATTTGAGATCCCACGTCCCGCTCGTGTTTTCTGCTTCCAGACAAAACTCACACACTGTGACTGTGCAGTGCAGCAGCAACCTTTTAATAGTCATTTAAATTAATTGGAAGCCTGTCCCAAACATCACAAATGTTCCTGGCGGGGGGAGATGGGAGGGAAAGCTGGCAGCAAAAGTTATTTTCTCCCCGAAATAACAGTGAGCTGCAAAACTGCAGAGATTTCCCAGGGGGAGAAAAATGTGATTCCTTTTTTGGAATGAAAATGCCCTGATTTATCATGTGACTTGGGAAATCCTCTCGGCTTCCTGCAGAGGGGGAAAGGGTGAGTTGAAGGTTTGGTTGGATGTTTGTGATGCATGAGGGCTCCCCTGGGAGCCTCCTGCTTGCTGCAAGGCTATTCCTGTTATCCAGGGGCTTGTTCCTGAGGCAGTGACAACAGAAATTTCATTGTCTAAATATTGAGTGGATTGGATAATTGCACTCCTCAGCGCTGTGTGGTTTCTCCCGAGTTTGGGGGTGTTGTATTGAAGTGGAGAGTGGGATCCTTCCCTTGGAATTTGGTGTAAGGGATTCAAGGGAACCAAACCCAGTGTCTCTGTTAGGAGAGAGGAGTTCCATGAGCGGTGTATATTGCTGGTAATGAAACCAGCTCCAGACACTCCTTCTGCACGAAGGGAACGGATTAAAAATTGTTCCCTGCTCAGGATGAGCTGTCCTTGTGCTTCATGAGCTGCCTGGAAAACCTCCGAGGCTGCTTTTAGTTCGGGCTGTGGTCAGTGCCTGCCTCACACAGGGGGACTGGTGTTGTTTTTGAGCCTGGAAACCACTGCAAGTGCTGAGACATCCGTTCCTCCTTGCTGGGCTGGTGATGTGAGGCTGATTGCTAAGTAACAGAAACTGATGGTCCAAAACAGAGCTCTGGCTTGGAGCCAAAAAAAACACGACCACAGGGTTGAAGAGCGCTAAGATGGGTTTTATTTTAAGGATAATTCTGTCCAAAGACAAAGACTGTGACTCAGATTCACACATGTTCTCGTGGAAAACAAATCATGGTTTCGAACTCGTGTGTGTGGGAGCGAGCATTTCCATATTTCCTCTTGGCATTTAGTGCTCCAGAGAGTCATATCAAACAAATAGTTTCACAAAGTACCTCATTATTGAGCAGGGCAGGATGTGACACCACGCAGATATGGGTTTTTGAGCTGGCAAGGAAGTCAGGATTTTGAGAAGAGCACTGATACTACACAAAATTGATATTATGTGAATTGAATACTTATTGATATTGTTATTGCTATTACTATTATTGCTACTATTATTGCTATTATGTGTATTGAATATTATTATTATTATTATTATTATTATTATTATTATTATTATTATTATTATTATTATTATTATTTACATTTATACTATGTGAAATGAATTGTTTTGTAAATCATTGTGTTTTGCAAGGGTCCCAGGACGAGGGAAGAGATGAATTTGACTCCATATTCTTAGAAGGCTGATTTATTTTATTATGATATGATATGATATTATATGAAAAGAAATTATATACTAAAACTATACTAAACTATAGAGAAAAAAATACATCAGAAAGCTAGAAAAGAATAAATAATAAAAACTCGTGACTCCTCAGAGAGACACTCATAACTAGCTTTAATTAGTCATTAATTAAAAACAGTTCACATGTTTGGATAAGCAATCTCCAGACCACATTCCAGAGCAGCAAAACATGGAGGAGCTGAGGCTTCTCACCTTCCCAGGAGAAAAAAATCTTGGTGAAGGGATTTTTCAAAAAATATCATAGTAACAGTAAATAACATTTTTAACAGACTTTGGGGTTTTTTTCCATCTTTCCCCAAAGGTGGGTTGTTTCTGGTGGCTGTCCCTGCACACCATTCAGTTTTCCTGTGCACAGCAGCTCCTCTGCTTGTGCTGCATTGTGTTTTTCTCCCTTTGCAGGCAGTGGTGGCACATGGCATCCTCTTGCCCTCCTCTCCCAGTGCAGGCGCACTGGGAACACACAGCTCCAGGCTGGAGCAGCACTCAGGGCTCTGCATCTGGGGCAGGGACTTTGCTGGAGCTGCTGCTTCCATGACCTACTTCTTCATGGAATAAAAAACTGCTCCTGGTGGCTCAGAAGAGAGATTTGGGCTTTTTTTAAAAAAAAATCAGGCTCCAGTTTGATGCAGTCATCCTCCTAGAGGTTGTTCCCTGAGTTATTCCAGTTTCAGTGGAAAGCAAGCACAGGAACACCTGTGCCTAGAGCAGTGTGGCTTTGGGGATTTAAAGCAAGCCCTGTGTGTTCCTGAGTGTCACTGGGATATTTTATGAAAAATCCCTTCACCAGGATTTCTTCTCCTGGAAAGCTTCAGCTTCTCCCTGTTCTGCTGCTTTAGAATGTGATTTGGAGAGTTGTTTACCCAGCATGTGAATTTGTTTTAATTTAATGACCAATCACAGCCAGCTGTGTCGGACTCTCTGAGTCTATCACAAATTTTTTATTATCATTCTTTTCTAGCCTTCTAGCTGTAGCCTTTCTTTATAGTTTTAGTATAGAATAGAATAAAATAGAATAGAATAAAATAGAATAAAAGAATGGAATGGAATAGAATGGAATGGAATAGAATGGAATGGAATAGAATGTGAAATATAGAATGTGAAATATAGAATGTGAAATATAGAATGTGAAAGATATAATTTAGTATATAATAATATAATATCAGCCTTCTGAGAACTTGGAGTCAATTCTCATCTCTCACCTCATCCTGGGGACCCCCAACACCACAGCACCTTGTTGTTGTGGTCAGTCAGATGTCATTAATTTCTCAATTTCTCCTTTTGTAGAGGGGTAGGTGTGTAACTGACTCATCCTCAACACTGTGTCTCCCATTTTTCCTTCAGTTTAGGACATTTGGCAACTCTCAAACCTGAACTGCTGTGATTAGCCTGACATTTTGTATAGTAGAGTGCGCCAGAGAGGGCTGTTTGTTCTTGGAATTGCAATGTCAGAGCACCACAGTAGTTTTCAGGGCAGCCTTTCCATAATTTGTGTGCATTTCCATTCAGATGGAATCACAGGAACCCCCTCCCATTCCCTGGGTGTCCCTGCAGGGGTTTCATGGCCCAGCCAGAGCTCTGCTTGCCTCCTGCAGCAGCTGAGGATGCTCCAGGCCGGTTCTGACTCACAAACACTTCCAAGCTTCCTTGCAGCCTTGGCAATGTGGAAAAACACAGCCTGAAAGCTGAATTCCTGCCCTAGCCATGCCATCCCACAGAGCTCCTGGAGACCCCACTGGCTGGGTGTCGGGTCTGTGTTTTCTCGATTTCCTTGGCTAAAAAGTTAAGCCAGCCCTCACCTCCTTTCCACTGAACACCCCCCAAAACCCCTCCTCTGACTGTTTTCTGTTAATGTATTTGAATGTGCTCCAGCTCTGTTACTCTGCCTCCTCCAAGTTTTTCTAAAGAAAAGTGATAAAAAAATAATAGTAAAGCTTGCAGCCTTCCTTTGTCATGCTTTCCATTTTTATAATACCAACTAGCATCCCAAGAGTTGTTTTTAGATTAGGCTAATTTAGTTCTCAAGTGTGTTTCCCTTTTTTTTTGTCATTTGTGAGCATGGGGTAGTTTAAAATGTGTATTATTTTGGCCATGATTTGCCTTGGAAAAAGCATTCTCTGGAACACTTTAATTCAGTTATTTAATAGCTGTAAATAACAGAGCTGCTGGAGAACAGCTTGGCTGACCACTGGCAGTAATATCCATGAAACTTATTTAATCCTAAGTGATTAAACTTGAATTTTATGGGTTGTGTTTACAGCTGCAGTTCTCCAGCTCTGATTCCATCTCTGTGCTGCTTGAACCTTAATATTAATTTATTAATTTTCAGTCCTGGTGATCACTGACTTAGGTGAGGCTTTTCCCACAGCCAGATCTACCTCAGTCTGGTTTCTGAAGAAATATAGCAGTCAAAATAGAAGAAAAATTTTTTTTTTTTCTTCCTCCTACTCCTCTGGTGTTTTGCTGAGTCCCCCAACTTCTGCTCTTGGCTGTTTGAGATGCACGAAGAGCTCGTAAATAAACATGAGAGAAATCCATGCAACTTCTTAGCAGAGAAATTTTGATTTATTGCATATTACCTGAGTGCAAAACCCTTCCAGCTCTTGCTGTGAAAAATACCTGCCTATTTCCTTGTAGGTCTGAGGAGCATCCCCCAAGTTGAAAGGATAATAATACTCACCCAAGTTGTGAGTATAACGACTTCATGTTTTTGCAATCAGTTAATGAAGTTCAGGTTGTGTGATACTCAAAGTCAGCTGGGTAATTTGCTGATCTGTGTGAATAAATCCCACAGGCTCCCTGGGAAGGAGGTTATTTCCCAAAATCAAGGGAAAGGGCAGCTGCAGGCAGACAATCAAAAATAGTGGGGGTGGGAAGAAGGTGGATGAAAAATAGGATGCACTTGAGCTGTTGCCATCTATCACTATTCCTGTAATAAGTACAGGAATTTGAAGGGGCATGAAAGCACTTGAGTGACTTCTCCTGGGTTCCTGATTTATATTCTGGGAATTTTGGTGCAAAGATGCTGTTCTTGCTCATCCCTTGGTCTTTCTGATGCTGTTGCTGCAAGGTTACTTTCCCCTCCGTGTTTAATTGTGTATCCATAATGATAAATGCAGTTTTTTTCCCTGTGTCAATGCTTTTATCTTGCAGTAATTAATATTAATACATATATCAATTGGATTATGTCAATAATTAATACATATAGCAATTGGATTGTATATTATATATACTATATATAGTATATCTATAAATATATATTGGATTATATTATACAATCAAGTAATAATTATGGGGTTTCCCCTCATCCTTGCTGCGAGAACAAGACTACCAAGTCATTTTGGGGATATTAATTGCACTTTTTCCACAAGAGACTGAAGGAGCACAACCTTAATAAGAAGTCTTAGCTTTTAACAGTTATAATTGCTGTTTGCAGCTTTAATTGTGATGTGGCTTTTCCAGGTAGATAATCTGATTTTAGAAGAGTAACCAGGCTCTGAGTAGACACTTGCTTCATTTCTGCCCCCATTTCTGGCCAGCCATTAATTTCCTTTCCCTCTCCTCAGTAATTAGTGTGGAGCTATGAAGCTCAGAGGTTGAACACAGTAAATTAACCCTTGTGTCCAGGAGAGAGGAGATGGGAGTGTTGGCCTCCTGTGAGAGTGCTTTTTGTAGAGCTGATGTTCTTGAAGTATTTCCTTTATAGAAAAGCTTTTAAGTAATATTCAGGTAGGATTTAAGTAATAAAGTCTAATAAAATGTGTGCCCCTTTGCTGCTGAAGCTGCTTGTTTCTTGTTTTCCTTAGTGGGGCTAAGGACCAGTGGCCAGCAAGATTAATTTTTATGTGATGTGCTGATTTAGCACTCCAGAGCCACCAGTGATAAATAACTTTCTCCCTGTCCTCTCCCTTTTCTCCTGTCTCCCACCAAGTTTAGTTTCTAAGGCACAAACCCAGGCAGGATATGTGGAGGTGTAAAATCTCTGCTTCAACCAACACGAGCCATTAATCCCAAAACCAAAATCATGGTTTTACATTTCTACAAATGAATTTTTTGATCAATCGTTAGCAAAAAAAATTGTAAGAGAGTTGCGAGTGAAATAGCAAAAATTAAACAACTGTGTTTGAGAGCATTGGTGGTTGAATCATCTCCTTCAGACCTTTGCCTGGTGATTATTTTTGGACCAAATTCCTACAGTCCCACTGAGAGGTTTTGGGGGAACCTCAGAGTTCTGGGGTCAGTTTTCACTCAGAACAGGTTGCAACTGATTTTTAAAAGACAGCTTTGGAGAGAACTGATTTCCAGACAAACATCTTCTCTTTACTGTGCTCGTGTTAAGATTATCCTAGTTTAGAAAAATAATCTGGAATTAGTGTCAGTGAGACAGTAATCTGGCAGAGTGCAGGTTTAAATGGATACTGCTGGCAAATCCCAGGCAGTGAACTGAGCAGAGCTTCAGCCTCAAAACATTTCCAGTTTCTTGTAGTTTTCTACATTCTTTACATTTTGCTAATTATTTCACTGTTGAGACAGTGAAAAACTACTTGTATCTTTTGAATTTTAGGCCCACCATGAATTTTTTTTACCCTCTCTTGATTTTTCCTCAGTGTTTTGTTTTTGGCAGAGCTGCTTTGCCAGGCACCCATCACAAAACGGAGAACCCTGGACCCTACACAACCCCACAGATTTTGTGGGTGCACTTGTAGGATGCTGTGATTTACATCTGTTTGCTGTGCTGACAGTTAATGTTTGGCTTGGGGGATGGCAAAACCTGGTGTTTTCATGTCCCTCAGGGAGCCAAAATGTGCAGGAGGAGCAGCTGGTGGCTCTCCAGGAGGGTCAGCCTGCCTTGGGATGCAGCAGCTCCAGGGTGGCTCCGTGGTCACTGCTGGCAGGGGGGACTCAGAGAAGGAATTTTTGCAGTTCCTGTGCCAGCAGATGGTTTCCCTTTATGAATCCTTCCTTGCCTGGATGCAGAAGAGCTTTTCAGGGAAGGCTGAGGTGGCTGTGGGGATTCCCTCAGGTTTTTTTTGTGAGTAAATATTTAATTTCTAAGAATGGCTGCCCTTTGAGTGGTGATTGTGAGTCCCTCCCAAAGCAAAGGGCTGTTTGGACCTCTTGGAGGACTTCTGGCCTCTGACATTAAATTTGCCATTTGGAAGCTCTCTTTGGGACTGCAGAGTAGTTCCTGTTGCAAGTGTGAGCTGTGAAGAAGGAGGTTGAGCTGCAAACAGATGGACACTGGGCTGGGTGGGAAATGGGCGCCTTAATGCAGTTTATGTGGCTTCCTGGGGGATGAGCAGGAATGGATTGTGATTTAATGCCACTCAGTGGGGAAAAAAAATGTAATTAGTGTTACATTTACTCTGGATAGATACATAACACTTAATCTACAACTGTGTTTTCAGAGCAGTTTTCCTTCAACTGATAATACCAGCCATAAAAATTCCACTTCTGCAGCATGGCCATAAAAAAAAATTACCTATTCCAGTGTACTGTTGCGTTCCTGAGCTTTAGGAACTGTCTCTGAGGGGTCAAATCTGCTCTGCCAAACCTGCACTTGGGGCTGAGCTGTGGAGCAGCAGGGTTAGAGCTTGATTTGTATGTGAGGGGTGGCTGCTGCTGCAGAAAAGGAGGCAATTTGTGTGTGCTTGAGGAAAGAGCAGGGAGCTTGAAGGGCAGAGCTTTAGAGGTTTTGTGCCTTCTGCTATTGTGTGCCTCTTCTACCACTGCAGGATTTAACTGGGCAACTTTCTCTGTGCACTGTCTAGAAAACATTTATTTACCAAGTTTTGACGTTTTAATCCACAAGTGTTAGGATAGAGATGAAACCAATTAACAGCTTTGCTAATGTATCACAGAATCCCAGAATGGTCTGGGCTGGAAGGTGTTGGATTGAGCCCTTTTCTGACCCAGAGATGGGGCAACTGAGAGATGATTTAAAAACTTTTAATCTATTTTCAGTTGAATGTGAAGAGTGAGACAATACAGATGTTATAATTCACACCATCACAATCAGAAGCCAACCATTTCCTAATCACATTATAAGTGTTTCTTGGCCTAACAGCTTTTGCTGTAAATGCCTTAAAGCCAACATCTAAAACCGCCCCTCATGGCTCCTACTACAATGCATCTTTCATGGTTCTATTTCTCCAAAGTATTCAGTCTTTTTTACAAGGCCATCCTTTGAAACTTGTTCCTAGTTCCATTTCTCTCTCCACAATGTCTGTCCTGTTCCTTGGCATTTCTAAGTCAGCATTTCTTATCTCAAGGTTTGCATACAGATGCACACGCTATGTAAACCTTCTGTCAGGCTTTGAGAATTTTCTATAAATCCATTTCCCTCATTGACATTAAAACCCATCCCAGTCCATCCTATTTATGGGCAGGATCCCACTATCCCAGGCTGCTCCAATCCCATCCAGCCTGGCCTTGGGCACTCCAGGGGCAGCCACAGCTGCTCTGGGCACCCTGTGCCAGGGCCTGCCCACCCTGCCAGGGAACAATTCCCGCCCAAAATCCCATCTAAACCTCTCCTCTGTTGGTGTGAAGCCATTCCCCCTTGTCCTCTTACTCCATGCAGTTGTAGAAAGTCACTCTCCCTCTTTTTTATAACCCCCTTTTAACTGGAAGGAGCTCCAGGTTCCTCTGGAGCTTTTTCTTCTCCAGGCTGAGCCATCCCCAGCTGTCCCAGCCTGTCACAGGGGACTTGGTTTCAAAAACAATTCCCAAGGGGGATCACAATGGGGATTTTTGTGTCTCCTCAGCAGCTTTGCTCAGTGCCCAGGTCAGAAGCTGCTGGGCAGTGGGTGCCAGCCCCTCCCTGGTGGGTGTGAAGGGATCATTCCCACCTGGAATGAGGAGCAGCTGCACCAGGGCCCAGCTGAGGCTGGTGAGCAGAACAAAAAGGTGGGAGAGCCTCCCTCTCTCTGCTGATGCTGCCTCAGTTATCTGTTTTTCTCAGCCTGGAGCCTGTGGTGAGTGATGCCTCTTATTCCTGCCTGGAGAATTTGGGGTTGCAATTGGCTTTCCAAGGTACTTGGTGTGTTGTGTTGTAATTATCTGGCATTTCCACTCTTCCCATCTTGGCCCAGAGCTTGGGATGTGGGTTATGAATTCTCAGCAACTGGGGGAGTGAACTTGTTGTAGAGAGAGAATTCACCACTTGCCACCAGGACTGACCTGGGGGAAGTGAGGTTTTTGCCTTCCAAGCCTCCTTTTCTTCTCCAGCCTTTCCTCACACCTCAAAGGGAGAACCTAACAAAGTTGAAAACTATGTCAGGGTTGTTTTGGTGCCTCTATTAGAGGCACAATATTATTCCATATTATTCCATATTATTCCATTCTTCTATGTTATATTATTCTATATTAGAATTCCTGAGGTCTTTGAGTAGTGCAGAGTCACAAAAACAAGACAGGCTATGTAGGAATTGGGATATGGATGAAGGAAAAAATTTAAAAGGGGAAGAGAGACAAACAGTGAGTATGAGAAGGGAGTGAATGATCGACTGGCTCAATAGACTTTAAAAACAAGTAGATCGTATCCTTGTGTATATCCTTGTGTCTACTTTAGTTACTTAAACATAACTTTCCTTATGCTTATACTTTAGTACTAAGTCCGTAAAAAAGTCTCAATTCAGGAGAAAAATTGAGGAGCTTTACAACCAGCTTGGTGTCTTGGTTATGTGAGTACTTAGATCAGAATGAGCCTTTTATATTGGCAGGGTAAGGGACAAAGAAATGCTTTTTGAAGTATGCAGGTAGCTGGATAAAGTAAAGGTGAAGGCACACAAATATTTGTCTGCTGCTTGGATTGGGTGTGATAGAGTGCTGGATATGATGATAAAAATTTCCTCTTTTTTGTGTACAAATTCAGTTTTATTCTTGGTTTTCAAGCTAACAAAGAGGTCAGTATTAAAATGCTGCTGTTACTTTTTGAAGGAAATAATGTGGGCAGGATGATCTGGCTTTTCCCAGAGAACAGGAGTCTAAACAGTTCTCACTAGCAGATGTTTTGTGTAAGGCTTTCTTAAAAATGTCACGTTGCTTTTCTCATGAGAAAAAATTTGATGAAACCTGAAGTTGCATGTATCTTGTTTTTTCCATGCTAGTCTGTGTGGGGTCTTAAAGTATTTGCCAGCCAGGAGTAGGGATGCTGCAGCAGGAATATTTATCAGCAAAACTATGCAAATCCAGCTCCTCTGTGAGCTTGTTTTACACTGACTGTTAATTTTGTGTAGAAAGAGTTAATTAATCTACAGACAGTTTTTATCACCTGAGCAAGAACTGCTGAGGAGCCCTCCCTGTTGTTGGAGTAGCAAAGCTGCCCATTTCAACAACACTAAAATTGGTAAAAAACGGAGTTCTTTCCAAGATAAATGTGTGTGGATTTCTTGGAAGCTTCTGTGTAATGCCAGCAAAAATCCAGGCCTGAGTGACCCCCTGGGCCTGGGTGTTACTGCAGGTGTACCTTGGTGATTTAATTAGATGTAATTAATGGAGATATTCCCTCTTCAAAGCGAGCTCATGGAGTAGGTTTGTTTTCCTCCTTTTGCCAGGCAGAGTGTGGAAGCTGTGCCTGAGCATGGACACAGCTCCTGGGTGATTTTGGTGGCACTGGGACCATGTGAGAGTTGGGGGCAATGAAAACTCAAATTCAGTCAGATGATTCAAGGTCTAAAAGGCACTGGGATAAATCCAAGTACCAGTGGGTGCTGTTGTGGTTTGAAAAGTTACCATGGCTAAATTCTTAGCTGAAGTTGCAGCCCAGTTAGGGCTTTCAGCTGGGGTTCTGATGGGCAAAGAGGTGGTGAACTGCTCACACCTGGGGGGTTAAAAGTGGGGTTCAGGGCTGGGTGCTGGTGGTTTGCTTGTTGGCAATGTGTTGTATGAAACCACCGTGGGTTTCTGCTTTGGGAATTTCTAGATTGAAGAATGAGATCATCTTGGAGGAAGTTAAGATATTTTGATTTATCCTTATCATGGCTTAGTCAGTGCTCAGGCTGGAAGGAGGTCACGTTTTACAGGTTTTCCTTATGGCTGTTAATCAGCAGTAAACCTGAGCAGTTCCTGGGAATGACTGGGTGGGTTTTTGTTGGAGGGACTCCTTGCAGCTTGGCAGCTTCCACCTTTTTGGAGGATTCAGTGCCACCTCAGGTTGCTTAAGGCCTTGTAAGTCTTTATTTGTTTTGAAGTTCCTGAGCTCTGGGGCTGGATACTTATAATCCCAGGTAACTGAATTTTGGAGTTGGGCAGTGCTGTGTTGTTTTCACACTTTAATTGAACTCCTGCCTGACTAATGAGGTTGTTCACTGCTTCCCTCTCACCCCTGCCATGTAATTTGTTCTCTGCTGGCATCTTTCTGTTCCTCTCTTCCCTGTTTTATCATCCTGATCTCCATCCTTTTGTCTTCCACCATGAAAATAAAAACCTGGAAGTCTTGGGTAGTAAAGATTTCAGCTCTTGGAGAGGTTTTGAGAGGTGTTGAATATTGTTGAACATTGATTCAAGTTTCAGTGTCCTTGGCATGGAACTTCTGGGGCTCTTCACATAACATGTAAAAGGAGATACCTGTTATTAAAGCTCCATCGAAGGTGTGAGCTGGGAATGTGGTTGGAGAATAACTTGAAAAATTGCGCCTGAATCCAAAAGGGTTTTGACTACGTTGGATGTATCCTCCTGTTAACTGGGAAGTGTGACTGAAAAATAATTTGGGAGAAAATAGATGGGATTTGTTCAGAAAGCAGCATTAATCTGCATTTGTTTAAAGTTAGCAATGACTGATACATTTTTGAGCAGTAACAGAAAAGGCAGTATGAATTGCTATGGTTGAGATGGGAGTTTATAGGTTTTTCATTATCTGCTGATAAGGGAGATTGTTGTGGCATTTCTGAATGAGGTCGATACGGAGACCAGTTCATTTCATCACAGGCCTCTGGCTTTCTGCATGAGGGATTTTAAGGGTACAGGAAAATTCTCAAGTCTAATAATTCACATTCATTATGGAATTGTTTTTTAGAGCTCTGTCTTGCTGGGGAACTGGCTGGATATTTGCCCAAGTGAAAGCTTTTATTTGAAGTGTTCCTTTTGTAGGCATTTAGGCAGATTCAGGGGAATTATCACCATAATTGTCCCTCTTCAGGCTGTAGCAGTGCCTTAGATGCCTGTTAAACTTCTGAGCACTGAAAGCAGCTGATGGTCTGCTCCTCTGAGGGGCTGTCAAAACACCTCATTCTTTCTTCCATTCAGGCTGCCCAGTACGAGAAAGCAATTGGGAGTTTTTCCTAGCAGGGAGTGTTTGAGCAGAAAATCATCCTGGGTTACAGCATCTGGCTTTTACCAATCAAACCATTCACCTTCCTCGTGTCTGACCTGGCAGGTGATGCCACTCTGCAAGTTTTTCAATGACAAATAATGTAATGGCAAATAAATTCAGCTTTCCCGGTTTGGGACTGGCTCCTCCTTCCCCCTGTGCCCTCAGCCCAGAATGCACAGTTGTATTCTCCATGGTGAGACTGTTTTGTTGGAATATCTCACACGTCAGGCAGAGCCAGCTTGGCAAGATGTGTTCTTGGGGTGGGTTTGTCTTTCCTCTTTTGAAAATATCCAGTTTTCTGAAGGCTGAGCAGGTGGTAATGAGGGAGTTTTTATAGCTCCATGGCTTCTGCTGGAGGCTATAAACAGCAAGAGCAGGAGGATGGATTTACATTCATGGCTTTATTGGATGAGTGTTTGTAGAAGCTCTGAGTACTATGACAATTAATCCTACCTGCAGCCTCCTGTGCTGCTGGGACAGCCCTGACTTGCTTTTCCAGAGAGTGTGCTGAGGTTTTTGTTGACAGCCTGAAATTTTAGGCTGGGCCTATATTTATGTCCCAGCTGTACATTTTGGATAACTGGCAGTCTCTTGCTCAGGTCTGTGCCATTGTGGCTGAGCAGAAAATCATCTGTGCACCCAGTTCAGCCTGTGGAAACACACAGAGCCTTCAGTGGGACCCCCTGACCTCTGTGTCCCCTCTAACCAGTCCAGGGGTTAGGGCTGGAATTGTCTGATCCTGTCTCAGACTGCAAGAAATTCTCTCAAGTATCTAATGGAAATAATATTTTTTCCTTTTCTAAGGTGGATTTATTCCTAGGCTTGCGGGCTGCCCTGACTGAGAAGGGACTTGGATATTCTGTATATGGGACAAGTTCTGTTCAGTGAAATTGTTCTGAATGATTTAAAAATACCCAAAACTTAAAAACCCCCCCATGCTTTAGAGACTCATCTCTGTTCTCTACCTTGCTTTTGTGGTGGATTTTGGCAGTAGGGGGGAATATTGAATGTGTGAGTTGGGTTAAAAGGGATTTTCTTGGTTCCAAACTGCAGCTGCTGCCCTGGTGTCACACTGGGGTCTGACATTACAGGTGCACAGTGGTTTTCTTCCCCCTTAGTCTGCTTGGCACAAGTCACACAACATTTGTATTTTGAATGGGTGGCGCACAGTTTACAAACATGAGAGGTTTTCTTTCTTTGCTGTTATCTTTCCTTCCTGAGGTGTTTCAGGCTGGAATCCCTGATGGGGTGGGATAAGTGCAGATAAGGAATGTTGCCTTTTTCAGCTGTGGCTCAGTTTTGCTTTATTCAGGTCAAAGTTGAGCACCTTGCTCAGTTTTACAGACGTGTAGCAGGGGGGAAAAAAAAACCACTAAAACCTTCAGCACAGACTGCATCAGACCTGTTCGAAATGGAAGCAAAACTTGTGTGATTTTTCAGGTGATGAGCACAGTTCGCATGCTGATCTCTGTTTTTTCAATGAATTCACTTAGTTCCTTTAGGCTCCCCCAAGTTCATTTCCTCCAAAGGCTAAACCAGGGAGAACTTCACTCATATCTTCATAAGCCGAGAATCACTTTGGCTTTGGTGTTTATCACCTGAAAAACCACACGATTTTAATGTTAAATGCACACATAAACCTGGCAGTGTGCCCTGGAGAACAGATTCCAGGTTTCTAAAGCTGATTGAACCAAGCCCACTTGCTCCAGACTTTGATTCCAATGCCCAATTTGTTTGCAGGTAAACATGTGGAGGAAGGTGATGGCAAATATTTGTGGCTGTGCACTTGTTAGGGCTGCACCAGTCAATTATTCAATTATTTCTTGGGATTTTGAGGTCTGTAGATCTTTGCTGATCCTGGGATGGATGTTTATACCTGCAAGGCATTGTCTGGGTTTGTTTTTTTTTTTTCCCCTGCCCCTGGAAATATTTATAAATGTAGGTGTAATAGAAAGGGATTTCTTAGTAGTTTTTAAATTAAGATTAGGGTCAGACATCTATAATCCAAGTCTGTATGATAGCAGTGATCTCAGGTGAGCCTGGGCCTCTCCTTGGGGCTGCTGGCTGGGATGGGAAGGGCAGGGCAGGCAGGATGTGTCCAGCCTTAGCCCCTACAGCCCTCATCTCTTGCAAATTTACCAAAATCAGAGACTCTTATCAATGTGCAGAGAGATCTGTGTGTCTGTAAATGGTGTGAGGATGTTCAGCCTTGTGTGGGTTGGTTTGTTTTTTTCAGGTTGTTTTTTTTCTCCGGGTGCTTCCCCTTGTGTTCTTTGAACAGATAGTGGGGGACATTAGGTATTGATGATTTGAGAGGAGCTTTTCATTTTTTTTGTTTCCTTCTTTTGTTGGGGCTTCTATCAAGGCGTACCAAAGCTGCAACAGAGGGGTTCTTGAAATACAAGTCAGGATCCAAACATACTTTCCTCATGTGCTGGGTGGGAATTTTGGTGCAATTTTATTAATACATGACTCTGATTTCTGGTTTTCAGTGCTACTGTTCATTTTATTCCCCCCTACTATTTCCATAATCTTTGGGATAAATCCTGCTTGCAGAAATGTTGTGATTTGGGTGATTTTGTAAAAAGCCCAACTTGCAGACTGGGACCAGTGCAGTGTGTGAGGCTGGCTCTGCTCAAGCCTGTTGCTCATGGCTGCAGAGCCAGATGGTGTTGAACACGGGGTTGCATGTGGAGTATAAGTTTGGCAGCTTCATGATTTATCAGCATTATTGAGTTGAGGTTGCCCCATGCTTGGAAGTGTCCAAGGTCAGGCTTGGATGGTGCTTGGAGCACCCTGGGATCATCAAGTAACGTGCCAGGGGATGGAATGAGAGGAGCTTTAAGGTCTGTTCCAACCCACACCATTCCATGATTCCATCTGGGGGGGCTGGATGATATTTAGAGCTTAGAAAGCCAATGGAGAATCAGAGAGAGCCTGGCCATGAATGCCCCAGCTGCCTGACCTGCTAAGCTGCTGCTCCTGGCTGGGTTATTTACCTGCTTGGTGTCCCCTGCACTCGTGACAATTCTGTTTTGCCACATCTGTCTGAGTTTTACCCCCTCTTCAGAGCTCTGCAGTCCTTTGGCAGTGCTCAGAGCTCCCAGCAGACACACGTGGGTGCTTTGACAGTGCTTGTCACTGTTTTATTTGGGGCAAAAATGGGTTGCTGATCTGAAAGTTCCATTACCTACACTTCATGTGGATCACTGGTGTGCCTGTTGTCCGTGTTGGCAGTGTGGCTCCAGCTGTGTGTCAGGTGTGCATGCCACATGGGTTGTAAAAGTTGGTTTAAGTCCTGCTGGTTGTTTCCAAGCTGGGTTAAAAAAACAAAAAAAAAAAAAAAGGGAGAAAAGGTTTTGGAAAACTGGAGTCTGAAATATGTGTCAGCTGTTTGAATAAAGTCTGCCTTGTGTTGTGTGTGTGTGACTTCTACTCCACTGTGGTGATGCCTTGAGAAGGCTGAGCTACAACAGAGGCCAGACAGGGTTAAAGAATAAAGCAGGGATTTATTAAAAGGATCTCCTCAATGGATCCACCTCGGGCAGCATGAGAGCCCAGCCAGGGCTCACCCAAGGTGAACCAAAATGGGCACAAAATGCACGACAGCTCTTGGGGTCTCTCACTTTTATAAGTTCTGCTCCATTTGCATCTTGCAGTTCATTGTCCCATTCCAGCTTTAGCCCATGCAGTCCCATCCTGCTTGTTTTTCTCTCTCCAGCCCACATTGTTTGTGCTCTTGGGCCTGAAATTTGGATCATTTGTCCTTGGTGCCCAGCTAGAGAAGGAATTGTTTTGTCTCCCTGCTCTGTGCACAGAGCTCACCATCCCTTAATGTGAAGCTCAGAATTACACTCTAAAGCAGCACAGAATCTGAAAATATAAAATCTAAAACTGAGGCATGAGGAGGGTGCTGTGGAAGGTGATAACTGCTGGGGTTACCAGGCTGTTGGACAGAGGAGCAGAGCTGTCAGGTTGGATGCTTCAGGAAGGGTCCTGAGGAAGCACAGGCTGTGCTGGTGGCCTGGGAGCACTGCAGGACTTGTCAGAGCTCCCCACTCTAGGGAGCAGCCCAGGTCAGGTTTAGCAGGATTTTGCAGCAGCCAGAAGAGTTGTGTGAGAGAAGGTTTTTTTTTCTTTTTTCTTTTTTTTCCTTCTTTTTTTTTTTTTTTTCCTTTGCAGCACCTTGGAAGTAGGAAAGCTATTTCAAACACTTTGCTTTATGTGCTTTCCTAGAAATCCATGTGGACTAAGTGGAGGCAACGTTTGCCAGCTGCAGAGTGCTTTTTTTGCTTAGATGTGTGTATTTTACAGCTGCTCAGGGGTGAGGGGGTGCGTTACTGTGCTGGGGTGATGGGGAAGCTGACTAGAGGAAGAACAGATGTGTGTGGCAATAAGGAACTGTGCAGGGGTCACGCTGAGGCATTTTACACTCAATGGGAACAGATGGATCCAGGCTTGTGAGTAATGGAGTTGTCTCAGAGACAGAAAAGTTGTTCTGACGTGGTGCTGGTGGTGCGCAGTGCCTGAGCCACAGCTGCCTCCATCCCCCAGGTTTGTTCCTGGATTATTGACAGAGCAGGCTCCTGGCTGCTTTTTTTGCCTTTTTGCTGTAGATCAGCTGCTCTCTGGGATTCTGAGGCAGGAATTCTGGTGCTTGTCTTGTCCCTGTCCAGCCTCCCTGCAGCCAGCAGCTGTAAATAAATAAAAAACCCTGGCACATCCCAGAACATTGCAGGTGCTTTCAGGCAGGAGGATGCTCCTGTTGGATGAACCTTGTGGATCCTTCCTCTCCTTCCCTCTGCTGCTCCCAGGAACCTCCCAGGCTGAGTGGTCTCCAGGTTTGGGGGAAGCAAGTGTTGCTTTTGGGCATTTTAAGGTTGCCATCTGTACAGATATTCTTCTTCTAACAGGCAGAAAAGATCTGTCAGATTTTACTGCTGAGCGCTGCTGGAGCTCTCCAATTCAAATTTGGTACCCAGGCAGGGAAGTTTATGCAGAACACCTATGTATTATAGATAATTTTTAAATGCTTAGCATCATTTTCACAGAAGAAAATCCTGTGGAGAATGGATTTCCTCTGTGAGTCCCTGTGGCTGTAATAATGATGTTACTTTTGGCAAAAATGACACAATTTAATCCTGCTTAATGCACAGTCTCTGATTTAACAGGTGACAAAGGAACTGTAAATCACATTTCTCATTTCAGTGAGATGGGCAATGTCCACATCTAACTGTGGACAAGTGAAATTAATTATGGCACTCTTGCTCTGGTGTTTGGTGCACAAAAATATAATGGAAATCCAGAAGTTCTCCAGACAGTTCTGAACCCAGTTTTTTTGTTACCTCATTTTTCACTTGTGTTCAGAGCCTGTCAAATCATACATTGGGCTTTCCTTTTTCCTCAGTGTGCTTTCCAGGAGCCCTGTGCTGACTCCTGGAGTTACACCATGTCTGGCATGGAGCTCTGAGCCCTTAGGAACAAGGGGGATGCTTTTCCCACCTGTTTTCCCACCAGGGAAGCACAAGCAGCTACTGTGCGCAGCTCTACAGCACTTTGGGTGTTTTCCTGGTGCCTGTGCTCATGTTTTCCAGCCAGTTTTCTGCCTAGGGGTTTGGGAAGCACAGCTGGCAATAAATACAATGTATGCAATAAATACATTTTTATGTTGTATATGTAATGATACATTTATATAATGCACATTTATTGTATAGGAATAAATATATTTCTATACAATAAACACAATGTATGCAGTAAATACATTTTTATATTGTATATGTAATGATACATTTATATAATGTACATTTATTGTATAGAAATAAATATATTTATATACAATAAATACAATATATGCAATAAATACCTTTATATAATGTATATATATTAATACATTTATATAATGTACATTTATTGTATAGAAATAAATATATTTATATACAATAAATACAATATATGCAATAAATACCTTTATATAATGTATATATATTAATACATTTATATAATGTACATTTATTGTATATAAATAAATACATTTATTTATATACAATAAATACAATGTATGCAGTAAATACACCAGATCTTCAGCTTGCATTTTCCTCCTAAAGCTGAAGAGAAATTGAAATATTGGGGCTCCTATCTAGGGTTTTCCAGCCAGTTGTCTCCCTAGGGGTTTGGGAAGCACAACTGGCAAGAAATACAATGTATACAATAAATACATTTATATAATGTACATTTATTGTCTAGAAATAAATATATTTATTTATTATTATACATTAAATACAATGTATGCACTAAATACACCATATCTTCAGCTTGCATTCTCCTCCTAAAGCTGAAGAGAAATTTAAATTTTGGGGCTGCTGTGTAGGGTTTGTTGCCAGAGGTTTGTTCTCCTTTAGCTCTGTGTGGTGTATGTGTGGTTCTCAGCCATGGGGAGGCACAGGAAGCCTGTCAGGGATGGGAGGCTGGAGGGAAAAGGAAGGATGAGGTGCAGAGGGATGGAGGCTGGAGGGAAAAGGAAGGATGCGGTGCAGAGGGGTGATGGAGGCTGTAGGGAAAAGGAAGGATGAGGTGCAAGAGGGATGATGGAGGCTGTAGGGAAAAGGAAGGATGAGGTGCAGAGGGATGGAGGCTGTAGGGAAAAGGAAGGATGAGGTGCAGAGGGGTGGAGGCTGGAGGGAAAAGGAAGGATGAGGTGCAGAGGGATGGAGGCTGGAGGGAAAAGGAAGGATGAGGTGCAGAGGGATGTGCTGAGTGGCTTCAGCAGATGAAGGTTTTGTTGTCACACCGGCAGGGCACTGCAGCCTGGTAGACTGATGACACACCCTGTTCTCACTGATGTCACTTCTTAGAAAAGACGCTTTATCTTGCTTCCATTATAAACACTCAGGAAATGTGTGCATTTACCTGGGGGTTGGTGTCCAGCTCCTGCAGAAGAGCACAAACCCCTCATCCTTGGTCCCTCCTTGCTGCTCTCCGGGAGCGTCCCTGGCTGGGAGCTCTTCTGGCAGGGAGTTTGTTCTTGGGAAAACTGCGTGTGTCTAAATAAAAACAAAAGCTCTGCCAAGCTCCTCTGGTATTCCTGGTATGGAACTTTCAAGTTAGGAACACCAAGGCCTCCATGAATCTTTTGGTTCTGTCCTCCATTCATTCAGCACGTTCTCGGTGACCAGTGTTACAATCGCGCTCTGTCGGAAATGATTTGTGTGGTTTGAATCCATATAAGGATCTTGCTGTCAAAACCACAGTGTCATCAAAGACCTCTTTCTGAAGGAGAGCTTCCATATAAATGCTTCTAAGATTATGCAAGTTGCTTGTTTTTGAAATATTGGCACCAGAGCTACTTGCTCTTTCTCCTTTACAGGGAGGCCGTCGCTGGTTGTGATTCTAAAAACAAAACAAAAACAACCTCCCCCTCAAATTACTCATTAGAGGCAGCTTGGAAAAATAATGACATCTCCAAATATCTTGGACAGGAAACCTTATTTGAGTCTCCATCTTGAAAATAAAAATGTTTAGTCTCAGAGTTCTGCTTGGAATTTGCTCTAGAAATGGTATCAATTATGTGGAATAATGAGACATTGCTGTCATTGGCCACATCTTCTTAATAATAATAATAATTCTTGTCAATAAATCTCTTCTAAACAGCATTTATTTAAAAAAAAGGAGGTCCTTCTCACAGTGGAACAATATTTTTATAAAAGCAGATGAGTAGACCCAGTTGAGCTTCGCTGGACAGTTAAGAATGGGGCGTTTTGGGTTTTTAACTTACCCCTCCTGCTTTGGGCAGATAAAAGCTGTGGTCACCATCAGTTTGTCACATCCCTGGATAAGGACAGATGTTCTTCCTTCCAGAGTCTGCTAGAGACGTTTTGAGCTGTTGTGTTCCCTGTTAAAGCTGGAGAAAAAGAGGAGAAGAGCTTCAGATGTCTGGGAGGTCCCATCCAGCCTGGGCTGCGCTGTGCTGCCTTGTCCTGTCCTTGGTGCTTTGCAAAATTATTTATGTGGAAGAGAATATTGTGTCATAGTGACCTCAAATCCTCCTGGGAGCTTCTATTTCTCCAGGCAGTTGGTAAAATTGGAGATAGAATAGATTTGAGACAAAGGAGAAGTGAACTTACCTACCAAAAGGGGCTGTGCAGCTTCTGGGCTGGAGCCTCTTGGTGCCAAATAATTCCGTGCTCTCAGCTGGAAAGAAGCTGCCTCGTTCCCTCTAGCAGAATATAAAATTAATTTCATCTGATTGGCTGCTCAGCCCTACTTGAATATCCTGTTTGGGAGTTTTTTTGAACTGTCAAAAGGGTGAAGTCAAGGCCAGTGAGGAGCTGCTCTGCTTCTTAAATGACTTGGATTGATAGATGCTTACCCCTTTTTTTGTTTTGTTTTGTTTCTTTAACCTGTCTCCAGTGCTTGGGGAGTGTTTTGCTGAGTTCAGCCTTGCAGAAAGCACCAGCCTGGGCTGTATGACAGCAATATTCCTGCTGGAGTTGCTAGGGGTCTTGTCTGTGCTCCAGATGGAAACCTTGCTTTGTTTAAAGTCTATTTTTTGTGTTCCTGGCCAAGGCAGCCCTCCTTGAGGGGAGGTGGTGCTACAGGAATTACTGATTGCACTAGTTTTAAATCAATGTAAACTCTGCCTCCTTTAGTGGAAGACTTTGCCAACTGCAAGCCTTTAACCCAAAGGAATTAGCCTAAAAATGGGAGTGTGAGGGCTTGATTGCTCTTGTAATCCCCCACACTTGGAAAAACACATCCCAAAACTTGGAGATCCAAGCCCAGTGGTGTAAATGGAGCTGCCAAAATAAATGCACTGCAAAAACAGATGCAGAGTGACAGTGAGCACCTCTGGGTGTAATTATGCATTAGGCAATTGGGAAGTGAACTGCACCTGCTAAAAGGAGAGAACAAGTGCCTTCATCTGCTCTTAATTGGGTGTTTTCCTGCCCCCACCCCTCTTTGACTGTGAGATGACTTGGCTGTGAGCACTGGAAGGTACCTGAATATCATTAGGAGAAGCTCTGGCACATCCAGCCTTCCTGGTTTGGAGTAATTAATTTCCCTTTCCTTTGAGGGAACGAGACAGGCAGTGGGAGCCTGCTGAAGCAGCAGGGCTCTGTGTGAAGTGTTGGCTTTCAGGTGTTGGGGTTTGGAGTCTCTCTCAGGTCCTTGTGTGCTCTTGGTTCCCAGAGCAGCCAGAGGGCTGCAGCACTGGGAATGAATGCAGTGTAAAACCTTGGAAAACACAAGGATGATTAGAGAAAACAAATGTTAGGAGACCCACCAAAACCCACTGTTGCTTTTCCCTTGGAGCAAATTCACCTTCAGAATTCACTCCAGGTAAAGGGAATTGCATTTTCTGAGCTGATAAAAAACACATTGACAAAGGAGCTTGCAAATTTGCAGCCTTTATTTCATATGTATATATATATGTATGTATATATATTTTTTTATAGATACATAGTTATATATATATATATATTATATATATATATTTCTATATTTATATATTTATATGTATGTACACACAATATTTTGAATGGTAATTTAAAGTTTATATATATATATCTACACAGAGAGTATTTTAAATGGTCATTTGTCTGGGATTTGGGGTGCTTGTGAAACATGAATGTCTACAGAAAGAAAAAAATTGAGCCATGAAAAACCTGTTGAGTGAATGGTGTATTTGATAGAGGAAAAAACATTATTAATGGTTCAGATATATATCCAGGGGGGTTTTAAATCCTGTTTTCTCCTTTTTGCTGAGGGCAAGGGTTTTTCCTGTCTGGGAGAGCCTGGAGCACTCTCCCTGTGTAGCCTGGGCTTTCCCTTTCTGCAGGCTGTGTGGAGCTGTCCCTGTGCTCTTGTAAGCATGACTAATCTTGCAACTTGAGCTTCTCCTTCCTGGAGGAAAAACCTCTTAAAGATGGGATTGAATTCAGTCCTGCAGCATCCAGCTCCTATGGCTTGTAATGAGGTTTTGATGTCTCAGGGCAGCAGGTCATCTTTAATGATGAATTAATTTTGAGTGAGGCATCAACTGTGGTGTCAGGCAGAATTTAAGCCTCTCAGTGAATTCTCAATGATGCTAAGCCTGGTGTAATTCTTCAGTTAAGGTGCCCTGAACCAAAGTGGCCCTGATTTGGCTTTGCTTTCTTGCTTCTGTCCCAGTGTAGAAAACCTCTGGTTCATTTTTTTCCCCCCCAGACTTCCTAATCTTGTTGGAGCTTTTAAAAGCCAGAAAATACTTGTTGTGGAGTTAAATGCTGACTTACTCTGCAATCCTGGATACTGGGGGCTTTTTAGAGAGACACTGCAATTGTCTCTTAGCAGCTTAATTGCTGGCTGAGCTTTGAATTGAAAAGAAATCTGCCCGAATTACAATTACAATTTCTCCTTTGTGTGGGGAAGCTCTTGTCAGATATTATGAACAGCCTGAAATGACACAAGTATTTTAGGAAGGGCTCCAGAACTGCTGGATTGTCCCTCACCAAGGAGGGAGTGGGGAGCTCATGGGGCATTTTGGTAAGGAAATTGAGTGTCTTGTCTTCAGTGACTGGCAGCACATTGTGTCCTCTGTCAAATACCCCTTCAGAGACCTTGTCCTCTATCAAATACACCTTCAGAGACCTTTTCTCTCAGAATCTCTGCTGGTCACAGTGACCCTGAGATGTGTCAGAAAGTCTCTTTTCCCAGCCCAGCGGTTGAAGGAAGAGTCAGAGCTCTTCTGTTCTCCATCTCAAGGTTGTTTATTGTATCTTACCTATAAAATTCTTTCTCCTGGCCTGCTGAGGTCTGTTCAGCAGGTCAGACAGAGGCACTCTGATGCCCTCAGGGCAGTGTTATCTTTTTATACTAAAAACTATATGTACATTATTTACCATAACTTCCCAATAACCATCACCTATGTTAGACAGTGAGCTTCTACCTTAAGCCAATCCAGTAGTGCCAGCATCACCCAGAAGATGGAGGCCAAGAAGAAGAAAGAAGAAGGACAGGGTATGCCCAGTTTCCTCCATCTTGAGACCCTGAGCGCCCATTCTAAAAACCTCAATCTATTTTTCACCCTATGACAAAATAACTATTATTCTACTTAAACTCTCTCTTGACTTGTAATCCTTCATATAAACGTGGTGGTTCGCTCCATGGGTCAAATCAAAGGCACAGGTGCCTTGGGCTCTGTGTCAGGGTCTCTGAGCCCCCTGGCAGGGGCTGGAGCCATCCAGGACAGCCAGAGGGATGTCCTGAGTTCTGACACTTTTCCTCTATCAAATTCACCTTCAGAGACATTATTGGGAACAAAGTCTCACTGCATCCAGTGGGTTTTGGTGTTGTTTAGACAGGGAGGCAGCAAACTGTTCCTGGTGGCTGCTGGTGGAGCCAAGGTCCCTCCGGGCAATAAACAAATCACATTGAGCCATGGCACCTGCTGCTCTCTTTGCTTTTGGCTCTTGCTTTCTGTGTTTCTTGGGCTGAAGGTATCATTGATCATGATTTCCAATTCTTTCTTTACAAGGGAGTTCTTGTGGGCAGGTGTTGAAGTCCTCTGCAGTGGTTTATTCCATGGAAATGACTGCCCAGGTTGGTTTTGTGTGCCTGTGCTCAGGTGCGATGGGAGCCCAGGTCAGGTTCAGCTCAGAGCCAGAGTGATTTGAAAAATCCTGTAGTGATATTTGCATGGGAATGCCTTGGCAAGCGATAAACATTTGTGTTGGTGACTACCCAAAGCAAAACCTACAGTTAGCTGTTTTCAATAGGCACATTTCAGTAACTTCCCAACATTTAAATCTGTTTTTTTCACCAAAACAGCAGGAACAGAAACCTCCTGACTGTTTGAGCTGAGCCTAGTGGGCCTTAATTTTGATAGTTTCTCTATAGCTGTGCCAAATAGCTGCTGCCTTGGAGTAAATCTTGGTCTCTGCAGTCTCTGTGATGATTTTCCCACTCATATTGCAGGACCTGTGCTCCTGTGGCCTTTGTGTTGAATGTTCCAGCAGCGATTCCTTTTCCCCTCTCTCCTTGGTGCCGTCCCAATTTGATATGCTGCCTTCTCGTTTCTGTTGACATTGTAACCTAGTCTGCTCTTACTGAAAAATCCTCCTTTTGACACCCTCCTAAATGGGACAGAAACATCCCTGCAAACCAGGTTTTGGAGGGAGTGCAGGGAATAAACCCTTGTTTAGACCAACACAGCTCCTGTCAGTGCTGAGGAGCAGAGACGCTTCTGGTTTCCTGCCAGTCCTGAATTTAAATAAATGTTTCTGCTGAGGGAAAGGTTTTAAGGAGAGAAACATGGTCAATATTTCTGGTAGGACTCTGTACAAGTTGTCATGAATTCCAATATCTCCAAAGTCAGGGTCAGTCATGCAGCACAACCCTAATTTGAAGTGATGAAGGATCCTGAGTGTTGCTTGAGGTGAGAGTTGGCACCTTAATATTGTTTTGTATCAGCATTAAGTATCTCTGATCTTTAAAGGAGGACTCAAAATTGAGACTTTGAATTGCCCTGGAATTACACCTTGCACTGCAAGCCTCTGTGGGATGCACCATGTGGGGAATTTTCTGGGAACATGTAGAAATAACTGTGTGATTGCATCCTTTTTTTGTTTCTTTGTGTGATTGCACCCTTTTTTTGTTTCTTTGTGTGATTGCACCCTTTTTTTGTTCCTTTGCTTGGCAGCTCTGACCTTAGAAGGGCCCTGTGAAGGCCTCTGGTGAAGCAGTTTGAGCTCAGCATCGTGGCCTTTGTGTGGCTTTGGGTCATCAGTGTAGAAGAAACCTGGGTGATTTGGGAGCAGCCCTCACCCTCTGCCCCTTTTCTCAGATGGAACTCTATAATCTCTTCAGTTTTTAATTTTTGTGGCTGCTTGGCAAATGCCTTAGTCCAGAGATCCTTTAACTTTGGGGATTGTACCTGTTGTACCTGTGTTGGAACCCTGGCTGCTGAGAATTTCAGACTTTCTGTGCTAGAAATAAATATATATAAATAAATTCTGTGCTGACAGGCACTGACCCACCAGAGAACACTGCATTTGACCTGAGGCCATGGAGAACGCTTCCAAAATGGAATGATAGAACTGGGATTGTGGGTGTGGAGTTTGAATAGAAGTGTGTGATATCACAGGGTGGGAAACTCAGAGTTTAAGGTTTTAGAATATAGTAATATGTATCAAGAAGATGGAGGTTTTAGAACAGAGGCTGGTCCTTCTTCTCCACCTTCTCTCCACCTTCTTCTCCATGGGTTTGGGTGGTTTTGTGTAATTGGATAAAAAAGTCCCCATTGTGGGCCCATGGGTGGTTGGTTATTGGGTTAAAAGTGAAAATAATTTAGGTGTCATTTCTCAGCTGGACAGTTTATCCTTAAAAGACTTTGTAGGGAGCCATATGGGGCCATTTTGTGGCTTGTTAGTGAAGTGCTGTGGAACTCAGGGCTTGTAAGATTGTGATATAGATAAGAAAAAATAAACATCTGAGTCTGAACATGAAATACCTTCTCGAGTGCTTTCAATCCCAGCCCTGACCCAGGTAGGAAGAGAAGATAAAACTTGGCATGACTGCAGCTCCTTGTTTAGGCTGTAACCCCTCCTTCCATCCCTCTGTTTCCCTGTGTCTTTGCTGCCCTGATTACAGAGCATTTTTGGGAAAGAGTGTTTATCTTTGCCACAGAGAACCTCTTCTGTTTCCTTCCCCTCTGTGTAATTTCTGGCATGTTGTGTGTTCAGGAGGGGTGGCAGCTTTCTCAAGCGCTGCTCTCTGCTGCTTTGTTGCTTATTCCTCCCCCTTGTGTGGTTGTATTCCCAGTTCAGGCTTAGACAGTGAGCTGGGAAAAGCTTGGGATGTTAAGGGAGGTGATGAGGGCTTGGACAGGCTTTCCTGAAGAGCAGGGAACATTTATTGCTGATGTGTGAGCAAGGTGAGTAACATTATCCTCCTCTCCTAGAGAGAGAGAGAGAAGGGAGTTTTGTTCACCTCTTTTTCCAGTTGAATGTGCATGAGAAGTTTCTCCAAACGTGGCTTATTTTTTAGCTTTGTGACCTGACAGGATGCTGAAATCACTTTGGCCTTCCATGCACGCAATAAAAGGATGGGAAAGGCTTTCTGCATTCCTTGAGCTTTGCCCAGTCCACCTGCTGGGAAGTTTTTTTTTGTTCAGGTGGTTGTGATGACCTGATTATGCTTATATTTCAGAGCTGACAGCTGATATTTCAGTCTCTACACTTTCCTTTCTGGCTGACATGGGAATGACTTGCTGTCCTTTCCTGCAGGGAAGGGTGGGGATGAGATGAGAAGCAATATTGATATTGCTAAGCAATGTTTATTGCTGGGTGGAATCAGTGGAAAGTTCCAGGCTTTGCAGAGGGGTTGTGCCAGGGGCCCTCCACACCTTTAGATGTGTGCAGAAAGTTCTAGAAGAGTGTTGGGGAACTGATTCCCTCACCTGTGTGTGCTTTGGTGCACATCTAGAGAATGCTTGTTCCATCTCTTAAACTGCTTTCTTGGTGCTTTTACTGATTTTGTGTGATTTTACTGTGTTTCTTGTGCTTTTTGCCCTCTTGCACAGTGCTGCACACAAGGGGTGCTTTTAGCTGAGCTTCCCAATTTTGTAAAACTTGGCTTGAAATCCTTCAGCAGAAGATCCAGGGAGAAGTGTCTGGAGCAAGGGATTTTGGTTGTGGGGGTTTGTCTATAAAAAGATCAGATGAATAATGCACTGTGCTGGCAGGAGTGTCAGGCTTATCATGGTTCTGGGAGTGCCACCTTGTAGTAGATACTCTTGCCTGGGCTCTGCACTGTGCCTGCAGCAGCAGATGTGGGCAAAAAATTCAAATACTGTGGTGTTGCTGAATGCACGGTAGAGAATTTAGTGAGATGTGTTCTGAAATAAAGCATTTAATGTTCTACCCCTATGGGAAAAAAAAAAAAAGTCTGCAGCTGTTTAAAAGAAAAATATTATTGCAAAATGCTGTAGGAACCCAAATGTTTTTATAGGGTCATTGAGGTTGGGAAAGACCTTCAGGATCATCAAGCCCAAGCTGTGCCCACCTTGTCCCCAGCCCAGAGCACTGAGTGCCACCTGCAGGGATGGGCACTGCAAAGCTCCCTGGGCAGCCCCTGCCAAGGCCTGAGCACCCTTTCCATGCAGAAATTCCTGCTGCTGTCCAAGCTGAGCCTCCCCTGGCCCAGCTTGAGGCCCTTTCCCCTTGTCCTGTCCCTGTTCCCTGGCAGCACAGCCCGACCCCCCCTGGCTGTCCCCTCCTGGCAGGGAGTTGTGCAGAGCCACAAGGTCCCCCCTGAGCCTCCTTTGCTCCAGGCTGAGCCCCTTGCCAGCTCCCTCAGCCCCTCCTGGGGCTCCAGCCCCTTCCCCAGCTCCGTTCCCTTCCCTGGACACGCTCCAGCCCCTCCAGGTCCTTCCTGGATTGGGGACCCAGAACTGGACACAGCCCTGGAGGTCCCTGAGCAGGGCCAGCCCAGGGGACAGTGACAGCCCTGGGCCTGTGCCCACACCCCTGCTGGGACAGAGGTATCAAAAGAAGTCTTTTCTATTGTCTACAAACTTGCTTTGTTTGTATAGACATAAAAAATCAATCAGTGGGACAGATTTGCAACACCCCAGGAGGTTTTGGTTACCTGGAGTGAGTGGAATGCTAAATGGCACCCCCAAAGCCCTGAGCTGAGCTGTGGGATGCTGGGGAACAAGCACCAGTGTGCTGTGAGCTGATGCCCTGTTCAGGGTCTGTTGTGACACCTGCTGTGTGGCAAATGGAGACTTTGATGTTTTTAGTTCCTCTGCAGGGTTTTGCAGATTATCAATCACTTCCCCTCCTGCTTGCAGAGCTGCAGGTAAGAAAGCCCTTGAGAACCTGCAGTGAAAAGGGTGCAAAAACTTCCCAGCTTCAGGTGCTGCATCCAAGGCTTCCCATGCACATCAGCAGCTGCTTGCATCCCCCCCAGGCTGTGCTTTGGCTGCTTTTGGCTCCTGATGTGCTGTGTGAGGAGCACAGAGAGGGGAATGGGTGGTGCAGTGCCCAGTTGGGATCTCAGTTGGGTTTTCTCTGCTGCATCTTGCTGTTTCATCTCTCTGCTTTGAAATAAGAGTTCACTGGAAGAATCCTCCTGGGGACGAATCTGGATGTGATCTGGCACTCCTGAAAGGCAAGAAGAAAGTCTCTTTTTCTCTCTGTATGTATGTGGGGGGAAGTGTAATTAGCAGGATCTTGGGTACCTGAATTGTTTTGGAATAAATTTGTTGTGCTGGAAAATGCAGATCCATTGAGGTACCAAACCTGCCTGAAATGGAGATCTAAAACTGCTGGAATTTGAGAGGAAAAAGGGAGGTCACTTGTTTTTCATGGTGTTGCCCTAGAAATTGTGGGGTTTAGCAAATTTTATTTTTGATCATGTATTGTTTTTCTGTAATGTTTTCCACTATAAGCTGCCAGCAAGAACAGCTGAGGCTCCAAAGAGCTGTTTAAAAGAAAAAGTGAGGACTTGGGGATTCTACCATGAAATTAGGAAGAAATGAGCATTACTTCTGAAAAAGCTTGAGTCCTGTTAAAAAGGCATCACGGAATGATCCTGTTGGTGAAGCAAAGAGAATAAACTGCTTTGCTGTGCTGTCAGTGACCTGGCAAAAGCCCTGCAGTCCTCTTTGCCTCTCCTCAAACCATTTTTATTTCCCCCCAAGTGCTGTTGGGGGATTGTTGCAGCTCTGTGCCATAACTGCTCCTAAGCTGGGCTTTGTGTGTTTCGTTCTTGGCTCAGTGTGGCTCGAGGAAAGCTCTCAAGGAGTCTGTGCTCCCTCAAGTTGTGCTGCTGCTGGAGCTCTGCCTGCTCAGCTTTGGCCGCTCTCTGCCGGATGCTGGCGCAGGAAATACTTGGTGTTCAATGTGTAGTTAATAAAGGAGAAGCGGTCAGTGAGAAGCAGATGCCTCAGAGGACTGCTCCAGCAGTTTTATGGTCTTTCTTTGCTCCTAAATAGCCTTTGCTGTTAGCAGGGATAGTAGCTGATAGCTCTGTTAGCAGGGATGTGGTGCCCCTTCCATGCTGGCCGCGCGGAGGGGAGCGATGCCAGCAGGGCTGTGCTCGCCCTTCAGGGTGTGAGGGAGCAGAGGTCAGGCTATTTATTCCGTGTGTTAGAGCGGGGAAATGCTGGCACTGCCTAATTCCAGCTCGTGCAAGCATCCTGCAGTAATCCCCTGTCTCCCCTGGGCCATGGAGCAGCAAGTGTGAAACAGCAGCAGCTGCAGCTCTGGGTGTCACCAGCTCAGGAGCCCTTCAGAGGTGTCTTGTCCCCCTGCCCCTGGAAAAAAGAAAAATCATCTGCCTTCTCTTCCTGCAGCCAGGATTTAGAATTCCCTGTGGATTTATTAGTGGGCAAGGATTTCTTTTAGGCAGCAGCGTGCAGAAGTGGACATAGTAAAACCCAGGCTGCAGTCAGTCCTGCTAACAGTGGGATTGATGAGCTCTGCTTCCCAAAATTCGGGCTGTTCTCTTTCCATAGTGACTTGCACTGTGAGTTCTTTTTGCATGTCATTAATTAAAAGTGTTGATAGCAATGATGAGAAAGCAGAATCAGGATTAGCTGGGACTCTGATGGGCAAAGCAGAGAGAGCTGGGAGAGCTGGTTCTGTGGTGGGGCTGGGCTAGGTGGGTATTTTCTGAACTGACCCAGGTCTGAATCTCCCTTCACAGGAGTGTGTGGGCTTTTTGCATTATTTATTGCAGAAAATGTTTCATCAGGCCTTTTTTTCTATTTCTGTCTTAAAAGCAGCAAGACCTCCACAGCAAAGGCAACCTTCCAGAGCTCCAGGTGCAAAAGGCAATGCTAAGGCCGTGTCCAAATCTGGTTTTTCTGTTTTGTTGCGTGCAGTTTATTTTCCCAAATACAGAGAAATCAAATCAGAGACAGAAATATTTCTGTCACTTCAAACATGAGGTTCCTACTTTAGTGGCTGCAGTGGTTAAAGCATGGCCCAGCTCTCCTCCTTGAAGCCCTAGCAGGTGAGGATGGCACTAGTGCTGCCTGGGGATGCAGTGGATCTCACCATCCATCCTGGCTACGGTGAGAGGAGATAGATGGAAGGGCTTGCTTCTTTGTAAGCTGCTTGGATCAGAGACAAAGCTGATGGGGCTGAGTGCCACCTGGATGCTTTGCCATATGCTGCTACTCCTCAGTGCTATCTGCTACTTGTGCTTATTGTATGGAATTTAAAAAATTCTCTTCAAAAGGCAATGTCTGCAGAAATATCTTCTGACTTGGAAGGAGGGACTACAAACAGCTCCATGTGAGCCCTTGCAGGGGTAAGAGGTGACTGTATTAGGAGATATAATTATGTTAAAAGAAAAAAATGCCATTAGCCTGGGCAGGCAGCTGCCCAGCATCAAAATTTGGCTTGTGCTGTCTTTGACCTTGTAGGAGCGTGTCTTGGAGCAGGGCTGGCTTTTCTGAGCTTCAGGAGGGATGGGTGAGTCACTCTGGAAGTTGGGAATGCCCTCTGATGGGGTTGGTCCTAGACACTTTCCATCTTGGCTTTCTGTGTTGAGCTGAACCCCAGGGAGCCAAGGAGTATCACATGGGGAGGACTTGGATGCTTTCTGAGCCCTGATGAAAAGAAAACTAAAATTGCAGGTTTGCTGACACTGTGAGGCTGTTGGAGGGATCGGGGTAGAGCTTTTGCTCCCCCAGTGATGGATCAGGAGCAGACTGCAGGGTCCAGGGCGTTTTCCAGTCCCCTGGCTGTGATGTGTGAAGCTGTGGAGCCTCACATTCCATGGCTGATGGGAAGAAGGTGAGAGCACAGCACAAGGGAATAACCTTTGCCCTTCCTACTGCTGTTTCCTGTCCCAAACATAAAAGATTGTGTATCTGCTGGATATCACAGGCGTCATTAAATCAGGCAAACAAGTTCACCAGAAATTGTTGTTAACCTGCTCTTGCCACCTTGGGCTGAGCCTGAAAGCAAGGAGTGCCTGGAGCTGTTGAAAATGCAGTCAGGCACTCTTCAAATTCATCAGCAAGTTTGTCATAACCTATTGCCACAAACTAATTCCCAGTGTCCTCTCTCAGAGACCTTTTCTGCATAACTGGTGGAAATAAAATAGCAGCCACATACTTGCTGGCAGGTTTAGCTGCATAATTACACTCTGCCTCCCCCCCAAAATAATATTCAAATGAGCTGAGCAATCTAAAACCCTTTGGCTTCAGGGCACAGGCATGCAGTGTGTGGGTGTTCTTGTTTTCTGTGTGTTTTAATAAGAAAATTATTGGGAAGGTGTTGAAGGGCATCTCCACCAAAGTCAGGACCAGGGTTTGCAGAGGTCACTTCACACTGAGGAGTTTTCCTCATTAAAAGCCCTACAAAGGGGGAGAGAACTGGGCTGCTGGGGCTGCCCTGGGCTGCTGCTGTCTCAGGTATCACTGCCCAGTTTGTGGCAATTGGGGTAATGAGGATCTAGCAAATGACACAAGAATCCCTTCTATGCTGTCCCTGTTGGGTATTTTCTATGTGCTAATAGAAGTGAAAAGTGTTGCTTTACCTTTTCTGCTGCAAGCTAACATTCCTGGAAAATAATGCCATAAAATCAGGATCTTTGTAGGAGAACTGGAGATTTTGGCTGTGTTGTAGCCAAATAATGATATGATAACATATGTTGTGAAGCTGCCCTACATAAATGTATGAGGAGAGAGCTTGATTTTCTGAAAGTCATCCCCTGAGATATGTGAATGCACAGTGTTAGTCAAATATGCTGCTAAAATTGTCTGCAAACCCGCACCAGGATAATTCAGTGTGTGTTCCTGTGTTTCCCTTTCTACATCAAGTGGTTTATAAATATCTCAAACCCCATTGCCTGGGCACTGCTGTGCGTGCCTGTCTCTGGGTACACGGGGGTGATCCCAGGAGTAAAAGGTCCTGGGAATAGCTCCAAGTGCAGCAGTGGGAAGGATGAAGGTGATATGGTGTGGACAAGAGCAAATCTTAAAGCTCAGCTCATTCCAGCCTGGCCTTGGGCACTGCCAGGGATCCAGGGGCAGCCACAGCTGCTCTGGGCACCCTGTGCCAGGGCCTCAGCACCTCACAACATAGAATTCCTTCCTAATATCCCATCCATCCCTGCCTCTGGCAGTGGGAATCCATTTCCATGTCCTGTCTCTCCATCCCTTGTCCCCAGTCCCTCTCCTGGAGCCCCTTTAGGCTCTGGCAGGGCTCTGAGCTCTCTTGCTTTTCTCCAGGTTCAATAACCCCTGCTCCCTCAGGCTGAGATCTTTCAGCTGCTGCCAGCAGTTGGCATTAATTCGTGTGCAGTGCCTCTGGATTGACTTTCACACACGTTGGGAAGTCAGATTGAAGAGCTTCCTGCAGAAGACTCTTGGATATAGATAGGCTCCCTAATGATGGGTATAAAAAATGTTCAATCAAGCTTTATGGTGGTGTTGTCTGAGTTAACTGAGCTCACAGCCCCATTAACAAGGATGTCTTATGGCCTGGAATGCTCTGCCATGTGGAGATTTGGAAATGGAAATCTCTTGTAAATATTTCCCAAGGAATCCTTGCTTTTGTTCCTGGCCTGTAGCCGTGTTGCAGAGTGCTGTGTTCTCTTTCACAGCTATTGATTGAAATATTTCGGGGTTTTTGCTACTCCATTTAAAGCCATAGTAAAAAGATGCTGGAAAGAACTCTTTTAAAAAAAGCAGCTTCTTCCTTGGGTTTTTTTAATGCACTGCCTAGCCAAGAAAATTTCCCCTCAGAGCTGTAGCAGGTTTGGGTTTGATTGAAAGAATAGAGGCAGCTCCTGAGGCAGCAGTTAGTCACTGTCTGAGGAGATGTGAGAAGCTCTGCAGTCCTCAGAGATGTGCTGTGGTCATCTTGTTCCTGCTGCCCTGCTTTCTCCACCTTTGACCAAAAACCTCCCTGGGAATTGTTTTAAAGACAGAAAAAATCCTGGACTTGTTTTTTTGGAACAGACTTCTGAGTTTTATTGGCATTAAAAAAAAAAAAAAAGAAAAAGAAAAGAGCTTGTTGTGGCTGAAAGAGCTGCACTTGCACAGGAAGGTGATGGAATTCCTCCTGCTCTTCAGTGCTCGGAACAAGCAGGTGGCACTCAAAAATGCACTCAGGAGGTGGCTCTGAGTGTAATGCAAATAAATACCTGCATTCCCTCTGCCCCTTCCATGGAAGTGTTTGTGTTGCATTTTTGATGCTTTTCTGGAGAAGGTAAAACGAGCTCTGATTTGTGAAATGACTCAGGGAACTTTAATTACTTCAAAACCTGAAGCCTCAGCTGGTTTTGCTGGAGATGAGCCCTGGCTCTCATGACAGTAGGACTGCCCCTATTTAGGGATGTCCAGAGTCTCAAACACCAGGGAAAGGCATTGGTGAAATTCCTTGGCACTTTCTCATCACAGCCTTCATTGTCATGTTGCTGTGGGAAAGATGTCTACCTCCACATTTTATTATAGAAAAGAAAAAAGCTTTAAGAGCAGAAGCGCTGTTTTCATGCACCTTTAAGGAACTGAGGTTAATTAAGGGAGTGAGAGAAATTCTGAGACTGCTCTATAAATAATAATATAATAAAGATATACTATATATTATAAGATATTATATTATAAAGATATAATATTTAATATACATAATATAATAAAGATATTTTTTCTATAATAAAGAACTTGAGGTTTCTGGAACAGCAAACAGGGAAGTTGTGTGATGGAAATATGAGAGGTGGGAACAAAGAGATGTCTCAAAGCTTGGAGCTGAACAGAAACATGCAAGATGTCTAATACATAGGTTGGTTGGGGTGCTTTTTTAGGCCTCTGTTGTGATTGAAATATTTCTCTGGGGGCTTTTTCAGTTCAGCTGTGCTCTGCAAACGAAAATGCCTTTTTTTTTTTCCCCACTGCTGCTGGACAGCACTGACCTCATCCCACTGGGATGAGGAGGAGCAGCACAGCCTTGAAGCTCATTACCTAGGGAAGGTGTCCTGGGGTCTCTTTTTCTCCATCCCACCTGTATGTCCTTCCTGAAAATCTGTAACTTGAGGATAAAACCAAGTTCAAAACTGTGGTGCATGTAATTGTTAAGAGAGGCATTGACAGCAGGAGGGGTGTGGACTGCACATAATGAACGTGGGCTTTTTCCTCTCCCTGAGCCTGGATGGGAAATCAGTGTTTTGTGCCAGGCACACTCCTGGGAGCAGCTCTGGGGCTGAGGAGTGAGCTCTGTGAGGTTCATAAAGTGCTGTGCTGCAGAGCTGCTGGGTGTCACCGTGATATTTCCTGAAAAATGCTCTTTGCCCAGGATTTTCTCCTGGGAAGCTGAGAAGCCTCAGAGAGGAATGAAAACAATAATTATCTGATTGCTGCTCCTGTGTTTGCTGCTTTGGAACGTGGCTGGGACATTGTTTACCAACAGGTGAATGTTTGATTGGTTCAGTGTGTGTGTGAATTGTTTTTAATTAATGACCAATCACCATCAGCTGTGTCAGACTGAGGACTCATTATTGAATTATTCATTATCATTCTTCTGAAGCCTTCTGATGTATCCCTTCTCTTTAGTATAGTTTTAGCATAGCATTCTTTTTATTATAATATCATAAAATAATAAATCAGCCTTCTTGGGGTCACATTCTCATCTCTCACCTCATTCTGGGGACCTCACAAACACCACAGGTGAAGTTCAGTACTGACCCTGATTTTCTAAATGAATATCAAAATTAGAAGCTGAAAAAGCAGGTGATTCTCTAAATGAATTTCTGCCTCAAAGGCAATCCAAAAAAAAAAAAAACAAAAAAGAGAGGAAGACAGCATTTCATTAGATGTCACAAGAGGCTGGAGCTCGTGTTTCCCTTTCTCACCCTGCTAAAACCAGAATGTTGTGTCCCAATGTCACTGTGATATTTTCTGAAAAATCCCTTCACCAGGATTTTTCTCCTGAGAAGCCTCAGAAAAGAGATGTAAACAACAATTATCTGATTGCTTGGAATGTGGTTTGGAGATCATTTACCAACAGGTGCATCTTTGATTGGTTCCACATGAATTGTTTTTATTAATGGCCAGTCCCAGCCCAGCTGTGTCAGACTCTGAGTCTGTCACAGGTTTTTATTATCATTCTTTCCTAGCCTTCTGTGTGTATTCTTTCTCTTTCTTTAGCATAGTTTTAGCACATCATTTCTTTTAATATAATATCATAAAATAATAAATCAGCCTTCTGAGAAATATGGAGTCAGATTCATCTCTCACCTCATCCTGGGACCCACAACACAGAGAGTCTCTCCATGCTCTTTCCATGCTCCAAAGCTGAATGTGCCAGAGCCCTGAGAACAATTTGTCAGCCAAGCTGGGGGATTCCCATGTCTGTATCTGGTGTTGCTCAGGGAGGTTTTTAATGTGCAGTGTCACTCAGGGAAGCTTGCTGCCTGCCACAGCCTTTGGAGTCAATCCATGCTCTTTTCCCTCTCCTTGGATGCTGTTGGTATTCCCTGGCACAGCTGGAAATGTGCTCCCCCAGCCTGGGAACTGCTGTCTTTAGGGAAATCATAGAGCAGAGCCTTGAGGAAAAGCAAGGGCAGGAGGGTGTTTGCTTTTCCTCTGATTTAAAGACAGAAAATGATCTCATTGTGGAGCATGTGCATTTTTCTTGCTCATTGATACTGTGAACATGATTTTTCACTGAAGGGACACGTTATTTCTTGGGAAGAATGATTAGAAGTCTTCTATTTCTTTGCTGCCTCCCAAGCAATTTTTTGTGCATGTGGTATCCAAAATGTGGCTGACATTTACCCATTTATCAGTTTTACTCATTTATCAGTGTCCCACCATTCTCCCTGGGTGTTCGTAAAATGAAGCTTATAGCAGGATATTGGGTAAATGCACTGAGCAGAATATGCCTGTGTCTACTAAGCAACCAAGCTGAAATTAGAAAATATACTTTTGTGTTCTGGCTGCAGCTGAAAGCTGATTTTCCAGGTGAGTTATTGAAATAACTCCCAGTCCAAATGTTGACCTTCATTTAAACCTAATTTCACCCCTCCCCTTCCTGTAACACCGGGCTGTGGCTGCAACAGGGGGAGAAGTTGCTCTCTCATTTTCCTTCCCTGTAACTGCTTGAGAAATGCTGAGCTCTGTGGTTTGAGTGTGAACACTCAAATATCTGCAGTAAAAGCTTCAGTCCTAAAAATTCAGCCTGTAATTTAGGTACAGGTGTGGTGGAGCTGCCAGCTTGGGCAGGATGGCAGGTTCCTCTGAGTTTCAGAAATGGAGCCAAATCTTGGTGGGGAGAATGTTCACAGGCTTCAGAAAATGTACAGAGAGGATTTGTGTGCAGGGGTGGGACGCCTCGACTGCCCAGTTTTGTGTTTGTGGAAATGTTGTTGTTAAACATAAACTCTTACCTGCTGTGTAGGTCTGGTGTCTGCGCTTAGTGAAACAGACACCTAAACAAAGATAAAGTACAAATAGAGAGTGGATGACGTGCAGAGTGCAGTTTGTTGCTGCACAGGAAGGCAGCAGTTGGTGGGATGCTGTGGTGTTGCCATGCTCTGCCTGGGGCACGGCTCTTCCCCTGCCCAGGGAATTCCAGTGAAGGTCTCAGGCACTCCTTTGTGCCCAATGGAACAGCATTGTAGGAATAATAATGCTTGGTTAAACCTCCTGTTGGAAAAATGGGCTTCTGAGGGAGCGTGGAAAGGGAGAAAAATCTCCAGGGGCTTTCTGGAAATTTAATATAAAGATTGTGGTGTCTAAGTTTTATTTTTCTAGTTAAAATCCTTGTTTGTGTTTCAGAACTAAAGCGCTCTGCCCACCCACCCCAATTTCTGAATGTACTTAAAAACAATCTTATTTCTCAAGCTTGACTATTTTAGTTTTTTCAAGGACAAGATATCTGTTAGAACTGGGGGGAAAGAATCCGTGTTGGGTTTTTAATGTAGTCTCTGTAATTAGTTCCAGTGCTTGCACGTGGGTGGATGCTGTTCCATTGACAGGTACTCCAGACTCTAAAGAATGAATTCTTAGAGCATCACAAGGATTCCATTCTGCAGCAATAGCTACAGCAGAAGCGTTTGGCTGCAGCAGAAGGAGCAGAATGATTTCTTGCAGGAGTAATTCAGTGTTAATGCAGCTCTCTGCCGTGCACTTAAGGAAATTCATCTCCTTCACAGGGAGGAATTATTTGTTTAGCAAGATGAGTGAGTGCAGGGGATCTTGAAGGGTTAATAATTTCGGGCTAATTTTTCAAAGTTCACCCATGCCACATAAACATGGAAACCACTTTTGTGTGAAGAATTTCTGCATGTTTTTGGATTATTGCAGTCCCGAGCCGCCCGACTGCTTTGTCAACACTCTCTTCTGTTTGCTCATTTCCTGCTGTTCTGTGGATTTTCTTGCTTTTGCTCTTCCAGCAATGTAATTCTTTCCGGGAGTGAATTCCAAACAGAAAATTGATGAGCTGGGAGCGTGAAGAGCTCTGAGTGCAGCTGCTGGTGTGGCGTGCCGTGCTCTGCTGAGAGCCGGGGGCTGCAGGACAGAAATTCCCAGCTGTGCTCGGTTCGCTCCAGCGCTCCCTCCCCGCAGCGGGGCTGCGAGCGCAGCGCAGGGATGTGAGGTTCTCATTTCACAACATCGGGGAACCCCGGCGGGCAGGAGGGGAAATGAGACTGCGGAGATGCTGGGCTGGGAGGGAGCTCCTGCAGCAGCAGCAGCAGCAGCGGTGATTCCCGCTGGGGAGAGCCAGCCCGGGCATGGAGATGCGCTGTGACTTCATCTCAAAGCCGCCTCTTGGAGCTCTGCACAGCCCGGGGGGAGCTGGGATTCCGTGTTCGTCCTCCTGCCGCCCGGCACAGGGGAGAGCATCACACTGTGAAAAACGCCAGTCACTTGTTGGGAAGATTTTAAAACTTTAATAGTAATAAAATTGTTTTTAAAAATAGCAATATAATTAGAGTAATAATAATTTGGACAGTTTGGATTAGGGCAATATGAGACAATAGAAACAAAGAGTTACAGACAGTCCGGGTACCTCTTTCTGGGCAAAATAAGCCCGAAAAGGACCCACGTTTACAGAGGATTAACCCTTAAAGGCAACAGCCTGTTGCATATTCATACAGCTCATCCATGATGCATAAATTCCATTCAAACACAGGATTCTGTCTGGTCAGTGTCAGCTTCTTCCTCTGAATCCTGACTGAGTCTTCCTGGCTGATAGAGGTGGGAAGTTCTTTTCTTCTGATAAAGGAGGCATAAATTCTCTTTCTCTGAAAGATTCAGGTGTCCTGTGGCTGCTATCTCAGTGAAGGCCTTTCTTTAAAAAAAGTATCCTACATAGCATAGTTTCTATTTTAACATTTTGTTATAACTTAAAACTATATTTAACACACTACTTAAGAAAATTAATACAGCATAACTTTCTAACATAAGACATATAATATGTATTTGAGTATTTGCGAAAAGCCGATCATAAAATATGCATTTTTTACAATCATAACCTAGCAGGTCAATCTCCCGATTCCCGCTGCTGCTAACCTTCCTCCTCCTCCCCTGATAACCTTCAGGCTCCTGCAGCAGGGTTGTGGCTGTGCCAGCCCAAAGTGCGGCTGAATTGCCCCTGTCAGGTTCTGGGGGTGCCCTTGGTCTCCAAAGCAAGGAATTTCTGCAGTAATGCTGGCAGAGAGGATGGCACTGCCCCAGCGAGGGGGACATTGGGACACTGAGCACGTCCAGAGGGGGCACCGAGGCTGGAGAGGGGCTGGGAACACAAACCCTGTGAGGAACCCCTGAGGGAGCTGGGGGTGCTCAGCCTGGAGAAAAGGAGACTCAGGGGCGCCCTCATCACTCTCTACAGCTCCTGAAAGGTGGCTGTGCTCAGGTGGGGTTGGGCTCTTTCTCCAGGCAGCACTGACAGAACCAGAGGACACAGCCTCAACCTGCACCAAGGGAAATATAGGTTGGATATTAGGAAAAGGCTTTTTACAGAAAGGGTGATGAAGTTCTGGAAGGGTGGTGGAGTCAGCATCCCTGGGTGTGTTTAAAACAGCCTGGATGTGGCACTGGGTGCCAGGGTTTAGTTGAGGTGTTGGGGCTGGGTTGGACCCGATGATCTTGGAGGTCTTTCCAACCCAGCCCAGAGATTCTGTGAGTAGCAGAGTTCGTAGTAGAGACCCTGCTGCTAACAGTAACTTTCCTTTCCTAAAGGGGGGATTTGCATATGGGATAAGGAGGCTGGAGCAGATGGTGGCAGCGTGTTTGGTTTGATCAGCGAATTCAGAAGCAATTCCACTGGAGCTCTTGCCCCGGAGCGTTAATTGTCTTGGGGGCTGTGGAGCAGGGAGAGAGGAGGGAGGTGTTTAATCATGAGGATTTGCTTCTCTGTGCCGTGCACATTAACTGGAAATCCCTTCGTTTGTATTCATAGCAACCACCAAGCATTCTTCAGTTGGAGTCAGAGCGAATGGGCTCGTTAAAGCCATTATTAGATGTAGGGATTTCCCCAAACAGCCACTTTTGACATTATCTCTCCTTTCAAAGTGACTCAAACGTTTTGACCTGTAGGCAGTGCAAGAGAAAAAAAGGGCACTGTTAATTAGATTATTGCCCATCTGTATGTTAACACGGCTCTTGCTGTTGGCTCTGCATTATTGATGATGTGTAGCAGAGATTATTTTTCTCTAATGAGCTGGACTTCAGCCCTGTTCTCTGCAGATGAAATATGATTGTATGAGATTTAAGACTGCCTGAAACACAGATCTGAGTGTCAGAGAGGTTGCAGGAATGAACCAGTATCACCTGCAGATAGCACATTACAGGATCTGTACTGAGTAATTACTTTAGAAGCGTCAGAATTAGTGTGAGACTGTTTTCAACCTAACTTGTACAGAATATACGGAGATTTCAGTTTGGTTTCTCTGTGTGTTTCTCAATTTCTGGGTGTTTTGAACACCAGCCCAGGGCTTGGTGGCTCTGCCAAGCCCAGCTATGCTCACACTCAGCTCTGGAGGGTTCCCATCAATATCTATGTGGCTTTCCAGTGGCTCATACTGGAGCTGTAGGGAAAAGCTGCTGGCCAGAGCTTTGTGTTTATTTGCAGTGGTGTTTCCAAGTTGAAGTTTATCAAAATTTCTTACCTTCTTTGGCTTTAATGGTGTTTCTCAGCGTGTGACCTGAGAGAGGAAATGAGGCAGAAGAAACGAGTCCTTGGCTCATCCTGCAGGCCCTGTGCAGGCACCCTGAGAGTGTTCTTCACTTAGTTGGAGCTCAGTGTGAATGTGAGACCATTAAACACCATTCCTCCAGAAATCTGCCATCTCAAAGCAGCTGGGGGCACCTGTCCTGTTAAAAGTGAAACCCCCCCTGTGGAAATTGAACAGCACTGAAGGGTTCGTTGGGTGACATTTAGGGGGGAATGTTTGGGGTGCAGCAATGCCTGGGCAGACTGGTGCTGCTTTGGTGTGTGCTGGTGGCTACAAATGGTTTCAGCACCAGATCTCTGCACTGGGTGTGAAAAACGCCAGTCACTTGTTTTTTAAAATTTTAAAAGTTGAATAGTAATAAAATGGTTATAAAAACAGTAATACAATTAGAGTAATAATAATTTGGACAATTTGGATTAGGACAATATGAGACAATAAAAACAAAGAGTTACAGACAGTCTGGGTACCTCTTTCTGGGCAGCATGAGCCCCAAAAAGGGACCCACGTTAACAGAGCATTAACCCTTAAAAGCAACAGCCTGTTGCATATTCCTACACCTCATCCATGATGCATAAATTCCATTCAAACACAGGATTCTGTCTGGGCAGTGTCAGCTTCTTCCTCTGAATCCTGACTGAGTCTTCATGGCTGATAGAGGTGGGAAGAACTCGATAAGAGAGCAATAAATTCTCTTTCTCTGAAAGATTCAGGTGTCCTGTGGCTGCTATCTGGTGTGAGTCCTCTCTTAAAAAAAAATTCTTACATTGCATAGTTTCTATTTTAACCTTATGTTATAACCTAAAACTATATTTAAAACACTGCTTAAGAGAATTAATACAGCATAACTTTCTAACATAACACATATAATATTCATTTGAATATTTGCAAAAAGCCAATCATAAAATACGCATTTTTCACAGTGGGTTTCAAAGGATGCCACTCACTGCAGTCACTTTGAGCTGTGCATCAGTTTGAGGTGTGTTCCCTGCTGGCAAAATGTGGCCTGGTAGCTGAAGTGAAAAGCAGAGGAGTTCCTTGGCTTGCCTGTGAAACAGAGGAGCTTTGCCTTTCCTGCCTCTTGGACAGCAGGAGCTGGGTTGGAGGAGGAGTGGAGTGGTGTGGCATTAATTTTGGGTACTTTTAACCATAAACTTGGAGGGCAAAGCAAGCTCAAGGTGATGCTTTCTGCTGCTGCAGTGCTTAGGAGGGATTTAATTTTCATTTGCTCATTGCAGTGTTGGGAAGCCTTCTCCTGCCTAAGGGAGGACTTAAATTAGAAAATTCACAGAAAATGTGTGCAAGTTTCTGAGGAAAGATGAATTTGGCTGACAACTTGGGTTTCTTACAAAGTGATATTGGGGTTTATGAGAAAAAAAAAAGCTTTTGTGTGTGTGTCTTATGTGGTGATGTATTGCCTGGTCTCTAGGGTGAGTGTAACCCCTCCATTCCCCTGAATTAGTAGGGGAGCTTTTATTGAATTGGGTGTTTACAGTTTATTGGTTTTCTCTAAGCAATGAGGAAAACAAGGCTCTGACCCAGCCTCGTGGCAATTTCCACCTGGAAGTTAAAAGTTGCTGCTCTTTTATGGAAGTAAATTAGGAGATTCACATGAGGAGCTTTCCCTTCGTGGAGAATACTACTAAACCTTTAATGCAGTATTTGATTTTTTTTCTTAGTTGTATTAAATTGTAGTTTAAAGGCTTCAACCACCAGTTTTGGTGGCTCTCACAGGGGAGCAAGGATGGATGCAAGCAAAGATCTGCGGTGGTATGGTGCTCAATTAGGCTAAGTTCCACCAGTGCTAGCCTTAATTTCTGTTTAGAAAGGAGTTGTCAACCCCAAACTGCACAGGCATGGTAGGGTATTCCTCATCTTTCAGCTGCAAGCAGGAAAACCAGCAGCTGTGTGGCAGCACATTGTATTGATTCCCTTATCTAGCTGATAGCAGCCTGCAGGGGGAAAAAAAAGTGAATGAGCTTGAGTAAAGCAGAGGCCATCAGAGCACCACCGTGGCAGGAGTTGGGAGGCAGGCCATGGTCTGGGGTCTCCTTGATTAAGACAGTAAGTTAAGGGGCATATTTATAGCAACAGCACCTTGTGATGTATCTAATCTGCTTTTGTTAGCATCCTCTGCTCCAGGGAGGCTTCCTCCCTGAAGCTGCCTGGAGGGAGAGCGCTGTGCAAGCACTGCAGGCAGCGGGAGATGGATGGTGCCTGCTGGAGCCCCTGGGGCATGTGCTGGCAGCAGAGACTCGGGGGGGATGCAGCAGGGCCAGAGCTCAGTGCTGGTCAAAATACAGCCCCAAGAGGGGAGGTGAGGCTTGATTCCTTGGGTTTTCTATTGGCTGCAGTGTTGGGTAAGATTGTGTGTCAAACTTGCTGATCTCACAGAGCTCCAAGGTGTCTTGGGAATCAGTGTGGAGGGTGAAGGACTGTGGGTTGTGTGAGACCTGAGCAAGTAAAGATCAAAATGCTGCTGGCATAGCAGGTGTGCTAATAAAGGTGCCAAAGGAGGAGCAGTTCCCAAAGGCAGAGTTTGGTGGGGTTGCACACTCTGAGGTTTTGGACTGGAACATTTGGAATGTGCACAAAACGTTGCCATATGAGGCCAGTGCTGCCCACAGCAGCATTTTAGGATTGCTCTGAAGAAATATTCTTAATAAATCCAAATGACCCTGCTCTATTAGTCAGTTCAAGGCAGGTTTGCTCACTAAGTTTTGACTTTTAGAGCCTGCTGGGAGCTGATCCTCTTCCACTGTGCTGCCTGTGCCCAGCAGACACGCGTGGGTGCTTTGACAGTGCTTGTCACTGTTTTGTTTGGGGCAAAAATGAGTTGCTGTCCTGAAAGTTTAGTTAGCAAAGCACTGTGGTTTCTCCACACCATGGAGGAGTTGCTGGTTTCTTCACCTGGGAGCAGGATGGGCTAAAAGCGGGACTTGGGGTGGAGGCAGCTGCAGGGGGAGTCTGGTTCCCTGTGGCAAACAGTGTTCTCTGAAATAAACCTGTTGAGAGCCAGCTTGGTTTAGGAAATGCTTCCCTATTTTATGGGTAAAAGTGCCCAAAATTAATGCCACACCACTCCCTCCTCCTCCAGCCCTGCTGCTTAAGAGGCAGGAAAGGCAAAGCACCTCTGTTTCACAGGCAAGCCAAGGAACTCCTCTGCTTTTCACTTCAGCTCAAGGCCACACTCTGCCAGCAGGGAACTCACCTAAGCAGTTCATGTACAGTGCTCTGAGCCTTTGGGGGAGACCAAGCCAATCCCATCCTTCTCACTGTCCTGCAGAGTGGCAGCTGGATTCATTTCCCACAATGCAAGGCTCCCGTGCTTTTAAAAAACGCAACAAAACCCCAAGGAATTTCAGCTTGTTCATGGATGGGGTCTGAACACGTGTGCCTTCAGGCAGAATTGAAGAATTTCTGCATCTCTGAGGCTGTTATGTGCTGAGATTAAAAAACCCATGAGGTTCAGTCTCAAGAATAGTTATTAAATAACTAATTTTTACAAAAGAAGGCCCAAATCTTGCTTGTTAACAGCTTGTGCATCTCCCTCGCTGATGTCCAGACCCACTGACTGTGACAGTGGTCACAAGGGTTCTTGATTGAGGGAAGAGACGAGAACGTTGACTCCATGTTCAGAAGGCTTGATTTATTATTTTATTATATATATATATATTATAACTATACTAAAATAGAAGGAAAGGTTTCCTCAGAAGCTAGCTAAGCTAAGATTAGAATAGAAAAGAATGGTAACAAAGGCAGCTGGCTCCAGCAGAGAGCGAGAGCCAGCTCTGCTGTGAGTGGTCACTGAACCAAAACATCCACAGGAGAGCAATCCCAGATGCACCTGTTGCATTCCACAGCAGCAGATACCCATTGGTTACATTCTGTTTCTGAGGCCTCTCAGCTTCTCAGAAGGAAAAATCCTAAAGAAAGGATCTTTAATGAAAAAGATGTCTGTGACAACTGAGCTCTGTGACTGCAGAGAGGCTTTGCAAGTGGCATCTCTTGACAGCAGCCACAGCTCTTTTAAGGGATGTGCCAGTTCATTTGCCAAGCTGGGAAGAATTTGGGTTGTTTGAGTGGCCTTAGCCATGGGTCAGCATGGGCTGGCTGAGCAGGGCTGGCACAGGCTCCTGGTGCTCCCCCAGAGCTGACAGCACTGCTGGAAATTCCTTTCAGCATTTTGGATGACATCTCCCCAGGGCCTGGCTTCGTCCATGCCCAAAAATAAAACCAGGGATAAGCATTTTTTTTTTTTTTTTTTTCTTAATCACAAGGCAGGTAAAGCCAAATAGAAAATATTGACTGTCAAAATCCACAGTCAGGCTTTGAGTGTTTTGTGATAAGGGTGCCTGAAGACCTATTTGTTTTGTGCATGTTATCTCTTTATCAGACCTGTTTCTTGATGGAAAATAAACAGAAATAATTTTTTGCTTCTTTTTCACTTCCATGGAAGTCAGACATCAGCTCTCCAGTATTTCACAGAATATTATGATTTGGAAGGCACCCTCAAGGATCATCATCCCAGATTTCTTCTGGAAGCTTCAAAAGTACCTGGTTGTGGGGGTTTTTGCCCTCATTACTGAATTTTTATGTCTATTTATTATTAAATAGCTGGTTAGCAGCAGCTTTACATTTCTGAACCTGAATGCTATGAATAATGTGTTTAAAGTATTGATTTATCAAGTACCCTTATGGTAGCTACATTTGACTTGGAGATTTATATTTCAACTTCAGTTAGAATAAGTCATAAAAATGTCTTCTTTACAATTCTCTTTGGTTTAAATACATCAGGAAGTATGTGAAATACATAGCAATTGCCATGCTGTGTGTTTTCAGAGATAAACTGGGAGTTGGGATTATGGGAGCTGGATGGATGTTCCTCAGTGCAGGGAAACCCTATTGCTGGACATGAGTGGCATTTCAGGGAAATAAAGTGGAAATGGTGAATGTATTTAAAGCTGACTGTTCCTAATGAGTTTTCCTGCTTGGTGGCTTGACTTATTGAAGCTCAGTGTTCTTGAAATGGCCTGGATTTGAAGTCACACTTCCCCAGATTGGTTTTTGTTGTGCTATTGCTAAAGCCAGCTAGAAAGAGTAGGGAAGGAGGCTTGATTAAATTCAGTAACATTTACTTTTTCTTTAGTTAAAACTGGATAGAACTTACCTTTCTGCTCTCGAGTGTTTCATCCCTGAGAACTCCTCCTTGTCCCCAGCATCAATTGCTGCCCCTGAACTCCTACACTGGGGCTTTATCCCCTCCTGTGCTTTTCACACTGAAAGGTGTTTTCCTTTTTATCATGGTCATTCATGCCTTTGAAGGTCCCTGAGCTTGTGCGTGGGTTGGATTTTTTTCCTTTTTCCAGATATATCCCAAGTATTGGGGCTGGGGGGAAAAGATGGGTTGAAGGAATAATAATAATAATGTGAAAGTTACTTTTTGTCAGAGCTAAAATTAGCTTTAGTGGCCGTATTCCCCTCCCTTTCCCAAATGCAGGCTGAGGGCTGCTGTGACATTCCTCACAGTTACAGGGCTTTCAGGGAAAATCCCCAAAGCCTTGATAATGCCATGATCACATGTGGACAGGGCTCACCTGCTGATCCCCTCACCAGGTTCTGCCTTTCTTTGCTCAAGGTTTGCTCTTTTCCCCTCTGGGTGCTGAGAAATCCTTCCCTTAGAGTTCAAATGACAATTAAGAGTATTTTTTTTTTCCCCCAGAATTTCAAGTTGCTTAGAGAACTCTGTGCCCAATCACTCTGTGAAACAAATTGCATGGAAATAACAGAGATCATACCTGATTTAAGTGATTCACCTTGGCATTATCAGGTGGCAGTTCTGTTGTGCTCCCTGGAAGGGCTGCATAGCTCAGTGATGAGGTGAAGTGAGTGGGCAAATGCAGCTTCAATGGTCTGTGAGATCTGTTTCCTTAGCTCTGATTTTATTCAGCAGCTAAAACAGGGCAGGGAGGGAGGAGGAGGAGGATGCTTTCCTAAAGCAGCACCTAAAATCCTACTTCCACAAGCAGAATTTTCGAGGTTTTTCTCAACAAATGTCTGAAGCTACACCTAAAGAATTAGCTTGCAAAGTGATTTGAGCTGGGTTTCTGTGAGCCTGAATGCTCATCCCTCACCCTCTGAGACTTTTGCCTCGGATAGGCCACGAGTTCTTGTAGAAACCCTCCCCTCGCGTCCTTGGGTGGAATGCAGGCTGACAGGGGGATTCCAAATATTTAACAGAAAAATTGCTCTGAAATATTTATCCAGTAATTGTGCTGAGCAGCTTTTGCTCTCCAATTTAATCAAGTATTTTATCACCACTTCAGGCTGCAGGTAATAGACCAAAAGGAATATTTTGGATCTTAACCCCTCTTGAATTATTCATGGCCCGTTGTCTCTGTTCTCAGCTTGCCAGATGAATTACTTGTGTTTCCAATAGTTAGGCTTGATTTATTATTTTTTTCAGCCTGTGTAATGCTTAAACAATTCCCAGGCAGATTTGGGAAATAACTTCTTGAAGACACAAAGTTTAGGATTGCATTGATCTCTCATGCACTGATGCATCAAACTGACACCATCCATTTGAGGGCAGAGCTCACCAAGAGAGACTCATATGTGAAGACTGTAAGTTGTCTCTTCCACAAACCACTTTTTTTTTTTTTTCCTTTACTGGCAATATTAAAAACCCAGTTCCTTTTAATCTTGCCCTGATGACTCATCTACACTTTGATACTTTAAGGCTATTGAATACCAGAACTTATAGACTCTGTTTTTTGGCAGTAGAACTGAGATATTGGAGAGTTTGACTGAAATGGGTGTCCTGACAGTCGGGCTGAGGGGGATATGAGGAGTTTTGGGGAATCTAGCAAGAGCTGGTAGCACTGGGGACTCACCCTTAGTATAAAAGGGAAGCCTCTTTTGCAGGGGTCACAACAGAAATAAAAGCAGTGATTTGGAGCTGAGAGTGTGTTTTGATCTATTTGTGCTTGATGTCTGTGTCAAATCCTTCCCAAGGAGGAATAAAGTTTATTGACTGGAGGAAGAATGCTGCCTGTGTGGAGATATGTGGGTGAATCACTCACTGTGTACCTGAATTACCTCTTTTGGTTCTTTTCTACATGAAGTCTTCCATTAGAAAGAGCTGAATCAGTGTTTAAGTGCTGTGCAAACAGGGGGCTGCAGTGAATAAAGCAGCAACCACTTGAGAAAGGACACAGCCAGTTTGCATCATTAGTTCCTTTAAATAGAAAAAAAAAACCGGTTTTCAATTCAGAGTTCAGTCTTGAGCAGCTCCTCATGCAGAAGGATGAGGAATGTGTGTGTTGCCTGTGCTGGGGAGCTGTTCTGCAGGGTCTGTTCTGTTATTCTGGTATTCCTCTCTTTTTGGCAAGTCCTTGCAAATAGTTTTGTGATTAATCAAGCTGTTGCTGTACACCACAGAGAGGTGATCTCATGGATAAACTTGCTTAGAAAGCCCTTTTCTCATCTATTGTAGCAAATTTAGCCAGGCATTTGAAACACTTTACTTTTTTATTGTTTCTCTGCCAGAAATACTTTAACTGCATTAGAGACTTTTGTATGAGCCAGTGATAACTTTTCTTGTGAGCTGCGAGCCAAGAAGCTGCTGAAGGTCGCACAGTTCAGTGAAATGTTTTTCCTGGCCTTGGTGCTGTAAGGAAATGGCTGTGGAAGTTTCCCTAGATTGTGATAAAGAGCAAGGAGTGATGAAATGGCAGGGAACAAGGATACCTGGAGAGGAGGGGGGATGTTAGGGGAGCCTGTCAGGAGCACACAGAGTACTGGGCTGAGATGCACTGGGCTGGTGACTGCACGGTGCAGTCCAGTGACTGCAGACTTGGGACAGGCATTGGTCTCCTTCCCCTGGTAAATTTGACTTTCAGTTGTAAAACCTTAAAACACAGCTGGTATCTGGGAAGAGGGAGAATGCAATATGAGTAAAATAACTGGGAAAGGAAGTTCCCTGAGCAATGTGCAGATGTGCCAGTGGAAGAGGAATGCTGAAGGCTCACTTGTGCTCCATTGCCTGCTCCCAAAGGATGGGCTCTGGGTCCCATTGCTGCACATGTGCCCTGGGTAGGGGCGTGGGGCTGGCACCTTTTGGTGATGCATTAAAAAATCCTGAAACGTGAGGTGTGCTAAGGGTCAAGGGAATATCTCAGGGTCATACAGAAACAGGTTACAAGTCTGCAACTGAAAATTCCATTTGGCATTCAGTTTTGATCCTCATCTCCTGTATTCACTTTCTGCTGCCAAATCTGGTGGTGTGAATCTGCTTCTGAGTTTCCTGAGAACCTGTGAGTTTGCTCCTGAGAGCTACAGCTGAGCCATTTCTTCTTTCTCTCCCAGGAATGCAGTTTGCTTCCCCCATGCAGCTCTTAAATGTGTTATTCTCTAAGCTGGTCACTAGCAGAGGCATGCTTCACTCAGATTTTAAGCCCAGACTGGTAATCTTTGACACAACTTTTCACTTTACCCTGTAACTCTTTTGCAGTTATAAAGAGCAGGGTTTAGCTTCTTTCTTTTTCTCTGGAAAGATGATGATGGAGGAGGGTGGAGGAGTGCCTGATGTGCTGCTGTTAGCAGGGATGTGCTGTGTGTGGTGCCATGAACTGTGTTTTGAAGATGCTGAGGTCAGGAGTGTGGTGGGGGACCCGGCCAGCAGAGCAAGGGCAGCCTCTGGTGTGGCTGAGAAATTCCCAGTTGGCTGATGACAGCTGAGGAAACAGCTGCAGGTGCAACCTGAGAGCTTGCCTGGTCTGTGGCATTGCCCAAGCATGCATCCATTGCATTTTAGGATTGCTCTGAAGAAATATTCTTAATAAATCCAGATGACTCTGCTCTATTAGTCAGTTCACGACAGGCTTGCTCATTACGTTTTGATTTTTAGAGCCTGCTGGGAGCTGACCCTCTTGCACTGTGCTGCCTGTGCCCAGCAGACACACGTGGGTGCTTTGACAGTGCTTGTCACTGTTTTATTTGGGGCAAAAATGGGTTGCTGATCTGAAAGTTCAGTTACCCACACTTCATGTGGATCACTGGTGTGCCTGTTGTCCATGTTGGCAGTGTGGCTCCAGCTGTGTGTCAGGTGTGCATGCCACATGGGTTATAAAAGTTGGTTTAAGTCCTGCTGGAGCCATTGCTGGTTGTTTCCAAGGTGGGTTTAAGAAAAAAAAAAGAGAAAAAGTTTAGGAAAACTGCAGTCTGAAATATGTGTCAGCTGTTTGAATAAAGTCTGCCTTGTGTTGTGTGTGTGTGTGACTTCTGCTCCACTGTGGTGATGCCTTCAGAAGGCTGAGCTACAACAGAGGCCAGACAGAGCTAAAGAACAAAGCAGGGATTTATTAAAAGGATCTCCTCAATGGATCCACCTTGGGCAGCACAAGAGCCCAGCCAGGGCTGCACCCAAGGTGAACCAAAATGGGCACAAAATGCACGACAGCTCTTGGGGTCTCTCACTGTGATCAGTTCTGCTCCATTTGCATATTGGGGTTAATTATCCAATTCCAGCTTTAGCCCACGCAGTCCCACCCTGCTTGTTTTTCTCTCTCCAGCCCACGTTGTTTGTGCTCTTGGACCTGAGATTTGGATCATTTGTCCTTGGTGCCCAGCTAGAGAAGGAATTGTTTTGTCTCCCTGCTCTGTGCACAGAGCTCACCACCCCCTAATGTGGAGCTCAGAACTGCACACTAAAGCAGCACAGAGTCTGAAAAATATAAAAGCTAAAAACCTGAGGCATCAGTGTGGTGCTGCTTGCTCCATATAGTGAACTGGATGGTGGTCTCCTTAAGGAGGGGGAAATAGGAAGTACAAATGCACTGGTCCAGAAAAATGGAGTGAAACAATTATTTTGGTCATCTTTGGATTTGTTGTTTTGGTGTACTTACATTTGTAAAGCTTTGGGGTTACTTGAAGCCGCTAATTTTTCTTTCATAGTAAAAAAAATTAAAAATTCATTTTTGCTTTAGTGACATGAATATTCACAGACTTTCTGGGTAGTGCCATTGGTAGCTTTGGATTTGCTCTCCATCTTGCTGCTGTTGATAGCTGGTAAGCTGCTACCAGCTGATGGCTTCAGAAATGTTGTTGTAATGACACAAATCATAGGTGCTGTCAGCAGCAGCTCTGAAACCAGCCAGCTGACTCTGTGTGCCCTCTCCTATTGGTTGAGCTGTCCCTTGGCTGTGGTGGTCCCTCCTAAGGTGGCCCTGGTGACTTCATGGAGATGATCTCTCCCTGTGTCCCCTGTGAAGCACCGGTGACTTTTCTTGGCACATTAAGGGAAAAGTGCTGCTGCAGTGAGCAGCAAAGCACTGGCAGACTGTGCTGTAGTTTAAGATCAGATCAGTAAAGGAGACCTTTAAAAGCCCATCTGGAATTCTGTTTTGTTGTCCAGCTGTCCCAGGCTGGCTGCTTCTCCATGGCCAGGGACTGTAAACTCAGCTACTATGGTGAATAGCAGGAAAAATGGATTCCCAGGATTGGTTTGCAAGAGAACTTGGAGGGGTTTTTCCCTTGTAATGTGGTAAAATAGTGTAAGAAGCATTCACTGTGGTAGTACTTGAGCCATTTCTATCATGTGAGATCTGTTTTAAGCAATCTGGAACATCTTTGCTTGGTCTCAGACTCCTCTTGCTCCCAGGTGCTGTAGCACATGGAGAGGAGATGCAAAGGTGCCAGTCACCCAAAGGACTTGTGAAATGTACTTTCTGTGAAGAGCAAACACTGCCAACCAGCTGAAGCCTCCTCTATTACCTCAACCTTTTCCTGCTGTTCCCAAGGAGCAGACAAAGGCAGCTCATCACTTGTCTCCTTGAGTGACCTGGTGTAGACACTTAACACAGTCTGCTGTTAACAAGAAACTTCAGAAGACAGAAACGCTGCTTGCAGGTGTGTTTCAGTCAGGGGCTGCACTGCAAAGCCTGTGATTGTGGCTGTAAATCTCTGCTGTGTAATCTGGACCTGCCTTTCATCCCCACTCCAGCAGAGCACGAGAACTTGGTGCTTCAGAGATGGGGTGTGGAGGGGGATGTGTTGCTGGAGCAGCTGCTGAGCAGGGGTAGCTGGCAAAGTCAGCAGCTGTGGCTGCTGCTGCAGGAGGCTCTGGTGTCACAGCCTTGCAGAACGGTTCCTCCATGCAAATTTGTGTGTGTGGGACAGAAGGCTTTCCTAGAAGGAGAAAGCAGCTGTTTGAACTTAGCAGTTAATGACTCACTGATGCCCTAACAATCCGTTTAGGCACACTGAGTTGTTAAATGATGTCTTACTGTTTGCTTGTATACTTCAGTTGGGATTGTTGAAGGAATCAGAAGGTGGGAAACACTCCCTTCATAGTACTTAGCCAGCTGTGTGTGGTTTTTAAAAAGCTCCTTGTTCTAACTTAGTGTTCATTATAAGTAGTCTGCTCTAAATGGACCTGAGTGAGGCACAGGAGCCTCTCAGGCATCAGGAAGTGACTGAACCTGCTGTGTTTTCTCCTGGAACAGAAAGCTTGTAAAGCAGCATTTCCAAGTTAGAGCTGATGGGCTCCACTGCCCTTTGCCAGGATGTGCCACAGGCAGTCTCAGAGCCTGTGGAAATGGAGCAGGAAGGGTCCTGCACAGTTGGTGTTCAAGTACAGGAGATTGGTTGGTTGTCTGCTTGGCTGCTGCAGCTCCTGTGCTGCTCAGGTTCCTCAGTGGTGGCTCCAGGATCCAGCTGGCCCCTTGTCCTTCACAGGTGACCTTGGATGTGAGATGCCAGGCAGGTTGGACTGCAGCTACAGGTGCTTGTCCTGCCCCTGGTGTTCATGATGAAGTGGATATGGTGGCCCAAGCAGTGCTTTAACAGCTGTAGTCTGTTAAATCTAAGCACTGGCAGGGGTTGTTTCTCTGGAGTCTCCCCCCATCCTCCCCACTGAGCGTGTCTCTGTCAGATGGAAAAGGTGCCACATGTCAGCAATGATTTGCCTAATAGTGTTGTTAAGCACCAGTGCAATCAAACCAGTGACAGAGTTAAAATTATCTCCTAATTAGACTGAGAATCAAAGAAATCCTGGCTTGGGGGAAGAGGAGGGGAGCAGGGAAAGAGTTTGCATTGAAATGCAGTTCTAGGAAGGTTTGGGGCACCAAAAGAAGTTCGTGTCACTCCATTAAGGTGAGCCCGACCCTTGCGTGAGCTGGAGCTAGACCTCTAGCCAGATCAGAATGAGCGTTTTTAAGCCTCTTGCTGGGCTGTAAATAGTGTGGGGAAAGCTTAATGAAATCTATTTGGGACTGTGCAGGCTTTATTTCTATTTATCTTAGTAAATTCCATTTATGCAAGGTCCACAAGTCCTGGTTTTTCTTACCCAACCACCACCTCCTACACCTAAGATGTGTCAGAGGTTCTGTGCAGGGCTGATAAAGGGGAATAGGGGGGAAGTTTTACAGCCCCTTTCTGTAACCTCCTGGTGCCCAGGAGAGTACAAGGTGGCTCTACAGAACTGCAGGGCTTTGGTAGCCTTGATGAACCCTTACTGGAGATCAGCAAGGGAGCAGCACCACAGCCTGAGGTGGAGCTGGCTTTGCACACCCATGGCATTCAGCCAGCAGGGACAATAGTGTTCCTGTTTCCTGTTGGGATTTCTGCAGGGTGTTGGGGGTTTTAAACAGCAGAGGAGCTGCTTCTCTGTCCAGGGAAATTATGGATCCAACACTTGGGTAAGAGGAGTGACTTTTACAAGATGCTTTGCTAGAAGTTGTTTTTTTCAGAGAAACCAGGTATTTAATCTTCCTTAGGCGGGACTTTCTGTCTGGAAGATGCAGAATTCCAAAAAAGGAGTTTGATATTAATTAATAATAAATGTGCATGAGCAAGTTCCCTCTGCCAGACGTCATCCCCTGAGCTGCCACACGCTCCTCTACAAACTTGCCAACGCATTTCTCACCAGCCTGCAAAACCGAAGGAGTGCTGGTTGCTCAGTGGTCTGAGAGATGATGCTTCTGCATTTTTCAGTGTTCTCAAGGGTGGAGGTTTTGGTAATCCAGAGAGTCATGGTGTCAAATTCATGACACTTAATGTTTTACTGGATTTAAATCCTTCTTCCCTATCTACAAAAGATGAGAACAGCAGTTGTTGCTGATCTGACTTATTTACCATGGCTGTTAGTCTGTCACACTGGCTACTGTGTTGTTAAACATACTGTATATATTAATAACAAATAAGAGCTGGGAGATAGAACAGGTCTCACAAATGTTTCCAAGCCGAGGACCACACAGACTCTGTTCTAGACTGTGAAACTGTTAATGTCTCTCTTTGTTACTGTTAAAAAGTTGAAATACTGTGGTTTTGAGGTATTTGGTAGCCCAGCCCCTTGCTGCACATAGGGCCTTGTGACAACTTGGTGATGACCTTGTTTAGAAAGGCTGGGACAGGCCAAAGCTTCCCCCTGCCCCTCTTTCCAAATACAGCATAACTTCATAAACACCTTGTTAGCATTTGCCTGCTGAGAACCTCTCAATGCCAGAAAAAAACCTCAGGTGAACTTAAATTAATTCGGTTCCTCTTGCCTGCAGGCATATTGGAATGAATCTTTCTGGATTCCTAATGTGGAGAAGAAATTTATCCCCCGAGGAGAAGGGTGTGCCAGTCACCCACCATTCAAGTGTGATTCCCAGGCTGTATTCAAACTCTTGCAGTTGTAACTTTGCCTGAATTATTTTCCCAAGTTTATAGTGATATCCTTGAATTACAGGAACACAGTGTGGAGACGAGACTTCGGCCTTTTCAAACTGGCTTGAAAATACTCAAGTACCCTGTGCCTGCTGTGTGAAAGATCAGATTTGGGGAGGAGGTTGTTTGCTGTACAGCCTCCTCATTGGAGATGGCACAGGGTCATTGGGAATGTCACTGCAGAAATGGTGCTTGTCTGTAGGCAATCCATGTGGGATGTGCTCTGCCTGAGTGGATTTGCTGGGCTCTTGCACTCCTGAGCAAATCTGATTGCAGCTGGTGCAGTGTCCTGCAGCGCTGTAGCAAGGCTGTGACCTGTGTTCCTCCTGTTTCCCTGCTCTGTGCTCATCTAGCTGCTGCTTTCCCAGCTGTGCCTTGTGCATGTTTTTAGTTTCTATTGTGACTGTTCCCCTTCAGAAATGAGTGATCTTTGATATTTAGTCTGAACTTGCTGGAAGTGTTCCTGGTTTGCGTGTCTGCAGCAATGGTCTGCTTTCCTGCTGAGGATTTTTTTTGCCTCCAGAGCTCTTTATGGATTCTCCTAGTATTTGTCTGGACAGCCACTTATACTCCTCCCAGCCAGCTATTTTAGTGCTTCTCTTAATGCTTTCTCAAGGGCTAATGCGTTTTCAGTGCTGTGCTGGGAAAGCACGCAAGGTTTCAGCTCTCTGAGGCAGTTTCAGAGCCCATTGGGCCTCCTGCTCCCCAAAAGGATAAACTCTGCTTGGAAGTGCCTGGGCCTCATACCTAAACTCATCATCTTGTTGCTTTCTGTCTGATTTGAGCAATAAGCTTTGTCCTATACCAAAAAAAAAAACCCAAAAGAACCCTGTGTGAAAGAGGGATGTGCTTTTGATGTCTCACGTGAGTGTTTGCTGTGCAAGCTTCCAGCAGAGCCCATTGGAAAGAATTGTGACCAGCAGCTGTGGCAGCTAGTTGTGGCTCACTTACAAGTTGTTTGTATCCCACCACCCATCAGCAAAGCAGTGTAAGCACGGAGGGATGAAAGAAACAGAGGCCCAGCCTCTGAATCACTCTTCCTTTATTTCTGGACTTTTCGAGTTGCTGATGCCTATTTTGGGGATGATTTTGGGGATGATTTTTTATCAGGCTGCAGAGCTGTGAACCCAGCAGATTTCACAGGCTTAGAAAACCAGGCAGAGTCCTACCAGCATATCAGCTGGGGAAATGTGCTCTCCCCGTTGTTTGTTCACCCAACACAGCCAAAATAATTTTACAAACAAAGGAGAGAGAGGGCAGATAGTGACAGGACAAAAGGGAGTGGGTTCAGACTGCCAGAAGGCAGGGTTAGATGGGATGTTGGGAAGAAATTCTTCCCTGTGAGTGTGGGGAAGGCCTTCACAAATTGCCCAGAAAAGTTGTGGTTGTCCCTGGAAGTGTCCAAGCCCAGTCTGGATGGAGCTTGGAGCAGCCTGGTCTATGGAAGTTGTCCCTGCCCATGGCAGGGAGTTGGAATGAGATGGGCATTAAAGCTCCTTCCAACACAAGCTAGTCTGGGTTTCTGTGATTCTCTCTGGCCTCTTAAAGCTATCTCCACAGAGGAGCAGAAGCCTGGGATTCACAGTTGAAAAAGCTTTAAGTCATAATTAGCATTGGATCAAAGGGAAAGTCCTGCTTCCCAGGGCTATTCAGTGCAGTGAGAAAGCATTAAAAAGGTTCTTGAAAAGAAAGTATGGAGAGTGTCTGATTCTGTGTGAGCTGAGCCAGCCTCCCCTCTTGGATGGAGAGCATATGTTTTGAAGTATGTTTTGAAGTCCTTACCTTGATGCCTGTCGCTTCGTGGCTTCTCCACAGAGGCTTTTTTTGCTCTGTTTTGTGTGTATATTTAATTTTCCAGAGAAGAATAGTTCAATTCTCATTAACTAACTGAGACTGTCAATGAAAATACAAACTGTAAAGGTGTCTCTGACAGCTTGTATAACTCGGAGCCAAATTGTAAATTGCCTTCTTCTAGACCACTGAACACCTATCACAGCATATTAAACCCAGTTTATTTGATTTGGAAGAGCTTTAAGGAAGTGATCAAGCCAAAGATCTCCTGTTACTTTCCATTCCAAATCCCTCTCCCTCAGGATAATCTCTTTTCCCAGGTCTGTTCATTCTTAAATGGCCTTAATAACTAGAAAAATGTTCATTTTCCTAGTAATTTTTTTCTCGTGGTTCATTTCCAAGGCTTCACAATCTCTCTTAATATGAGTTAATCCTCAGCCTTCATATAGGAAAGAAGTGTGAACTGCAAACCCTTTGCAACATGTGCATCTCTGATGTGTGGTTTGCAGCTTATAATTGGCCAAGTAGTTCAAATCAATTTTTGGGACTGGCTGTTGAAAATGGATTTGTTTGGTGTTGGATCCTCCTTGTCTTTTATTCTGTGATGAAGCTGCAACAACTTTCATGAGGAAAAAAACTGGAGGTAGAGATACACAGTATATGTTCTGTGATTTTAAACCAAAATAAAAATACTTGAGCTGAAACAATTTGAAAAATTTCAATTAAAATCCTACTAAAACAAGCCTAGTGATCTGGGGGATAGAAAAGTTATAGAAAACAGTATTTTTAAACAAAGAGGTAGAATGAAATGTTTGGGTTTATCACACATCCTGGCAGTGGTTAACTTGATAAGTTAGAGGAAGTCATAGGTCTGTTTTTCTTTAAGATTCTTTAGTGATTTTAACTTGGATGCCTGGACTTAATCATTATATAAACTAGAGGGGGGTTTGTGTACAGTGTGTGTCCATAAACCTCATTTTGAGTGGTTTTGCCAGGACAGAGGAGGGAGGTGTGGGAGGGGACGGGGTGGATCGGTGCTGAAGGTGGCACCTCCAGAGGAGCAGCAGCCCTTCCCGAGGGCATCCAGCCTCTCATCCCCACAGGCTCAGCCTGGAGGAGTGATGGGTGTGACTGAGCTTTAAGGGTGCCACTGGCTGCTAGATGAAGGGATTGACTTCGCTTTACAGCTTTCCTCAAACTTTATCTGTTCGTGCCTCCGTTGTGCTTCCCTGCATCTGAGCCTAATTACATTCAGATTTGGAGCACAGCAGTGCCATGCAGGAGATGCTCAGATGAATAGCTCTGAGCTATTAGGAGATGCTGTTGCAGGCATTCCCTTAATCAATGGTCAATTAAATAAAAACCTTTTGATCTCTGGGCCTCCTGCTTATGACCAGTGATGAGGCAGTGAGTGTTCCAGTCGGGGGAGCAGTCCCACAGGTGATAAAAGCTTTTCCTGCTCCAGGGGAGCCAGGAGCAAGTTTGTGTTTCTGAAACCATGCACAGAATGCTGCAGGATACCCTGTGGGTGCTGCTTGTGCTGTACAGAGGGGGTCAGCCCTACTTTCTTATGGTTAGGAGATGGAGGACCTCTGCTGTGAGGAAAGGCTGAGAGAATTGGGCTTGTTCAGGCTGGGGAAGAAAAGTTTTAGGGTAACCTAATTGTGATTCCAGTACGTGAAGGGAACCTATGGAAAGAGAGACTATTTATGGGGGGAATGGCTTGAAACTGCCAGAGGGCAGGGTTAGAGGGGATGTTGGAAAGAAATTGATCCCTGGGAGGGTGGTCAGGCTCTGGCACAGAGTGCCCAAAGAAGCTGTGGCTGCCCCTGGATCCCTGGAGGTGTCCAAGGCCAGGTTGGGCAGGGCTTGGAGCAGTCTGGTTTACTGGAAGTAGTCTCTGCCCATGGGAAGAGAGGCTGGAACAAGATGATCTTCAGGGTCCCTTCCCACCCAAACCATTCCAGGATTCTGTGACTCCATGACCTCCTCCTCTCCCAAATAAACCAGGTGAGATGAGCAGGGAAAAGCTGAACTGGGAAACCTTGGGGACTGAGTTGAACACACTAGTGAAGCGTCAGGTTGACAATTAATGTGTTTGTGTTCTTCCTGCACGTTGTTGGCGTGTCAATAAAGATCTGCCTCTGCAGAGCACTGCCTTTCACTCCTGCTTTGACTTCTGCCAAGCTGCCTCTCCAGGCACGTACCTATGGCACACAGGAGGTGAGCATTGCACCATCTCCTCTCTCAGGGCACAGGAGGAGGGCAGTCCTGCAAAATAAGTAAAAGTGCATCGTTAACCAAAGGACATTAAACATTAACATATAGGGATATCAAGTTTGTGTGTAAGTATCCTTGATCTGTGGTCTGGTAGCACAATGAAATGGAGTTCTTTAATGGCTATAAACATTCATATGTTTTTATTGGAATTTTTTTCGTTTCCTTCTGTTGCTCTAGTCTTGCCAGGGAACATAAGGGATTTAGAGGCCAGAGTTGCACAGTAACAATCCTTATAGCAAGCAGCATATCCAGGGGGAGAATGTCAGGCATTTGCCCTTAATCAACTGGAGGATTCTTCCAGGGCTTAATGAGATGTGTGTGAGACCAGCAAAAGGATTGATTTTTACTGTACTAATCTCACCTGGTGGTAAACTGCTGCAAACTGATTGTAGAAAGCAGGGAAGAATGCCAAGTTGAACATCCTACACTTTGGTATTTCTTCCAGAATAAACCTGGCCAGTGTGGATTTGCTGCAGGTATCTGTAGCCAAACTTAGTTTTTTGCTTAGGGAGTGAACTTGTGAGAATCAGAATATCTATAAAGCTTGTCTGGCACTTTTGGGCAACACTCTTAAACTTCCCTGCTAAGTGCCTCATAAAGGATTCAATCGTAAAGTGAGTTTGGCCTCTAGGCTCACCCTGTAAGGCTCATAATCCCAGAGAAGGAACCACTTTTTGTGGACTGCCTGGATGTGCCTTTGTGGGTACAGCCTCTTGCTGTCTCAGAGTACTTACCTTTCTGTTCCACCACCTTTTGGACCAAACCCAGGGGTAAAGTTAGCCAGGGAGATGAGATTGTTTTGTGTTGTGCTTTCCTGCAGGGAGCTGATGGTGTAGGACTCCCCCAGCAGTGGGATGTGCTGTGGCTTGCAGGATGTTGCACCTCTCCATATCTGAGGCTGTGCAGATCCTCTCCCAAGCTGTGCTTTTGCTGGCTCTGACTCTGAAGCCTGCACGAGCCTGCTGTGCCTTTTCACCAGTGAGGTTCCCTCCTTTCTGAGTTTATTTCCCTGGAAAACCAGTGGGAGTTGGCTGCTCCCCAGCACACGCCAGGCAGAAGGAATTCCCTTGCACTTGTGGGAACCTCGCTCTGTAACTCTGCTCATTGTTTCATTCTTGGTGCTGGGGGTGCAGGGATGTCAGTGAGGTGCTGTTTCCTCCTCACTGGGAAGCTCTTTTTGCACTGGGAGAAGAGGGGCAAGAGCTCTTGTTTTAAACTGGTTCCAAGAGAGGCTAAAGGAGTTGCCTAATGGGGTTGGTAAGTGCTAGAGGAAAAAAATCAAACAAGAAACCAAACAACAAAATAACAGCTGAGCTGCCCCAGGGAAATGGCTGAGGGGAATCCATCTGATGCCTTCTCTCTTGGTTATGCAGTTTTCAGCTGTGGGTGGCTGAGAGAGACAAAATCCCTGAAATTAGTGAGCTCAGAACTCACTGAGTTCTTCAAACCTTTTTTAAACAGTGGTTGACAGCCCCCTTAATTTTGAGAAGAGAGTTACAAACCTTTTCAGTAAGATTCAAGTTATGAATCTGGAAATTAGGGAAAGGAGTTTAGCTGTCAGATTTCAAAGCTGACAGAGGTTTAAATGCATCCTAGTGTTTTGTTTGAGTTCTATGTTTCAAGCCTTCAGGAATCGAAGGAATTAAAATTCTCAGCTTTTTTTTTTTTTTTTCCCCAGTAACCATGAGGATTGTTTTAAAGAAGTGGAATCCAAACCATCCTGCTCCACTAAGAAAAAACATTTTCATGGTGAAACTGTGATCAGGCATCACAAACTGTCAGGGAGAAGTTCCAGCCCTGTTTTGTGTTGTCTGCCAGAGGCAGGAAGGTTCTGTGTGAAGGTTGGGTGAAAGAGGGAGTGTGAGCATCTGGTGTACCCTGCCTTAAGTTAGGAATTGGGTATTTCTCTGTAAATTGTTGGCACTTGCAATAAAATTAAGAATACAGATCGAGAGAGGGTTTTGGTTTGGGGTTTTGATTCGGTTTTTAGTTAAGGGAGAAGTGGTGTGGATGGTGGCAAGGGAAGCACCTGTTCCAAGCAATAGATTCTGCCTGACTGATATGCTTAAGATGTCAGCTCAACTTTTTTCCCGTTTATTACCTCCTCTTCCTTCTCTTGTCTCCCAGAGGCTCAGTCAAACCCGTCAAATGCAGTGATGTTCCTGCTCAACAACAGTTCCTGCTGCAACTCCTCAGTTCAGTTTCTCCAGAGCAGCAGTAATGCCTGGGAGAAAGGCACCGTGGAGGATGAGGAACAGTTACTTCATCCCTGCTTTTTCCCTTTTCTGCAGAGAATTAATCTCTTTCCTCCTACCCCCTCCTCTTCCTGGACACTGTGGGTTACCTGCTTCTTTTTAGGCAGATGGGCAAAGGAAGCAGGATGAGAAAGGAGTATATTATAGCTCACCTCCTGTTTATGTTCCCTTCCTAGCAGATGTGATAGAGCTTTGTACTGGAAGAAGAGAAAATTCAGGCAGGAACGAGAACTGAGGCAAATGAAGATCATTTGCTAATGCGTAGGTCATACAAAGTGCTTCCAAATGTAAGGAATAACACTTCCCACATCTTGCTGGCATTGCCTTTTTTTTGTGCCTGTCTACAGCCTGATTTTAAAACACAGAAGAAAAATCCACAAAGAAAAGCACTGCAGTTCAGACGGGTTCTTGTTTGCTTGACCTTCATCCACATGAAGCGCTGCCCTGTGGGGGCAGTGGGCGCAAAATGTTCTTTTTGGTGCAAAATCTGACCTCTTGAGTGGGATGGAGCAAGGGCATGCTGTCAAAGAGAAAGAGAGGAGTCGGTTCAAGCCAGTGGGATTTAATCAGACAAGTGTTGTTTGGGTTCTGGGAGACAGTTGAAAAAGGCAGCAGTTTGGACTTAGAGAAAATTGTGCTCAGAAGTGTTTGGCTTGTTTCTGTCACTGTGAGGGCACAGCTCTTGGGTACAGGAGCTTTCCCCACTGTGTTCCCTCTCCAGCCAGATCCCTGGGGGTTTGCATGGATGCAGTGTGAGCTGTACCCTTGTGGGAACAGGAGCTGCTTTATCACATCCCAGACTCCCAAACAGCAGCCCAGGGTACACCTGCTGGGAAATACTACACAGCTGTATTGGCTGTGTGAATGGATCCAGAGGGGGTTTGCATGGATGCAGTGGGAGCAGGAGCTGTTTTATCACATCCCAGACTCCCAAACAGCAGCCCAAGGTATTTCTTCTGGGAAACACTACACGGCTGTATTGGCTGTGTGAATGTATCCAGAGACCACAGCAAGAAGCTGGAGAACGTCTTCCATACAGGGCTGAAAATCCCTGGTAAAGTTGGGCTCAATTTCAAAGGAAGATTGAGATTTTTTTTTTTTTATTTTTCTCTTAAAGAGAGATCCCGGGAGTTGGGCAATGGTGTCCAGGCACCTCAGAAAGAAAAGAGGGGGGTGAGAGGTGCAGGCAGACATCTCCAGTGGCAGACAGGCCTGTTTTGGTCCCTTTGGGGTGTCTGAGGAAGGCAGGGAGGGCGCTGAGGAGGAATTAGCAGGAATTAGCTGAGGTTGGCACTGGCAGCAGGCGGGTCCCTCACGAGGTGCCGCCATCTTCCCCTGGTCACCGCGCGGCCCTCAGAGCCCTCAGTGAGGGACTGCTGCGGGCTGGCAAGGTCCTGTGAGTGCTCAGAGCCACACACTGGCTCCTTTGTCAGCGGTTTATTGGCAGACTGGTTTGAGAGTCACTGGGTGGGGTGCCTGGCACTGGGAGGGGTCTCTGAGGGGGCTGTGTGGGGTGCCTGGGCCTGAGGGGTCTCTGTGAGGGCTGTGGGGTGCCTGGGGCTGAGGGGTCTCTGTGAGGGCTGTGGGGTGTCATGGGGCTGAGGGGGGTCTCTGTGATGGTTGTGTGGGGTGTCATGGGGCTGAGGGGTCTCTGTGATGGTTGTGTGGGGTGTCATGGGGCTGAGCGGTATCTGAAAGCTGTGTGGGGTCTCATGGGGCTGAGTGGGTCTCTGGTATCTGGGGTCTCATGTGGCTAAGGGGTCTCTGATATCTGGGATGTCACGGGACTGAGAGGTCTCTGTGGGGGCTGTGGGGTCTCATGGGGCTGAGGGGTCTCTGTTATCTGGGTTGTCACGGGGCTGAGAGGTCTCTGGGGGCTGTGTGGGGTGTCACAGGGCTGAGGGTCTTTGATATCTGAGGTGTCATGGGGCTGAGGGGTCTCTGATATCTGGGGTGTCACAGAGCTGAGGGGTCTCTGATATCTGTGGGATGTCTCAGGAGGCTGAGAGGTGTCTGGGGTTGAAGAGTCTCTGATCTCTGTGGGGTGTTTGGGGCTGAGGAGTCTCTCTGTGGGGTACCCAGGGTTTGAGGGATCTCACTGTGCAGTGCCTAAGGCGCTTCTGGGCAGACTTGGTTCCTGGATAAAGGGTGGGGTTAGGGGCAAAGTGTTCATTTCAGGCTATTTCTTGATATTATCTACTTTAATTGGCAGTAAATCAACTTTCCCTTAGTCCAGTCTGTTAAGCCTGTGAGCAGTGGTGACTGATCTCCCTGCCTTCATCCTTTTATCCTGTCCTGTTCCCAAGGAGCTTGGGAGCAGCTGGCTGGGCAGCTGGCCCCAGTCAATCCCTCACAGCTCAGTGTACTTCAATCCAGGCAGAGCTTATGTACTGCTGCAAAACCACTGGCTGTGGTGGGAAGTCACACATCACATCCCTCAGACAACAGGTTTCTGGTCAGGGCAGGGGCTTGGCCTGAGTCTCCTTTACTTTGCAAACAGCTGGTGTGAAGGGGAAGGAAAAGGGGAGGACAGAAGGGAACTTTGATCATTTAGGATCGAGGTACTGTGTTGATTCTTTATTTTCTTTTTTTGTTTTGGTTGGGATAGAAAGCATTTGAGATGGTATTTTGTGTTTAGACTTAGATGTTTATTATTTTTATTTATATTACAGTCTCACAAGTTGTGAGTTCTACAGTATTTCACTAACAAGTTACAAAAATGGCTTCGTATGTATCTCTACAAGGTCTTTTAAGGAAAAACTTCTAATTAAGAAGTAACACTTAAATTATTTTTACTTTTAACTTAACTAATCACTCATGTCTCATAATGTGGGTTTTTCTATCTAATTACAAAATACTACTCGTGAAGAAGGACTAGTTACTGCTTTAAAATGTTTATCTTAGCTTTATATATATTACTATATTTTAAAACTTTAAATCCCAAGTTTTCTACTGCATGATATTACACACTTCTTATCAAACTACACACTCGTAATCTTAGTTCTATTACTTAATTTTGGAAGCCTTCTCCACGGCCTCAGGTCAAATGCAGCGTTCTCTTGGGGGTCAGTGTTTGTCAGCACAGAGAGTCTAAAATTCTCAGCATCCAGGGTTCCAACATCCCGTTCAAGAGAGACCAGAATTTCCCAGATTGAGTACAGGAGCAGAAATGAGGTAAAGGCAGATAAATGGAACCCTTCAGCGTGCTTGTGGTGGGTGGCTTGGGTTGCTGGGGCTGCCTGGGGAAGCTCACAGCAATTTTCATCACTGAGATTCCAGCCTGGAGGTTTTAGGATAACCACTTTTAGAGCCAGGAAAGACATTCAGTGTTTCATGCAGCAGAAGTTGGGATAGAGAGGAAAATATCTGGTTCTTGTTGGAAAAGGTGAGCTGCTTTGGATCAGACTTAAGGCAGCCTCATACAAAGGAGGCTTCTCGTAATTTCTAAAATAGATGTGCCAGAAGCACTTGCAAACGTGTCTCTTAAATGCTTTCCTTGCAGTAAGAAATTTTTATGCAGAGAATGCTCTGTTTTTCACAAAAGCTCTGCAGTTCTTGCTGCACAGGTACTCCAGGTAATGAGTTAGCAGCACGTTTTACTTGGGTTCTAGAGTCAGATGTTCTCCTTTTTTCATGCTTGGGGTGTGGGGTTTCTTTCCCTGGTCAGCCTCTTTTCTGATTTTAATTAGTGTTTAGAGACTCAATCTCCTAAAGTTGTTAGTGTTCCATCATTGATAATTACATACCTGGAGAACAGGAGCTGCTCCCTCTTTTTCCATCAGAGAGCACTTGCTGCTTAGCCAAAAGATTGATTTTTTTTAGCAAGGCTTTGATTAACTTTGTCACCCAGGTAGTATTGAGAAAGCTGCATTAGGACCTATAGAGATGCTGTTATTTTTGCCTTTGGGTTGGCTAATACAGACCTGGAGGAAGGATTAGTTTTAGGTAGAGGACTGGGACTTTTTTCCTCTTGCTCCTTTAATTATTTTGGGAGCGCAGCTGCTGCATAACCCTGAGCCTCTTAGCATGCATCTTACTGCAGATAAGGCAGGAAATGAAGGATCTGATGGATGTGGAATGTGAATCTCTGCATGTGAGACCCAGAAAGTTATCCTAGTGCTTAAAGCTTTTTGCTTTTGTGGTCTGGCTTTGTGCTTTTCACACTCCCAAGAGTTGCTTCTTTTGGGAGGGGTGGACAAGCCTGCATCGACTAAAATTTGGGTGCAGTTATTGCACACTTGGTTGCTGAAGGGGGGTGGGCTGTTGGCTGTTTACCTGAGGGGCAGATCTGGTCAGTAAAGCTTGAAAAGGGTTCCTCTCTGTGCCCTGCACTGCTCTCATCCCCATCTTCAGCCTTCTGACACCTTCCTGTATGAAGCTGTTGTACTGCAGACATCGGGTCATGGGTTCAAACATTTCTCTCCATCTCAATTTTAAAACAACAGTCTCCCTTCAGGAATAAAAATGATGGATGACTCCGTAAGCTCTTGCTAACCTTGGATGACATACCGTGACATCTTGGTCTCTGCTCAGTTTTGAGCTCATTTGTTCCTCTTTTTCCCTTCCTGCCCAGTAGAGACTGTATTTGTTGATAAGGAATTGCACCAGCAGCACAGTTCAGAGCTGCAGGAGTGACAGATAGGAGAGCTTTAACAGCATCTCTCCTGTAAAATGTTCTGGCAGCATCTCTCCTGTAAAATGTACGCTGCTGGGGAAGGGAGTGTTCAGGAAACAGAGGGGTTCAGTCCATATTGGGGTGCAAGAATTGTGCAAGGGGTTAAGTCTGGGGACACCCCAGCTTTTTGATGAGTCACCTAACATGCCCTGCTTTTTTCAACCTGTTTTGCCTTTTCCCTGTTTTGTTTTATGAGGGCAGGAGGCGTCTGGAGTGAGCTTGGATCTGTCAGATACTTGTAGCCTTAAGGCAAAGTCTTTGCCTGTGCTACCTGATAATATCTTCCAGCTACACGGTTGTTTTGCAGTAGGATAATGCTGGCTTTAGCAGGGTTTAGGATGTTCTGAGAACTGTGTTTTTGGGCTGCTGTCCACATCTGATAGAAAAGCAGAGTCCTGCTGTGCAGTGTTTGAAAAATGAATGAATTATGTTGTGTAGAGGGGGAGAGTGAAGCAGTAAAAACCTCATATTAGGGCTAGCTGTGCTGTGGGATCAGGTAAAACAGGTCTATAAACAGTCTTTGGGGTAGTGCTCTCTGACTGAGGAGGGTTTGTGTCTCACTGAGTGAATTCTGCCCACTTGTTTTTGTGTCTGATACTATTTTTGGGAAGATTGAAATTCCCCTCCTTAGGTAAAAATTGCTTCTGAAAATTAATTTGCATGTGGCACCACATCTGATCCTTGAAGCTTCTGACTTTGTTTATAATATAACAGTAATGCCAAGACAACAGAGCTGGATTTGTACAGTATGTGGGACCATAGCTGTGTTTTTCTCAGATAGTTTTGAGTCTAAAACCTGGGTTTTTTCAAGTGGAAGGGGTTGTCCTGGTTGCTCAACAGCAGCACATGCTGTTAGAGTCAAGAAGACTTGGTTATTTCACTTGCAAAAAAGCAAATTTGCCCTTTGGTTCCCAACATGCAAGTGTTTTTTACATTACTTTTGCTGAAGCATTCAGCTTCCCACTTGAGTTACAGCTGTTTGGTGCCCACTTATTTTCCTGTCTGATTTGACCCTGGGAAGCTGAAAATGCAGTTGAGAGGAGGCAAATTGAAAATGACTGATTTTTGTTGTCAAAATGGATAGAAATGAAATATAAGTACAGCACATGTCACAGTGAATTTCTAGAGCTGTCAATGCAGTAACCATCAGGGCCAAAGGTCCTGCTTTTGAGAAAGATTAGTGGAAACTATCCTTGGTTTGGATATCAGGCTTCAGAGGACAAGGGAAGTAGCAATTAAAGCCATTCAAAGTAGGTTATCAAAGGTAACCTCATGAAACACAGAGGTCTGGACAATTTGGCAGAGAAATAATCAGCAACCTGCGTTTTGTTTGCAAACTTCATTAGAAGTTTACTGAAACAAGTCCTCCCTGTAAGATACCTTTATAAAAATGTAGGTTTGGCAGCTGTGTTTAGCATTCAGCAAAGAAAAAGTATCCCAGACTGTAGGAATGTCCAAATTGGACAACAGCTGTTGAAAAATCTGAGGCTATCCACTGAAATATGAACCAGCAGAGACAGGTGAGAGCTGTGTGTTACCCCTTACTGTGGTGTACAGTTGGGCTGCTTTGTGCCAGAGCTGTAATTTCAGTGTTGGGGAAGGATTAGTGTATAACCAGTGCAATATAATCTAATAAAATAGACTTTAAGTCAGTCTGGTTGTAGATTTTCATGGGCAAATGAGTCTCTTGCTAAGTTTGCAGAACATGCAAACCCATTCATGTGCTTTCTTCCTGTTGGGCTGTTGTTTTTTATTTTTATAGCTCAGTATTACAATTATTGCTTTTTACGTTGGAACAATTTGTTCTTCTATGCGCAGATGTGTTTATTGCTTCATGTCTCAGAGTTCAGCTTCCCTCTGTAAGGACATGACAAAAGTAATGTTGGCATGGAAAACAGCCAAAGAGAACGACCCTGTTAATTCACAACTCTAAACATCCATCCTGGTTATGCAAAAAACTTCTTTTTGTAACCTTTAAAGACTTGTGCTTTGCTATGATTTCTACGGTGTGTCTGTGTAGTAAGCTAAATGGATTTCTTAAAACTGCTTGACTGGGTGGCTTCAAAAATCCATGTCACAACAAGGAAAACAAACCACAGGTGTTCTGTTCTAGACTCTCAGCTACCTGTGCGGAGAGTGAGGTGTGTAGAGGTGAACTTGGCTGCGGGGGGAATCCCCGTGGGGTGACAGATGGGAAGGGAAGAGGCTGTTCCTGACAGGTGCTCCGGGTTTGCGGCCGCTCCTGAGGACGGAGGAAGTGCCGGGCGCGGGCATTGCGGAGGGGGCACGGGAGATGGCGGGGGCCGGATCCTGCCAGACTCTGAACATTTGTCCTTTTTCCCGTGTTTTCCAGGTGCATCAGCGGCTGTCTCCTTGGCAGAGCGTGAGAGTGGTGTATTGCAGTACCGTAGTGCCCTCTGATGGTGAGTACACACCAGCTCCTGCCTCGCTTGGACTTCTCCAACTCACGTTTCATTCCCTGCCCCCTTTTCTGGTGGAGGCTTCTTTGGCTGGGCACCAATCCAGTTTGGAGCTAAGGAAGCGACAGAGAGAACAACGTCAGGAGGCATTAAGGCAATGGGCAGCTTTTCTATGAACTCTCCTTACAAAACTGGACAGGCTTTATAAAGAAACGTGGAATTGCGTGCAACTGTCCAAGTCTTTTTGCCAGCCTTGTTTCTGATGTAGCTGTGAGGTCTGTATGACCCCTGCCCTTCAGGGTGCTGTCCTTCCTGGAGGGAGGTGCCAGAGGCTGGAGCCAGGCTCTGTCCAGTGGTGCCAAGCACTTGGACACAAGGCAAAAGGCAGAAACTGATGCACAGGAAATTCTACCTGAACATGAGGAAGATCTTCCGTGCTCTGGAACAGATAGCCCAGAGAGGCTGTGGAGTCTCCGTCACTGTGGGTACTCCAGAGCCATCTGGACACAATCCTGTGCCATGTGCTCTGGGATGTCCCTGCTTGAGCAGGGAGGTGGCACCAGAAGAATCACCGTGGTCCCTTCAGCATGACCCTACCTGCCCCCTTAAGTCCATTTATGTAACAAAAGTGCAGTTCAGCTACATGCCACAATAGTCAAAAGCATCATTTACTAGAGTAAATAAGCTTTGAAGCCAAGGCAATATTATTCCTTTATTTAAATTCTGGGACAGCTCAAGCATGAAGTTTTTTTGGTAAGGTTGTCAGAGCACAAAGCAAAAGGATGCACTGGTGGAACTGTAAAAATCTCAGTGTGCCACAATGCAAAGAGGGAAGGAGCAGCTTTCAGCTGCTCAACATCTGCATGCTGTGCACAGGGAGTGAAGCACTTGTGCTGACAGACGTGGGCATGGAGTGGATCCTCTCCTCGTTAAGGCTTGTTAATAAGGTCTGAAAGCTAATAAATGAAGGGTTCCTGCTTCCCCTGCCAGGATAACAAGTGTGCAAAGACAAAGAGAACATGACTGCTCTGCAGAGCTTGCATGAAAACCTGGCAGCTTAAACAGGTAGAAGTGTAGAGGATGTGTAAGGTTGAAAAGATATCTGCCTGTGCTGATTTGATTTTACCTTTCCTAGTGTGGTGCTTGAATAATTCTCTCATTATTTCTTCCTATAACTTTGCCTTTACCAGTAGCCAATGTTCAACACTGACTTCTTTGGCCACACTTTTTTCTTTTACTGTACTTCATTTTGACCTCATTTGTTGCTCCAATTGATCTTAGGCAAAAAGGGAAATCTTTAAAAAAAATGCCCATGACCTCCTGCTGGTGCACATATGATTGAGTCAAAACTTTGTGGCACTTGGATGGAACTCATGCCTCAAAGCAACCCCACATTTAATACAGCATGTAAAGCTTTTCAAATCCCCCATGGTCTCATTTAGCACCATTCCTGGCCAGGCTGTCGGTGACTGTAAATGTAAGTGCAGCACACTTGTATAAAATTAATTTCTTTTACTTGTCCCATGCCTTTAAATCCTGGCTTAAAATTTAACTAGGGAAGATTAGCTGAAACCTTAGCACTGTAATTAGAGAGGTGCCAAATGCTTTGTCCCCTTAGTAACTTGTGAAGTAGATGCAGAAGACACACAGGGCTGTGGGAGAGAAGAGTGAGGCAGCCATATCACAGGGGCTTGTTAGTAACTTTTACTGGAGCTGCCTGCTGCTGTCTGTTAGGTTTGTGCTGTTGTGTCCTTCAGATTTCCTTCTTTTCTTTGCCTCTTCCCACTTCAATGCAGTAAAAAATCTGACCAGCATTGCTTGTGTGAGAGGTGGTGAGAGGATCAACCTGCAATCATGGACTTTCCCCACCCATGAATTAAGCTGGGAAATTACTTTTACAAGGTTTTTGCAAGGAAAATATAAAGCAACTGTATTTACAGGCTTATGGACCCTGTCTTTTGAAGGGAAATAATTTGGTCTTTAATACTTCACCTAAGCTGGAAATCCTGGTGGAAGGCTTTGTTTGTGCTCCTAATGTTGATGACTCCTAAAATGCAGCAGGGCTCTTCCTGGTAGGCACTCCCTCCAGAGCTGGCAGTCCTGGAGCTCTGGTTGTGGTGTGGTACCGATGCGGATACATGGAAAACGTGTAAATGCAAACATTGTTCTCTCTTTTTCTCTGCAAAAAAACTGCCTCACTGCCTGTGTGATACAGGTAGCATTTTAAATTTAAAGAAAACCCGATAGCTGGTGTCATAACAGCTGCTGCTAAGGAGCTCTAAATTCTGTCTGGCAGTCCAAATATATTAGCACTTTGCTTTATTTCTTTCCAGTAAATATCTGATTCTTGTCTCTGAAGTCTGCACTTCAAAACACTAAAGCTACTAAAATCCTGTCAGATGTCTGAGTCTTGAGAACAGGCATTGATAGGTTTTCAAATACTGGGGCCTCTTAGGATGCTTTAGTTGTTTTAGGTGACCATACTTGGTTGCTTCCATCTAGTCTTTAAGGACTTGAAGGCAGCAATCCCTTGCAAGAGGGAAAAAGCTTTTTTATGCTTGATTCATTTCATGAAGGTGCGTGATAGTTAAGAATGAGAAGAGAATTCTGGCTTTGTACAAGTGCACTTGGTAAATGCTTTCTCAATATCCACAATCCCCCATTTTTGGAAATGTGTGTTGCCCCAGGACTTGTACCCATAGTTCCCTTTGCTAGTTAAAATAACATTATTTGCTTTTATTTCTACTTCTGTTGAATTTTTGACTGGCTGGTTTTGATGTTAGCTGCTTAAAATGACTTAGCATGTCAGTGCATGAGTTCAGTGAGTTTAAGGAGACAGGAGCTGACCAGAGCTACAACAGGTTGGGATACTGAGGCAGATGAATTGTGGGTGGATGTGATTGCACCATCCTTGAGACACAGCAAATGCTCTGAGCAGTAAAAAACCCTGTGTGTTTTTACATAAGAAACACACCTATAAAAGCAAATCATTTTGAGGCGTTCTGTTATATCTTAGCAACTACGTCACTTGAGGACAGCTATGACTGTGATTTGGTAAAGGGCTTAGGGAATATGAACTTTTGACTTCTCTTTTCTCTGTGTGGATCTCATGAAGTACACGGACCAGGTTGTGGCAGTAAAATAATAAACAGCCTACAGCTCATACAGGTCACTACCATTGATTTTAGAATTACAGAAATCTTCAAGAACGCCCTCAGAAAAGCTTTTGGCAGCACCAAAGAAATGGAAAAATCTTGTTTTATCTACACCTAAGTAGTAATGCCTGTCTGGAGAAGTACAAAGCATATTGATCCCATGAATTTTAGATTAAATGACCTTGAAGCCTAAACTCGGAGTGCTGTTCTCCTACAGCCTCATGCTCCTGACTGCTTTCTTACATGTTTTGCCTCAGGACAAGGAGGAAGAAACCAGAACTAAACAAGAATATAAACATTTGTAGTGGGTCCTTCCTTGATGTTTCCTAATAGACACAATCTGCCTTTGTCTCCTGAACTATAAATCCTGATGTAAACAGCACTGTTTTGTCTTCCATAGTCCAAAATGCTTTTATTCTCAAAACCTAAGCAAAACATACTGTGCTGCCGTGTTATGGCTTTTAGATATCGTGTTGCCTTTAGAGCAAAGGTGACTGTGTTGAGAGTAAGTAAAAGGTGACTGTGTTGAGAGTAAGTAACTTTCACAAAGTACAGAAAAATACTGCCAAGTTACTGGAGTGAGAATCTCTGCTATACCTCCATTTTTCTTCGGCCACATCTCTTGAGAAAACTGCAAGTTTAATCTGTTATATTCAGATTATAATCAGGCTTGCCTCTTCTCCATGGAACAAGTAGAGCAGATGTGTTACCTTGTGACGATGACTTGTATTGTTGTTGTTTTTTCTCTGCAGAAGTGACGGTGGTTTACCAGAACGGGCTGCCTGTGATTTCTGTCAGTCTCCCATCGCGGCGCGAGCGCTGCCAGTTCACCCTGAAGCCCATCTCAGACTCTGTCGGGGTGTTCTTGCAACAGCTGCGAGCAGAGGACAGAGGGATTGATCGGGTTGCAATCTACTCAGCAGGTACTCTTGTTTACAAACTGATTGATTTACTTGCCTGCCAGCTGTCTGCATCCAGCCTTTTGCTTTTGGAGTGGAAGTTCGCTGTGGTGCGAGTTCTCTGACCTTCCTGAAAGAGCAGAAAGTAGAAATGCTATTCCTAGAGTTAGAATATTGTGTAGTCAGCGCTGCCAAGGAAATCAGTCCTAATGGAGATGTTTTCTGGTGAGTTCCCTACTATTTAGTAGGAAAGGTGCAAGCTGTGCAATCTACAGAGAGGTTCAAATCAATTTATAAGGAATTGGGTATGGAAGGTGGTACATGGGAAACAGTATTCTGCTTTAGTAATGAGAATTCAGTCATGTTTCGCCTCTCACTGTCCTGGCAAAAAGTATCATCCTTTACAAAGAATATTTACATTATTATTGTAAATAGCTAAGAATTTAAAGTTATTTTTGGTCATATGGCAAAGCACATCAAGAGATCAAGTTCATCTGAAGACTTTACTATTTTTATTAAAGATTTTTATGTTTTTCTGTATTTTTGTACACTACTTTCATACTTTGGATGTACTATTTTTTCATAGTCCAGTACTGTAAATTAAGAGGTCCACCCTCTGGTTTTCTGTAAATAATATTTACATTATTATATTTACAAAGAATAGAAACCAAACAGCTGGACTTGGGATGGTGATACAGCTTAGCCACTGCATGTTTAAGTTCTTTGTTCCTCCTGCTTAATGCATCATCTGTGTTTTCCTTACAGATGGCACACGTGTGGCCTCCTCCACAGGCATAGACCTGCTTCTGCTGGATGACTTCAAACTGATCATTAATGATGTCTCCTATCACGTCAGACCACCAAAGAGAGGTAAAGCAGCCTGCTTCTGCTCAGCACTGGGAGTACATCTCAGTATTCAGTTCCCTGCTTCACTGCAACATGCTTTATTAACTTGTTCAGGAGCATGAAGCCTTGTTTCTAAAGGGAAACCTCCTGGTTTCTAATCCTGCCCTTGGAGCCCAATTTAGAGATATCCAAGTAATCAGAATAATCACTAATGAAAAGCAGATATTTCATGCTGTTCAAAGCTAGTGTCCCCAGCCCTCAAGAGGAATAAACAAAGAAATAGAATTCCTTTTAATTTCCAAGTTTTTCAATTTTTTTTTATAATTACTGGAAAGTAATTTAATTTAACTCATTCTGAAGGAATGCAGTACAAGATGGGAATTAGATTGAAACTTAGATTGTCTGATTTGGAAGAATAAATTGTTGCTTCCCCTGACAGCTAACATTGTTTCCATTGAAGTGTGGTACTTTGCAGATAATATTGCAGAAAAAATGTTGCAGATAAACCTCAAAACCCTGTTAGCTACCAGACAGTGAAATAAGGGAGTCTGTGCCCTTAGAAGAATCAGGTAGGAGGGGAAGAGAAAACAACTTATTTTGTGTCAATAAGAAAAATCCATTTCAATAATATTCTTTGAACGTGTGTGATTTTCAAGATGTGAAAACCTGCAAAGAGGCTTTTGAGACTTTTCAGCATTACTAGGAGAGGCAGGAACTCAGTGTTTTTTATCTGCCCTCTTTCTTCTGGGTAGCTTCACAGCCTTCATAAAACACCAGGTTCTTGCATGCCTGTAGTTACCTTGGAGAATTTAAACAAGAGGGACAGCTTGGGAAATGCTGTTTCTGTTTGGCTCTTGGCTCACAGATGTGGGGGATTTTATTGTTCTGTTATTCTGGAATTGGGAGTCCAGTGTACTGGGTGAGATGGTCTTTCTCCCCTAAATGTGGGGTAGACTGACCTCCACTAGAGATGATTTTTTTCCCCATCTCATCAAAAGCACCTTAGCAGAAGGGCAGAAAGCTCTTTGCTCAGACTGGATATCTAACCACTGGGTACCACACACACAAAGAAGTTACTCTGCTGTCACCCACTGTGTGCTGATAGGTGAGCTCTGGGATCACCAAGGTTACAGGAAAGCGTCTCCGAGGATGCACTTGCCAAGGAGATTTCTGTAGTTTGTGCTAAAATGAATGTGCCTGCAAATAGGCACTGAGATTAGTTCTGTCAAACTTTTCAGCTCTTGCTTTTGCATTTTTACAAGACCACCTTGTGTATTTGAGAATGGAAATGCCAGAATACTGTAATTTTAAATAAGTACTTCTTGATGTTTGCCTCAGTAGGAACACATGGATTTTTCTTCATAGGAGAACAGGAGCCCTTTAACTAGAATGAAATTATGTACTTTGTGTGTCTTGGCACAGGCAACTGAGCCACTTTTTTCCCTTGAGCTGCTGGTGTTAAAACGTAAGCTGTCCATAGATTTTGAGTTGGTAAAATCATATTTTGATACCTTTAGGTACAAGTTCAAGGATGCTACAAAAATTAATTTTTTTTATTTGGTTAATGCCAAAATATTTTGCTTTAATTTCAAACTTCTTTTTTTTTTCCATGTGGACTGTAAAACAATCCAATAGTCACAACTCCTTTAAGAACTGGTATCCTCTAGGAATCCTTTTTGAGTTGCAATGCAAGGATAAAGGTGTTTTTGAGTCGTGGCCCTGTTCTTGTTTCTAGATACTGTGTGGGAGAGCTTCACTCCTTTGCAGGCAGCACAGCAAGGGGTGTTACCCACAGAGCACTGGGAAACAGTTCCTGGCACTGGCACTCCAAGTGCTGCTGATGAGGCTGTTGTGGGGTCCCTAACCCACAATGTTCAGCTGCCATCACCAATAGCTCTGGTTGTGGGTGGTCTGTATTCTGAATTCTGCCTGTGTCTTGACAGCTGGTGTGATGGATCATAGCTAGTTTAGTTTGTTTGTCTTGTATATAAATATGAATCAGAAGCAGCTGTTGGATAATCTGGCCAGCTTTATAGGACACCTCTCTTTTCCTTCTTCTTATCAAATTTTAGGAATATCCCGTAGTAAGGCCCTTCTTTCAAGGGAATCACATTGTCTTAGAGTGCTGGAGCTCTTCCAAAGGCCTCTTTGTTGAGAAGATAGTTTTGTTCATTTCCAGTGCAGACTATAGTGATTCCCCAAGGGCCCGTGAGCAGCCCTATGTGTTAAAGCAGCCTCTGTTTTTCCCTAGAGCTCTTAAGCCATGAAAATGCCACGACGCTGAATGATGTGAAGACATTGGTTCAGCAGTTGTACACAGCCTTGAGCATCGAGGAGCACCAGCTGAACAAGGAAAAGGAGCTGATAGGGAGACTAGAGCAATTGAAGGAGCAACTAGCACCTCTAGAAAAAGTAAGGAGTTTCTCAGTGTGTTGTATTTATCCTCCAAATGCAGCCTGGATGTATTTCCAGGTTTTAATTGGGTCCCTGCCATGCTTCAAATAGTTTTAAGATCACTGAACCAAGTGTTTACCAAACCATGTCTGCTTCTGGTTTCTGTGGAAATATTTTGTTTCCTTGCTTCAAGTAGTTGGAAATGAGTTTGTTAGTAAATACAGGCTGGGGCTAATGCAACAGAACATCTCTGAACATAGAGAAATAAATACTTTCCTGAGGCATTCATGCTCAGAGTAAATATAGGTGACAGCAAGATAGTGATGGAAAAGAAGCTGAGGTTTGTTTGTATAGGCATCATACATAATCAAATCATGTTTCAAACCACTTAATGTTGCTATTAATCTAAGGGACTGATTTTACATTGTTATCTCTTAACAATATTTACATAATTACTTCTGAGACTGCAAGATGTGTGTTTCTGCCTTCTGCAGGTGAGGATGGAGCTCAGCAGGAAAGCAGAGAAGAGGACAACCTTGGTGTTGTGGGGAGGCCTGGCCTACATGGCCACTCAGTTTGGGATTCTGGCCCGCCTCACCTGGTGGGAATACTCTTGGGACATTATGGAACCAGTCACCTATTTCATCACCTATGGTAGTGCCATGGCAATGTATGCTTATTTCGTAATGACCCGCCAGGTAGGACTTGATGTGCTGATATTGACACTTCAGTAGAAGACTTTCTCTGGGCTCTACTCCCTAGAAAAATAGCAAAGTTGTGCCTGCTAGAAGCTGCTTTGCCCCTTCCTTGTCCAGTTGGAACACAGATGTCACTTGTTTAATTTGTGCTGGCCAGGGAGGTGGTGTGTGGCTGTGGGGTGTTCTCATGGTGGTCCTGGCTGGTTGTCTTACCAGAAATGCTTTTCTAAAAGTGTTAGGTGACTGCTGTAGCAAACAGATTCATCTGCTGGCAGATATGGTCAGTACAGACAGCTATGGCTGCCTGAGATACCTTCTGAGCTTCAAGGAAGCCCACCCCTCTCACATGCCATGCTGGCCTTTTTAAGAACCCAAGGATCAGACATCTTGTTGGAAATGCTTTTCACAGATCTGGCCTCCCATCCAGATGAAGAATCTATCTCTGTAATTGTGACAGATTCTCTATGGATTTTCTAGTGCATGGTTTTTTGTCTCATCGGCTCCTAATTCTGCCTAAATAATGAGGAAGGGAAGGCTCAAAGTGTCTCTGCTGTCACAGGGCCATCAGAACAGATGCTGCAGGTGTTCCAGCGTGGTGTCCCAAGGGTCTGTCAGCTACATCATTTCAGGGACAGTATTTATAGCGGTTTTTCTCCCTCCTTTATTCCCCACAAACTTGTCAGTATGAAATGTTATTTGTTATTGTCTCTGCATGGAAGGATTCACACACTGGGGACAGGAGGAAGGTGCTAGTAACTCACTGCTGGAGTGTAACAAATGAGTAGAGAAGCAAATGTCTGACTTTGCTGGGTCTGGCTGGGATGGAGTTAATGTTCTTCAGAGCAGCTGGTGTGGTGCAGTGTTTGGCATTTGTGACCAAGACAGTCTTGGTAACACAGCAGTGCTTTGGCTGTTGCTGAGTAGTGCTGGTACAGCATCAAGGCCTTCTGTGGTTTTTGTTCTTCCCTGCTCTGCCCCCTCCCAAGCCCCCTCTTCCCATCCCAGGGAATAGGGAGTGGGTGAGGTGTTGTGAGGGAACACATCTGGGACAGCTGCCCTGAACTGACCAAACTGATACTCCATACCACATGATGTCACATTTTGCAATAAATTGGGAGGGAGTTTCTTCAAAGCAGCTGTTACTCAGAGTCTGGCTGGGCATTGGTCTGCTGGCAGGACGTGGTGAGTGATTGCTTTTGCATCACTCTTACATTGTTATGGTTTTTTTCCCTCAGTTATTAAACTGTCTTTAACTTTACACTTAAATCTTTCTTGTCTTTTCCTACCTTTGGGTGCTTTCTCTCTCCCAGCTGTGCAGCAGTGAGTGCTGGGTGGGGGTTTAGCTGCTGGCAGAGGTCACCTACCACTGTGTGAGCTTGGACCAGGCTTGTGCCTCCTGTCAGGAACTGGTCATTCTCCCAAAGACACCTGAGACATCCTGTGCTATGGCATCCTGTGCTGCCTCCCTGCTGTAGCTTTATTCCTATTTTCTCTCCTTTTTTTCTCTTTAGGAATATGTTTATCCAGATGCCAGAGACAGACAGTACTTACTATTTTTCCATAAAGGAGCCAAAAAGACACGATTTGATCTAGAGAAATACAATCAACTCAAGGATGCAATTGCTCAGGTAACAACAATATTTCCAGAAACACAATAAAGAAATTACTGCTTGCTAGGTCTTCATTACTATTAACAGACACACCTCAAGCAAGAATGAATGTATTTTAAGTTTTCATACCTTTCACAGCCCCACTGCAATCACTGAATTGGCTTTGATATTACCAGGAATAGAAGTGGAAGTGTAAATCAACATGAAACCAATATCAATCTTTAAGGGCCTTTCAGAAACTGCTGGTAAATCTTGAGTTGCTTCAGACTCTGTATGCCTCAGAGAAGCCTAATTCAAGATTTCTTTTTTTCTCAGCTCCTACACACCAGATGGATTTAGTGAGGAATGAAGTCTTGCATCCATTCAGTTCAGGTCTCCCTGACATAGCACTTCAGTGCAGTCCTGGAAAATAATGTTCAGGAAATGTAGCTGTATTGTTTAAATCAGTGGGGGCAGATTTCTCAGACTCTGGAGACAGACACTCTTGACAGATTATCCACACTGTGGGATCTGTTCAGCAAAGGATAGAGATGTTTCCTTGTGTTTCTCAGAGCCTTATTGCAGAAGGATGGTGTGAGCAGAAAAAGCAGTGTTACCACATTATTTTTCACTGCTCTCTGTCATCCTTTATTCCCAGGCTCTGGATATGACAGTGTAAGATATCCAAGGCAAGACAAATTCTACCTCTGGAGAACAAACTACATGAGGAAGGACCCAAAGGTCTTTCTGGGGTTTCTTATGCCATGTTGAATACAGATGCCGTTGGATGGCCATATTTTCCTGGAGCTTTTCTTCTAGAATCAACCATGCCTAATAATCTAGTTGGGATGTTGATTTGTTGGGTTTTTGTTGGCTTGTTTTAAAAAAATATTTCTATGAATTTATGGGGATCCAAATCTCCCCTACCTTATTCCTTTAAGTGGCTGTGTGCGGACAAGTTCAGAGAAATACAGTTGAGAATCATTTTTGGAAATATGAGCTTTCAACTTTTGGGCAAATTCCTGCTGGACTGGGAAAAAACAAGGAAATGTGGGAAAGCTTTTCTTTCTCTAAAGGGAAATGGTATTGGGGAAAGCTGTTTTGGGAACTTGTGCTTTATAACATGTCTTTTACTTTTAGGCAGAATTGGACCTTAAGAGGCTTCGAGACCCACTGCAAGTTCATCTGCCCATCCAGCAAATTTCTGAAAAGGACTGATCAGCAAAGAAGCTCTGAACCCCGGCAAAAAACCTGTTCATAGCTCTTGCCTTTTTTAATTAAAGCATTGCAGGTGGAAGCTGGGATGTGGTGTGGGGGGTGGAGGGTTTTTACCTTTAATCAAGACAAAGGACTGTAAAGGGGGAAAATCTCTTAAATCTGAAGATGGGACATTGTGGAATGTTAGTTCTGAAAAGGGCTTGGCAAATAGTCACATTTTAAAAACTGTCAGAATGGCGATTGTGTACAAATACAGGATTGGGGGGGGGTTCATGAAGAGAATGTAATACTGGGGTGTAGGGGTGTCTTCTTCCAGCTTTGCAGGGTCTGCCTCTTGATAAGACACCAGCAGCCTGCTTAGCTTTTTAAATTTTCCTTTACCTGATTCCAGTCTCTCTTTCTCTCTTGAAAAAAAACAAAAGGAGAAAAAAAAAAAATGAACAAAGAATCCAAGCCACCTGGAGCTCTGGCTGGTGATCAGAACTTGCACTCCACCGCCATTAACACGCACACTTCTGGTCAGACCTGGTCTCTTTTATAAAGTTACTACAAGACTGCTTTCTACTGGAAAACCGTGAGCTTCTCCTTCCCAGCCCACCCCCTGTGCTCCTCTGACTTCCTCCTTTGCTTATTTGTAGCACAGATTGGTTGTAGCCCAGTGAGAGAAGGAATGAGTTTTCTTCTGGACATTTGATAATCGATATTTTGGATTCTTCCGGAATAACTCTCGAAATTTGCGTCCCAATGCCCTTGAGCTCCTCCTAGAAACCCATGGCAGCATTGCATGAGCGGTTTTTTATATTCTGTCTTAAGGCAGGGAGGTTCCCCTCTTCCTACCCCCAATCTGAGAGCCACCTGGACTGTGGAATTAGGGAGGCCTTAAAGGATTGCAGAACTGTTGCCGGAATCATGACTCCTGCTTTAAAATTAACAGTTTTGGAACATGGAATAATGAAACTTGATACTTGACTGCTTGTCTAATGGGATAGAAGGTTTCACATATTGTCAGAGCATTTCCCTTGCCCAGAGGCTTTTTGAGAGCCTGGGGATCTTACAGTGCAAGACACAGAACTGCCTTGGTTCTGTAGCACTTTCCCCTGATCGAGTAGCTTTAAGTGAACTTTGTGTCCACAGGTCAGAATTTCTTAGGAGTGGCTAATGACATCTCTTATTCTTAGCTAAAAAGAAATAAAGGAAGGAAGGTCAACCCATTGCCCTCTGTCTTAGCCAAGGCTGGCTGCTTTCTAAGTAGATAAAACATCTCTTCACTCAGAGCAGGTCAGTCTGGTTTAGCACCCTGCTGATAAATGCTGTGGAGACAGGATGAAGGTGGGAGAAGGACACTAAGCTTTACATACAGAAAGGCTGGCTGCTTCTTTTTGATGTTTCACTACTACTCCTCACTGTGTCATGGAAAGAGGCTTCTGGGGTTTTTTTTGGAGAACCATGTTTTAAAAATATAGGAAAGAAAATAATTCAGTATTACTAGATGCCAGGTGCCTTGCAGATGTGGAAACACAGCTGGGATTGCTGCCTCTTCTCACTCAGTGGCATGTTGGACCGAATGGGTGCATGTTTCTAGTTTTGTTTTTTTTTTCTTCCCTCCCCCTTCTCCTCTGTCTTTCCATTTAATTACATTGTGTGATTATTTTTTATCTGTTTTATCATGTTTGTGTGATGAGTTTTAAAAGGAAAAAAAGTGAACACAATCCTGTAGCTGAATCCTTGGTGTGTGTTTGGGATGAGGGAGGGAGCATGGAGAAAAGTCCTTCTTTAAAAAAAAAAGAACAAAAAAACCCTGAACATGTGTAAAATCCTGTATCATTTATGAAATATGTATAAAAGAGCAATGTACTTCTGGAACAATAAATAACTATTCAATTTTTGAATCAGTGCTCTTGAATAATGTTATTTTCCCCAGCTGAGAAGAGAATATTCCCTGTGTGGCAGCTCTTTCCTGAGTTTCCTCCATTTCTTTTTGTTTAGGTTGTGTCTTCCTGACTGACCTTACCTCACTGAGGCCGTGGTGGTGCAGATAATAACTTTCCTGAAGAAGCCTGGATGGAGATGTGGCTGCCAGGCCTGGCTGCCTAACACAGAGATCTCAGGAGCAGTTGAGGTGGTGAGGTAGAGGTAGAGATATTTGGTCTAGAAAGATCTTCCTTTGTTTGGCCAGCATAGTGGCAGGATAAGAATATATATGGGCAGTAATGCCCAGCAACCCAAAAGGTACCTGTGGTGTCAATGTATTTCTGTATGCACTCAAGTGCTGTTTTGGAGAAAAACTGGAGTGTCAGACTTCAGTTCCTTTCTGTCTGGGCCCTTGAGTGGTTTGTTTTGTCATGGTGACACGTGATTTGTTCATTACCTTTGGGAATCAGCAGAGTGTGCTTTGTCCTGACTTTATGGATTATTAGGATGAGATGTTTGTGCAGGTTTCCATTGTGCCTGTGGACTGCTTAAAAAAATTACCAGCCATGATTAGCTAGTTTTTGAAAAAGCCAACTCTTGTGTTTTTCAAAGCTGGAGGGGAAGGGCTGGAAGGTGTTTGTTGTCACTTACCTTTAATCACTGCTGACAGGCCTCCTTCCTCCAAGCAGCCCTTAGTCTGCTGCTGTCCCCAGGTGAGCTGCTGCCACCCTTAGGTAAATTGTTTGGCTCAGTTGCATAAGAATTCTTCCATTTTGGCGTCCAGGAGAGCGGCAGACTTCATGACATCTTAGCACCACCGTCTCTGTTTTGAAAATAAGAAGATACTGTTACAAAACTGTTCCTGCACATGAATTAATGTTGTTCTAGAGATGGTGTGGGTTACAAAAGTAGGGAGAGTGGCTGCACTTGTGCCCTGAAATCCACAAGCCTCCCACTCCAGTCTCAGTGCCTTGGAATGCTAACACTGAAGGGAAGGGCAGGGTTTGTTTGCTCTCCTGATCCCTTATCTCAGCATCAGCACACACTCTTGCAGCAGCATTTCCCCTTTGGGAGCCAGGCAGGTGATAGGGTCCTGTCCCCCTGGCAGCACTTGCAGAGCAGGCAGTGCTGCCTGAATTTTAATGTGCCACTGCATTCCTCAGCCCTGGTGAGGGAGGAGCAGCAGGGAGCATTGCAGTGCTCGGGTGCTGCTTTTTCTACTGATTTTGTCATGCTTTTGATTAACCTCTTCTGTGATAACTCTATGGAAGTTGGGTTCATATAAATGTATGGAGGTTGGGTTTTTTACAGCTTTAGGTTAAATGTAGTGTTCTCTTGAGGGTCTGTGTTTTTTAGTATAGAAAGCCCAAAACTCTTAATATCTAGAGTTTTAACACATGACCAGATCAAAGTTTCCTGGAGAACAGCATTAAGTTCCTTTTGCCACATCCATGAGGCTGTGCCTTGCAGGCCCATCCAGGGAAGCTGTTCATGGCTCCTCTTTCCTGAAAAGCAAAGAAGAAACCCTTTTTAGTTCCCCCTGTAACCCTTCCTGCCTGGCAGGCAGCAGTGATGATCACCTTGTGGCAAGTTCTTGTGCTTCCATGTTGCCTTTAGGAGGGTTTGCATGATTCTCTGAAGCTGCTCTTGGCTGTCAGACCATGGCACTGAGCCAGCCATATGAAGCTGGCCACGCTGCCCTGTTTTTGAGCCAGTGGACCAATTTCTTTGATATCCCCTGGGGTTTTTTGTGTCTGTGGAGTTAGAAAAGCAAGCTTCTTTCCTCTGTGCCCCATATGATGGCTTTGTTTTCACTGAGGAAGGAGATTTTTATATCCTAAGTATTCTTCTACCTATCCTAAGATATGCTAATTATTCCTTTTAAAAAACCCACCAGGCTTATTTTCTTTACTGACATTTTAAAAGGATGAAAAGTAAAATCCAGTAATGAAAATTAGACTTGCAGTGTCCCTAAGCCCTGAAGCAGGGGAGAACTGCTCTTAGGCTGTGCTGCTGTGGCTCTGAGGGCTCTTAAAAGATGACTTCTGCTTCTCTTTCTGCCCCTGACTAGTTTTGCAGTTTTTGTGTGCTGTCTATGCCATCTGAAAATGGAGGAGCATGGAAAATAGGACTTGGGTTTGTAGGACCTGTGGAAAAACACTCTCAAACACCAAATTGTGCATCACAGTGCTCCACTAAGGGAAAGGAAACAACTGCTACTCTTAACTAGGAGTGATGTTAATGGGCTCTCAGTGTTGTACTTGTGAGGAGTTTGCTCACATTTCACTCAGCTTGTGCTCCCTCCCTGATCTCCACAGCCCTTCCCACTGGCTCTGAGTGCTGGAACAAGTTGTTTACAGCAACCAGGCCTATCTCCAAGTCCTTGACTTTAGTGCAATCCATCTCAGCTGCCTGTCAGGGCTTATTGTGAACGTGCATCCTCCAGTCAATCCCACACAAGGGAGCCTGTCCTGTGCGCCAGGCTCTCCTCCCTCCCTGCAGCAGGAAGTGCTGATTAGCTCTTCCTCCTGCTCCTTCTGGGCAGCTTGCAAGTTCCTGCACCCAGAGCTGTGCTTCACACACCTCCCAGGCATTGCTGTGTCCTGAGAGGTGGCTCTGACAAAACCCAGACCACCTCAGCAAATGCCAAAGCATTTTTATTCTGAGTCCATTACAAACTATATGAGGCTTTCCAGCCCAGCCAATGCTTTGAGTTCCTTGTGTGAGGGTGGTAAAGCCCTGCAGAGATCTCCCTTCCACAAGAAGGGTGGTTGCCACCTGCAAAATTAGCATTTTTCTTGTGTTAAGAACAGATATGCACAGGCTTTGAAGCAGGTTTAGAAAATCCCTCTTGGGTACCAAAATAAAACCCCTGCCCTCTATTTTAATTTTGCCTTCCTTCTTCATATATTTTAAACAGTACTGGTGGCTTCTTTTAAAAGATTCTAACTTGAAGCTGATTCTTTTTGGGGTGTTGGGTACATCAGTCTTTGGGGTGCAAATGTGGAGGTCAGGAACAACATATTTGCTGGAGAGTGCAGGTCCTACAGAATGCCCTATTGGAATTGTGTCTCTCCCAGAGCATCTCCTTGCAGGGAGGTTTTTTCTTTGGGTTTTTTCCCTCCATTTATCCTCTCAGCACTGTTGCAGCTCCCTGAGGCATAGATTGTTTGTGGGGGAATTGGAGCTATGAGTATCACCCAAATTAACTTTCGAAGAGAAGCTGCTGATAGAAGAGTTGCCTCTGGTACTTCTTCCCAGAAATGTTTAGATGTAGTCTGGCTGTCTTCTCCAGCTTGAGACCACTTCCTTCAATTAGATGTTATGGTGATTTAGGATAGTGTCTTCTCTGGGAATGCTGGGGCATCTCCTGCTTTAATCCACTTTTGAGAACTTCATAGGGTCTGTAGGTGACACCTTTGAGGCTCCAATTTGCCATGCTGCAGTTCATTTCTCTGTGTTAACTGTCAGCTGTCAGTCACTTCCATGTGCCTGTCAAAACCTTGTTGTAGCAGGCTCATCTAGCAGCTACAAAACAAAAGCAGGTGGTGAGGGATGGTTCAGGGAGCTGTACACAACCTGTGACACAAACAGAGCATTCCATTCAGGCTTGTCAGTTTTATTTACCCGGCATCATGAGTACAAACCAGCCTCTCAATGAAAGTGGCAAAATAGAAATTCCAGTGGCTTGCTGTGTTATTCTCTGTTCAATTTTAGTTTCTCTTCTGGGAATTCACATAGTCACCTCTTGAGGGTTATCTGCCTTGATAGCTTTGTGCAGTGAATCTGTTCTCTTTTCCTGTTGTTGGAAAAACCTTTCTGGTACTGCACAGCTGTCAGCACAATAGAGCCACAAGAATTTTTTTTTTTTTTCCTTATGGGAGTAATAACAATAATTTATTTGGAGTTTTTTTGTTGTTCCTTAGAATCATTCACCACTGAAAGAAGACTCCTGTGCTGGGGTGCAGTAGAGCAGCACATTGCACTTCACTCCCAGGAGCACACCCCAACGGAGAGGCCATTGAGAATTCTCTGTAATGTGCAGTCCCTGCAAGACAGACAAGCACCCAACTCCCTGTCTTGTGCAAATTCATCATGTAAATAATGGAGCCACTTCTTTCCTGCTGGGATTTGAAGCTTGGTGTCCTTTCTTAGGCCAGCCTGCTGCAGAAATGCAGGATGCCAAGGGAATGGGGGAATTCCCACACTTGCCGGATTGTGTGATTCCTGGAGGCTCAGCTGCACTCATTGCTGATGGAGAGCTCTTGGGGTGGGGTGAGAGAGAAGAACCTTTCTGGGCTTGCTGTAGTTAAGAACACATTTCAGTGTGCTGCATCTAGAGCTTGTGGCTGTCACCTGTGACTCAGCCCAGTTTGGTTTGAGCTAGTCAGAAGAGGTTCTTAGCTACTCGGTTTTACACCAAAATTAACTCCATAACGTTGGGATTGATTTATTTTTTCAAGACAGAGATTTGTAAGAGCACTGCAGAAAAGTGTCTTTACTTGCCTTGCTTGATAATCTCGCTGCAGTGGTCAAGTTATGTGACCAGGAGTGGCAAAGGCCTGTGTGTAGCCTAGGAGCAGCTCATTTCCCTGGGGGACACCAGTCTTTCAGTTTGACTGATGTTCCCATTGTAGCTCTGCTCCAAGCACTCCTCTGCAATCTGTGCTCGGAAGGATCAGTGCTGCTCCTTTGGCCACTATTTCCTGCTGTTAAGGCTCCTTAGATGTGTTTTCTGCCTGGAGGGAGCCATGGAGTGGGACTTGTGGAAGGAGCACAGATAACAAGCACCCATCTGTTCTTCTTTTCCATCCCTTTGGGATGTCCGGGTGTCCCTGGTTAGAATTCTTCTCTGGATAAGATAGTGGAGGTGTCACTGTGGGGCAATCAGGGCAGAAAACAATAGCAGGTCAAGTCCAAAAAACAAGATTGATCAGTGAGTACATCCCTGCTGTCAGTCAGGGGCAGAGCTGCTCTGGGGAGGTCAAGGCTGGAGCTGTAGCCCATGTCCCTTCAGCTTCTTCCTCTGATAAACTTCCAGGAGAGCAGTCACACTTGCTCTGCTGGAAGCCTGGAGTCAGAAGCTCCACTGAGAGGAAAGCTGCAAGAGCCACAGCCTTTGCAAGGACTTTGAAGCCTCTGTCCCTTGAGTGGTGGCTCTTCCTTGGCTCAGTGGGATGTTCCAGTACTTGTTTTTCTGCATTTACTTTGTTGTTCAGCTCCAGCCAGTGTCTTCGATGGGTGAGTAAAGAGGCATTGCCTTATTTCTGTTTGCCATCTCTAAGGTTCACAGTGAGCCTTGGTATTCTTAGGTAAAAGACTGGAAGGTGGGAGAAAAATCCCTTATGTTTGAAGGTGAGGTGAAATTCCTTCCAGTTGGAAAGATCCTTCCTTTACAGAGTGTGAAGTCTCCCATACTGGGAGAACCTCTATTTCCAGGACACTGTGGGATTTTCCTCTCCCTTTGGACGACAGACTCTATGAGTAGACATGCTACCTTCTCACCTGCTTCCTTGTCACAAATCTGAACTGAATTTAGTGCCATGAATGTAGTGCTGCTCCCTTTGTTGCTTAGTTGTGCTGGAGCAGAGACCTCCAGTTACACAATGCACCCAGGATTAATCTCTGCAGCATGGGGCACTCACCAGTGCTTGCTGGAGCCTGATTTGTCCCCTGATTTGTCACCCAGTCTAGCTGCTACTATGTCAGTCAGAGAACTAATGATAGCATCAAGCTTACAAATGGAAAAGCTTTGCTTTGTAGCTAGTGCTTGTCAGCCTCAATTGCTCCAGCCACGCAAGAGGCATTGAGGAGGAAAAGAATTGAGCCAAGAAAAATGAAAAGTAGTGAGCTGGAGACAATTATTCATCTTGTGCAAATCCCCAAGCTTGTTGTTTGGGGAGAAGAGGGGAGAGGCTGATCAGTCACTTCTCTATTTTTGTGGAATTTTTTTCTTAAAAACTCAATTTAATTAATTGAAATGAAAAAACTGTACTGCCAAAGACTGCTTGGTTTCTATAGGGAGGCTGGTGGGGGCAGCACTGGCAGTGCAAAGGTGGCTGTGAGGATGTGCAGTGTTCCAAAGAGCACTGTCTGCTTTTTCTGCTTGTTTGCTTCCCCCTCACTCCTGCCAGAAGCTTTCAGGGGAATGAAAGATGTGAGGGAGTGCTACCTCAATTCCCCTGGTGTGCCTCTTCCAGCTCCCTCTGAGCTGCTGCGTGTTCATCTCACTACATTTTGCCTTTAAATTCTCTCCTGGATGTTTAGGAAACAATGTAATCTCCCTAGCTGAGCGTTCCCAGAGTCTGTCTCCAAAGGATATTTCATAATTACATGAAAGCTAATGAGAGTGTTGGTATTTTTAGTGCTGCCCAGCTGGGAAGCTGACAGGGCATTCCTGCTTCACCTCATTTGGCTTTTAACAGCACGAAAACCTTCTCATCTCAGTGACTCACCCTAAGGCCACACCAAATCCTCTTGTGGAAACTGAGGGAAGCCCAGAGGAAGCTCTGCTCTACCTTTTCCTTGTGGGAGAAGTCAAACCAGCTTTTGGAGGACGGGATTTACAGCACTGCTGCTGCTGGCTGTGGGTAAGGGCAGGCAGGCAGAGGTGAAAAGGAGAGCTCAGGAGGAATGCCTGGTGAATCCCATCAGAGATTCCCTGCTGCAGTCCCCTCTCTGCTGCTCAGGAGAACCAGGCTGGTTGTGGTGGCGGTGAATCAGCTCCTCTGCTTGTCTTTGAATCATTGCACTGGAGATTCCTCCATAACCCAGATCCACGCTCCCTGTGCCAGCTCTGCAGCACTCCTGACTCTGGCAGCTTCTCCTGCCTTTTATGCTGGATTTGAGACTGAGCAAAATATATCTGTGGCTGAGGAAGGCATGAGAGATGTTATATTTGTGAGATATTTTTACAAGGTAGCACATCTGTGGGACAGATATTTACAGAGGACACAGCTAAATAAGAGTGACTTGAAGTCTGTTCTCTGAAGCACTTGTAGCTCCCACTTTAAAGTCAGTGAAACAAATCAAAATAATGAACCAGGATCGTTTGTGTTTCTAATAGAGCATAGTATTCCTCCCTCACCCAAACTCCATCACAATATTGTCAAAACAGCACAGCTTTAGAACTTCAAAAGAAATGTGCTGTGGAAAGCTGAGGCTGTTGCAGTCCAAGATGCATTTTGTCAGAGTGATTGGTTTTATTAGCCTAATTTTAGGAAATGGTAATCAATTTTCCTTACTCAGGGCAGTATTAGCATTCCTTTTGCTTAATGGGGAATTGCTTGTCATGGATAAGTTGTGCTTAATCAGGTATTAAATGTAAGGCAAAATGGAACCTCTGGACTTCCAGTGAGGAAGCTGCCAAATGAGGGTTAATTAGGAAGAGATTGAAAATTTAATGAACACTTAAATTCTTCATTTATGTTCTCCCTATGGTCCTCTCATATTTTAATTATTTGCAGAAGGTTCAGAAAGGCCTCTGGAAAGGGACACACTCCTTGAGCACTGCCAGGAAGTCCATGCATTCATGTGTTGCCCCCACAAACAGTCACTTCACTCACAAGCAGCTGATCTCCTGTGCAAACAGGAGGGTTTGTGGGATTGCAAGGAACAGCTGTGTAGAGGGTTTAACGTGTTGCTCCCCAGAAGGTCCCAACTCAGACCTTCACACCCTCTAGATTGTAAGATAATGATTAAAAAGGTTTGGCAGCTCAGCTGTGAGGGCTGACACTGCTGTGGGTGGGTTTTAAAGGGGGCTGCATAACCTGTTTGAGATACAGTCCTTTGTTCCAAGGCAGCTGGGAGAGGTACCAGTGACTTCAGGAGGAGCTTGCAGGTGCTCAGTTAGTCTTGACCAGAGGGTTTTTGTCCTAGGCTAGATCCCAGGGTGTATTTCCTATAGAAAAATCATTACCCGGACCTCAAATTTGCTTGTATCTTGTTTTTTCCCCATCAGCTAAACAGCAAGTCAGGCTGTTGCAGAATGTTTTAAGAGCTCTGTTAATTTACTTGTTCCTCCAAAACCTTTAAGGCAAGTTGTCAGGATTTTGCACAAGGCAATGGTGCTGGTATCACCTTTTCTCCCCAGGGCTGAGAACAGATCACAATGGTTCTGTTAAGTCAGGGACAGAGGAAAAAAAAACCACTTTTGTAATTATCCGTTGTTGTAGTGTGTTTTCATACCTTGTAATACTTTGTAATAATTTTGGTTTTGTATCCCAGTATTTTTCCCAAATGGTTTATCCCAGATTGTACCCTCTCCCTTTACCTGTGTAATCCCTTTCCTTTGCTGAGATCATCCCCAAATCCCCACCCTGGCTCTCTGTCCATCACTCAGCATCTCATCCCCTCCATCTAGAAGTTTTGGTCCAGGACGTTGAGTGATTAGCCAGAGGCCAGGGGTCAACCCCTTAAGTGTTATCCCATACGCTGTCCTAAGTGTCCATTCCCCAGTACCCATCCCTTAGGGTCACTTATTGGTCAGTAAATGTTATCTACTTTAGGTTTCCCCCTCCCTTTAAATGTAACCTTGGCACCTCTCCCGGGGCTCTCAGCAGGAGCCCCCTGAGGTGTAGGTGCTCCTCAGAGCTCCTGAAATAAACTTTGGATTAACCCCTGCTAAGAGTCGGCCCTTCATCTTCTGCTGTTTTTCCAGTGTCTCCTCTGCTGCAGGTGATCAGCCTGGCTGCCCTCTGTACCCCTGGGGATCAGCCTGCCTGCCTTCTGTACCCCCGGGGATCAGCCTGCCTGTCCTCTGTACCCCCGGGGCACGGGAGAGTGTCCCCCCACCCCGCTGTTCAACATCTCAGGGCTGGCTGGGGTTCCCTCAGTGGCACTCAGAGAGACCAGAGCAATCCATCAACACCTCAGTTTGATATCTACCAGCCGTATTGATATCTATCTGTGTGTGTGTCCCAGCCCTGGACCCCTGCTCCGCCTACATCAGCCTGAACGAGCCCTGGAGGAACACGGAGCACCGCATCAACGCCTCCCACGGGCAGCCCACGTGCGACAGCGGCATCGACGGCGAGTGGTACCGCTTCACGGGCATGGCGGGCGATGCCATGCCCACCTTCTGCATCCCCGAGAACCACTGCGGCACCCACGCCCCCCTCTGGATGAACGGCAGCCACCCGCGCCCGGCCGACGGCGTGGTGCAGCGCCAGGCCTGCGCCAGCTTCAGCGGCAACTGCTGCCTCTGGAACGCCAGCATCGAGGTCAAGGCCTGCCCGGGGGGGTACTTCGTGTACCACCTCAGCAAGCCCAGCGTCTGCTTCCACGCCTACTGTGGGCGTAAGTCACATCCCTGAGCCCCCCTTGGTCCTCCCTGAGCCCCTCTTGGCTTCTCCATGTGGTGGCCTGTCATATTGGAATTTAATACCAATACAGCCGGGTGGAACATTCCTGGGCTCGTCTGGCCCTTGCTGCTTGACCAAAGGTGGCAGCTGTGGTGTTTCACCTCAGAGACCTTTGGCTGGCTGGATGCTGCAGCTGGCACTTGGGATAAGTCCAGGCATGCAGGAGCCCAGGTTTACCTCTGGCGGAGAGGCTTCAAGGCGAGGTGAAGGAAAGGAGTCAGTTCTGCTGGAGGGTTTCTATCCAGAGCTTTATTCCTGGCACACAGACCTCTGAATGCAGCAACAGCTCCTACAGAACCACGAACCGCGTGGTTGCCGTGTCTTTTAACCCCAGGGAGAGGGGCAGGGAAGGGGTAGGGATCCCACCAAGCACGTAAGGGGAGGGGAAGTCTCAGGGGACAGATGACACCTGGATGGCCCAATGTCCCCAGGGCTGTGAGGCATCTTTTGAACTTCACCAGAATGCCAACATTGAGGGACAGCTCTCAGCAAGGGGGCAAGGGAGGGGAAAGGAGAGGTGATTGGCACAGCTGGGGAAAGAGCCGGGATAGCTGAAACGGGCTATTACATCACACTGCAACGCTGTCACATTCCAGCCGTTTTACCTGCTTTGTTCCTCTAGCAGGAGTTTTCCACAGCTGACCTGGCCTCAGTGGTTTAATGCTCCCTGTGGGCCCTGTGGCTTGTCTTGGCACACTACCAAAGTCAAAATTTGCATCTCTGCCTCACAGTAATTAAACCTGATTGTTTTTCAGCAGCTTCAGCAGGTCAGCTTTCCCAATGTGGGCCAGGTCTGTAACTGAGGGGCTGCACACAGGGTGGGAAGCTGAAGGGACAAATCCTGTGCTTTCCTTTTATGCTCAGGGGTTCGTGCTGACCTTGTTCTTGTCGTGCCCTAGATTTTTATGACATCTGTGATGTGGTGGATTGCCAGGACTCCTGCCTGGACACCGGTGACTGCACGTGTTCCCCGGGTACGACACTCGGACCTGATGGCCAGACATGCCTTGGTAAGGGTGGAAATAAGCTGTGCCACTTGTGATGCTTTTCTTCCCTTTGTTTCATTGCTCACATCTCAGTCCCTTGCCTTACAGAGCACTATAAAAAATTACATATCCTGAGAGGACTTTTCCCCTTTGCTGCCTAGAACCAGGACTATGATTCTGTAAATGGTTCCAAGATATGACATCCCATGACTGCATCCATTCTGGTGCCCCTGGAGCTCCATGATTGTGAGGCTGGATTTGCTTTCTGCATGGCTCAGTTGCTGAAGGCAGTAGCAGAGTCTCTTTGCAAGATCATGGTGCAGGATTCTGTGGTGTCACTGTGGTACTCAGGAAGTGCTGTGCAGTCTGGCATTAGAGGTTTCCTCTCACACACTCTCTTGAATATCTCTCCTCCAAAAAGTGTTTTGCTGGCTGCTGTAGGGCTGCACACTAAACTCCATCATACTTCCTGCCCTTATGGGACATTGGCCAGGGCCTGGGGCTTGAGGAGACCCAAAATAAGTCCCACCACAGCTGCAATGGTTTTAGGTAGCTTGACAAGGGACAAGTATTCAGGGAGCTGGCACGTGGTGGCAGAGACCGGCATGGCCAGGGGGGAGGTGAGAGCAGAGTGAGGAATGTGGGCTTTGGAGATTTGTGGGGGAATCCCCATGAAGCTCTGAGGAGAGCTCTGTGGTTGTGTGTGTGGTGCTGGGGGAGAGCACCTGGACTGAGAGGTCAGGAAAATTATAGACAAATCATGGGGCTGGAAACAGGTGGCTCTTGGGGAGCTGCAGAGCCACACTGATGGATAGGGAGAGGAGGGAGGAAAGGGTGTTTGGGGGAGGAGGAATCTCATCTGTCACTTGATTTGGTGGTGAAGCTGAAAGCAGAGTTGGTCCAGGAGGCTGTGTGGCAGGTCAGTCTGCTCCATAGGGGCTGCACCAGACAAAGCAGGTGTGGTGGTTTCTTTCTTCACACACCTCATGTCTGTGAGCATCAGGGCAGGCCCCACAGCCATTCCAGTGTGTGGAAGGAGCAGCCTGGTCCTGCTGCAGAGTTACACTTGCTCCCAGTGATTCTGGGGAAGGCTTTTGCATAAGCAGCTCCACTTGTCTGCAGCCAAGTGGCTGACTGAGCTCTCTCAGATAATTAAAAGCATTTATTGGCTGCTTCTGTCCAGCCTTCCAGTCACAGAAGTGCCCTTGACAAGCACTAGCACTCAGTGAATGTGTGGCAGGCTCAGGGGAAAGGTTTTCCTGCAGCAGGGAGGCACATAGGAGTCCTGAGCCTGTCTGTGTGTGCTGCAGCTGCTTTCATCCCCACACGAGCAGGATTTCTGCCCTGCTGCTTCTCCTCGAGATTCCCAGGTGGCACAGCACCTCAGCTGGAATGCTCACACTGCTTCACCTGCCTGCAGCCTCTCTTGTGTGGCTCCATGGTCTTTCTAATAACTTTCTGTTGTGCTGAGTAATTGTGCAATCACATCTCTGAGAGCAACTGTGCCCTTCTTATGGAGAAACCAAATAAATCCCTGTTTGTCTTTCCTAAACAGAGAATGTGCTTCCTTTCCCAGCTGCCCCAAAGAGAGGGACTGAAGCTGCTGCAGTGATGCAGCAGAGCAGCTGTGGCTGCCCCATCCCTGCAAGTGTCCAAGGCCAGGCTGGACAGGGCTGGGAGCAACCTGGGATAGTGGCAGGGGTTGGAACAAGATGAGCTTTAAGGTCCCTTCCAACCCAGACCATTCTGTGAAGGCTGAGCAGCTCTGTGCACCTCCCTGTGCTTCTCCTCAGTACATTAGATGCTTTAAGTCCCAGATCAGAGCAGCTGATCCTGAGTTACATTTTCATTTAGGAGTTAAATAAGGTCTTAGACTACCTGTCACGCATCCACCAACTTGGTGCATTGCCTTTGACTTCTTCAAGGCCTGGATCCATGTTCTACTAAGCCATGGTTAAAATCAGCTCAGCACTGTCCCAATCCAGTCTCAAGACAACCCCAAGTTGTCCCAGAAGTGCTGCTTGTCACCAGTGGGGAAGAGCAGGGACAGAGATCTGTGTGTGCTGTAGAACTTGGAAGGAGCAGTCAGGGAATTTCTGGGCCCGGCCCTTGACCAAGACAATCTCTAGGCCCTTGTAACAACATCTCCACGCCTTTGCCAGTAGCCCTTTCCCTCTTCACCTTCTGTTTTTAAGCAGCTTTAGATTTATTTTTAGAAAGGAAAGTGAGTGTGGAGCCTGTCACGTGTGTGAAAAGCAGAGTCTGTGGGAGTCTCCTGGACATGCTTCCTGCCTCTCAAAGCAAGGCACCAGCCAAGCCTTTGGCTAAAAATACTCAATTCACATTGCTTGTGGAAGGAGACACCACCAGCAGCTGCCAGTTGTGGGTTCTGTGCATGTGTGGGACCACAGGTCCCTGAGAGAGCTCATCTCTGACCTGCCTGTTAAAATGATACTTTTCTTTTTTCTTGGTTTTAAGCTTCTGACACCTAATAAATGCCAGCTTCTAAGCTGTTTTGATGAAGCCCCAGGTGAAACTTAATTGATAACCTCAGCATCCTGGCCTTCCTAAGAGAAATCATTCATTTTGTGGCTCAGCAAGAGCAATGTCTGTCCCTTTCTCTCTGTTTGATTTGCTTTTTGCACACAGAGATTAAATCAGGTTGAGGGATTAGAATCTCAGAGAACAAAGACAAAAAAAAAAAAAAAAGAAGGGCAGACAGACACAGAAGCCACTTTAGCTTTTAAAAAAAGAGTTAGGAGCAGTTTTCAGAGCTTTACCAAGATACTCAAAAGCTACTGTCAGTGTTACTACTTGTAGTGGGATTATTCATTCCATTCCAGAGCTGGTTTTTTTTCAGATGAAAATGAGTGTGAGCAGAACAACGGGGGCTGCAGCGAGTTCTGCATTAACCTGAAGAATTCCTTCCGCTGCGAGTGCGGGGTCGGGCGCATGCTGGGCAGTGATGGGAAAACCTGTGAAGGTGAGGCTTCAGCTTCCACAGGCTGCTGGAAACTCTGTAAATCATTCCCTTGCAGCACTGGCTCTCTCTTGGCTCCTTGCACCTGGGATTAAATGTCACTGATATCACCTCTGTGCTTGCCAGAGAGGTTAGTACTAAAATATCCTTCTAAGCAAGCAGAGAGAAATCTCCTTGTTGTTCTCACTGCCTTGTCCATTTCTGTTAGGATTTGGTTGTGTTTCTCTCCATGGGGGAAAGGCAGCAGTGGATCTGGAAGATTGGTGTTCCAGGCAGAACTTGTTGCTGGAGTTGTTGGGATTTGGCTCTGGAGATTTGTGGGATAGAGTTTTGTGGGGGCAGATTTAGCAGCACTGGGTTTGGCAGCTCGCATTAGGTATGGGGTAATGCCATGACATTAGACTAGAGCACGAGGATCACTTTAGCCTCCCAGGATAGAGACTGAGGAGAGGGGATGCCAATCTTCAGACAGAAGTTAAATTTGGGATTACGGCAGCATTTTGATTTTTGGTGTCTGTGGGTTCTGCTGCTCCGTGCTCTCTGCCACAGTTCCTTCACAATGGTGGCACAGCCAGGTTGAAAACCATTGATAAATTTAGACTGGTAGCTTAAAGACCAAATTGTGGGCCTGATGTGTTGTCACTAACAATGTACAAACATCCCTGAGCAGAAATAGGCAAACCCAGCAGAAATTGATGTGTGCCTGATGGTTTCTGTGGTGAGCTGTGGAAAAGCAGTGTGCCCCCTCACAGCAAAGCTGCTGTGTGCTGTTCACAGACACTGTGGGGCCTCAGACAAGGAAAACAACTACACCTGTGCCTTGCTTTTCAGCTACCCAAAAGAGCTAAATCTGCTCTCTGAGCTCTGCTGGTACATCACTCATCCAGGCAGTGACACTTTCCTGGGAAAAGCTGCTGTGCAGAATGCTCCTTAACTTACTTGTTAAGGTGTGTGGAGCCAAAAATGGTCTGTGGGCTCTGTCCCTGCCACATCCAGCTCTGAGCTGCTGGGGCATCACATAAATGAGCTGTGCAGTTTTTATTCCCAAGTGCTGCACTCTTCTGACAGGGCTGGAATGGTCTGTTTGGAAGCTCATTTGTTTCTGCATTCCCCAAGTTGGCTTTTAGGGCCTTTGATATATCATTTAATTTCCCTTCTGCACGAAGGATGGTGCCTTTCTCAAGTTTAACGCTGCTGCTGGGGATTTTTACAATCTTGTTAGTGAGTTTTATTTCTGAAGATGTATCCTCAGCTTTGTGAGCTGGTAGAGAATGGGATGTGAGGTGTGAGCCACCTCACAGCTTGTTGCTAAAAAGAACAATACAGGACATGCAGCTTGATTACATGAGCTGGTGAGGCTGAATAGGGTTTAATTTTTCTCAAAATTTACATTATGATGCTTTACCCATTGCTTTGACTCAAATGGAGTTTGGGCTGTTATTTTCCGTGCATTATATAGGATTGAGTGTGGGATTTCCATTCTTTACATTTCAGTGAAAACCACACAGATTTCTACTGGCAGGCTCGGGGAGAAATATTTTATGTTTATGATTTGCTTGTCTCATGTTCTGTTATTTTACTGAGAACAGTAGTACTCATCTGGCATATTCATCCAAAGGGTTAAAACAATCAACCAGTTAAGGTCATTTGAAAGAAAAAAATCATGATGCTAAAGTACAATTTAAAAAGAGCTTTACACCTCATTTACTGGGAAACAGCTGTTGCCTTTGAGCTGTATGGTTCAGACTGTTGGTTGGTCAGGGGTCTGTGGGGGCTGCAGGATGTGCTGATTTTCCTTTCTTTCCCAGAAATTGAAGGCTGTCACAATAACAACGGAGGCTGCAGCCATACCTGCATCGAAGTGGAAGGCACCTACCAGTGTGAATGTCCCAGGGGACTTGTTCTGGCAGAAGACAATCACACTTGCCAGGGTAGGTGAACAAAATCTCCCTGGCAGCCTCTGTCCCCCGGGAGAATGTCTGAAAGAACTTCTTGGTTTTTCTGTCTTCTCTTAGTCTATCCTTCCCAGGTGGGTTAATGGAGCTTTGTTACTAATGACAGACCATCCAAAGATGAGAGCCTGAAGATGTTGCTCTTCTCTCCAGGCAGAGCAGCCACAGGGCCCAGCTTGAGTGCACCTTGTAGGGCAGTGTTCCCTTATGATTAATACTGCTTAACATTGTGTTTGGAGTTTGTTTTCACAAACAGGACAGGACTGCAAGGGTCCAGTCCTTGAGCAGCATCACCCTCATTACATGGTTGAGAAAATAGAAATATGGCAAAAGCTCATGTACAGTCAGCAGCAGCCAAAGATTTCTGTGTTACAGAACATTTTTAAAACTTTCTAGCCAATAGCTAATAGTAGCTAAAGCTCACAGACAATTGTTCTAGCCAATTACTAAAAGCACATGTGCACCTGCTTCACACAGTGCTTACTTTTCTTCTTTCTATAACAATACACAATCATTCATTATTAAGCTTAAAACCTTCTACTCCCTTGCTAAGCATATTTTCCTGCAGTCTTAAGGTAGCCAAGCCTAAAACTCAAGCTGTAGTTTAATGTCCTTGCTTGCTATACCATTGTAACTTTCTCTACTTTCAGCCTTTGCAGCTGCAACTAGTTCTCTGTTCTTTCTGTTTCTTAGCCCTGCTTTTACAGCTTTCTGGAAATCTTTTTGCCTCTACGATTTCCCACAAACATCTCCCATTATACTGCTCTGTGCACACCCCTGACAAATTTATGCTGTTAGAGCTGACATTTTCCGTGCTTCAAACTTCAGACTCTCATCTAAAGCTGTCCAGTCCTTTCCAAGAACAGGGTTAAAGAGACAGGCATGTTTTTTTCCAAGTGTGCCATTCCAGTAAGCATTCCTGTGCCTTGAAGCAAGGCACTAGCTTTGATATTAGGTGCTCCTGCTGCCCCTTGGAAAAGTGCCCAGGATAGTATCCAAAAATTGACTGTTGCTCCTGCTGTGTAGAGGCCAGGGCAGCGTTATCCTTGGAGAACCTTCCATCTGAACTTTCCCCAGGGAGTCCTTCATGCTGAGTCACTTGTGCCTATGGCATGCCCATGGAAATAAACAAGTTCCCTGTTTTTTTGCAAAGATTTCTTTTGCAAATACATCCAGGCTACCAGCAGTCTGGTGTTGCCTGGTGTGCTCAGAGAACCTCCTGCAGTCTGATGTACCACAGAGTGCCCAGACATCAGTGGGAGGGACAGATCAGGGCTTCATGGTGGCCAAAAGGGCAGGTATGCCTCAGAGAGGAATTGGAATGGTTCTGCTTGATGGATTGTCTGCTTTATAAGCTTTTTAGAAATGCAGGGTTCCCAAGGGTGGGCATTGCCCACTTGGGATCCAGCAGTGGAGGTGGGGGTTTCTAAGAGCTGTGATCACACTCACTGATTGAAGGCCTGGTTGATGGATACAGGCCAGAACAGAGTGATGGTTTTCAGTCCTGGGCCCTTGAGGCAGCCCCAGCAGGGCTGCAAGTCCTGGATTTCCCAGCCAGGGTTTCTGCTGCTGGTGAGGCTGCTACTGAGAGCAGCAGCACTGCTGGGAGCCAGGCTGGGATCAGGATGCAGCATCTCATAAAGTGAAATTGCCTGTTCTTTTGCATTCATCAGTTTATGTCCCCATACTGTGGCCTGCAATTCTGAGCAGATAGGGAACTGTACCACACAATTTTTTGTGGCACCTAATCAGGTTTATATTGGTTCAATTAACAGTTATGGGTAGGCACAGTAGCCTGAAGCAATTGGATCTGCAGCCTCTCCACCCTCCTCTGCACTCTCTCCATGTTCAGAACAAACATTAATCATCTTCCACAGAAATCACAGTCTACAGGCTGCAATTTTTCCATAAAGATACCAGCCAGGAAAATACTTGGAATTTTGCAGATCATCCTATTCCTAAATAATAGGGATGAAATGCTCTTCTCCCCCATCCCCTGCCCAAATTTTTGTGCAGGTAAGCAGGGTTCATGTTTGTAGCAGTGGATCAGGGCTCCCCAGCACCAGAGAGCCTGTTCTGCTGAGCAGTCTGTGCAGGGAGACAACCTCTGCTCCAAGCAGCAGCACTTTGAAAGGCCAAGGAAGGAGCCAGAGGCTGGAATATGGTGCCAATAACAACAGCAGGCAGAGAAATGAGTGTTGGACTTGCCATAGAAGCTTCTTCCCAGGGGAAGGTGCTCAGAGACATTGGTGCAAAACAGAGCTTTAAGTGGAAATGAGGAGGCTTTCCTAGTTCTCAGAGGTGCTCTGAGAAGTATGAGGTGAAGAACTAAAATGTTTGACTGGCACACACTGGATGTTTACCCAAATAGCCACGAGCTGGCTTGAGTTAAGAGGTTTCCTTCTCTTGTTTCTGTGTCCAGGTGGTGGAGGGCACACAGCTCCTGCAGCTCCAAAACACAGGGGAAATGGAATCTTTTCCTTCTCCCACTTTGTGCCAGTCAAAGACATGTAGAAACAGAGAGATCCTGAGCCAAATCAGTCCTGAACTTCGGAGAATTGCAGTTGGGATCCAAATCTCTTGCCCTGAATGTCACCTTTATAAAAGCAGCACGTTTTCTTATTTATCAAGGTAGTGCTAGAACAGTGAGTCCTTAAATCCAGATGGAGCCAATCAGTTCTCCAAAGGATGTTCCTCTCTGTCTGCATTGTGCTGTGTTCTCCAAGTCCCTTTGTCTGCTCCTGAGCTGTGCCATTTGACATGCTCAGTTATTCCCACTTGCCTTCTGCTGCCAGTGGAAGGAAGGTTAAGGTAATTTTTAGTTCTTTAAGCTTCTGTTCTAACCCAGCAATGTCATTATGGGAACATATTGCTTTGGGCACTCTGCATACATTTTAGCATATCACTTTGAAATTGTCATCTTCTAATCAAAAATCCTCCCTGAAGGTACTCAGAGGCTTTTGGAAATACCTGAGCTGGGACAGGGAAAATTTTAAAGGGGGTTGAAATGCCTGTTTTAGAAGTGTGCCTTATTTCAAATATCCAGAATCTTAAATTATATAATTAATGATTGAAATTAAGGGAAGGCAGGTCACAGGAATGTCAAGGATGGGACTGCAATTAATTGTGGCAAAAATCTCGAGAAACTGGTGTATTTGCAAAAAGGTTTTGTTGTGGGGTTTTAAAATATAATAAATGTAAATCCTGCAAAAGGTTTGTTTTTTCTGGATGAAACCAGAGTATATGCCACCAGTATGTTTGTCCTGTCTCCAAATGAACTGAATAATCCTAAGGAATATATGTACAGCAACTACTTTTTTATTGAAGATTATTCTCTCTTCTTTCCTTTTTTATTTTGCCCAAGGTCTGTTTTCTCCTGCTTCTTATGTAATGAAATTTTAATTTAAAAAATTCACACAGAGGCCTGTATTATAATTTAAAGGTTGGAAGGAGGTGGAATGAGTGAGCTAATTGGGTTTGTTTGTCAGAGCTGGGTTTATTGCTTATAAAAATATTATTATGGCATTTTGAGGTGCTTCCATTTTAGCTCAGTATCTATATTGAATTACTCTGTCTTGTTTCACCATGTTCTGGGTTTGATGTAAAATCTGATTAAGGGTCTTAAAAAATGGCTTTGCCTGGGGCATTGTGAATTTGATACCCATATCTGGCAAAGGCTCTTCCCAGGACATCACAGTGCAAGAGATAGCAACCAAATCTGTGCTGAGTGTTAAGTGAAGCTGGAAAGCACAGATGAGTTTCTGCTGCAAGTGCAGTGATTGTCTTCATTGTTTTCTGCTTTCTGCATTGCTGTGGCTGGGGAATTTGGGGCAGTGGCAGCTCTGGTTTGTGTTGTGTAGGTGGGAATGCAAGGTGGGTGGTTAGGTTACTGTGGTAGGATCATAATGATAAGTGCTGTCTATGATTCCCCTTTTATTTCCCCAATTATAACTGGTATAACTCTTCCCAGCTCACTGGTAGGTTTGTAGTGCAGACTGTTATTCTGGGGACTTCTCTTGCAGTTCCAGTGCTGTGCAAGTCCAGCTCTATTGAGGTGAACATCCCAAAGGACCTGGTTGGAGGCCTGGACCTTTCCCTCATCAACACTTCATGCAAAGGCGTGTCCAATGGCACTCATGTCAACATCCATTTCTCCCTGAAGTCCTGTGGAACCGTTGTAGATGTATGTATATATGTAATTACCTGCTGCCCAGTCTCTGGCATTTGGGGATTTGGCTGTGGCTTGCTTGGGGAACAAAGTAAGTGACGGTGCAGCTGATTTAGCTGCACCCTCAGAGTTGCCCTGCAGCTGCCCCCAGAGTGGATCTGGGCTGGCATTCCACAGTCAGAGAGCGTGTTCCATCCCCCCTCCAGCAGTGAGTGTCTGACAGCATGGGTGCTGCTTTCTGCTCGCCTCCTGTTTCACAAGGGTAGAAGAACAAGTGTCCTGTCTGCCAAGACAGATTCTGGCCTCCTGATAATGTTTGAAAGGTTAAACTGGCAACTGGTCAATGGCTGACCTTAGCAGAGGGGTAGCAGAAGTGTGGTGCATTGCAGCTGCCAGCAGACTGAGGTCCTCAGTTGGTCTGTGAGAATGAGCAGCATCACTCTGGTTGTGGGCTGTAAGTTCACGAGCTGGCCCTTCAGTGGCTCCTCTGAGTGTCAGCCCAGAGAGATCTTTCTCAGTGATCTCCCCTTTCTTTGCTGCAGGTAATCAATGACAAAATCATTGCCACCAACTGGTGACTGGCTTGCCCAAGCAGACCCCGGGGAGCAACGGGGACATCATCGTGCGCACCAGCAAGCTGCTGATCCCGGTGACCTGCGAGTTCCCGCGCCGCTACACCATCTCCGAGGGCTACGTGCCCAACCTCAAGAACTCTCCCCTGGAAATCATGAGCCGCAGCCAGGGCGTCTTCCCCTTCACCCTGGAGATCTTCAAGGACAAGGACTTTGATGAGCCCTATAGGGGTGACCCTCCCACCCTCAAGCTAAGGGACTCCCTGTACTTTGGGATTGAGCCCCTGGTGCACGTCAGTGGGCTGGAGACGCTGGTGGAGAGCTGCTTTGCCACTCCCACCTCCAAAATTGATGAGATCCTGAAGTACTACCTGATTCAAGATGGGTGAGTTCACTGTTCCCTCTCTTGCTGGCAATTTAGAGGGAATTGGCAGTGGGGCTGAGTTGTCTGTGTGATGCAGGAAGCACTATCCCCCTCTCCACAGCAGCCTGTCTGTCCTGCTCATAGCAATCACCAGCAGCCATCAAGCTGAAACCACCTCTCCCATCAAAAGTAATTGGGAGAAACAGTGGGAGGAAGTGAGAGAGGTTCCTCTGAGTGCAGCCTTTACAGGATGTATTTCCCTGTCACTAGCCATGTGGATAATTGAGTTGGATCCTGTAGAAAAGATTCTCATTCCTGATACCCTCTCTCTGCCAGCCACAGAGTGCCAAGCCAATGTGCAGAACCCCCATGGCCATGTGCTGCTGCCAGGCAGCTGCTGCAGCAACTGGAGAAAGTTTCTTAATTTTCTCATAATGGCCTTATTACAGCATGAGCCAGAAGAGCCCATTGCTAGTCCTGGTAGGAGCTGCAGGACAATCCCTTGCTTTGCTCTCCCTGATGCCTGTCAGTGCAATAAATTTGGGGTCTTTCAGTTTGGCTGTCATTTTTTGAGGTATTTGGGGTTAGTGATCATTCCAGGATATGCTAAAAATAATATTGTGCAGATCTGTGGGTTCACTGTTGTAGTGGTTTTTGCACCAGAGGTTTGGGGAGCCTTGCTGTGGGCTCAGCTGTGGCTCCTGAGACGATCCCTCTTCTCAGACACTTCTTTGGGTGCTGAAATGACTGTGCCATGCTACAGCATTGCCGTGGAGTGTTTGCATCCAGCTGCATAACCAGAGAGCTCTGAGGAAATATCATAGTTGTGAGGCAGTCTGCTGTCCTCCAGGGAGGGAAATCCAGCCAAAGGAGTATCTAAGACATACTCAAGACTTGTAGCCTGAGACTCAAGGGACTGTGCTTGTATAAATCCTGTATGTTGCCTGCCAGACCATTTAATGATGACAACAATCATGTCCTCAGCTGCCAGACTAAATCATCCACTGGTACAGCTGCTGCTGGCAAGTCCTGTGTGCTTATCTTGTAGCAAAAGGGTCCTGCAACCTAAAGTACCCAAAAATACTGTTTTCATTTCCTTCTGACAGAGCATTCAGCATTAGCCTGCTCTCCCTCTCTCCTAGGCTGCAGTCCTTCTGTGCCCAACATTTCTGGGCTTTATGAGCAGATCTGTAATGGAAAAATTGATTTTATCAACTCCCTGGCTTGGCTGTTCCAATGGACCCTTCACAGAGTCAAGGCCTCAAACATTCATTTATTTCTCCCCATGAGTGAAAATGATGGGATTCAAAACAGCAGCCAAAACTTGAGCTGGATAGAGAAGGGAGAAGGCAGGAAATGTCATCTCTTGATTCCACACCAGCGCTGGTTGGAGGATTTATGGCACCAGCAGTCCCTCGGTACCTGCAGAGGGCATTAAAACTTCACTGAAGGGAAAAGTGCACCACTCTGCAGCCATCACTGCAGGCCTCAGTGATTCAAAATTAAATTAGCTGAATGCACTGCTAAGTTGTCCCTGCTCCAAACACTTCTGTAATAACTCAGTTTCCTTCTAGAAATCCAGCCCATGGCAATAAAGATGGGATTTTTGTATCAGTTTATGTAGGATCAGACCTGCAAGAGTTAACTGCATAATCCAAAGGGAACCACTGTTTATATTGGAGGGGATATACCTTGGACTGAGGAATGGGAAAATTCCCTCTGCTGCTCTCTTCCCTGTTAGTTCCCTGCCTCTGAGAACAAAGTGGAACCAAGGCAGTGACCGATGGCGCAGCTGATAAACGCTGGAGCTCCCTGGGGTATCTGGAGCCAGGTCACGTCACTGCTGAGGTCAGGAGCTGTGCTCAGCAGAGCACTGGGTGGTTAAGGTAGTTCCATTGCAAAGCCCATCTTCTTGTGCCCTCAGGCTGCCCTGTTTGTTGGTCTGTGAGGTGGCTATTTCATTGTGCAAGCCTTTCTGTCAGCCTTGCAACCCTGAATAAGAGGGTCAGAGCACAGCTCCCACGGCACTGCCACTCTGCTCCCCAAACCTAGGCACATTATGCACAAGGTTAGGGTGGTTTTCCCCATATCCTGACCAGGCCCACCCCTTTTCCTTCCATACCTGTCTCTTCTCACCTCTCCAAAGTGGGCAGCAGGATCTCTGGGGGTTTCCTAGCAGAGTGGGATATGGTCTGGCCCCACAAATGCAAAAGGAGTTGCCCTTGTAAGTCATGAGATTTCTGTGCTGGTTTTGTCTACGTATCTCTGACTCCTTTGTGGTGTTCTTCCACTTTCCCTCTCCCTAACCCCAAACCAGTGGGTTTCCTTCCACCAATGTGCAGAACCTTTGGAGAGCCTGGGATTTAGGAGTCAGTTTAAGGCAGGGTCCAATAATCATCACAGTTTATGTGCTCACAAATGAGAACGTACCTGTGAGTTGACTTCATGGCCCTAGAGCTTGGCCACTCACCTATGAAAAGTCTTTAACTGTCATTCCTTACGAGCAGATGCCTTGTTTAACAAGGAATTTTGACAACACAGAGATTCCAAAGAGCAGTTCTGCCTTCCCTTCAGTGAAGGCAGAACTGATCTTCTACAACTGATCATGTCAAACATCAGCAATGCTGACAATGCCATGCACATTTCTCGTGTATAGATGGGAGCTGAAGCTTGCTGCAAGAGCAAGGCTTTGAGCTACACCAGTACCTCTTGTCTCTTACACCACTGCTTTATTGGTTTTTAAAAAATATCTTTCAAAGTCTACATTTTTGGAATGAACTTGCTAGACAGGATGAGCTGCATTGCAATGCAATTCCACAGCAGCATCAGGGCCTCTCAAGATGCCCAAGGCTTTGCAATAATTATCAGTAATTATTGAGCTACCATAACTTTTTGTCTGTCAAACTCTAAATAGGCTGTAATGGTTTATAAATGCATTGCACCTGGAATGCAGCTTGTTATAAAAGCAGCTTATTTTCTTGCAGTTCTGTGACTTCTTTTACAATCATACATTGCTAGTGATGGAAAAACTGAAATTATAAATTTTTGGTGTAGTGAATTTGAGCTGTTTGACCAAATCCAGCAGGAAGAAAAATGTAAATTATACTAAGCAAAGTAAATCTGGATTTTTGTTTTCATCATCTGTCATATTTTAGTAATGTGGGTGCAGGCTGCTTCATTTTAAGCATAATTTATGTGCATATCTATGTGTATACAGCGAGAGCATGGCACATTCTGTAGTGTATAACACTGCAGGCTGTTGCACAGGGAGGTGAATTGAGGACAGACTTGCCTGCAGCTCGCTGGCAGTCCCTCTCTGAGGGGACTGGGCCACGTCCTGCCAGCCCTCTGCTGCTGAGCTGTTCCCTGTCTGGAGATGCTATTAGCAATGCTGCTCTTTTTCCCCATCATTCCCAACTTTTCTCCTGTGGCCAAAGAGGAAGTAGCAGAAATGGTAGCTGAGCCTGAGAGAACCAACCCCTCCTTTTCTTTCTCTCGTTAAGTAGGCTGGAATGTCTTTTCTCTTTCTTTTTTCCATTTCTGGGAAAGCCATTAAAGCCTATCCCTCTGCTCTCCTCAGCTGTGTTTCTGATGATTCCGTGAAGCAGTACACGTCAAAGGACCATCTTGCCAAGCACTTCCAGGTCCCTGTGTTCAAGTTTGTGGGCAAAGACAACAAGGTAAGCTCAAAACTCAACTCTTAGATATTTCATCAGCTCTGATATGACTGAGGAGCCTCAGCACCAAGCTGGAAAAGGGTATGGAATGGCTGGCCCAAGGCAGGTGCTGCTGTGCCTGTTCCAGCAGTTGCACCTTACAGGAGCCTGACAAAGGTACTTCAGGAGAGATTGTTAAAAACAACTAAAATTAAAATATGAAGGACAGTTTTGTAACATCAAGCCACAGCAGGCTAAAATCATTGTTGCTTCCATGGTGGTCTTGGTGGTCCCTTATTTGCCGGTTGAGAGAATGTTCTCAGTCACCAGGCACATTTCACAGTGCCCTGTCTTTAAAACAACACAATCTTTAGTTTGGGATCTCTTCAGCCTTGTGTCTTCTCTAGCTCTTGGGGGTACAGATGCCAGCACTCCAGACAGAAGGCCACCATACTGCTTAATTCAGTGTGAGACCAGGCTGTCTGTCTGGGGCAGCAGCTCTGTAGTGGGAAGACAGTGGAAGGATAATGCCCTTTTCCTAATGCAAATAGCTTTCCTTTCTGTGTTGGAGGAAATTGGATCTTCCAGTCATTGTTATGCTCAACCAACACTGCCTGCTCCAAAAGGTATAAAACTCCTGCTCCAGCTACTGGAGAGCCCCAGCAGGTTAAAACAGATGAGATCTTTTAAAATTCAGAAATTTTCCTTGGCTTTCTGATTAGCCCTGCTGCCTCCAGCCTGCATCTTCCCATCCTGCACAATGGATTCTGCTTCAAACCTCTGCAAGTCTTTGTGGCTGCTGTTTGCAGGGATCTTGCTTGCTCTCCTGGTCATTTACAGGGCAGGAGGCAGCAATCCTGTCACTGCCTGTGCTGTGCAAGGAGAAAAGGCAGCTGTGGCTGTCTCCTTGCTCTTTGCATTCTCTCTCTTCCCTCAACTTAGCCCCTCATCACCCTGCGTTTTTCTCCTTTTTCCCCTTGGTTTCCTGGCTTTGTTTCCCCAGCTCACTTGAAATTCTCTTGCACATCTCCATTAATCCTTGTGGGGCTTCACGCATTCTTGACACGCAGCTCCTACCAGTCCATGTGAGCTCTTCCAAGCTGATTCCTGCCATTTTCATCCCTTCATCTGGAGGATCATTTCCCACCTTCTATTCCCTGTCTCCCCACTGTTGCCTCTGAGACCTCAGCCAGGCTCTCTGGAGAGGGCACACAAGGAATCAGATGGAGCTGCCGTTGTGGCTGCAGGCGGCGAGGCTGGACACGGACCGTGTGCCAGGGGCATGCTGTGGCACACAGGCAGCGGTGCCAGCGGTCCCCAGGGCTGTGCCCTGACCCTGTGCTGTGTCCCCACCTCAGGAGGTGTTCCTGCACTGCCGCATCCTGGTGTGTGGGGCGCTGGACGAGACCTCGCGCTGCGCCCAGGGCTGCCGGAGACGCGTGCGCAGGTCGGCCGGGCAGCGGGAGGAGCAGCAGGACAAGGAACCTGTTCACGTGGCAAACCACATCCTGACAGGAGGCCCCATCAGGATCGACTTTGAGGACTGACACCCACCCTCTGGAACAGCATCCCTGGCCTTCCTTATCACTGCCTCCTGTTGTGGTTGCTTGAGAAACCAGAGGTATTTGTTAAAGCCCCGCTTGAACCTCAGGACTCATTTCCTTAACTCTGTGGTGATTATTTGTCAAGTGGTTTAGGCCCATGAGGCAGCCCTTGGAGTGTGACCCGGACTGCAGAGCAGTTTGGTTTTACCTGCATTTCTCCCCAACAATCCTTTAGCTGAAGGGACCCTGTTTCTTTGCAGGCTGGAAGCGTTACCCAACTTTGCCTTTCCCTACATCCACCTACAGGCCCCAGGACTGTTTGTCCTTGACTAAACAAATGTTATTCAAGCCCTTCTTGCATCAGACAGTACAAATAGTATCATAGCTGAGTGTGTTTGCTGTGCAGCTCTGTGAGTGATGCTGAAGATTTCAGGTGACTGTTAATAAAAACATGTATAAAATAACATCTCATCATGTGTAAGTTCCTTGGAGCAATGCAATTGTCATTACAGGCAGCTAAAGCTCAGATCTATCACAGGCACATTTAAATGGGATTTTAAATAGCAAAAGGTATTTAATGAGATTTGATTTTTTTAGTGGCTTTTAATAATTGCATGAAGTTTAATAGTGTTTCCTCCTGTATTTAGTGTATCATTATTCTTCTTCCTCTTCTCCCACCACCAAAAATGCCTTTCTTAAGTGCTGTAGCACCTTGATTGTAAGAGAACCACCATTAAACATCTATAAACACCCCCTCCCATGTGTGCTGCTGCCAAGTGTTTGTCTGGAAGTTGTGATGCATTGCCCTGGTTAGCGAGGCTGTGGTTCCAACAGAGGATTAGAGGAATGCACATTAATTATTCATAGCAATCATTGGTGCTGTGGGCAGTTCTCAGGACTGGGCTGTCCCCAGTCAGCCTGGTGACAGGAGACATGGCAGCATTGTCTGAGTGGCCATGGCAGGGGACACAGTTACTGGTGATGGTGTGGCATCATCGTTGTCAGGAATCTTTTTGGGCTGTCAAGCTCCTTCTGAAGAAAATACAATGGATGTGATCAGCTCAGGCTCCTCAGGGCTTCATTGGGCTGTGTGGTAAAGGATTAGGGTGTGGGGTGGAAGGGAGGAAGCACAGACAGCAGTGAAGGACACCGTGGGACAGGCAGGGCTGGACGATGAGGAGAAGGATCCGTCTCCACTGGTGGCAGTGGCTCTGCAGTGCATCCCCAAGGTTTCCTACAAGAAGCTCCTCAGTGTGCAGCTCTGTCCTGCGTGCTTGGAGGTCTGCTGGAAGCCCCCCAAGCTTCTTCACCTGTGTTCTGCTTTGCTTGGAGCAGCCAAATTGCTGCAAAAGCCAAAAGTTGCTGCTGCTCTCAAATGGAAGGGGAATCCATTTGAAGGGACCATTTAGAAAGGAGTCACAAATCACCTCAAACATTTCAACCTATTTCACAGATTTATTTGTTCTGGCAAGTGAGATTCCAGTGAGGAATGGACTTTTAATGGCTGAGAGTTTAATAATTTTTTAAAATAGCTTCATGTCTGCTTTTCCAATCTTGGAAATAAATGTGTGTTTGTGTGTTAGAGTAAACAAAAATATTTCTATGATGATAAGTAGGTATAAATGGAAAGACACTCTTCGTGTGTTATCCAACCATATGTGAAAGAAAAAGAAAGGAAAAAGGCTTCTCCTAGGATTGCTGTTCTGCTGATTCACATCTGCATTAGGACCACAGGGGCAGTTTCCCACTGTCACTTCTTTGTTCAGGCAGCCTCCGCTAAATATATTTGTTTTGATAAAACAAGAGCTGGGAAATGAAATTAATTAGCTGGTGCCTTCTGGAGAATGAACTGGTCTTGTTTGTTTATATAGAAGAGATGTAGGGGGAGTGATGGAGGGAAAAGTTCCTTTCTTGGCTTATTTCAGTTATTGTGCACATTATTTGGCTCTTCCTGATAAATTCACATGAAGCAGCTTTTCCACTCTGCAGCTGAAAGCAATCCTGCCAATGCACAAAGTCAAGAGAAAGCCACGGGATGAGCAAAGCGGTGTCTTTGTGTCCAGAGCAGGGTGGAATCGAGGATGACCCAAGGTTCATGCAGCAACCTGGAGAATGCTGTGATCAGCTGCTTCCATGGCTGTACATCACTGGATAGCGGGAGTGGCACAGAGGGGAAGCAGTTTTTAGTTTGATTGCAGTTTTATGGGGTTCATGCTCTGGTTTGCTCCTGCACAGGATTATCTGCTGCTTTGCCAGAGTCACTGACACCACTTGAAGGTTCAAATATTTCCATGTAGAGCTGCTGGTGGAGTTTTTCAGATTAGCACAGCGAAAAATGAACTGATTCAGTGGCTGGCCTGCTTGCAGCAGTTTCTAGGGTTTTGGGATCAATGGTGGTCTGAAAGCAGGGAGAAATGATGATTTATGTTAGCAACGTCTCCAGCACATCAGTGTCTGGGTACAGAGATTTTGTTCAGAACCCTTTGTTTTCTCCAGTGTATGTCATCACCTGCCAGCAGTTGCTTGGCTTTAACCTGATATCACTTGAACTATAAGATAATTTAAGATATTTGCCATGCAGTCAGCTATTGAACGTAGACAATATAGATATTTTAACTTCTCTTTTGTCGTTTAATTATAGAAGTAGGTTCACATTTAAACTGGCCACAGGCACTATTTCACCAGCAACATACAAAGTTTGGGCAGTGTCTGGAATGAGGAATGTTTCCTTCCCATCTCTAGCCAAAAGTAGGTGTTTCTTAGCTGGATAATCAAGGTTGTCTGTCCAGCCTCATGCTCTGACAGAGCAGTGAACCTCAGCAATCCAGAATTCCCTCTCCAGTGGCATTAGCCCAGCTAGGAGAGGCTGTCATTACATCTGAGCAGTGTTGAAGTCCTCTGTGATGGAAAACATCCCAGTACACCTCATGCAGTCACTTCCATTTTCCTGGTCTGGGTACCAGGGGGCTCTTGTTGTTCCAGCCCACTTGGGGCCAGCTGAACGTCTCATTGCTGTTCACTGTAAGGCAAAGATGACTGGCAGGAACGGGAACAGGGCTTAAATAATTTATAGCTCCATGCATACATTTTAAACCCATTTAAACTGGAAGAAAAGCAACCAAGACAGACTCTTTCCACTCTTGTTAAATCACCCTTTTGCAGCCTTAACTTCTCTGTGGCAGATGGAAGAACATAACCATAAATATGTTTGCAGGAGCCGCTGAAATATTTACGTGGCGTGGCATGCACACACCCAGTAACAACTTCCTTCCAACAAGAAACCCAGCTGAAAGCTGTCTGCCAATGTTCTGTGGAGGCAAAATGCCATGCACCACTTTAAATTCTGGTTTTGCATGCAACAAAAGCTCCCCATAACAGATGGGAGTATTAACCACATTTTAGAAGGAATGATGTCTGAGGCTGCTGATAGCAGCCCCACAGAGGTAGCACATAAGTCCTGTCACCTGACAGATAAGGCTCCAGAATTTAGAATATCTCATCCAAGTCCACTGTGAGCCTCCTGTTTTGCTTGTGCAAGAGATGGAGGTGGATACCCAGCCATTTTGTGTGAAAAGGAATCCTAAGGGCAAAGCTTTGTTAAATGCTGTAGGAGAAAAGTAATTAAATAGATGTGTGGATGGCGCTGGCAGAAGAAAAGTGGCTTCCTCTCCGGAGACTGGGGAGAGGGCTGTGATTTCATATCTGATAAATGGTGGGCTTTGGTCCTGAATATCAATTGTGTCCCACAAACACCTCAAGCCCTTCTCCTTAACTCATGCTTAAGAAATCTCCAGATGTCCTAAATCAGTTTAGGGTCCACCAAGTATTTAAATATGCAGGGTTGTCAGGGCATGTAATGACAGGATGGAAAGTGTCAGGGATGGGTGTGAGCAGTGTACTGAAAGCAAATTACCCCTCTTCAGTCTGTCACCAGGGGTGCAAAAATGTACATAGCATATCCATGGACTGGGAGTTTCACAGGGATTGCAGAAACCTACTGCCTTGCAGTGCAAATTAGAGAGTTACAGGGTGGAGGGAGCTAATAGTAGGTATTTAAGGTAAGTCCTGTGTTTATAAGCAGCACTGCATCCTGCTTGCCTTGGAGAGAAGTGGCAAGGGATGCTGTGGGAAGGGCAGTGGGGCTGTGGAGCTGCATCTGCAATGGGCAGCAGGGACAGCTGCCCTCTGTCCATGGGCTGGCTCTGCCCTGCCCTGCCCCAAGGTTGCTGTGGATGCCTTGGCCTGGGTGTCCCTCCCGAGGGCTGACAGGAGCTGACAGGAGTCTCTGTGCTGCAGAGAGGCACTGGCAGCAGCTCAGGTGCCTGTCCCAAGGGCTGACAGGGGTCTCTGTGCTGCAGAGGGGCACTGGCAGCAGCTCAGGTGCCCATCCCAAGGGCTGACAGGAATCTCTGTGCTGCAGAGGGGCACTGGCAGCAGCTCAGGTGCCCGTCCCAAGGGCTGACAGGAGTCTCTGTGCTGCAGAGGGGCACTGGCAGCAGCTCAGGTGCCCGTCCCAAGGGCTGACAGGAGTCTCTGTGCTACAGAGGGGCACTGGCAGCAGCTCAGGTGCCTGTCCCAAGGGCTGACAGGAGTGACAGGAGTCTCTGTGCTGCAGAGGGGCTCACAGACACTGGCAGGCTGCTCTTGCTCACAGCTCATCGCGCTCCTCCTCGCTGCAAATGCAGGCGCTCCTCTGGCTGTTCATGAAGGGCCGGCAGCCCAGGGTCCAGACAGCGTTGAACACCGTGTCTGCCATGGATTCACAGGCTGTGGAGAGGGACAGGGTGGCCAGGTAAGGACAGGCAACTCCCAGCACCCCAGCTCCAGCCCTGCACTGAGCTCTGGGGGGTTTGCCTTTGGAAGCGTGGGCTGTTCTTTTCTCTCTGAGAACTGCATTTTTATAAATCCTGAGGTTCTCTTCTCTCTTCCTATCAATGCAGGGTGACTCCAGGGTAGGGAATAATGTGTTCTAACTCCATGATTTAGAAAGCTGAACAATTGCTTTATGAAGCTATACTATATTACACTAATACTGTACTAAAACTATATTAAAGAAATACTATACTACCAAGATACTAAAGAAAAACCTGTTACTGTCTCTAGACAGTCATGACACACCTAGATCCAACTGGTCAAAGAATCAAAACAACCTTCATCGGTCTAATTAACAAATCACTTTAGGTAAATAATCTCCATAACACATTTCACATGTGCAAAACAACAAGAGCAGTGACTAGAGATAAGAATTGTTTTCTCTTTTTCTCTCTATGCTTCTCACTGCCTTCTCCTGGAAAAATCCTTTGGAAAAATTGTGCCTGCTGCTCTCTGTGAAGAGAGCTGTGGCCACATCTTCTCCCCAGGGTGGCACTAATTTCTCTCCCCCTAAACCCCTCCTTTCTTGCCTCTTTGAGGCCCTACTAATTGATGGTTTATCTGGGGCTCTGCAAACAGCACTGTTTACCAAACAGATTTCCCAGGAGGCCTCCACATTACTCCTTCTCCTCTCAGTTCTGCCTACAGCCACTATTAACCAACCTTTCTGGCTTTTTTGGGAGTTACGATGCCAGCTGCCAGCCAGCATGAAAAATCCTCCAGCAGCTGGAGCAGCTGACTGCCTGACTGCCAGCCCCTCCTCATCCCAAAAAACAACCCTGAAAGGGCTTGTCAGTAAATAAATAGGTTAATAGTAAATCTTTAGGGTTTATTTACTGGCACCAACCCTGATAGCTGTATGCATGATAAAGTTGGGAAGGCCTTGCCTTTGGGACTGTTTTCTCTTATCTCAGCCTCTCCAAGAACCTCAGAGCTCCTGTTCCCTAGGAGGCTGCTGAGCTGGCAGGCACTGGAAAGGCTGTGATGAGTCAGTGGAAAAAGCAAGGTTTTGGATGCCAGATAAGAGCTGGGATGCCTGTGGAGGAGGAGGGCTGTGACAGGAGCTGCTCAGAGCAGCCCTGGGGACAGGATCTGCAGAGCCCAAGGCGAGGGGAGGATGGCTCAGAGGTTCACTGGTGTTACCTGTGCCTCCTACAGCAGCCAGGACAGAGAGATGGAGCAATCTACTCCTGCCTGCCAGAGGTGGCTTGGCTCAGCCCAGGAGTGGGGGCTCTGCTCCACCTTAACCCCCTAGGATCTAGGCTTGCTTTGCTGCTACAAGCAGAGAGCAAGAAGGAACCATATGAAAAAGTGGCAAATCTGAAGAAATGAGAAGTTGGCTGTGTGAGGAGCTGTTACTAAGGGTGACCATGAAAGACTGGCTGTGCTCAGCCTGTAGCACTTTTGTTTCAGTCCATGTCTTTGATTTCTCTTGCTGGCCTGGGCGCTCTTTCCATGCATTTTTTGTGACCAGGTAGGAAGCCATCTGCAGACATCTACTGCTGTCATGCAGGCTTCCCATGTGTCCTAATCAGGCTGCACCTTTGGAAAACCAATGCATGTTTAAGGATACCTTAGAGCAGGGCATCAGCTGAGGTTACCAAAAAAGCTCTTCTCAGACCTGCAGGCTGAGGCTTTTTAAATTAGGCAAAACCAGGGTGCCACTTGAGCTGCTGGCACATCACTAGAGCTTGTTAGCACTTCTGAGCCATCCAGAGCTGCCTGAGTGGCTCAGCCACCCCCAGCCTGGTGTGTCCCTGGTGCCATCACCATCTCTTATCTGTGACCAGATCCCTGAGAGCCCTGTCCTTGGCTCTCTCCGTTTTACTGGCTCCTGGCCACGTGCAGGTTTCAGTGTGTGCCTCGCTGGCCATGGAAGGCTTTTTGGTATCCCATGAAGGTGTTTGAATTGTTTGGAAGTGCATCCAACTAATTGGATAAATTAGTGGAAGTGGAAACCCCACACTCCTAACTATCCTAGCTATCCTCTCAGCAGCCCTGGGAGGATGAATAGGACTCAACCAAACACAAATCCAAAAACTCCTAGCCTTTTCTTCCATCTCCCACCTAGGCTGAATAGCAATCATTATCATCTACAACCCTAAACCCACCCTCCTCAACTTCTACCTATACGCTATAATAACTGCAACCGTTTTCCTCACCCTAAACACAATCAAAGTCCTAGAGCCATCTACCCTAATAACTGCATGGACCAAAATCCCCTCACTGAACACAATACTACTCCTAACCCTACTCTCTCTCGCAGGACTCCCTCCCCTGACAGGATTCCTGCCCATGTTTGAATTGTTTGGGAGTGCATCCAATTACTTCCAGGGTTGTTTGTGGGTTTTTTCACACATTGCAATGTTTTCTAAATGCAAATAACCATAGATCTTCAGTCTTGGGACAGAAGTGTGTGGCAGAGGGGGCAGATCTCTGTGTTCCCACCCACCTGTGACAAGTGCAGCACAGAGATGCTGGTCCCTACTGCAGAGTTTTGCTTCTTTTTGGCAAGGCAGGGGCTGCCTGCCCAGGGGATGTGAGGCAGGATCCTACCTTGCACCTTGGAGACGAAGCCCAGGCTGCGTTTGAGGTCGGAGCAGATGGAGTGCAGGCACCAGCGGAACTTGGCGTCGCAGCGGTACTTGTTGGCCCCACAGGTGTCATAGCAAACATCCAGCTGGTTACAGCACTTGGTCATGGCAGGGATGCCCAAGTCTAGCTGGGAAAGAGAAAAGAGGTGTCCCTTGATTGTGTCCTGTCCTCAGGAGGCTCACACAGCTGTGACAGGTGAGGTGCTGCAGAGCCCAGCTGGCTCCTTTTCCAGAAGCTCTTCCTGAGAGCCAGGGCAGCAGGAGGAATGTGTGCTGCTCCCTCACCATCCAGGGCAGCAGGAGGAATGTGTGCTGCTCCCTCACCATCCAGGGCAGCAGGAGGAATGTGTGCTGCTCCCTCACCATCCAGGGCAGCAGGAGGAATGTGTACTGCTCCCTCACCATCCAGGGCAGCAGGAGGAATGTGTGCTGCTCCCTCACCATCGAAGAAGGGTGAGAGAGCAGCGCAGTGGTGTCAGTGGTGCAGGCTCAGTGCAGGCTACATCACATTCCCTTCTCATCTCTGTGTCCAGGGAATCAGCATCTGGCAGAGGGGTGGGAAACAGCCCCTCCATGACCATTTTCTAGTTTTCATTTGACAGAGAGCTCCAGGTACTTGCCAACGGTGGCAAAGGTCCCTTTTCTCTTTTCCTCTTTTTCCCACAACCTGACAAGGTCCTGCTTTTTGGCCTAATAAACGTGCCATGAATATTTTAATGCCTTACTTCTCAGAGATGCACTTGAGGCCAAGGATAAACACAGCATGGTCAGGGGAGTTCTGCTCCCTGTGAGCTTAGCTAATGACCCTGGGGCTGATGGGGCAGAAGATCTGTCTCCTGGAGAGACTGGACTTGTTAGCTTGTTATGAATTATTCCTCTTTTTGCCCTTCCTCATGTAAAATTTAGGAGATGAATTGTTCCTTCATTGCACTCGTGATTGCCTGGGTACAGAGATGGCACCACAGAAATGCCCACAAGGCTTGCAGTGAAATAGAGTTTCAGGAATTAAACCTAACATGAAAAATGGGCTGCAAAGAGAGGGGTTGTCAGAGCAGGAATCTGCCTAATTGCTACAGACTCCATGGGCAGCAATAATGCATGAGCTAAATAGGAATCCCTGTTCTGAGAGCCTCCTGGGAAGGCTTTTCCTGGTGATTCCAATATGTTCATTAATTGCCTTTAAGATAACGAGCAGGTGCAGTATTAGAGCCTGTGGGTTTCATTCAGTGCTTGGCAGAGGCAGAAAGTGTGGGAAGAGGTGGGGGGCAGGTGTGGAGGATGCACTCAGATGTTGCTGTGTGCACACAGGTTATTGTCACTGAGCTGCCCAGCCCAGCCCAGCCTTTTCCTTGCCCAGAATGATGAGCTGGTGATGTGCAGGAGAGCTGCATCCTGTGGGTTTGGTGGGTGGGACAGTACATACACTTTCAGGTACCTTGAGCCCCAGAAAATGGGAGCTACAGCCGTTGGGTTCCTGGGGTTTGTAGTGAGGCCGTGGCATGGGAGCCTTCCCTGGGAAAGAAAAGACAGGACAAGGGTTAGAAAGCTGATCTTCCCAAGACTGGGTCCAAAAAGCAAGGAGTGACAGGCACTCCCCTTTGGTCTGCATCCCCAAACACTGCTGCTTACTCAGCAAGGGGGTTTCTTTCTATCCTCAGTTCATTCCTGGACTGTTGATGTGCTGTGGATGTCCCCAAACTGTGCCTGACCTTGAATGTCTGATCTTGCTCTTCTTGGTCCATTTTCTGCCCATGGTGATGCCCTGCCACGTTTTGCAAATCATTTCTATTCCTTTAATCTCTGCACCTTCCTCAGTCTTCTTCTTAATATGCATAAAGGAGCAAGAACTCCCTCTGTGAATAATTATTTACCCAATGCAGGAGGAGTCCAGCTCACAGCCAGCTCTAGCAGTAACTTCCAGCAGCATTTAATCTGATTTTTGTAGGGGAGCCTGTTCAGTGCCCCACCACCCTCTGGGGGAAAACCTTTTCCTGATATCCAGCCTAACCCTGCCCTGACAGAGCTCCAGCCATTCCCTGGTGCTGTCCCTGCTCTGGGAAAACATAAACTGTGGGAATGCTCCAACAAAAACTCGTGTGAGCTGAGCCTTCTGAAGCCAGTCACATCAAGGGTTAAGTTCCTGCTTCCCTGAGCACGGCTAGAGAATTTATACAGACATAAAATGGATCTAATTCAGCCCTTCAAGGCAGGGTTGGGTTCTTTTAAACTCCATTTCCACTTCTTGCTTCTTGTCAGCACCAGGAATTATTTAAGACATTTTCCCCATTTTTCTGTTCAGGTACCTGAAATGCCAGTGGTTAATTTAGCCATAAATCTGCTGTGCCCTTGGGAAGGCCTTGCAGCCAAAAGCCTCAGAGGGATTCGTGTAGGAGTGTTCCCAGCACCTCTCAATTAAACTTTGCCAGAGCTGTTTTGCTTAAATAACAGATTTGTTACAAATAAATAACAAACTGAAATGCTGTGCTGCTGGGAGATGCCAACAGGCAATTTTCCCCTTCCAGAAGAGCCCTGATGGTTTTTTGGAAGGGAGTGGGAACTGGGATTCAGGATTCAAATGTTCCTGAACTGATGCAGGAGGCAGAGGAAAGTTCAAAATCCTCTGTGGGTTTTGCAGGATGGAGTCAGATTTGAGGGTCTTGCTTGTAATATTGGTTGTAAAAATAATGTAAAAATTGTAAAATAATGTAAAAATAATATAAAAAATAATTGGTTGTAAAAAGCAGGAACAGTGAGCTGTTCCTGCAGCACACTGACAGTTAATGGGTTAAGATGGCAAGTCTGAGTAGGAATGAGACTTTTTGGGGATGTGGAGATCATAGAATGGCTTGGGACATTTAAGATCATCCAGTTATCCAGTTCTACCTGCATTATCCAGTTCCCAGCCAAAAATAGCTGTGTTTCCAGATCTTCAATTCAGCTGAAGCCACAGCTATTATAATAGAAATAATATGATAGCTTCTAGAGAGCTGTCCTGAGGGAAAAAACCTTTCATATAAATAAGGATTGTGCTGATCCACAAAGCATCAACCTGCCTTCAGGATAAGCCCTTTTAGGAAACCTGTCCCCTCCCCTCTGCAAAACAGAGCTTTAAAACTTATTAAGTGCCCTTTTGTACTCTTTCTCAGCTAGGTCAAGTCCAAGACACCACAATTAACCTCTCTCCCACATCTTGTTTTGTAGGTAACAGGAAACCAAAGCAAAACAGGAATATCAGTCATTCCTGCCTCTCTACAAGCATTGACTCAGTGCTCCTGTTATCATTTATTGCTTGCCCATCCTTACAGACAAGAAGATAGATTTCAGGCCACTGCCTTGTTGCCACAGCCCTAGAACTGGAGTTTCCCTGATGCATTTTAATGCCCCAGGCTGCTGTAGCTGTTCCAAGAGGCTGGAAAGCAGCCAGCTGGCTGGAGCAGCTGCTGGCAATCCAGGAGGTGCAGGCACTGCAGTGCTGGGACACTGGCAGGGGGAGCTGAGTGTATTTTTGGGTGAATGGATGGTCTCAGGGCTCCTTGCACTTTTGGGTGGTCCATTGTTGTTTGTGTGCCCCAGGCAGGCAGGCTTTGAGCAGAGGTGCCTGCACACATCCATCCCTGTTGGACAGAGCCTGGCTTTGGAGGCTCTTTTCCCACAACCTGCAGGTGCCCCCTCCTCTGAAGCCCTTCAGGACCAAGTGCTGAGCAGAGCACTGAAGTCTTGCCTGGCCAGGAGGAAGCCACAAGGGCTTCGTTCCCAGCTCAGGCTCTTTGTTTCCCCTGAGATGCCTGGTGAGACTTTGTAAGCAGAAGGATATTTGCCAGTAAATGCTAGTGTAACCCTAATGTCCTGATTTAAGGGAGTCATCCATCAAGTTGGTTGTTTTCAGACCTCAGTAGCTGCTGAAAAATCAGGAGAGTCTTGCAGCTGGAACAGCCACGTGCTCAGCTGAAGATGGATGTGGCAATCACAGGTGAGTCCTGACCTTTACTGTGGCAAAATAAGTTATTTTTGGTATCTCTTGGCTGAAATGAAAGTAAGTAGAAGGAATAATTTTTGTTTCATGCTGGGGGAGAAAAAGCAATCAGGCCCTGATTCAGCACAAAGATGGTTTGTGTTTATCCTTCTGAGCAAGGACTGGATCTCACTCGTTTGGGAGCATCCCAGCATCCTCTCCACTGCCAGTTTGCAATGTCTGTGCCAGAGATTAGCAAGGACAAATGGTCCTGGAAGGGTCCAGCAAGCCCCTTGGAGCCACGTGGGCAGCATTTCAGTAGTGTTCTCCTTCAGGCAGTGATTAATAAGCTGTTCAGCAGAGGGTGAGAACTGGGCTAACAACGGGCTTGTTTTCCTTCCTAGGTAAAGCACTGCTCCTGTAAGATGCAGGGTGTGAGCAGGGATTTGTGCTGCTCTCTGGAGATGCTTTGCACAAGGACAGGCAGGGAGAGCCCTCTGGATGTGTCCAAAAGCAGTGACTCCTGCATGATGTGCTGAGTCCTGAGGCTCCCTGAGACCAGCTCTGAATGTCAGCATTGCCTCAGGCACGCTGCACTCCCAGCCACTGCCAGGGGTTCGGTCTCTGCATTAAGGAGGGTAAGTCCCTTTCTGCTCGGAGTTTGGAGCTGGGTGGGGACCTTTGGGTCACACACACGGCCTGGGGCTGCCACACCATGAATGTGGGACAGGCTGCCTGATAGGCTCATCCTGGCTGCTGGGGGGTCTGGGGGTCACCTCCTTCAGGCACTGGGGACACACATGGCCCTCCTGAGCTGCTGCAGAGAGGGCTGAGGGACCTCCAGGCTGAGGGAGCAGGGCCACTGTGGGGCTGTGCTGATGGGCTGGGGTACCTGGCACCCTCCATCCCATGGGGCTGAGCTTCCTGGCTTGCTGCTCCCTGTTTGTTCCCAGTGTGGGGCCTGGGGAGCAGAGCTGGCAGGAGGGGGAGGACACATGTATGCACATTAGATGGATGTTGGGAAGAGGTTTTTCACCCAGGGGGTCGTTGAGCCCTGGAAGCACTTCCAGGCTCATCAGAGAAGTGGTCCCATGGCTACCAGAGCTCCAGGAGTGTCTGGACAATGTTTTCAGGCACAAGGTGTGACTCTTGGGGTGTCCTGCACAGGACCAGGAGTTGGACTCAATGATCCTGATGGGTCCCTTCCAACTCAGCCTTTTCTGTGGTTCTGTGATATTATTTATGAAACAAAACAAAACCCAGCAACTTTCAGACTGATTTTAACCTCCTCCCCTGGCAGGGAGCTGAGGTCCCAGCCCTGCAGCATCTCTTTGTCCCAGTGCCCTGGCTGCTGGCCTGGGAGGAGCAGGAGGTCCATGGGATCCAGACAGACACAGAGTCTGTGGGGTCTCTCCAGAGCACTGAGTCTGTCTGTGAAAAACAATGCCCTGGGGAGGAGAGGGGTTGAAATCCCTCTGTGCTCACAAGCATCTTTCCCAGGTGGTCACTGGGGGTGTGGGCTGAAGCTGTGGGGCAAGGGGCTGACAGGCAGCTGGGGCTGGGCAGGCTGAGGTGACGGGACAAGGTGTTGCTGTGGGACAGTTGTAGGAGGCTGAGGAGAGGATACAATCAGTGGGGAAACTCCTGGCTGGCTCCTCCTGGCTGGTTCCTAAGCCGGTCCTTCCCACAGGTGCCCTGGTGATGGCCCTGTCACCCCGCAGACTGCAGCTCTGTGCACCCCAGCTCTGTCCCCTGCCCTGCCCTCCCCGAGAGGGGAGGTCCTGGGGGCCTTCATCCTGCCCCCAGACAAACCAAACTAATCCTTTCTGGTAAACCACCAAAAAGTGCAGTCCTAAGCAAGCAGGAGCTGCCTCCTTCTGCCTCGAGCACTGAAGGCTCCTCCTGGTGACGATGACGTCTGGTTTGTCCCGCTGTTATCTCCTCCTCCAGCCCGCGGCACTGGCCAGCTCACAGCTGCTGGGTAAGGACGCTCCGAAGGTTGCTGAGATTAGGGCAGCTGGCTCAGCCTCCCCTCCCTGTGCTGTGCCAGGCTCCGGGCAGCGGGACAGCCCGGGTACCTGTGTGCCCTGGCACCTGTGTGTGCCCTGTGTGCCCGGGTACCTGTGTGCTCTGGTGCCTGTGTGTGCCCTGTGTGCCCGGGTATCTGTGTGTGCCCTGTGTGCCCGGGTATTTGTGTGCCCTGGCAGCCTGGGTACCTGTGTGCCCTGGTACCTATGTGTGCCCTGCCAGCCCGGGTACCTGTGTGTGCCCTGTGTGCCCTGTGTGCCTGGGTACCTGTGTGTTCCGGTACCTGTGTGTCCTGGTACCTGTGTGTGCCCTGTGTGCCCTGGTACCTGTGTACCTGGGTACCTGTGTGCCCTGTGTGCCCTGTGTGCCTGGGTACCTGTGTGCCCTGGTACCTATGTGTGCCCCGTGTGCCCTGGTTCCTGTGTGTGCCCTGTGTGCCTGGGTACCTGTGTGCCCTGGTACCTATGTGTGCCCTGCCAGCCCGGGTACCTGTGTGTGCCCTGTGTGCCCGGGTACCTGTGTGTCCCGGTACCTGTGTGCCCTGGTACCTGTGTGTGCCCTGTGTGCCCTGGTACCTGTGTGCCCGGGTACCTGTGTGCCCTGTGTGCCCTGGTAGCCTGGGTACCTGTGTGTGCCCCGTGTGCCTGGGTACCTGTGTGCCCTGGTGCCCGTGTGCCCGGGTTTCTGTGTGTGCCCTGGCAGCCCTGGTACGTCTGTGTGCCCTGTGTGCCCGGGTACGTGTGTGTGCCCTGGCAGCCCTGGTTCCTGTGTGTGCCCGGGTACGTGTGTGTGCCCTGTGTGCCCGGGTACCTGTGTGCCCTGTGTGCCTGGGTACGTGTGTGTGCTCTGGCAGCCCTGGTACCTGTGTGTGCCCCGTGTGCCCGGGTACGTGTGTGTGCCCTGGCAGCCCTGGTTCCTGTGTGTGCCCGGGTACATGTGTGTGCCCCGTGTGCCCGGGTACCTGTGTGTGCCCCGTGTGCCCTGGTTCCTGTGTGTGCCCTGTGTGCCCGGGTACGTGTGTGTGCCCTGTGTGCCCGGGTTCCTGTGTGTGCCCTGGTGCCCTGGTTCCTGTGTGTGCCCGGGTACCTGTGTGTGCCCTGTGTGCCCGGGTTCCTGTGTGTGCCCTGTCAGGAGAAGCTGCATCCTCCCTCCCCTGTGTCCTGCGCGCCCATCGCGGCGCTTTGCAGAGCTGGCTGCTCTTGGGGAAGGGGGTTCGGTGTCCCTGTGCTGGCCCTGGCACAGAAGCTGTGACCCTGAGCACTGCCGGGGCAGCTCCTGGGTAGGAGGAGCTGCTCGTGGCCGCAGGGAAGGAGTGGGAAAGAGGGGAAAGGGCGAGGAGAGAGGAGGCAGCAGCAGCAGCGAGGTTCACTCACCGTATCGGCACCGGTACTGACAGACTCCGTTTTTCCCCCCGAGCAGTTCCAAGAAGGAGTCGAAGTAGCTGTTGACCGCTTCAAAGCCATCCCGGATGGTGTCGATGCCCCAGTCGGAATAGGATGACGCTGCCTGCGAGTCCCGTTGCCCGGGGCTGTCGGGCGCTGCCTCCTCGGAGCCGTGGGCCGGGCGCAGGCTGAGGCACAGGAGCGCTGCCCCCAGCAGCAGCCGCATGCTCGGGGCCGGTGAGCCCCGGGCGGGCAGAGGGGCAGCAGCGGCGGGGATGAGCTGCTCTGGGCAGGAGGCAGCGGCACCGCTCTGCCTGGACTTTAATCCTGCCCGGGGAGCCGGCCTGAGGTCACGGCAGCCGGGGTGCAAAGTGCAGAGCCGAGATACGGAGCGGGTTCCGCTCCCTGAGCTGGGAGTTTGCACAATCCCACCGGGACACGCTCACTCCCCATGGCTGCAGCTCCCCGGGGGGACCCTCCCTCACCCCTGAGCGAGGTCTGTCCCCCCAGGGCACTGCATGGGCCACCTCACTCCCTCCCCAGCCTGCCGGGACATGAGGAGTATCTCTCTATCCAAAATTTCTGCTGCTCAGGCGGGCTGAGGAGCACCCTTGCCTTTTCCCCAGGCCTCCTGGGCACAGGGAGGGGAGGGATGAGAGCTTCACCCAGCCTGGCTGCTGGGTGTATTGCTCCTAGCAAATCCCAAGGGCCCACGGAGCCTTGGAGGGGTTGATCCAGCAGCTTTGAGAAGTTTGGGACAAACACTACATTCATGGCACTCCTTGGCATCACCTCCAGTTCCAGGATCAGTGTGGTAGGTGAGTACTGCCTTTGATGTGGCTGATGTTATAGGGCTGGTTGTTACAGCTCCTGTGTAAGGTAAATTAAACCTGTAAAGGTTGTGACCAGGAGGAAAGGTTGGCACTGAGACCTGAGCCAGGAATGGGTTGTGGGGCAGCTGCAGCTCCTGGCTCTGGAGTGGGACAGGCCTGCCTGGAGCCAGGGGCCTGCTCAGCTGGTGGAGGGTTCAAAGCTGCTCATTAAAAAGAAAGCAACCAAATGAACACCAACAGCAAAAGACAAAGCGAACCGGTCATGAAGAATAGAGAAGGGAAATGGTGTGGGAAGGTTCTGTCTGCTCTTAGAAAGCTTTCAGATGTTCCCCAGCACAGCACTGCCTCTCAGGAGGAGCTGGCTGCAGGCATTTCGAATCTATGCCAAACACAAATGTAAATTTTGGCATTTTATTGTTTTGCAGGAGATTCAGCCCTGCTGCATTGCTGCTTCTGAAGGGCCAGAGCTCCATGGCACTGCCTGTGTCTCTGCACATGGCCCTGGGTGATCAGCTCCAGACATGGGATAGGGAGGAGGAACCACAGCCGAGTCTTGGTTTCTTAGACAGCTAAGTCAGAAAAGTGGGGAAGGGAGCAAACAAGCTGGTTAATCCCTCTCCTGTGCAATGGTGTGGAGCCAGAGGCAGCTGCTGCCTGCTTGTCCCACCTGTTCTGAGGCCCATGGCTGCCAGGGCTGACTTTTGGGTGAGGGGCATTTGGGAGTGCAGAGCTCCCAGGGGAACCTCAAACCAGCTTTGCCTTTGGGGAGATAAACCCAGATGCAAACACTGGGAAAGGACAGCTGGGAATCAGCAAATCCCTGCCTTGAGTAAGCCTTTTGTGACATCTGTGTCACCCATGGCACATGGCAGAGGGGGTGCTGGGGAAGTGAGGCCTTCCCTGCAGGGGCACTGGAGAGCTTGGGCTTCTCCTGCTGTTCAGACCATGCTGGGAACTGCTCTGTCAGCTGTGGGTGGAAATGGCCCCTGGAATTTGTTATGACAGCCCCAGGGCAGGGCAAACTGGATCCAAGAGTCCCACGCTGTGTCCTGCAGTGAGTGGAGCCTTTGGTGTCTCTGCTGGTTCAGTTCCTGCCCTGCCTGACGCTCCAGTTCACAGTCCCAGTGCTCCAGCCTTTGCCCATAGCCTGGCAGAAATTAATGTAAAAAAGAGCAAACCAGCTATTGGGGACTAGCTTGGAAATGTGTAAGAGCCTCTGGGTGTCTGTGCCTGGTGTCCTGCTTTTATGTAGAGCCTTTTAGGGTTGTTCTGGAGGCAGTTCCAGAACACAGCTTTCTTTGTCATCCCCCTGGTCCCTGCTGACTGATCCATGTGCTGCTGAAGGCGAAGAGGGATGGAAAAAATGCTGGCAGGACTGCAGAGGAGGCAAACCACAGGGAATGTGGCATGAGCAGGGCATGCAGCCTGGAGCTGGTGGCTCTGGAGCACCCAGGCTGTTTGCAAAATCAATTGGAATTGGGAAAGCCGAACAGGGCGGGAGGGAGCAGCTGGCAGAGGGCACAGCCTGGGTAAAGAGGAGTCAGAAACTTTCCTGTTAGTTTGTCACTGGTCCCAAAGCAAAGGTTGGTGAGTAAAAAGCAGTTAAACTGCTTTTCCAAAACGTGGCAGCCCCTTTGCCCTGCCCTGGGGATGAGCCACTCTCCTTCCTTCCTTCCTTCCTTCTGCTTCCTTCCTTCCTTCCCTCCCTGAGCCAGTCTCCTGAGAGCTTTTCAGTCCAGCTGCAAATATCTCGGTTGCACCCAGACTGCAAGATCTGAAGAGCAGGAAAAATGTAGGATTGGGTAAAAGTGACCTTCAGTTTTCCCTCGGGGCGTGGCTCAGCAGCTGCAGCAGCGAAGAGCTGTGGATGTGCACAGTGGGACCCCGCAGGTTCTCTGGCCTGGCTTGGACCCACTGCAGTCACAAAACCCCCTTCCCTGCTCCAGCTTTTCTCTCTCTGAAGATTTAAGGGGTGCAGATGCTTTTGGCCACGGTGGTGAACTCTGACAGCTGCTTCCTGAGCCTGATGCCGACCTCGGGACAGGCAGCTCCTGCCTGCGTGCATTCATTCCTGCCTCCGTAATGCTTAAATATAGCGCGGCCCGGCCGCGGTGAGTCAGCGCTCCCGGGACGCTGCGGGCTCCTGGCAGCGCTCCTGGGCTGCGAGGGAGAGGGGACTGCGCCCGTCCTGTCCCTGTGTCCCTGTGGCAATGAGCCCCATCCCAGATGAAGCTGGAAAAGCCCTCTTGGCTCCGCATCAGGAGCCGAGCTGCAGCTCCTGTGCTGCAGCTCCTGTGCTGCATTCCTCCTTCCCAGCACCTCTGGCTGTGCCAGAGTCCTGCCCGTGCCACTCTGCTGGGGAGGACGTGGGAGAGAGGGACCGAGCTCCTTTTCCGCCGGGAGCTGCTGGTGGATGTTTATCAGGGGGAGGAGCAGCTGGTGGCTCAGGTTAGTGGGTGATCCGTGGCTGCTCCAAAGCCCAGATGAGTCACTGATGATGGGAGGAGAGCTGCGGGCCGATGGTGAAATCTCCGAGTCCTCGGAGCCAGGTCAGAGTCCGGTGGCCGGAGAGGGTGGGTGGGGTGGTTCAAGACTCCCCTCCCTAACGGGGCCGAGCTCGGGTGTGCGGGCAGGTCCAGTCTCTCCGGGAGGCCCTGGGCAGGTCCCTGGTGCTGCCTTCCCCCAGCTGTAGGGAGGGTTCTGCCCCTGTGCTCAGGTGAGACCCCACCTGCAGAGCTGCCCCAGCCCTGGAGCCCAGCACAGGAGGGACCTGAAGCTGCTGGAGAGAGCCCAGGGGAGGCACCAGGATGGGCAGAGGGATGGAGAAGCTCTGCTGGAAGAGCTGGGATGTTCAGCCTAGAAAAGAGAAAACTGTGGAGACCTCAGAGCCCCTTCCAGTGCCTAAAGGGGCTCCAGGAGAGCTGGAGAGGGGCTGGAGTGACAGGACAAGGGAGAAGGGCGTCAAACTGGCAGAGGGCAGAGATAGATGGGGATATTGGGGAGAAATTCTGCATTGTGAGGGTGGTGAGGCCCTGAGGAGGCTGCCTAGAAGAGCTGTGGCTGCCCCTGGATGCCTGGAAGTGTCCCAGGCTAGGTTGGACAAGGCCTGGGATAGTGGAAGGCATCCTTCCCCGTGGCAGGGGTGGAACTAGATGAGTTTCAAGTACCTTCCAACCCAAACCATTCTGGGATTCTATGATCCTGTCAGACCCTTTCCTTTCTCTTCATCTTATTCTGCCCTGTGACATTGACAGGCCTTTCTCCCTATCTCTGACCTTACCCTGCCTGCTCAGCTGCAGCTGCTGGGGTCCTTGCCCTTGCTGGGCTCCTCCCATGCTGGTGACCCCCATGGTCACCCTTCAGCTGCAGCTGTGCCACAGGAGCCCCAGGGGCCCAGCTGGGATGGTGGGAAGTCACTGGCTGGGGTGGGACAGGGCTGATCCAGAGCCCTTCCCTTCCACCCAGGCCTGTCTTGGCAGGGCAGCAGCTCAGCAGCACAGGGTGGCTGGGCATGGAACCCCATCACCCTTCCAAAATCAGTGCTGCTGCTCTTCAGGCTTATTGCAAATGTGTGCTAACCATCAGCTGTGCTGGGGCAGTGCCCTCCCTAGCTGTGAGCCAAGTGCTCCATGGGCAGCACACAGGCTCCATTCCAGGCCCCTCAGCAGCCCCTGCTGTGCTTTCTGCAGGTTCCTGATGATGGGAATGAAGCACGAGCTCCACTGCTCTGCAGGGTGAAGCCCAGGGATGGCTGTGGTGTACAGACCCCAGAGGTTTAGGTCATGGAAGAGACCAGCCTGACCCTCCCACATGTGAGTTTTATTGTGCTGTTGGAGTCTCTGGTGCTTTCTTCCCCTCCCTAGAACCATTCCAGGGTTAGTGGTTGTTTGACCTTCTGGCTTCACAAAATAGATTTGCCAGCCCTGGAAAAGGGACCCTCAGCAGCTGACCCTGCTTTCAGCCTAGCTTTATCTGCCCTCCCCTCTTGCAGCCCTTTAGTGCTGTGTGTTCCCAGTGGAGACACAAAGTTTAGTGCTGAACAGGAATTTGGGGTAGGAGCAGCTCCTGCACCTGCCCAGTGGGATGGTGAAGGGAAACAGAGAAGCTTGGTTTCCACAAATGGTGATAAAACTCTGTGTGATCAGATTTATAGCAGCCACATAGGAGGACAGTTGGATGTGGAGGATTTCTCACTGCTAATGGCAGTGGCTTTTATTTTAAGCCTGTTCACTTTTTTTTTTTTTAACATTAAAAATTTTATTACAAAAAAAATGTAACAGTAAGGCAGTTGTCAGTCACTGTGAGCCCAGACAGTTTTCAATCATGTTTAATACAAAACTAGATTCACACAGGAGCCACACTGGGGATCCAAAAGCCCTCTGAGAAATGATGGGATAAGGCAGAAGCAGCAGCACCAGTGTAATCCCTTACACAGTCAGCGTTGGAGGCATGGACACCACTGCAGTGGAGGGAGAGGAAACAGAGATTGTCTGCAGTTTAAAAATCTAAGCCAACCCTGTTGTCATAATCTGGAACATTCCTGCTGTGTCCCAGCAGGCTGGAGATTTAATTTTGAGAGGGTTTTTTTTTCTTTAACCAAGTAAAATTTTCTACTGTCAAAAGCAGAAAATTCTTTCCTGAAGAATTATCTGTGAGTGGTTCACTGCTTTAAAAAGTCGTGCAGCAGAACATTTGTACTCCCCAAGCAGTGCCTGAGACTGATGCTGTTTAACACTGGAGTACTCACTGGTATTGAGGTGAGGGAGGGAACTGCTGAGCAAAATTCTCCAACATTGTTTTTTTTCCGTGCTTTGGTGACTGTTGATCAGAGATGGGACAGCAAGAACAAATCAGGTGTTTTCCACACCAGTTCCTGATGGCAATACAGGGATTTTGTTTTGTGCTCCTTTACTAGGTAAGACTGGCTTCCCTACAAGCATTTCTGGATGCCCCAAAGGCAGAATTCCCAACTGTTCCCACTGTTCATTGTCCCCTTTCACCTGCACCTGCAGCCATGGTTACCTTTTTGGAGCTTAACAAACTAAGAGATGGGAAAGAGAAAAGAGAGAACCATGGATAGGAAGAGAGACAGATAAAACAGTGAGAAAACTCAGGTAGGCACAAATCTTATGGGTTTGGGGTTTTTAAAATTATTACAATTTGGTGCTCAAAGATCAGCTCTGCTAATGCAGTTCTGGGGTGAATTTATTTAAATCAGCTCCTGCTCTTGGTGAATGAGCAGTGCAGATGTGAAGTGGGACTGTGCAGACTTTGTGTTCTCACTTTATGGATGGACCTTGTTTTCCAGCTGCCAAAAGCCAGGCAAAGTTCAGGAAGGTGCAGGGCTAAGGAGGGGCAGATCTGTGGGTCCCACTGCTACCAGGCTCAGTAGAAATTTAACAATTATTTTCCAGCAAAGACCTTTTAAAGTGTCTTCTGAAAGTATGCAGTTCCTCCAACTATAGTACCTTAAACTGCATTCCCAGTAATCCAGAGGTATTTCTAGCACATTTAACAATAGGTTTTGTATGTTTTGGCTCAACTGTCAAGATTTTATTGAGGCAGAAAATCCAATTAACCAAAATTGGAATTTTTCCCTTGGTAAAGACTTCAGGCTTGACCCCTAAATCAGTAAAATCATCATAATCCAAAAAAATTGGACTGTTTAGGTAGAGGCAGGTGCAGCTTCCTTTGATTTTTGTCCTCATGCTAGTGAGATATTTGGATATTTTGCTAAAAATCCTCCTGTGGAAGGGAAAGGGTTGAGGAAAGTGAGCCCGCATCTAAAAAAGGTTCAGGACTATAAATAGGCTGAGGGTTTCACCTGAAACCTTGAGAGCTGGGAGGAGGATGAGGGCAGGGAGCATTCTGTGAGGACTCTGTGTTACCTCAGCACCTGAAGTCTCAGAACCAATTTGAAATTCCAGTGTCCTAAGGCACGACAATTTTGATTAATGAAGGTGGGAACATCCCCATCCCCACTGCCCGAGGAGCAGAGGAAGAGCTGGCTGCCAGGACAGAACAAAAGCAGCATTTGTTCTTGTGGACAAACATTGCAGAAGAGGAGGGGAGATGGGCTGTGGGTGTTCCCAGGCTGTTCTGACACTGGGGAAGCATCCTGACTCTGCCTGTGGAACTGCTGGCTCATGTGGCCAAGATTCAGAGCCAAATTCTTCACACAGCCTGAGAAGGAAGACAAGTTTAAATAGTGGGGCTTTTGTGGAAGTGGAAAACCAGGCTAGAACATGCTAATAACCTGTTTTCCAGCAAAGTAAGCCTGCAGTGGTCAGGCACTCTAAGAAAGCAACGAGTCAAGTGTCTGGGAATTGAGGAATGGGAAAGGGTTTCATTCAGCATTCCTTAGAAAGGAGCCCTCCCAGGCAATGATCCTGCCCTAAGCCTGGCAGGTGTGAGGAGGACTCCAGACAACCCCTGGCTGCCCACACTGCTCAGAGGGATGATGGTGACAGGAACACCACACACAACACCACTGTAAGTTGTGGCCCTCATCTGTATTTTGTCCTTTTTTTTCAGTAACACTTGTCAACCTCAGTATTTTCTGTTGATAAACCTTGGGGGGGATTTGGAGGGAACCAAAAGCACGTTTGTCCTGTCCACAGCTGAGCTGGGCGGGGTGAACCTGTAGTGGAGTGTTTGTTAGTCAGTTGTAAACTGGCAGGAGTGTGCAGCTGCACACCCTGAGTGCTCGGGAGCCCAGGCTGCCTCATTCCAGCTCCGATAACGTGCACGGCCGGCGGAACTCCTGCCCCCGCTCGTGGAGCCACTTATTGGAGACTGCAAAGACACAAAGGTACTGCATCACTGCACAGCTCAGCTCCTCTTCTGCTGAACTAAATGTGCTCTAGGCCAGCTTCTGGTTAAGCACAGGGTTATTTTAATTTTCTAGAGGGTTTTAATCACAGAACGGTTTGGGTTGGAAGGGGCATTAAAAGACTCTCTCATTCCAACCCCACTGCCATGCACAGATCTGTGAAGTTAGTCTAATAAAAATAACCAACAAACCAAAAACCCTTCCAGCATGGCTGCAAAGCTACAAAAACTCTTAAAGCTACAAAAACTCTTAAAGTAGATATAGTATTAATTTCCTTTCTACACGTAATGAAATATGCTACTATATAGAATATATACAACATAGAGAGAGATATGAGGTAGATAAAGTAAATTAAATACATTTCTTTACAAAGAATGTCATTTCTGAAGTCTAAAGGAAAAATAAAGCCAAGCCACCCCCCAGTAGAGCCCAGACTCAGGTCAGAGGCAGGTACTCACCCCATTTATTCCCCACTAGCACTGGGCAGGCCGCATGCCGCGTGCTGTAATCGCCTTCTCCACTCGGGAAGAGATTGTACCAGAACACAGCTGTACCCTGGGAATGGCAGGAACACTCAGCCCTGTGCTCTGTACCACACTGTCACACACCAGAGATTGTACCAGAACACAGCTGTACCCTGGGGATGGCAGGAACACTCAGCCCTGTGCTCTGTACCACACACACTAAGGCAAAGGTAGGTGCATCTCTGTTTCAGAGCCTCCTTTTAAACTGCAGGCTCTTTTCCATATTCTTATTCTTAGGAAAAAGTCTCCTTTGACTTATTGTATGTCTGTGTACTTGGCTCTTAGTTTTTTTTTTTAAATCCTAAGCCAGTTTCATTCAACTCCTGACTAATTTAAGAAAGCCAAGATTATTTACTAAAGCTGAGCAGCAGGCCAGTAAAGGCAAACCTTGCATGAAGGAAAAAACTGGCAGGACAATTTCCTACAGATGCCTCAAGATTAAATCAACTCACGGATTTGAGTATTTTCAAGATGTGTTTTGGAGTATTTAAGTGTTTTGCATTTGCATCCACACATGGAATATCAGGGCCCCTGGAGTCACCAGCAAAGCTCCAGTTGCTGCACTTAAGGAAAACCATAGCACTGTTCTGACAGCACAGAGGTGCTTACAGTTATTTTAAAGGTTCATTTTCAAGCTCTGTTCTGTGTCAGTAGTGGGGAGGAGTGGATTTATCTGCTGGATGAATCCTGCTCACCTTTCTCGGCCAAACGCTGGCTCCCACTTCAGGGAAGACCGTGGCTCCCCCTGCTGACACATCACTCATCTGAACAGGTGGGGAAGGACAGGTGAGTTCAGGCTGATAAAATCTCGCTTTTCAGCGAAAGTGAAGTTTGATTTTGACATAAATCCCTTAAGAAGGCCAAACCCCCCCTGTTCCCAGTGCAGTCCCAGCCCTGTCCCTCCCACTCAAGTGTTAAGGCAGTGAACATGCTGTAAACACTGATGCAGATACAAAAATAATCAGGCAGGCAAATAATTTAAGCTAATGCTCAAATTTGGGGGGAAAATCCTCCTTAAGACACATGAAAGAACCACAAAGTCTGGGTAAGAAGACTCCCCCATATGTATTAACCCAAAGTTAGTGGCTGCTTCACTTGCAAGTCCCTTCAGTAAAAAAGAATGAAAGAAAAGCAGAATGAAATCATTCCATGGTATAGAATATGCAGTGGCAGATGGCAGAAATGTATCACTTACATAAAACAACCAAGTAGCAATTCTGTTGCCTGTTCCCAATTCTTTAAAGGCATCTGGCTCATCTTTCTGTGAACAAAAGCAGGCAGATTCCATCAGCATTTCTTTTTGGTTGCTGAGAGCAGCCAATGACACACAGCTGCTGAGCCAGCAGCACAGAACAGGCTCATGCAGAAGAATTAATCCAACCCCTCGATTTGGAAGGAGGAGAGGAATGCAATAGGAGTGAATCTATCAATTTAAATAAACCAGGCACTTTGAAATTCCGTAGGACAGGGAGGGAGGGCATTAAGCCCAGATTTCTAATGGGTAACAACAACTGTGCTGTCTGAGGCTGAGACTATAAATCCTCCTCACAGCAAACTGAATTATTTAATTACACTCATCCCCCTTGTCCTTGGCAGCAGCCAGGGCAGCTCTCAGTCCCAGGGTCAGCTGGGACACCTCCCTGCCACACTCCACTCTGGATTCCAGCTGGGAAGCAGGGAGGAAGCCTCAGTAACAAACCAGGCAACTAAGAGGTGTCCAGCACTCCACTTACAAGAATGAACCCCATTTTGTGAGTTTTGATACTAACTTCTGTCACACCTCTGTTTTTAAACCCACCCCCTGTGACCACAATTTGTGTGCACTGAAATTCCAGCAATTGTTACTCCTGGAAGCAACCCCAGTGTTTCCAAACAAAACCTGTTAACCACTTGCAATGCCTTGGAGCAGGTGCTTACAGAGCAGAGATCCTGATTCAGAATTGGTGGCTGGGACTGGCAGGGTTAAGGTTAATCTGAAGGGGTTAAACCACACAGAATTATGCCCAGTAAATAACCAACTGAATTTCAGCAGTCTGCAATTTAAGCTGGAATAAAACAGGTGGGGGATTTAAATCCAATTTAAAAATTAAGGACAGTGAGATAAGACTTCTTCCAGTTGTCAGGAGTCTGCTGGCACTCAGCTTACAGGCAGCAACCCCCACAGGTTCAGCTGGTGGTTTAGAGGGCTTTCTCCACAGACGTGGATTAGCAAAGTGGAAGAGCTACAAAATTTAATAGACATGGAAGAACAGAGAGTGTGCCCCAGCCCAGAGGCCCAGGCTTCACCAGGTCTAGCTCTCCTCCAGCTCTTTACTTGCCCGTGCAAAGTCAAAGTGGGGCTCATACTGTCCTCCCACTCCATAATTTGCCACCTGAAAAAGAGAAACACAGCGCTTGTGAAGAAGAAAGAGTGAAGACAAAGCAGGACTTACCCTTCCAAAATCAAAATGAGGCTCATACTGGCCTCCTACGCCGTAGTTGGCTACCTACAGTGGGAGGAGAAGCACAGGATCTAGTAAATCAGTCTTTAGCCAGGCAAGACTTTGGCTGTCAGCTACAGCCTTTGCAGAGATAAAGTTTAAACACCAAGCCCCAGGAAATGTCAAGCCTCTGTCAGCAGCAGGAGCACATCCTCCTGCTGGCACTGCAGGATGCTCCAGGTAAGAATCTGGTGCTTCCCAGGGCAGAAAAGCATTTTTCTTCTACAGAAAATGTTTTAGCCTCTCTCCAAAACGATGTCACAGTGCTTTTACATCATCACATTGAAACCACTGTTTGACCTGAATTTGACTGTGTCAATAAAGAGGGTTCCCTGTCCTTCTTGCCAATTGGTTATAAAAAATAACACAAATTTTCCCCCAGATCCTTGGCCATTTTATCACCAGGAACCTTGACAGAGTGGCAAGGAGCACAGCAGGTTTCAGAAGTACTTTGGGGGTGTCCTGCTTTCTAGGTACTCGTGCTCTGCTCACAGTCAGGGAGGCAGCTGCTCATTTAAAGGCCTCAAGCAAATAAACAAAAGCACTTCTAAATTGCACCTTACTCAAGTTGCACATACAGCCAGTGTTTCCCACATCCCAGGGACACCAGACACTCTGGTGGCCTTCCCTGAGTTAAACTTTTGAGTGCCTCCAACAGCAGCAAAGTTTGACCCTGTGGCCATGAAACTCAGTTTATTTGACTAAATAAAAGGAAGTAGTTTCTAAAAAGGAACTACACATCCAGAGTTTCAGTTATCAGTTATCACTGTTGTCATATATCAGTTATTCAGTTTCAGTTATCACTGCTTCCTTCCAGCCCCAAAAAGCCATTTCACACTGAACAGCTGCTCTGCAAAGACAGCGTTTTCTCCCCCTCTGTAAATAAATGAGATTTTTGTGGCCACCTCACCCGAGCAAGCACAAGAAGAGGTGCTGAAATGGTGACTGGCACCCAGCACCAAGCCCAAGCTGCCACTCACCTGCAGCTCCTCTGCAGTGGAGACATCCAGCCCTGTGAGGTCCTGGATCCTGGTGTTGATGCGGGACACCACCGGGCTCTCGTAGCCCGAGAGCCACGCGCTGGGGGGGGGACAGTTAGTGACAGCAGCAACACTTGCAGGCACTTGGAATGGCAAATTGCTTTTTAGGACTTCTCAAGGATTTGGTGGCATGACCAGAAGTATTTCCAGGGCATTACAAACCCCTGAATTTAATGAATGCATTTCCTAGAAAGACCAATTCCAGCAGGGCTTTAAGGGAGCTCTGTAACCAAGGGCCTGAATTCCCACACTGGGCTGAAGGAAGTGTTACAAACAGTGCTTCAAGCTGATTTTTAAACCAGGCACACACAGTTTTGCCCTTACCCTGCTCCCAACAGCTCATTCAGCCCCGGGGGTGATGCACTTTGAAGCAAGGTTTGGGACAGGAGCAGGTGAGTTCCTGTTTCTGTCTGTGTAGCTGGAACTCAGCTCCCCCAAATGTCCCACACCTCCAGGCCAGCTCTCTGGGAGCTGCCCTTTCTCATCACTTCCCCCTGCAGTGCTACTAAAAATCATTCTGAAAATAACCAAATAATGCATTAAAAGAACAATTGCTGTCAGAACAGCCTATTATAACTCTGGTATTTAGCACATGCTTCAGGTACACAATAATTTTTAAGGAGGGGGAACCCAAACTAACCCCCCCCTTTTTTTTTAATGTGGAAGGTCAGCCTCAGTTCCAAAAGCATCTTTCAGAATGTTTGTGTCCTACTGTGTATTAGAGTTTTTCCACAGTTGCTCATCTGACCCATCCCATGACAGCCACTGCACCTTCATTTTACCTGGCAGTCCCCTGCACTAATATGGGTGATAATACAGATGATTTGGGGCTTGTTTTCCTCCTTTTTTTTTTTTTTTTGGCAGGAAAATGGAGATAGGTATTTCTACCTTTTTTTCCTAGCAGCTGACTCAGCTTTTGGGCTGCTGGACACAAATCCCTGTGCCCAGAGCCCAGCTGGAAACTATCAGCAGCAGCATCCATATATTTTTACTCAAATCAACCTTCACATCTATACTAAATTAAGTTTTAGGATTTGCCTTTAAAAAACCCATAAATCCCCAAATACTTTGCCTGGGAGGAACAGGAGCATGACACATGACACAAGGCACTGACACAGGTTACAGAATCTCTACGAGCGTTTTTTTGAATGACAAATGAACTATGAGATAAAAGAAATCGGATTTCTCAGGACAGACATGCACAAACACATCCCCAGGCCCACTTGTTAGTACCAGGAGGTGTTACAACACAATCTGCTTTGATTTCAGGTGGCAGAAGAATGCTAAGAGGTGGATATGAAGCATTCACCAAACAAAAATCCCCAGAAGCAGCCATGCCACGCAGCCATGGTGACCAGGTAATGCTCACAAGCAGCCCAAACCTCACATTTAAGGCACAAGAAGAGCCCCAACACACCCAGCAGCTTCACTGTAAGCCCTCTCTGCCTCTGTCCAGTCTGTTAATAAAGGGAAAAAACCAAAGAAACCCAAGGAAAGAAAAACCCAAGCATTCTTGCTCTGTTGGTTATTTAGATGGCGATGAATACTGCAGCCTTTCAGGAAGGGGAGTACTGTATGTATTTTAAAAATCAAATTAACTGCCTCCACATACAAAGAAAGCCTATGAAAGGTGGAGGAACAGGGAATTGAAACCATATTCCAAGTGCCAGCCTGTCTGCTGGGTGCTGAGCAAAACCACAGGGAGGCCTGCAGTGCTGCAGTTACTGGGGGATTTAACCCTGGAGGTGCCATGCCAGCTGCAGCCATGGCTTTGCCTGGCCACAGAATATTCCAGCTGTCCCACGTTCCCTCCTCTGCTGCTGTCCCAGCTTGGTCCCTTGCTGATAAAAGTCTCTGCCTCATTCAAAACAATTTCTTCACACAAAGTTGGCTTCTTTTCCTGCCCTTGTTTATCACAACAAGAGGAAGACCCCCCTGACAAGTGGTGCAGGAGATGCAGCATTAACAGCCTTAAACATGCTCAGCAGTTTGTTTTCTTTTAATTTTTACATACTTCCAGGTTCATTGCATTCTGTCCTATTTTTGACCAGCTGTCACCTGTCCATGATGGGCCCCAACAAAAAAGGGACAATTCCTGGGAAGCCACAGGCAGGGCAGGTCAAGATATCACTGATTTAGTTACAGAAGGATTTGGTATTTCCTTAATAACCACCACACAACCCCCCAGTTCCCTGACCACACAAGTTTGGTGTTTTGCTGACCCACTTGGCTTTGTAAAAAGCCATTCATGAGCTGTTATAAAAAATTTAATGCTTCCATTAGCATGCTGAATCCACACTGGGGGGGCTTTTAACAACTTTGATATGCATCACAAACAGTCAGGAATAATCATATTGACTCATGGAATCAAGACATGGCTTGCTTGGGAGGGACCTTAAAGCTCATCCCATTGCACCCCATGCCATGGGCAGGGACACCTTCCACTATCCCAGGCTGCTCCAGCCTTGTCCAGCCTGGCACTGGGCACTGCCAGGGATGGGGACAGCCACAAAATGTCCCAGGTTCCTCCCTCTTCTAATTCTGCGTGAGGCACCTCAGAGATTTTGAATGGCAGATGCTTCTACACAGAAATAATTTAAAGACTAAGCAGGACATTAAGGAAAAACCAGAGAATTCTCTGGAGCTACTGAACACACAAGAGCACATTCCCCCCAAATCTCATCTCTTCAGCTACACTGGTCAGTCTAGAAGACATCACATCCCAACACTACTTCTGTAGGTCACTGGCCACAAAACACTGGGATTTATGTTTAAAAGCCTTCTAAGGCACACTTGGTGTGCAGAAAGCACCAGCAGAGACAGAACAGGGAGTGAGTAAAAGCCCAGCCTGGTATTTCTGAAGTGGAAACTTTTAGCATGACATACTGCAAGCTCTGGCTGCCTGCTGGGAGGAGAGGGAAGGGGGAAAAGGGAGTTTTTATCTGTAAAAGCAGCGTGTGAGTGGGTGGGTTTATCCTGGTGCTGCACACACTGGCAAGGTGCCTCCCTCCACTGAGCTGCCACGTCCCACCAAGGGAACAGTAGCTCTCTCAGAGGCAGGAATGCTGTAATTTAGGAGGGCATGTGCTGGGAAGGAATGTTTGGAGGGGGAAAGCAGTCATCTATTAAAAAAATGAAGTGAGCATTTTTTGGTTTTCAGGAGCAATGATTCATCTGGAATCTGAACGAGCTCAAGCAGCTCCAAGGGAAAGATGTTTCTGGCAGTGCAGGAGGGCAGCAGGAACAGCACAGGGCCTCTAAATCAGGCTGCTGGGGGTGGCTTCTGCCTCCCACTCCACATTTAGGTGTCAAGTTCTCTTGGGAAGTCCATACCCATCCTGCAAATCTGCACACAGAGGAAAGCAAAGGCAGGGGAAGCAGGAGCTGCACACCTCAAGGCTATGCCTGCCCTCAAAAAATGACCTTCCCCAACTTCTTGGATGTGTCTCTATGATTTTAACTCCGGTTTTCAGTGAGATACTGAATTTAAAAATTCAGCTCAGTAAAATGTGATTGAATTTCTGAGAGTTCTTGGGTACATTGGAAGGAAGTCCCACAGTGCCACATTTTTGAGCACCAAACCTCATTAAGAATTTAAGGGTCCCATTCCCCAGGCTCTATCCTGTTTTTTTTTTTTAATTGGCCTTTAATGTTGGGTGGTGCCTTGTACTATTTTTTCTGACTGTGGCATCTGCACTACCTCAGGGAATAACACTTCCTACTAATGAAAAGTCACAACTCAAAATAAAAAGTTCTTTCACTAAGCCTCATCTATTTAAGTAAGGACCAATTATGCATCCCAGTTTCCATCAGTAATCTGGTCACCTTCTCCAATTCCCATCATTAGCACATCAAGTTTGACATGAGGGGATGTTCAAAAGGATGAAGGAGTTTTCTCAGTAAATACTCCAGAGCTGTCTGGCACAGAGGACAAACCCCACAAGTGAATAAATTAAACCTTCCAAATATGCAGTGACAAATAACCAAGATAGGTAAGACATGCACAGACTTGAACATTAAAAACAAGAAATAAAAATTAAATGCAACACATGTCCAACAGGAAGATGAATGTTCCTACAGTCCCTCCATGGGGTCAGTTTTAAGGAGCAAACATGTAAGAGCTTCCCAGACAATTTCCAGAGGATTCCCACTACCTGCATGTGCCAATGAGCACACAGGGGATGAGGCATAAAAAAACCGTTTTCAACTTGCCACTAGAGTGGCCTTAAGGACCTTGGCTCCAGTGGTTTTCCAGTTCTCCTGAGACTTATCATCACTCCTGAATCAGTCACGTTCCTGTGAGCCCATATCTGGAAGCACTTTTACCCTTCCAAAGCAATTCACAGCTCAATTAAAACCCTTCAGCTCCAGGCCATTCCAAGTTCAGGGTTTGTCAAAGCAGCTGGAAGAACACTGAGTTTCTATTCTACCTTCCACCATTCCACCACAGAAATCTCTTAAAATCTTCCTCTAACTTTACTGGGCAGTGCTCCCAGGAATCCCAGCAGCTCCCAGCTCTGAGCAGGTGTGGGCACTGAGGAGCAGAGGTGAGCCAGGCAGGTGCCCCATTGCACTGGGTGCCAGCAGAGCCCCACGGGCACGTTTAGTACGTTAGTGACAGCACACAAGCCATGCTCAGCCAGAGAGGGCACTTCCACCTTGGGATGCCACCACTGACAGCCAATCCCTACTTCAGCAGCCCCTGTGCTTTGTTAGGTGACAGCTCAGCTTGTTTGGGCCCCTCTCTTTGAAAGAAAGGCTGAAAATAAGGAGAGTTACACAGAATCCTTGTGCTGAAGCAGCACAGCCCCAGGACACACTTCTCAGACAAGGAATCCCTTCCCCTTACCTCTTAGAGACTCTGTAATGTGCTGTGGTCAGTTTCCCAGTCTCAGGGTCATGAACAGTAGCACGGCTCAGCTACAAAAAGAGAAAGGACAAGGCTTACCCACCTTGCAGGCTGCTTTTGGCCAAGCCCCAGGTGTTTGAAAGGTTCCGATTGGTCCGGATGCGATGCTCGCATATTAGCAATGGTTGGAAGGGCAACACAAGCTGCAGCTGCCGTGTCCAAATCACAACAAATTGGTTGGAATAATTTGGTTAGATTGTCCTTTCACTTTTTTCCTCCCTTTATTATTTTTCCTCCTTTTTTAATTTTTTTTTTTTGTTTAAAATCAAGACTTTCTACAAGTAATTTATGATGCTGAGTTTCCCAGACAATTCCTCCTCACCCAGAAGCTTTAACTCCTCCCAGAATTTTGGCTCAGTGCTGATGGCCTGTGCAGCCAATCTTTAATTACCATGCCTAAAACCAAGGGAGGGCAAGCAGGGGCAGGTGGTTTCTTTCAAATCCAGCCAATTTTGGAAAGCTCTGGCTAAATTCAGCTCTTGTAGTACTTAATGGACAAGCTGAAAAGAACCAGGAGCCGGTGGAAGCGAGCCTGTGTTCTGCCAGGTTTGTGTCAGGCAGGAGGTAAAGGAGCTCAGCTGGGAGTGTGGGATTATCCTGGACAAGGAGATGTGTGTCTGTGTGCAGAGCAAGGACTTGAAGCATTTCTTACACCCATTAAGGCATTTTGAGATCTGCTTCATTTTCCAAAGAAAGAGAAGACAATTCTTGGTTGTGAGAAGGAGCAAGGGGAAAAGAATGTATAGATTAAAAACAAACCCCAGATTTTATTGAAGGTTTTGTGGCATCTTGTATTTTTCACATTAACTGCAGAGACTCACTTGAAAAAAAAGACTTGAGAAAGCGACCAAAAGGGAAAGAACAAATCAAAGCACGCCCCCAGAACTTCCAGCTGAAGGAAAAGACTGAGAAACTCAGCAGCACCAGCCTGTTACAGATCTGCAGGGAATCACAAGGTGGACTGCAAGCTGTCTCTCCAGCCCAGCTGGTTTCCTGAGAATGAGCAGGACGTACACACTGATGGCAGGCCCAAACCTGTGGCAGAGCTCTCTTACCTTTTGCTAATTCTGTAATGTGCCGTCTCCAAGGCTCCCGTTATGGGGTTTGAAATGGTGGCTCGCCTCAGCTGTGAAGCGAACCATCAGAAGTTGCATTACAAGCACAATCTGCAGCCCAGCACTCCGACCACTCAGAAGCCTGGCCAGGGGACAATGCCACCACCCTGGCACCTGCCCTGCAGGGCCACAGGGAACCAGGGCAGGCTCCAACTTTACTAAATGAAAGGTTTCTTGTTTGGTTTTTCAAGGTTTTCCACAAGTCCTGTTTCCATGTTTGTAGTAACAATAAATGGTGTCTGAATAGAGCAAACTACAGCAGCTTGGATTTCTTTGGTAGTGAAATGCTCTGGGAGCAGCACAGTGGTGTGGCATGGGGACAAGTGGTGCTTTGTTACACTGTCCTGTCCCTGCAGGAGGGGTTTGACAGGTAAATTCAGTCCAGGTAGCACCATAAGCCAAAGGTGAATAAACCTTTCCTTTTCAGTCCTTCCTGTACCAAAAGCAGCACTGAGCTCCCACAAACTTCTGCTTCACCCATGGTCACATTTACACAAAGTGGGAACTCCTGCCTCAAGGCTTTTCTTTCCCTCTGCTGTGCTCCATTTACTTCATGCCTTCCCATCTGTGTGAATATTCCGACTCTGAACCTCACATGTGCCCTTTAGCTTGGTTCATGTACTACCAGGCACTCTCCATCACTCACAACTGCAAAGGCTGGGATGCAGAGCCCAAATTTTGCAAAAGGCACAATGTCAGGCCAACTCCCAAACAATCAGAAGCATTTCTCCACTGTTAAAATAAACCAAACAAGCCAAGACCTCTCCATACCTACAAGAAAGGATACTGGGAGCTCCCAGTATGCTGCCTCTCCTCTCCTCCCATGCAGACACATGAAAAAACAAGGCACAAACTACAGTTCCAGTGAGACTCCAGAGCTGAATAATGAGGCTCCATCCTGCCAGCAGGGCAGAAGGCTGGGCACACATCAGCACTCTCCTCCCAGAGGATGGCAGCAGCCCGAGCAGCAGGAAGGAGGAGATGACCTTTAGGTCTCCAAGAACAAAATCATTTTGCTGCTGAGCCGTGCAAGGCCTCAGCCACAGGGAATATGGGAACAGTAACTGCATACAGATGCTCCTGCCTAAAGGTCTCCAAGTCTTTGCCATGAACTGAGTGTTTGACAGGAAAACAGCGACCTCAGCAAGTTCAGAGCTTACAGTCACACATTTACAGTTTTCTACTCTGTCAGTACTGGTCTGGTCACATTCCACAGTGTGGAATGCATCACTCTGGAGCAAAGGAGCTCCAACACCTCCAGACCAGCAATGGGGCCTCTGATTTTCAGCCCTGCAGCAAAGCTCACTGCCAGGGCAGCAGGTGGAGATGCCTCACAGGTATGTGGAGGGAAAAGCTTGCACTTCCTGCATATAGTTCAGAACATTACCTCAGAGACCTCAGAACAGAATCACAGAAGTTGGAGAAGACCTCCAAGATAATCAGCTCCAGCCTCTGATCCATCCCCACCTTGCCTTGTCCAGCCATTCCTTGGGCACCTCCAGGGATGGTGACCCTGCCACCTCCCTGGACAGCCCCTACCAAGGCCTGACAACTCTTCAGTGAAGAGATTCTTCCCAATGTCCAACACCTCAGCTTTCAGGGAGCTTTAAGAAGCCCTTCAGGCTCCCTGGTAGGCCAAGGACAGCCTCACTGCCCAGGTGCCCATGTACAACCACAGCTCTTGGCCAAGCCAACAGCTTCTCCTGCACTGAATGCCCTTATTCCCCTGGTCTCCATCTGCTCACCTCATTCTGGACAAAAAGCCATTTAGGCCAAAAGCAGAGGAAAAAAAGCAGGAAAAATTACATTTCTATGAGTTTAAGTCTTATTGTAGAATTGATGGAAAAATAAATTAATTTAACTAACTACATCTTCAGTGTACATTTGTAGATGCAGAGTTGCACCAATTGGATACAGGAGGCAACTCCATCAGTCTGCTGTTTGCCTGGGAACTCCTGTTCTCTCAGACAGTCGAGCTGCCCTGGATTATTCCTCACTGAGAAACAACAATCTTTGCATCCAGTGTCTCAGGCAGGGTTGATGAGCCACCATCATCAATAAGAAGCCAAAACCCACCAACTATGTCCTGCTCTCTTAAAGCTCTTTCATCTGCAGGCAGCTTCCAAGCCTGGAGACAGTGATGGCCTCAGGTTTTAGCTTTTATATTCTTCAGATGCTGTGCTGCTTTAGTGTGTAGTTCTGAGCTTCATATTAGGGGATGGTGAGCTCTGCACAGAGTAGGGAGACAAAACAATTCCTGCTCTAGCTGGGGACCAAGGAGAAATGATCCAAATCTCAGGCCCAAGAGCATAAACAATGTGGACTGAAGAGAGAAAAACAAGCAGGATGGGGCTTCATAACCTAAAGCTGTAAATAGACAATTAACTCCCATATGCAGATGGAGCAGAACTTACAGAAGTGTGAGACCCCGTGCCCAGTCATCCATTTCTGTGCCCATTTTGGTTCATCTTGAGTGTAGCCCTGGCTGGGCTCTTGTGCTGCCCAAGGTGGATCCATGGAGGAGATCCTTTTAATAAATCCCTGCTTTGTTCTTCAATTCCATCTAGCCTCTGTTCTAGCTCAGCCTTCACAAGGCATCAACAGCAGCCAGTCTTATACCAAAATGGAGAATATAACCATTCTTTGTTGTCTATACATTAAAGTGGCATTCCAGGACCAGAGGAATGGCTGCCTTTTCCTTCCAGACTTAAAAAGGAAAGAAACAAAAGCAGAAAACTAAACACAAGTCAGGAATACTCCAGTCCACTCTTGCTGGTTAGGATGAGGAAGAGAATGTTGGAGGACATTCTCCTCCTCATCCGAACCAGCTGAAATTGTGTCTGCTGGAAGAGCCTGACAATCCTGCGCTGCTGGGACCTGGCTCCCATCATCACAGAGAATTCCCAGCCTCCTTCAAGAGCTGCAAGGTGAGGCAAACAAGGTGTGAGCTCACTGCACACCCCCTGCCCTCCAGAGCAGCCAGCCACTCACACTCACACGCAGTACACGAGGGATTTCAGGTTCCAGAGGCAGGGAAGGGGGAGCATTTACCCTGGGCTTGGCCAGCTCCTTCACGGTCTCGATCTCCTCGTCGGAGATGATGTCCAGGAAGCGAACGATGCGGGGCTTGTCCCACTCGTCCTCCTGCTTGACGGGGCCCAGGATGTACCTGGGGTTCCTGTTCCCGTCGTAGTAGCGGCAGAAGAGCCTCTTCTGTCTGCGGGGAGTCTGCAGGGAGGCACAGCAAGGGGCACTCAGACAACTGGTGTTGCCACATTTCTCTTCACAGAGAAAAGCAAGGCACAATTCTTCCCAAGGATTTCTGAGATTTGCATTCTCTGAATCTCAGAGAAAGGGAAAACACAATTCTTATCACTTGCTGTGCCTGTGCTGTGCCAAAGTAGAATGCAATATGGAGACTGTTTATCCAAAGTGAGGATGTTTTGTTTCCTTGGCCTGTCAGGGCCAGGTGTGTGTGTGTGTGTGGACTGTCGGGTGACAGTCACGGGATTCAGAGCAGGGTGAGCAGGTGTGAGCAGAGGGAGTGCTTGGCAGACTCAGTTTAGATGAAATGTATATAGTATACTATAATAAAGTAATTAATTAGCCTTCTGAGATCAGTGGAGTCAGATGCATCATTCTCTCCCCTTTGATTTACAATAAACTGCCACAGCACATTGGTATCTCCAAGGCCAGAACACATCCTGGACACACAAACCACTCTCCCCACCTCCTTATGGGGCAGGTTAAGGAGATGATTTCAGTTTGAGAGGTCAGTGCTGTCTGCACTTTCATGTTGCTGTGCAATACTTCAGCAAGCATTACTTTACACAACCCTACTAAGATAATTTCATCACTAAAAAAAACACCAGAACTGATCCAGCTTCTCTGCCCATCTAAAATGCAAATATTCATTATAGTCTCACAGAGGTCTGGTGCTGTGCTGGAGAACTGACTGCAAACTACTCCAACTACCCTATTTAATTCTGTCTGTAACTCTGGACTTCCAGCATCCTCATTCAATTAATTACACGGATGGAGCACATCCAAGACAGCCAGCAGTGCCTGAGGCAGCGTTACTTTCTGTCTACTGAACAGGCCAAAGGGGGCAGAAATCCAACACGTGATCCTCAGCTCTGCACACTCATCCAGCTGCTCTAACAACTTCCTTGCTTGCACACCACACACAAATTCCTGACATAGTTTGGTTTCAAACATTTGAGAACAGTCTACTGCACTTTACCATTTTGAGCCCCTCCCCACGGCACAGCATTTCGTACTTCCTTCTCTCAGGCAGGTAATCCTTTTTCTTAACCTCAGTTTCCTTCTCCTGCTCTTCTGAATCCGTGCTGGACTTGTTTGCCTCTTTTTCTTTAGCCATGATGTACTCAAAGTATTTCATGTTCCCGTTTGCTCTTTGATGTTCAGGATCTATGGACAGAGAAACAGACGGGGATCACTGGCAGGGTTCCAGCCCCTGAGGAATCATCCAGAAGTGGTTATTCACAGAAAGCAAAAGGAAACAGATGCACACCACTGCTTCTCCAACCTTCACTGCACATGGGGGTCCCAGCACTGATGAAAAGGGTTTGGCTACTCCAGCCCATCCCACTTCAGAGGGAAAGAAAAGGGAATGGGTCAGGGAGAGAGCTGGCACAGCATGACTGGCTGGAAACCTGAAAATACCCTGGTGGGATTTAAAATTTCTGGTGACAAAGCTTTTTAACTTACAGAATTAGCTTCAGTTCTTTAATAAGTGGCTCTTGCTATGTTAGGGTTAGTTCTGAGCTTCCCAGAGCATCCATTACACAGTCAGTCAGTGGAGTATTTACAGGAGAATAATTGCTTTCATTTTTCATGAAGCAGACTCTTATCTCACTGTCCTGTATGCTGTATTTCTTGTTTGTACAAGTGTTTCATCTTCAGCATGCTGGATTTGTATTTAAACCATCTGCAGAGATGTCAGTATCACCAATTTAGTTTCAATTTCATTAATTTTGGTTTTGCCTCTACCTAAGGGGAAGCAATCTCAACCCAGGAAAGCAAAATGTAGGGAGAGAACCAGATTTCAGACAGATAAAGGGACAGAAGCCAAGAAAACCCTTCAGTACAAAGGAGCAAAGCTCCATCTAAAATGCAAAACCACACTTTACAAATGCATATAGGAGTCAGATCCCAGGCAAGGCTGCAGTGCCCAGGACAAAGCCAGGCAGAGCTGTGCCCCTGTGCCCCTCACCCAGCTCCAGGAGGCGCCTGGTGAGTGCCATGGCCTTGGCCAGGTCCCCCTGCTGGTACACAGCATAGCTCAGATAGTCCAGGATGTAGACTTTGTCTGCAGAGGACACTTCTCCCTCATCCAGCTGCTTCAGGGCTTGCTCCATCCACAGCTCTGTGTGGTAGTAGTCAGCCTCTGTGTAGGCAATCTTGCCCAGCTCAAAGCAATCTTCAGCTGTTAGGAAGGATTTGTGCTTCACACCTGGGTATTTAGAGCAAAACAGAAGAGTTTACACAGGGTTCCAGACCTGTGCTCTGAGAAACATTTGAGTTACTTCTCATTCCTCCCAGCAGGGTTTTATTTCGGTTCTCCCACAGCTCCCTTCTGCAGTAGCTGTTTGCTGGAAGTCTCTAAAGCCTGTAAATCCTTGGCACACAAGCACTCAGATGCAGCTTTCTACTGCCAGAATACCAGGGAACAGCTAAATGTCTCTACCACTAGAGAAAAATCAAATTAAACAAACCTTCCTTCCTCAAAACCCCAACCACTTCCAGCAAGAGCAAAAATAAGCCAAATTTGAAGTTTCAGAACTCTGTTTTCAAGGACATCACATTATCACCTTCAAAATGTTACTGAACCACGACTTGTTAGTGACAGCTTGGTGGGGGAGGAGAAGGAAAACATCAGGGAGTAAATTCCCAGCTGCTTGGGATTTTTTTCAAGTCAGTCATTTTTAGAAACATTTTAAGTGACCTCTGAAAGATTAAAGCACTAGTAGGCAAATTACAGATTCCTATTTTTGCCTCTGGAAATACAGGCCCTATGAAAAACCAAATTTTATCTTGTAAAAGGGAAACAGGACCTGCCAGTGTTTTATTACAGCTAGAATTACATCCCTGATTACATCTTAACCCATTCTGAGTTTCTCACAGCAGCTCTGCAGTGCTCAGAGGGGGCAGCTGTTCTGCTGTCCATTCCTGTAGCTGCAGCTTCCTGAGCCTGAACCTGCAAACCCTCCAAGGACACAATAATTTGGCAGTAGCTGAGATTCTGGAACAAAAGAAATTCCCTGGGAATGAAGAAAAGGAGCACAAACAAGTGACCACGTGGGAAGTTCTCCTCTGGAGCTCTCCAGAGTCCAAGCTATTCTTTTTTATCCTCCAGAACTTGCAGGTTCTGCCAGTACACTTCATTGCACACAGTCTGGACAGCTCATTGCTTGAAAAGCAGCAAAACTTCCCCTTGTATTTCTGTGCTGTTTGAAGAAAACAGCAACGAGCTGCTCACTGCATTAGGAGGAACCTGTAGGTCCTTGAGCAGGTCTTGAACCAAACCCAAAAGCAAGCTTATACATCATAACACATAAAGCAAATTACTCTTAATTTTATTAGGCATCTGACCACAATAAGCACTTGCAAAAACAAGATGGATTGTACAGTGCTGATTTTTTGCCAGCTGGCACAGGACTATTTTTCTACAGAGGAAAACAAGGAAGGCTCAGCAGAGAAAGTTTTCTGACAAAAAAGAGAAATTGTGTCTTCTCCTGCACAGAGCAGCCTACTAAAGATCAGCTCAGGCAATGCCACACAAGCTCAAGTCTGTGTATGCAGCATCTTTTGCTCTTCAGTTTACACAATCCCTGAAGTTTAAGCTCAAAAAAACTTGTTAAAATGCACTATGTTTTATAATAAAACCAGGCATCTGCCAGTGCAACACAAGAAAAAACCCCCATCCAGGCAAGATTTTATTGCTATTGATTTTTATTAGAAACTTTTAACACTAGGTTATCTTACCATAACTAGAAGAAAGATGCAGATTTCAACCAAAAAACCCACATTTTTCATTAATTTTAGCCAGCTCAACCCCTTCCTAATGTTCCCTGCAGGCTGAGCAGTTAAGCAAGGTGGAACAGAGCAAACAATTTGCAATCAGGACATTTAGGAAATGCAAATAACAGCCGTGGATGGCTCTCACCTGGCAGGTTCCCCCTGGAGAGGGTGTCTGTGTCCAGGTTGTAGGTGTCCTGCAGCCTCAGGAGGGCCTTGGCTGCCCCAGTCTGATCCTCATCGTTTGGGAAGAACTGCCTCTGGATGGTCATGTTGGAGATAAAGCCTGGGAAAGGCAGGGAAACACTGCTCACCTCTGTCCTGGGAACTGGGTGAGCTCCCTGCCCCAGGGAAAGCCAAAATTCCCCTTCACACAAGCCTGACCTGAACTCACAGCACAGGCTGCACAGTTTGCATTTGGTTTGGGTTTTTTTTTTAAAGAAAGCAAAGGAAAAAACAAAAATAATCACTTTTTTTTTTACCCCACCCTTCAGAAGGGCTTGAGACACACTGGTGCAGATTTCTGGCTGGCAGGTGCAGAGCCTTTTCTGTTGCCCTATTCAGCCCCTCTCACAGCAACAGGGAAGCTGAGTGTGCTGAATCCTTATCAGAGACTAAGCCTTTTCTTTTTGAAAGCTCTGCTTTCTTATAATTCCTAACTGCAAACCTCCATCTGGTATTAATTAGCTGTTGAGACAGTCTCACAGGTCCATTATAACCACCCTGGCTTCCTTTTGCTAAGTGTCTTTCACAGTCAACTATTTCATGTCCTGCTCCTTGCTAAAGAGCTCCCACTCTTTAGCTGAAGAAAAGAGGCAGCAATTAAGTGTTTACTACACTAATTCAGATTAGTTCCACAAATGCTCAGTCTCAAAAGCAGATTTGCAAATCTAATCCAAGCCCTGACATGTGAAAGGCAGCAGGCAAGCACCTGCAGTGAGCCAGTGATGCTGGATTTTGCTGCAGGCACTCACACTCACCATCTGACATGTCCTTGAGCACCAGGCTCTCCAGCTCACCCCACTCTGTGTTGAGCCTTTTCATCAACTTGAATGCATTCACAGGATGGCCCAAAAACCCCTCTGGGTCTTTTGTGGCAGTAGCTGTCAGCTGATCCAACTTCTCTGCCCATCTAGAATGAAAATATTCATTAAAGTCTCACAGAGGTCTGGTGCTGTGCTAGAGAACTGATTGCAAACTACTCAAATGTCTTCACTAATAAAAAAGTCAACCAAAATTGCAATCTTTTGCATTATCTATATTTAGAGCTCTTCTAAGAGGAACAAGAAGGGCTACTTCCTTTTCCTTTATTAAATCTTCTTCCTCAGCTGCAGCCCAAATCTTGTGCTGCTCTTGCAGCCCTTGTTGGAAGCCTGCTGGAGGAGTTCCTTCCTACAAGCCCCAAAAGCGCAGTGCCAGCACTTCCATTATGAGCTGCCATGCAGGACTAATCAAAAACAAAGCTTTACCCACATTTTCAATCTTTCAATCCCCCCCCTTTTCCCCCTAAGGCTTACAAAAAGGCAGTTCTATGCTTGGCTCATATTATTTTATGTTTAGACACACACTTACATCTGTGAGATGCCCCGTGCCTCTCTCCACAAAGCTCCTTTCCATGCTGAAAGCTTGGATGAAGAACATTAGGAGTTCTCACACCCCCAAATGAGGAGCCCTGACCCAGTTTCTGGTGCTGCAGCACCAACTCAAACTTCTCTAAGTACCACAAGTCATTCACAACCCCAAGGTGCCCCAAAGCAAGCACAGCTTTTGAAAAGAAATGGAAAGGGAAAGGGAAAGGGAAAGGGAAAGGGAAAGGGAAGGGAAAGGGAAAGGGAAAGGGAAAGGGAAAGGGAAAGGGAAAGGGAAAGGGAAAGGGAAAGGGAAAGGGAAAGAAAAAGGGAAAGAAAAAGGGAAAGAAAAAGGGAAAGAAAAAGGGAAAGAAAAAGGGAAAGAAAAAGGGAAAGAAAAAGGGAAAGAAAAGGGAAAAGAAAGGGAAAGGGAAAGGAAAAAGGGAAAAGGAAAAAGAGAAAAGGAAAAGGGCCCCACCCCACAGAGAATCCCACACCCCAGCAAGAAAGCAAACCCAGAATGTGCAGCCTGGAGGGAGCTGTGCCCATCAGCTGGAGCTGCTCTTGTTCCAGGACCTGGTTTGCCTGGATGGAAGCTGCAGGCTGAGCCTGGGGCAGGGAGGGGCTCACAGCTCTGGCTGCATCTCCCCACCCTGTCCCTGGCTGTTCTCCTGCACTCTGACAGCCCCGGGGGGGTTTCCAGCAGCCACACCAGTGAGGGGCTCCCTCCAAACCAGAGGAGCTGTTGGGGACCAGCTCCAGCTCAGAACAAGCCCCAGACTGAAGGAACCAACTTCACCCTGTGCCTTCACATGGCTCAGGGTCAAACCCTGCCTGCACTTCCCACTGCAGGAGCAGCTCCCAGTGTCCTCCAGGTGCCAACAAACAACGCTGGCATTTTTTCCCCATTTTTTTAAAATCTCTGTGACAGTTATTTAAACTCTCCTGACCTCCCAGGGAGCACCTCTGATAAAATGAAAACAGAGCTGCAACATTGCTGCAATAAGCTGTGCTTACACGCTCTGGGATGCCCAACTGCCACAATCCTTTGTTAATTTGTAGCTGTAAAGAATCTCCTTGTAACATTCCAAACCTGGCAGCAATTCCAAGCCTGTGTCTCAAGTAACAAAGAAGGGTCTTTCTTCCTGGATGGTGGAACGCCAGAAAGTAACACACAAAGGCTAAGATAAAAACCATTCCTCCATTTAGAACTGTTTCAACACCCTCAAGACAGATTTATGCATATTTCTGAAAGCAAGGAAAGCATCCTGTTCAGTGATAAAATATGTTTATTTCTAGCTGTGATAAAATCTGACACATTGGGCTCTGCTCCTCACATGCTCAGGTCTCTTCTTATTTATGCAGTGCTGAAAGGGAACAACTGACAACAAACACCCAGCAAAACCTGCTACTTTAAGCTTTGCCCCAGAGAAAAAATTCCACAAATTTAATCAGCCTTAAGGAAGCACTTTTTGCATAAGGGTGGACTCAAATGATTGACCATTAGCATTGTGACACCAGCTGCTTACTTTTTGATCTGCTCCAGCTTGCTTTCCTCTGCCTTAATGTAATCTTTGAGTGACACAACCAGATCTTTTTCTGTATTAATTAAGTCTGTCATATGACCTAGAAAAAAAAGAGTTTGGTGAGTCAAGGAGAAACACAAAATCCTGAGAATTAAAGGCATTTTCCTCTTTTCTACTTCCCCAAAAATACTTCTGCATTTGCTTAAACAACCCTGAAGGAGTATCTGAGTAAGGCCTTTTTTTTTTTTAAGGAGAAAATCTCCTGCTGGACCAAGCTTGTTGCCATGGAAATTAATGTAATACTGCATATTTATTATTAGAACTAATTTAGGATTCATTTGGAAAAGGAAATAGTTTGCCACAGAGTAATCTTTCATCCAAGCATACATAATGTAGAGCAAATAAAGAGAAAGCTACAGATATACACAAAGCCTTTGTGTTTGATACACACCACTAATCCAGGGCTTTATTTTTAAGGTTATACCATGACTTCAAGGGGTCCCTGGCATTAATTAATAATTGCTTCACCTCCTGCAAGCAGGCAGCTGAAGTGGTTCAGCACAAAGGGCTGCAGTGCCCAGCAGAACCCAAGGGTGAGTCCAGACGTGCTGCACCATTATGTGCCCTTGGCAGCTCACCACCTCCTTCCACACGTGTGCAGCACCAAAACTCTGCTCCAATCCCAATACCCTTAGCAATAAATAGTGACTACAAAGCCTTGCCTGGCTCATTAGACCACCCTGGACTGACTTAAAATCTGTTTCTCCCCAAAGAAAAGCCAATAACTGTTAAAAGCTAGGAATGTGTTTAGTTCTGTACCAATTAGGGCCTTGGATGATGAACACATCCTTGCAGAATGAGCTTTGAGGGCTCTCAAGAAACTCTTTTGGCTACACCAAAGCAGTTCTCACCAATGGAAGTGAAGAAGTCCGTGTGGGCACAAGAGAAAGGCAGCAGAAATCCCAGGGCTAGGGCACACCAAACCTTCTTGAATGCCATTGCTCAACAGCTCTCACACCTCACCACACACCTGTGAGAGAAACACAGAACAGGTGAAAAGCCCTGCTCACCAGAGTGGAATGCATCTTCAGAAGGGGCAGCAGAACCCTGACAGCCTGAGCAGCTCCCACAGACTGACTCCTCCTGCTGACTTTTATACCTGAGGAAAAACAATAGCTCAGGGGCAAGGTGTTCACCAGCATTCTTCTCTCTGGCATCTAAGCCATGCTGCAGGCAGAGCTGCTCTGCAAAAAGCACTGAAAGAAACCATCAAGCACTGAAAAAAGCTCACAACACCAATTTAAAACAGTCATTATCGAGTTCATCCACTCAATGGGAAAAAAAAAAGTTTCCTTTTTTCAGTCAGAAAGATGCCAGTGGAGCAGGGTCTGAATGAAAACCCCACATGAGCAGTCCAGAGAGGGAGTTCTGTGCACGCTCCTGCTGCCTCTGTGGAGCCAAGCTCCACACCTGACACAAAAGGCAGCTCTGTCTGTCCCTGGATCCTGGCTGAGCACTCACAGGCAGTGCTTTCTGCAGGGCCAGCTGCCAAGCTCAAGCCTTTCAGGATCCTGATCCCTTCAGCAGCCCAGCATCGCCTGCCTCCTGCATACTTTAGGAGTAATTATGCTGTCGTGGAATTCACAAGGTTTGCTTTTTTCCCCCCAAACAAAGCTTAAACTTTCACATATTGTAGCTGGTCAGAAAAAAAAAAATGAGCTCCAGTGTGTGGACAAAATTGATTTATAGCTCTTCCAACAGCACAACTAATGAAGAAAAAGAAAGAAAAAAAGCAACAAGCTCAGCTACAGGGTAGTTAGTTTGGCCAATTTAGGGAAGAAAGTAGCATAACCTGAATAAAGCAAACAACAGGTGTGGTATTCACACAAAAAAATGTGCAAACATAACCAGGGAAGTTCAAAAGTTACACCCAAATAAAAACCAGCACAGGTGGTGGTACCAACAGGAACAATAGGAACATATCCCTGGTTCTGGAGTGCAGGAGCTCTCCTCATGCTGCACCTGAGGTCAGGAGGCAGCTCCCTCCTCTCCTCCCACCCCCAGCACTGCTGAGGGGAGGCACTGGGGTTTGGGTTTCCTCTGGGGCCTGCCTGCCTGGGGAACAGGAGCAGCACTGCTCCCCTGGCACCAACAGCAACAGCAGGGAATGCACACGAGCCCAGAAAAGCAGCACAGCCTCCAGCTCTTGTAAACCACCCAAAATCTGCCTGACCACGGCTGAAGGGCTGATGCATTCTGGCACATTACAACTTGCCTTCTGCCTGTGAAAGTGAGAATTTGGACAGAGAAGCCTCCTGGAGTGCCTCTTTTCCCCTCACCAAAGCTCTAAAGCAGCCCTGCTGTCCACAGCAGCCTTCCTCACCTCTTCCTCCCCACAGGCAGCCATCGGGCTGTTTCAAACATACCTAACAAAAACCCACTGATGTCCACCTCCATTCTTACTGAAAACACCCCTCAGCTCCTGTTTCACCCTGCAGAAAGCCAAGTGCCTCCTGCTCATTCAGCACTCGAGCCAGCACATCTGTGAATCCGTGACAAAGCACAAACAGCTTTACTACATCGTAAATATTTGCCAATTTTATCAGCACTGGGAATCCACTGAGCTATTTGTTTACTGCACTCAGCGAAACACAAGAGAAGCTTCAGAAAGTTTCCTTTCTTGCTATATCAACCAAGATGAAACTTTTTAAAACCACAAAGGAAAACCAATAAACAGAATCACCAAAAAGGTGAAGGAAAACAGTGTTTCCTCTCCACCTACTGCTCTTAGTGACAGTGTTCCATCTTGGTTTTCCTCTTCTCCAGATGCCTTTGCAGCCTGTTCCAACACCAGGCTTCTGCAAACACGGTTGCAACCTTTATTCCCACCTCCTTATCTCCACAGGCACACAGCAGGAGTGACTGGCAACAGCCACAATGAGTGCAATTCCAAGGAGGTACAAACACAAAGTTTCTCACATTTAGGCACTAGAAGAGGCTGCCCAGAGGAATTGGACCTCCCATTCTTGGAAGAATTTCAGAAGGAGCAGAGCTTTCCAACCACTGCAGCAGGACCAGCCACAGGTTCCCAAATCAAAGAAAACACAGCTCAGTTCGTATAGACACTGGAAATCTCCCAGACTCGCAGGCTGCCAAGTAAGTAGGCTTTAATTTCTTCCCATTGGTGACATGAAGTAAAACAAAATGAAAATCCTCTCTCCATTACTCCTGTCAGTCTCACCCTCCTCCTCAGCCATGTCCCACAAAAATGGCAATTGAGCATCTCGGGGAGGAGGGGATCTCTGCCCACGCAGGGAAGTGGGAGTGCAGCTGACAGCTCCAACACAGGAGCTCCCTGCCTCCCCTGGGAACCAGCACTGACTGAGCTCTGAAACAGCAAAACACCAGCAGGGGAACGGGGGGAACAGCAACGACACAAACGCATGGATTGAAGGGAAACAAAGCAGCAAGCAGAGCAATGGCACTGCCAAGAACAGCACAGATTCTCTGAGCACTCAACACATTTCAACATCACCATTTCAACTGGTGTAACTTAGAGGGGTTTTTTTGGGGCTTCCCAAAGTTCAGCTCTGCAAGTAGAACGGTGCAAGCAGGAAAGCAAAGAGAGCTGCAGAGTGACAGGTGCCACAGCCTCATCACAGCCAGGTCCCAGTGCTCAGGGACCAAAGACTGAAGATGCTCATTAGCCAATCTCCTCACTGCCAGCTCCAAGCTCCCAGGTGCTCACAGGACAGAAAACAGGACACAAAATGGAAACTGAGAGGCTACTTCAACATGGAACGGCTCTAACTCAGTTCCAAACCAGCTTCTCTATTTAGGTAAGGAGTAACTGGCCTGCTCAGGATGAAGTCCACTGCGGGGCCAGGAGACAAAACTCTATCACCAAGATCCTCAACTTTTGATTAAAAGATGGGTCCATCCTTACTGGACCTCACTGTATGTAAAGATAATAATAAAACCCCTTGACCAGTTAAGCTGAGCTTAGGAGAAGATGGAGCCAGAAGTGACAGCTGCTCACTGCCCTAAACCTCTCCTGTCTCAAGGACAACCCAAGTTACAGCCTCATGACACAATGTGACCAAAAATACTACTGAAAAGGAAAGAACTTTCCCAAAATAAGTACTAAGAACATTTAGCTGCCACCATTGCTTAAAGGTCTCACAGGACAGAAGCACCAGAATCCAGTTCCCAACTCCTCTAGCATGTTCAAAGGTTGTTTTAAAATTAAGATCTAGGCAGAGAGAGAAGAAAGATTTTCTACAATTGCTGCTACCAAAAGAACAGGGTGCACTTTTGGCCTCTTTTAATGACAAAGTGACAATATTTCATATATATATGAAAAACATAACAAAAGATGAGAATCAATTTCAAAGTCAAGGAGGGTGTTCTACCGATCATTTACTCCCAAGCTGAAGACAACATTCATGGCTGAATACAGAGCAGTTGTGTTTGTACAGAGATTTATACACAGGGAACTGAAGTGAGTTTTCCCTTGGATTCCTCCAGACGAAGATGGAATGGGCACAGCCCTCAGAGCCCACCTGTCTGAACTTTCCAGGCCAAGACAAGGAACACTGGCGATGGAATAGAGCAATTATTTTATTAGACACACCAGGTAGGAGGCTATCCTTCTGCTCAAGGATTAGCTGAGCAAATACAGAGATATCCAGGAATGTTTTCAGGTATTAAAGTGATTGAGGGAGCTGGGGGTGCTCAGCCTGGAGAAAAGGAGACTCAGGGGTGACCTCATCACTCTACAGCTCCTGAAAGGTGGCTGTGCTCAGGTGGCTGTGCTCAGGTGGGGTCTTTCTCCAGGCAGCACTGACACAACCAGAGGACACAGCCTCAAGCTGCACCAAGGGAAATATAGGTTGGATATTAGGAAGAAGTTTTTTACAGAAAGGGTGATAAAGTTCTGGAATGGCTGCCCAGGGAAGTGGTGGAGTCACCATCCCTGGATGTGTTCAAGACAGGCTGGATGTGGCACTGGGTGCCAGGGTTTAGTTCAGGTGTTGGGGCTGGGTTGGACTCGATGATCTTTAAGGTCCCTTCCAACCTTTAAGGTCATTCTGTGATTCTGTGAATTCTAAAGAAAGCAGGACAATGCCAGTGATCACTTGGGCTCTTCCACTGCATATACTCTTTTTTTCTTTAAAATATTTCCTTATCTGCATCAACCTCAGCATGAAGGCGTGGCTTTCCTGCTATAAACCTCTGCTTATCCTCACTCCTTACAAAGTGGAACTCGCCACCTGTCATTTGAGTTTGCCAAACTGCACTGGGCACTTTGCAATCTACGTGCAAGCCCCAAAAAGCACAGCTTTAAAGGCTAGATTTTAAAGCCATTCATTATGGAACAGCATTTAAATCTGCACAGGTCAGAGAGCTGGCTCAGGGAGGAAAACAAAGAGAAAGTTAATCAGTACTGGTTGTGTCAGCACATACTTCAGAAGCAGTGCAGAATGCTCCGGGTCAAATCAGTTTGGTGCAAGGCATTAAAAGGAATCCAGCAAAGGTCCGAGGTGCAGGGCAGTGGGACAGGGAACATCCCTGTCCCCAGAGGCCAGTCTCTGCTTCCCAGACAAGCCGGAACTCATTACCTTTACTCTCCGCCCCTGGCAGAGCACCGTCTGCAGCCCGAGCCAACAGCCCCAGGCGCTGTGGGGAGCTGCACTGATTCACTCGTGTAACCAAGTAAATAAATGCTTTTCATTCACTAAAACCTCGAGCGCTGGACCTTTACTTGTAAGTAAGTGAACACTTCAGCACTCTGCATCTGCCTCTTACTGAAGCCAGCAGGAAAAAAGAGGTGAAACTAAACGCTGGGCAATCCCGAAGGATTTTCCCTATGGGAGCAGCCGGCTTTTCAGGCAAACTGGAAGATTTAGCCTAAGTACACGTGACATTTTTATTATATTATTTTTATTATATATAATAGTTATATACTTATATATTTTATTATATTATTTATTATATCGTTATTATATTCTTCAGCATGCTGAAGGCTCCAGAGTTTCTCCTGGCAGTCAGGCTGGATCCTATCAAAACTGAACGGTATCTCTTACTACAAAGGCAGCTGCAAAATTCCACGTAGAGCAGCTGGCTGAGCCCAACCCAAATCAGCGGCGAGGGAAACCAAGGCAAGCCGCGTTCCCCAGGGCGCAATCCCCGCACACAGCTCACGCCGAGTAACTTTCCATCGCTCCCAGCCCCGAGCCGTGCGCTCGCAGCTCCCGCGGCCGCACGGGCAAGGCGCTGCAGCTGCGGGGCCACCGAGCGGCGGGAGCCCACCTGCGGCACCGGAGGGCAGCGGACCCGACCCGGCCGAGGGGACAACTCCCAGCTCCTAGAAGAGGAGGAGGAGAGGGAGAGGGAGGCGGCGGCTGTGTTTAGTCTGCCAGCCGCGGGGAAGCCGGCGCGCCGGCGCCCTCCCGCCCCCCTCCGGAGGCTGCCGGCTCCCGTTACGTAAGTGCCGGGAACCCCGGCGGGCAGCGCCGGGACACCGGCCCCTGGCCGCGGGGCAGGCGGGGGGCGGCGGAGCGCTGCCACGTATCGCCCCCACCCACCGCCGCCCGCGCGGCAGCCGCCCAGCCCCGCGGCTCCCTTCCCCCGACCCACCCGCCCGGGCACCCTCACGGCCGGTGGGACGGGGCGGCCGGGCCTCACCTGAGCACGGGGGGCGGCTGGGCGGGGGCGGCACCGGAGCTCCGCGCTCGGCCCGGGGGCTTCACCCACTGAGCGCGCCCGGCCCCGCGATGCCTCTTATAGCCGCGCCCGGTCACGCCCCCTCAGGCCACGCCCCTCGGGCGGCGCGGCCCGCGCGCTACGTGAGCCCGGTCACAGCGGCGGGCGCCGCACCGCGCATGCGCAGCCGCCACCGCCGTGTCTCCACGTGGGTCCGCCCGGCCCGGAGACACCGCGCACGCGGGACCGCGCCAGTACCGCCACCGGCCCGGGGACACCGCGCACGCGGGACCGCCACCGGCCCCGGGACATCGCGCACGTGGGACCGCCCCGGTACCGCCACCGGCCCGGGGACACCGCACACGCGGGACCGCGCCGGTACCGCCACCGGCCCCGGGACACCGCGCACGTGGGACCGCGCCGGTACCGCCACCGGCCCCGGGACACCGCGCACGTGGGACCGCCCCGGCACCGCCACCGGCCCCGGGACACCGCGCACGCGGGACCGCGCCGGTACCGCCAGCGACCCGCGGACACCGCGCACGCGGGACCGCCCCGGTACCGCCACCGGCCCGGGTGCTGCGAGCTGGGAACAGCCCCCCGGGCCAAGGCCTGTGGGAAGCACGGAGCCGGAGCGGTGTTTTTGGAGTAAAAGTTGCCAGAAAAGGCCCAGAACGCCGGTCCAGTACCTTGCTGCCAGGGCAGCTGGGCTCAGCATCACGGAATCGGTCAGCCTGGAAAAGCGTCCGGGATCATCGAGCCCAGCCTGGGCGGGCTGTGCTGCAGCGCTCCGAACCCGCTCAGGCACTTTAAAAAGCTGCTTGGGTGAGTCTCGCTCGGAGAGATCGATGCTGCCTGCTCTTTGCTTTCTAGGGTTTCATAAATAAACTGGTTGTTTGTTCATTCCAGCGATTCAGTTGGAATCAGGGACATTCCCAAGCATTTTTCCCTATCTCTTTAGATGAGGGTTTCAAGGCAAGGATCACCTCCTCACTAGCACAGCCAGCCTTCCATCATTGCCCTTTCAATTCGTGGTCACTCCCAGCTGGACATCTTTCACAACAACAAGAGAGAGCTGGCAAAGGCACAGCAGGGCCAAACCCCCCTCTAACACACATTTTTAGCAGGGTGACTGCCTTAAAACCACCTCGTCCAGAAGAGGGATCTGGAGGCTGCAGCTGAGTGTTCTCCCTGTACCCAGACTGTCACCTCAGCTCCCACCCGAAACCTCGGGCGTTTTGTCCCATTTTGGGGGGCTGCAGGAGACACAAAGAAGGGCATGAGGTGAATGTAGTCAGTTCTTGTCTAGCTGCGGACACAGATGTGTCCACACAGCTGACGGCAGAGCAGGAAGAAGGCCAGTTTTTAGTGGAACTATCCATCAAAAAATAAGCCTTCCCTTCCTCTCATTCTGGTCACCTTCCAACAGAAATACAACTCCTACAACTAGCAGGAAACTCTGGAATGTTATCCAAGCTGAGGCATCCAGTTAAAGCCCCATTATCCAAAGAGTCCCTAACATCTAGCCAGAGATTTAACAGCAGCTTCTAGAGATTTGGCAAAACCTCACACGCTGCAGAGGCATAGGCAGATTTCTTCAAGCGAGGTCTACTGCTTTCTCATCCTCTTTTGCACTCTCCAGATATTTTTAGGAGGTGAGGCAGGCAGTGGGGAACACCAACAAGTCCATGAGGAGGGGGCTGAAGGCTCCAGCTCGTTAGATTTGATTAATAAGGTTGCTGAGTCACATTTGTATCAATCCACATTAACTCAAAAGGCCCAGCTGATTAAAAGGTCCATCATATATACATGACAGACACGATTCTAACTTCAGAGAAAAGCCAGATTTTGGGTGGTTTGCATCTAAAATTTAATGATGGAGGGGAAGGCTACTCATTAGCTTTCTCTTTAAAGAAGTGGTTTGTCTTTCCCTAAGCTTGTCCTAAAAAAAGGATTTTTTTTTTCTTTCCAAAAAGTTCCTTGTGGCTTGACCACAAGTTTTTGATGTGAATTTGCTGGTTTCATGTATTTAAGGCAATTAACAGTTGTTTTACGAGGGCCAGCTGTTAGCAATTCTAATGCTTATTTCTGCTTATTGGGGGCAACTGGAGAGGCACAAAACAGAAAGAAAAAGCAAGATTAGTAGTATAACCATTATTAGCCTGGAATTACATTTTCCAGCTGCTTTTATGGCTTGGAAAAATCTTTTACCAACTCTTAACCCTAGTATGAGTATTTTACAATAGAAAATTTAAGGAAAATAATATAGATTTTAGATAGAATAGATTTAAGATTAGATATAATAAATTTAAGAAAAAGAATAATTTTAGCAGCAAAGAACCAAAGACTTACCTTGACTTTGTCCATGTAAGAGATGATGCTCCTTGTGTCTTCTTTGCCTGCTCCTTTGGTTTGCTCTTAGTGCATCAGGAGAGTTTCTGGGACTCATTTCCTCTGGGGCCCTGCCAAAGCTGAAATTGGTAAGCTACACAAAGCTGTCAAAGACTCATTTTTGTGTCCAGGCCCTCACTTCACTCCCAGAAATGCTCCCAGCATGGGGTACAATGTCTGCAAGGGACTGATATAAACAATTTACAGATGCAACTCGCTCAACTTGGAGCCCCAAAAATGCTTACAAAGAAACAACTCAAGTGCCAAACCAACAGCTGGCACTTGTGCTCCTTGAATTAAATGATTAAGTGAATAAGTGACAAGCAAGCCTCTGTTTTGAAATCATCCCCCTTGCTGACATGCTGCAGAAATATCTAACAGAGCAATTGGGGTGTGAACCCTGGGGGAGGATGCACAAGGGATCTCTCACAGATTGCTCAGCTTGCCCCAGGTCAGACCAGCAGCAGCGCAGACCCTTATCTCATTCCTTATCTTCCCATGGCACACAGGTGGGCATGGCTGGGCTAATCCAGCCTGTGGGGGTTTGAGCTGCACCTACCAAGGAGAGGCCAGAGCACTGCCCTGCCCTGCTGCCCTGGCTTTTAGTCCTTCCTGTGACAGGAGCACTCACCAACACCTGGCTGCTCTGGCTGAGCCAGCTGGAGAGGCTGGCCCCAGATTTGATGTCCCAAGCATCTCCCCCAGCTGCTTCCCTCTAAAGCCAGCTCTCCTTGCAAGATCCATATCTGGGGGCACTTAGGGTCAATAAATCTGTTAGTTTGTTTTAACAGCAGGGTGGATACTTCCCTTAGAGATTATATTTTAATCCTTTATCTTATTAAGGGAAGATGTGTTTTGTCCATTAATCCAATTAGCTCGCTGGATTAATAAAGACTGGGCTTGCTCTGTTTCAGGAAGCATAAAAATAGCAGTCAAGCATAATTAAAGCTAAACTTGTAAGTAACTCTGGTAACAAGAGCACTATTTCCCTGGATATTCTGTTTATTATTTTTACAAGCTAAGCTCTCAGATTACATGACGTAAATTCACGATTAGAACAGCTCAATTCATGACCAAAAAGCAACAGGCTGCCCTGAAAACATTTACTTTTTGTATGTTTATAAAATTCTCTTTGTGCTAAATATAGTCAGGTAGGCTCCAACCCAGAATAATGTTTTCAATCCTTGAGAGGAATCTGTTGGATTGCAAAGGAATGAAAGTGATTTGTCATTATTCTGACATGCCCTGGCACAGGGTGCTCTCTGATCAGAGCTGTTCAAATCCAGCTGTGGGTATTTGGGTGCTGGAGCACTGAACAGCTCCAGCCTTTGGATATATCCAGCTGTTGGAATCTGAAATGCAAGGAACTCTCAAAACTTTGAGCCTGTAAACCAAAGCTTAAGATTATACACAGGATTTGATCTGAGACCTTGGAAAAAACTTCCAAACTTAAGTGCTAAAAGCAAAAATGTAGATTTATAGTTTAAAGCACAAACATGTTAAGCTAATTTTAAAAAAAGTTTAGAGTTGTAAAGTTTAGGATATAAAAAAAAACCCCTACAAAAATAAACAAATTAAAATACAATACTATAAGTTTATATATCATAACATAATTAACTAAAAAAGCTGACACTAAAACATAAATCCATAAAACAAAATATTTAAAGGTTAAGTAAAAAAACATAAATATCCTTATTAACAATATTTGAACAATATTTTATCCCTATTAATGATATTTTATCCTTTAAAATTCTTATAACTTAAAATCTTGTAACCTTCTAAACCATACCATAACAATGTAAACCAAACTCGCCCTTACCTGTATTAAAAAATTTTTTAAATAATCATAAAAAATAACTCCAAAAGTCGCATCTCAAATTCCTTCCAAAATTTCCCGCAAAAAAAAATGATCACAAATGGTGCCTCGTGTGATTTTTGGCATCTTTTCCTATTCGAGGACGTGTGGTCCTTTACTTCAAACAACGCTCCCGTGCGGGGGATACAAAAGCCAGAGAAGTTTGGGGTGGGGAAAAATAGGAAAAGGAGAAAAGAGAGAGAAAGTAAGGAACAGGAACACGCTCCAGCCTGGGCAGAACTACAATTCCCAGCGCTCCCGGTGCGGGAAGAGCGGCTGGAGCGCAGCGGAGGGCTCAGCCGGGATCCGCAGCTGACCGGGGCCAGCGCTGCTTCCGCGCACGGCGCAGTGAGTGGGGAACGCGCGGGGAAGGGCGGCCCGACCCCGCTCCTGCCTCCTGCGGTTCTCCAAAGCTCGGGAGTCTCTGGAGATGCACGCTTTGCTGTCTGGGAGTTTTCATGGTCCCAGCCAAAGCCTGGCGCGGGTGGTTGCTGGGGAGGAAGGGGTTAAACGCCTGTAGCACAAGCTCTTCCTTCCCTTTGTCCCAGCCGGGGACATCGGTGCCCCGCTAGTTCCGGAGCAAAGGCGGCGCTCCGGGTTCAGCGCCGGGAAGTTCGCACGGCGGGCTGTGCGAGACGCGGGGGTGGAGAGCGACACACACACACACACACACGCACACACACACACACACACACACACACACACACACACACACACAGACAGGGCTGTCACCCCACCAAACCCTCTGTGACACGGCCTGTGTGGCAGCCACCGTCCCCACAGGTGTCGGCACCGGCGTGCCCAGCTCCCACTGCTCCCAGTGGCTTCCCCAAGGGATTGTCCCGGTCAGCTGAGACAGTGGGAAAAGGGATTTGGGGCGGAGATGTCCAGAGCCACGAGGCAAAGTCTCCATGTGTAAATATCCGAGGCACCTCTCAGGCTGCCATCACTGACCTGTGCTGAAGTAAGAACTCTCAAACTCTTCCTGGCACCTCTCAGGCTGCCATCACTGACCTGTGCTGAAGGAAGAACTCTCAGACTCTTCCGGGCACGGTCCGTGTGTCTGTAACAAAGCAAAGGTGACTTGCTCCATAAAGGGTTTTGTGTTCTATGGCTGCAGAGTGCAATGTTCTCAGTGATCACCAGGGATTGTGCACCATAGTTCACTTTTGTCTCGGGTCTCTGGCTATTTTTGACATCCTGAAGCCGAGGTCAGGCTTTCAGCCTGGGCTGAAGACGTGCTGGGATTCTTTGCACAAAAAGCATTCATAGCTGGAGATGATCCCACTCAGCTGCAACTGCTGTCCCCTGTCTAGCTCAGGGAATTCTCTTCCACAGCTGATATTTTGTCTTTCACTCTCTCCTGGCATCAGTGCCTTTCCCACAGATCCACTGTGTGCTGCAATAGGATGTGTGGTTGGATCGAGGCCATTACAACTGTGTAGGAAACCAGCAAAAGAGCAGCCACCTCTGCCCTTTTCCCCAGGGACACAGGGATTTGGGAGAGGAAGGTCTAATCTAGTTTTATAAGCAAGTTCTGTAAGAGCTGTGTACACTCAGAGACGGAAACAAACTGAGTTATCTTTAAGTAATCTTAAAACTGGCCTGAAGTGGAGTTTGAAGTGCGACTGAAGTGATCATTTTAGAAAGCAGATTCTGCAGATGCTGTGAGAGGGAGATTTACCTGGTTATTGCACCTCTTAAATCAAACTTAACCTTGCAGGGCTGCTGCATTACATTTTATGCTCTTTTTTTAGGCAGAGACACCAGCTGTAAGTGTTGGTTATGGCTGCAGTGTATCAAGCACTGCACAGGAGAGTTTCCTCTCTCGCCTGCAGGTTGCACTCCACCTATGTGAGAAAAATGAGGTAAGTTCTTACCTGATTCCTGAGTACTGGGAGGCCAGAGCTTGGCACAAGCAGTCCTACCTCACCCTGACCCAGGGGTTAATCCTTTACCAGTTCAGCCATCTCACAGAAATAAATGCTCTGTGAAGGGTAACAGCCAAGGCCTCTGGGCTCCCTTCACCACTGGTAAGAACTGTTTCTCTCAGGCTGAAGCTCTGTTAATGATTGCCTGTCCTGCCTAGAGGGCTCCTACAATACCAGGAAGACTTGAAGTGGTGCTGCTTACCTCTTTTTAAATACTGCTCCAAACAGCCTGGAAGGAGAATATGCTGACAGCCTTTTCCCTTTTTTTTTTCCCCTAACTCAGCTCCAGCCAGCTGTGCCCTAAGACTTGATTTTTACCCCTCACATGAGTGTGACAGGTACAACATAACACACGTAGCGTGATGGGAACCAAATTGAACATCAGAAGTGCTCAGCAGTTTGGCCAAACAGCAGTTGGAGCCATCCAAATTCACAGAATATTCCGAGCTGGGAGGGATTGGGGTATGTAAAGGAAAGATTAAGGTTCCCTGCAACCTTTACAGCAGACCTTTTGGATTGAGAGACTGGGTTACTGATCTTCTTGCATCTCCAAACTTGAGGGTACTCATATGGTAGGTAAGAACTGCAGTATTTTCTGCCACACAAACTTCACTAGAGCCTGCAGTCCACCAAAGAATGACTCAGCTGTCAAAACTCTCCAAGCTCGTGGAATACCTGAAATCTGATCTGCCCATTCAGCCCCCTTGCTCTGTGCAGAATAAAGGCCTCCAACTAAGCAAGAATCTCAACACAATCATCAATTCATCTTCCCAATCATTTTCTCACTGCAGATACTTAAATCAGTTAAAGGAAGATGACAGCCTTTGTAGACAAGCTCAGACCTCAGGAACTTTCTACCTCTTTCACAATCTCTCCCCCTTCCTGCAGAAAGTTGGGAAGAAATATTTGGTACCACAGCTCAGTGCAGCAGGTAAGAAAGGAATCGGTGCATCCAGAAAGAAACACCTGGTGGATCACACAGCTGAAATGAAACAGAGACACACACATGGTATCAACCTGATCTGTTCTGAGGTGATCAGGTTTAAACATGTGGGACTGTGCCTTTTGAAGAGACAGGGCTGGCAGGAAAACAAACAAGGCCTTACTGACAAACGTCTTTTTGGTGTAATGCAGGAAATGTTGTCTTTGAGAGAAAGCGATTGGCTGGTGCAGGACAAAACCAATGGACAGCTGCTTCCCAGGCATTACAACATTGGGACCTTTAGCCTGACATGATCTAAACTTCCTAGAGCTTAGGAGCAAAGCCAAATTTTAGGTTTCTACCTGTGTGGGATCACTTGTCTGGTCCCCTTTCACATGTGGGCATTCTGCCTTGAGCCAAGATTGCCTGTGCCTTGAAAATCCAGAGAGCAAATCCAGAGAGCAAATCCAGAGATGCTTTTGCTTTCATCACGGCTATATCTTCCCTTTTCCCTGCTGTTCAGAAACAAGACAGATTCTGGAGAAGCTGCAGGAGGCCGAGCAGTGGATGGAGAAGTCAGTGCTGATCGGATGTTCGGACGAGCACAGGCCGCGCTTTGCGCTGGATTTAGGTTGGGATGACTCCTCTTCCTCTTCCACCCCTGCCAGCACCAGTTTGATGCACTGGGATGGAGGAGATCCCTAATCCTTGGGAGGACCTGTCCTGTCAAGGAGGGCTGGGTTGGGTCTCTGTAGGGGCTGTTGTGAGCGTGGCAGGTCATGGACTGCACTGCTGCTCCTGTGCCTGTGTGTGATTAGGAAAGGTGGGCTGGGGGAGGCCACTCACATTTGGGAATGCTTCCCCTGATGTGGTTCACTTCCATGGGAACTCTCAGAAACTGTATATTGGAACAGCAAAGGGCATAAAAGTGGAATAACAGCAATAATAGCTGAAATTTATGAAATCAAATTTTCTTTTTTTCCTTTTTCTTCTTTTTTCCCTTGAACAGGAGCCTTGGATAAATCAGTCATTGAGGCAGAACTGCAGGGATCATTTACTGACCTACGAAAGGCTCTCTTTGTAGTGGACAGGAAGGATTCTCCTTTGCTGGCTTCGGTATTGGACAGGGCTTTTTGCTTCAGGGAGCTGTGGTCTCTAACATCAACCATTCTCCTCATCTCCCACATTGTTTTATGATCTAATATTGTAGAAGTACCTACTGTACACTTTCAGGAACTTAGATATAGACACACTATAAATTACAACAGTTTTCCCAAATTTGTAGTCCCAAAAGGAACATGCAAGGGAAGGAGAAACAGAAAAGTGACTTAAAAATGACTGCAGTAATTTATGCCATTTAGCTGAAATGTGCTAAATCACATAAATCCCAGTTTGTCCTCAGCTCAACAACTATCAGGCAAACTGGGAATCACAAACAAACTTGCACATCTTCTCTGAGAGCTGCTCTTTTAAACCCTCTCCCTTATAAGCTGGTGCCCTGTGTTTGGAAGGCCTAAGAAAAGGCTCTGTGTGAAAATCAGCTGTCCTGACCCATAAGAAGAAATAGCTCATGTTTCCTTTCGTGTTCTATAATGTTTGCGATGCCTGGGCTATTTTTCAAGAAGATATTCAGGGCTGGAGAGTCTTTAAAATAGTCCAGCTCCCAGTACAACTCCCATTATGTCCCAATAAACAACAGCTCTTGTCCACCTCCCCCAAACATACTCAAATTTAGAAGCAGCAAACATGGATTGCAGAATCTGCCACTTTCAAAGGATTGCCCATACTTCATTCACCTTTCTGAGGCTTCCAAAGATAATCAGAGTTTATCCCCATGACTGCACACCAAGCATTATTCAGGGAGACTGCTCTGAATTATTTCTTCCCCCTAGGTATATATATATTTTAAAAAATGAGTTTGTGCTCCTCTGTGTTGGCAGGCCCAGTCCCTCCTGAGGTGGCACGATTCCCACCAGTACTGCAGCAAAACTGGGCAGCCCACTGAGAAGAACCCAGCTGGCAGCAAACGTGTCTGCCACGCCAGTGGAGTCACTTACTACCCTCAGGTGAGCCCTGGCAGCACAGGGGAGGGACACAGGGACAGGAGGGCAGCGCTGCTGGCTCATCCCTGGGGGGAGCAGGAAAAGGGATCTGTGCCTAACTGGGTACTTTGTCTTTAGTGGTCAGCCAGCAACCCTCAACTAGCTAGGAAAAGCAAAAATTTGCAATTACTTGTTTTGTCTGAAGCCCTTGTTTTGCTCTGGGTGCACGTGGCAGGTGTCTCCAGTGGTCATCACCCTGGTGTCCGACGGGAGCCGCTGCCTCCTGGCCCGACAGCCCTTGTTTCCCCCGGGGATGTTCACAGCTCTGTCAGGCTTCTGTGACATGGGTGAGTGCTTCTGATCCAGCACAGTGGCCCTGGGCATGCAGGGTGTGGGGACATCTGTTGGGATAAATCACACGGGAGTCCATTTTCTTCATGGAGGAAAAAGCCCATTCTTTAGTCACATAACTCCTTTTTATACAGTTTTACAGACCTCGTGTGTGACTCCAATTAGTCAGTAGCTTTCTTGCGAATTACTTTTATTGGTAATTAAAAAGTTGTTACCCCCACTCAAACCACCGGTGTGTATGTGCAGGAAAAGTTGTTTGTGAGAGATAGTTTTTATTTTTCTATCTAACAGTGTAAAACAGTTTATGCGAGTGCTGGTTGTTTTTTACCCAGTGATAGATTGTTATGCTAAGGAACTGCTCACACCAGGATTGCTTTCACATGGGAACTTGCACAATGCTGGCTTTGACAAGGCCAGCCAGTGACCCCAGGAGAGCAGGCTTGATTCTGTGAAGCCTTTCTTTATGATTTTTCTACCTTACTGCAAGAGACATCAGCCATAATCTCTGTTCACAGAGGAGGATGAACACACAGTGATCTGTGTCCCCATCCCCAGATGTGTTCAAGACCAAGCTGGGTAAGCCTTTCAGCAGCCTGGTCTAGCAGAAGGTGTCCATCCTGATAGCAGGAGGTTGGAACTAAATGATCCTTAAAGTCCCTTTGGATCCAAACCAGTGTGTGATTCTGTGATAGCTGGGGAAAAAATAATTGTATCTAAATAGATCAGTGTTTGCATGCAGACAGAATGTATCTGAAAGGAATAGGAATTTTAGGTGTCTAGCAGTTGTTCTAGTCCCTGATAGCAAACATAGGCTTTAAACTTGCTGGGTTATAACCCCTGATCCTTTTAAAATCCATTTTGTGGCTCATGCGGTCTGGCTTAGAAGAAAAACTACAGACCTCTCATTACAGGAGGGAAAATACTTAAAATTGAATTGTTCTGTCTACCATCTGTATGTAGATGGGGCCAAAAATCTCTCTGGTGCCTGTGTTTATCAGAGGCTGATGAATTTAATGGAGCATCCCGCCAGCAAGTGTTTCCGGAACAGCACAGCTGGAGCTCCTGCGGGTGGGAGTGAGCGTGTCCTGCGTTTCCCTCACCACGGTTCGCTGCCCTGAGGCCGGGCCGTCCTTGCCTAACTGCAGTTGGTTCTAGGTGAGAACGTGGAGGAGGCAGTGCGGCGAGAAGTGGCCGAAGAGGTGGGGCTGGAGGTGGAGTCGCTCCGCTACTCGGCGTCCCAGCACTGGCCCTTCCCCAGCAGCTCCTTAATGATTGCCTGCCACGCCCTGGTGGGAGCGCAGCGGGCTGAGGTGAGCGCCTCGGGCTCCCCGAGCTATTCCACTGCCTGCCTCAGGCAGCAAAACCTCCTTCAGCCCACAGAATTTGGTTAGGAGAGCATCAAACCCTCCGTAAATGCAATTTTCCATTGGCTTTTTCTGCAAGGCAGAAGAAACTTTGAAACAGTCCCATCATCTCCTGTTGCAAGGTGCCAGATTTCACTCAGGTCACTGTATACACAAGCCCAGAGCCCAGCAGCCCTGGATTTTTCCCTCTGAACTTTGCAGAGGAGGTTCCTTCACACATTTGCCAGAGAACAGTCACATTTCACCACGTTAATTACTGTGCTCAGCCACTTTGCTTTGCCACGACAGAGCAGGGCTGGTTTGTGGCTTCCCTATGGAAGCCAGCACAACAAAGTGCTGGTGGATAGAAATATCCTTCCCTGGGCTGGCATCAGAGCCTAATTCAGGTGTGGATGTAGCACTTTGGGCATTCCAGAATGGGATCTCTGTGGAAGCAAGGTACCACTGCCCACATCCAAAGCTGATTTGAGGAACTGATGTCCTCTGAATTCTTTCCAGATCAGTCTGGACACCCTGGAGCTGGAGGAAGCCCGTTGGTTTGGCCTGGAGGAAATTGTGGAGGGTCTCAAGAGGGAGCCCAGCTCTTCCAAGCAAGATGATGGTAGCTTTTTACCCTGGTTCCCTCCCAAACAGGCCATTGCTCACCAGCTGATCCGTGAGTGGCTTCAGCAGCAGAGTGCCCAGACAGCTTAGGCAGCGCTTCATCTACTCTGTGATTCCACCAGAACTGTCAAAGTTCCACAGAAAAGCTTCCAAAGCCCCTGGAGGCAAGGGCTCTGTCACAGTGAGGGCAGCATTCAGACACACTGACCTACAAAGGTGTCTGAACTGGTCTGACAGGCCCATGTACAGTGGATCACCTCTGAGATCCCATGGTTTGAAGTAAATGTACAATAAAATTCTTAGTTCCAAAGCATCCAACTTGTTGTGACCAGCTGTCACTGACCCCATGGCACCAATGCCCCATTTTCCTCCATTTCTTCTGTCTTGGGTGTACATCCAATGCACCCTTTCTCCCAGAACAAAAATAAAGGGAGAGTGTCACTTTCCAGTGTCTTTGTTTATATGGATCTGGGAGAGATGTCAGAAACCAGAAGAAAAGCCACTGCCTGTTTGCTCTCCTCTTCTTCTCTCTCTTCTCATTCAATCTTCTGTTTTCATATAAAATACCCTTTTTTTTTTTTTTTTTTTTTTTTTTTTTTTTAATGTTAAATGGGCTTCTACATTTTCCCCCCTGGTAAGACAGTTTCTTCTGTCCCAAGAAAGAGAGAACAGAGCTATCTGGTGGTGGAGAGGGGAAGAGCAAGACTGCACATAAGCATTTCAGAAGAACACAGCTAATGCAAAGGTGACAGGAACTGCTACAACAAGAACTTCACTTAGAGAAAAATCTTGAAAGGATCAGGGCCTCTTACCCTGAGGCCAAAGTCTGAGCCTTGCCTGGAGAGCTGGTCTGATTTCACTGATGAAATGGTGCCACCTGTCTGGAGGAAGAACAACAAGGGAACCATCTGGACAAAGGAAGCTTAGTGAAAGAGACGCTTTAGGGAAAGGATGTTTGATCTGCTGCTGACTCGGGCTGACAGTCCTTTCTGCCTGCTTGGTCAGAGCTCAGATGCCAAGACTTCAAAGCCAGGTCCTTGAAGGGGACAGGGATGTGTCCCTGACTGCCATCACTGGGATTCACTGCAGGTGAGCAGTGGTAAAAATCTGCAGTCCTGACACCTGAGCAGCAAGTAAAAAATAAGTCTTCCACACTTCTGAGACACACTGTGTTTGCTTGGGTTACTTTTACTTCAGGAGGTTGGGAGGAGATTCCTTCAGGCCATGGTGGCATGTACAAACACCCTTCCTGGTATTTTAGTTACCAGTGAGAGAAAAAGCCTTTTCAATGTACTCAAATAGGGGATTTTTTGGTAGAGCTAGAACAGCTACAAGATAATAATCACATCATATCTTTGGAAAAGCATTACATTTTAAACTGTTTTATAAAATCCTCAATGCAGACCCTTTTGACTTAGTTATGAAACAACATTGGTGTCCTCCATCCCTGATGTTAAGCTAGCAGGAGTGATGATAGGCAGTACCCAGCCCTGAGCAGGACAGGAAAACAAGGTGAGGGACATTGTCCTCACTTGCATCTGCCTCAGAAATCTGTCTGAAGCCTGAAGAACACTCACTGCAGTCAAGACAGGACATGCTCCATAAAGGCAAGTGACCTAGAAAAAGGAACAGGCAATTCCTGACAGAGGCTTCCTCACCAAAACACAGCAGGGCTTTCCCATGGAAAAGGTACCAGGCAGGCAGAAGGGCACAGAGCAACAACATGTTTCTCTCAAGAATGCATCCCTTAACTGAATCCTCTTTGGGAACACTTGGCTTATATAAATCACTGAGACCCCTCTGCTTTTAGGGATTTACAGCAAGACCCAGCACTGAAAAACTGCCAGCTGGGGCATTACAGCCCAACTGCTCATAGGTATTAGCAGTCAGCAGGATATGGAATGATAGCACTCATCTGATGAATCAGATGTAAATATTTGGCTAGCAGGTTGAGCATGGCATGTCACCTACCTCCCAAAAATAGCAGGGCATAAAAACTCATGTTGATCTCTAACAGGTGCCAGCAGAGGACTGAAGTAAGCAAACCTCATGACACAACTTGTTTGATCTCTGACTGCTCATGATGCCTTGAGAAGGCTGAGCTAGAACAGAGGCCAGACAGAGCTAAAGAATAAAGCAGGGATTTATTAAAAGGATCTCCTCAATGGATGCACCTTGGGCAGCACGAGAGCCCAGCCAGGGCTGCACCCAAGGTGAACCAAAATGGGCACAAAATGGACGACCGGGCATGGGGTCTCTCACTTTTATAAGTTCTGCTCCATTTGCATGTTTGGGTTAATTTTGCAATTACAGCTTTAGCTTATGAAGTCCCATCCTTCTTGTTTTTCTCTTTTCAATTCATCCTTGTTTATGCTCTTGGGCCCAAAATTTGGATCATTTGTCCTTGGTCCCAAGCTAGAGAAGGAATTGTTTTGTGAAGCTCAGAACTACACACCAAAGCAGTACAGAATCTGAAAAATATAAAAGTTAAAACTTAAAACTTTTAAGGCGTGACTCAGAAAAATCTTATCTGGAAACAGTGTAGGTGGAAAATTCACTCACTACATGCTCTCCCATCACCTGGGCTGCTCTGCTGCTGTGTGGAAAGGCCACGCTTTGCTATCCGTCATTGTGGATGGCACAAGATCTGACTTCAGTATTACAGTTCTTACACAAAGAAATTGTTTCACCTTAAAACAAGCTCCAAGACACTGTGGACACACACTGAGCCTGATGTTTGGCCTGAGAGGGCATAAGCACTCCATAGAACACCCTGACAACCTCACCTAGTAAAAGTCATTTGTCAGCAAACCTTTTTGAGGGGACCATGAGCAGCTCACCTCTGGCAGCTGCAGCAGACAGGTTGTCAGAACAACCTGTAATTGCACAGGTACAATTCCTGTGTTCAGTTTGAGGCACTGCTTGAACAAATTGAGCTTCCCCAGCCTTCAGCTCCCATCTAAATCTTGCTCACTTTTCAACCTAGCAGCAGATGGAAAGCTGATATAACATCCACTAGTCCTTGTGCTCAGCTGGAGGTAGCATCCTTTAGGTAGTGTTCTTCAGTGTTTTACCCATGGAAATACTGCAGAGGGATGCAGAACATTTACCAGCATATTAAAAAGAAGCTGAATACCCAGGAAGGATGACATCTGGGATAGGGACAGAAGCAAATTCACACATCATATGACAGTTAAATATGGCTGCTGTGAGTATGCAGCATGGAGGACAGCTAGATTAAACTAGAATATATTCCAAAACTGTTTGGCCTTATAACTGCAGGTAAGGATAATAACCCTCACCAAATTATAAAAATGGAAATCTGCTCTGAACTAATTTAGATCACCATCCCTGCAGCCATTGGGTATCATGACTCCTTTTCCCCACCAAACTACAAACGTTTTACTGGAAATCTCTCATTTTCTGTTTCCTACCTGTAACAGTGCTCAAGGAACCTGTGTGATCTCTCTGAATGAACTGAGCTTGACCTTCACAACAGCTCTGCTCTTCACTTCCCAGCCTCGTGCCCTTGGGAATTTCCATTTGGGAGCGTTGGCCTGCTGAAGGAGAGGCTCTGTTCCAAACATGCCCACTGTGCAGCAGTACCCCATGATGGGATGTTCTCCTGCCTGGACTAATCCCTTTGCTTCCCAGCTCCAGCTGGAGCCCACAGACCTGGCAGTTGTTCAGGAGCCTTTGCCATGGCATGGCCCCACCCAGCTGATTCCCAGCCTGGCAGCACAGTGGGCACACATTCCCAGCCCTGGCCGTTGTTTCCATCCCGCTGCAAGGAGCCCAGTTGTTCCCCAGTGTTCCTGCAGGAATCCAGGCCCAGGTGTCTGTGGGGTTTGCAGGGGCTCTCTTGGGGCTACCTGGGGGTGTCTGTGGGATTGGGGAGGGGGGCCTGAGCTTGGGGGTGTCTCTGGGACCCCTGCTCTTTTCCCCTCATACATCCCCCATCCTTTTTCCTCTCATGTTTTGCACCCTTTTCTCCTCACCTTTCTAGAGCTTTCCTGCTTCTTAAATGCCACCTTTTCACCTTTATGCCATCTCCATTTTTTCACTCTTCCCTGCCTTTTTCTGCTGCATTTTTTGCTCCATTTTTCCTGCTTTTCTCTGCCTTTTTTACCCCCTTTTTTGCTCCATTTTTTTCCCCTTCTCTTTTTTGCCACTTTCTTTCCGCCCCCACTTTTCCCCCGATCTCTTTGTTCACATACTTTTTTGCTGCCTTCCTCCCCTCCCCGCTCCTTTTTGTAGCTTTTTTCCCCAGCCCTTTTTTTGCCTCTTAATATAAATCCCTCAAATGATGGAATCAGTGGAAATTTCTACCAATTTAAACTCTAAAAAATAAGGCACAACAGAGATTCCTTGTCAATGTAAACTGAAATATTATGAAAGTTGAGGGTTTGCTCTCATTTCAAACTGATAAAATCCCATCACAAAGGGTGTTCCCTGATCTATTTCAGCAAGAAAATGGGGATTCCCCATCCATTTGTAGCCCTGAAATAATGGCCAAGGCAGGGTTTCTTTCCATTGATACCCTCAACATTGCAGGTGAATGGGGATTCCCCCAGTTGAAACACAGACAATAAGGGAAAATTAACCAGTTCAACAACTTCAGAATACACTTTGACAGAAATCCACTGAAAGGGAACCACACCCCACTTGTACTTCCCTAATTGATTCCATCATTCCTCCTTCAGTAAAAACATTCTCAGAATTAAAAATGGAGATGCCTCGTGCGTTACCTCAAAGCAGTGGAAGAGGTATTGGAATATTATCCCAATATTACCAGATAGAACGTGCCTGGGCTCATCTGACCCTTGCTGCTTGACCAAAGGCGGCAGCTGTGGTGTTTCACCTCAGAGACACCTTTGGCTAGCTGGAAATTGCAGCTGGCACTTCGCACAAGTCCAGGCAAGCAGGAACTCAGGTTTTACCTCTGATGGAAAGGCTTTAGGCGAGGTGAAGGAAAAAAGGAGACGGATCCTGTTGGAGGGTCTTGATCCAGAGTTTTATTCCTGGGCACGCAGGCCTCTGAATGTTGCGACAGCTCCAACAGAACAGCTCCAACAGAACCACGACCACATGGTCTCAGTGTCCTTTTAAACCCCGGGGACAGGGGGAGGGAAGGGGTAGGTATGCCACCAACCAGGTAGGAGCGGGGAGGTCTCAGGGGACAATGACACCTAGACAGGCCAATGACCCCAGGGCTGAGAAGCATCTTTTGAACTTTAGCCAATCACACGATGCCCTTGCTGGAATGTCAAGCTTGACGGACAGCACTTAGCAGGAGGCAAGGGGAGGGGAAGGGAGAAGGTATTGCCACACCTGGGAAAGGACTGGGATAGCTAAAACAGGAAATTGCATCACGTTGCAACAAAGAGGCAGCATGGAAATGCTTCTTCTTCTATGGCCTCTCTCCTGGGAGCACTCCCAGAGCCCTGCAGGGCTCCACTGTGAAGCTGCTGAACAAATGGAAATAGTTGGGATGAGCACAGCCCCAGAGAAATCCCAGCCCCACTGATGGAAAAGTCAGATTATCCAAGCAGCAACATCAGCTGGAGTGTTTGCTAAGGAGCAGCTTTGTTCTGAACCTCAGCTTAGGAGTTCTCCTCATGCACTAAGGGAGTCCTTCCATCTATTTGGACCTTTTCTATAGCACAGGCCACACAGCAGTTAAATGTGATCATGTTCTTCAACTCAATTATGTTTTTTAAAGTATCAAAACTTGATCTAACTACTCATCCGTGGAGAATTTTATGTGTTTTCAGTATAAATTACCTTTCCTGGTCAAACACCAACCCTTCCCAAGGTTCAAGTGCCTCTGTTTTCCACCACTAACTGCTCATTAGCCTTGTCTAAATTGAAAAACCTCTCTTAACCCCATTTTTCCAACACAGATTTGTCTGAGTCTCTCACCTCTCAGCAGTCCAAATTCCTTGAAATTTAGCAGAACCTTCTTCACATTTCCCAGTTCTTGTTGTCCATCTCTAATCCCTGTCCAACCTGCCAGTGCTCTCCCTGAACTGATGACAAGGTAAATTACACAACATCAGTGGAGAACAACTCATTCATTGCTGAATTAAAAAGAAATAAAGAGAAATTAAGAAGCTGATTTGGACCTGGCATTGGACTGCCTTGCTGGTGTCTGTGTAACAAGAATTTCTATGTATTTTATATCATATTTATCTTGTTGAAACTAAAGTTGTCATATTTAAAATTGATTTTTCATTCTACATGAAAGCAACATGCTGCATGCCTTCCAGCCACATTTTCACTGAAGAAAAACCTAAAACTGCTCAGCCTGGGCTCACATACAGCTACTGCTGGCATGATACCAACATTCAGCAATAATGGAATTCACTCAGAAAATGACCAATGAACTTTCACTCCAAGAACTGATACTGCACTGAGGAAGTTATACATACTTTCAAAAAGAGTTCAGTAATCAAGTTGTATTTCTGTTTTTATTTCAATATATTTTAAAAATACTTCTGGCCAATATTTACACATTTGCTCCAATGACTGTTCAAATCCTTGTGCTCGATAAGGAACAGGCTCTTACAGAATTGTCAGAAGATCTCACAATGCAGCATCGTGCTCTTGGCAAGGATTAAATGTCTGCCCAACATTTCACCAGCATTCCCAAATCCCTAAGACTCTTCCTGCAATGTGCTATTTCCCCACCTCTCCCTGAAGGCAGCAGCATATTCAGAACAAGAACTGTTCCCCAGATATTGAACCCACTCAGCAATGGGTAAAAGGACATTTTAGAAATGTGGCAAATTGGATCACTGATTGGGAAATGGAAGTGAGGTGTTGTAATAAAAGAAAACCTCCTTTCTGTCATTCATTCAACATCATTTTTCAGTTTTCTGAAAATGTGTCACCACTAAGAAAATCTCATTTCCACCCAAGACAGTGTGCAAACAGAAGCTTTTGCAGGTAAATTCACTTTGCTGAAGTGACACATAATGAACAGAATGCTCACAATTAAAACCTTTGGCCTCTTCTTCCACATGCTGCTCGTGTGTCTGTGCTTCATCTCCCCCCCAGCCATGTCTTGTCCAAAGCCTGTCCCTGCCTTGCTCAGCTGCCAGTGAGCTCTGTGCTCTCAGGTAAATTCACCCCCAGGCTCTGTAAAATGTTCGAGGTGGGTCCTGCCAGGCCAGCCTGGGCACTGTAGGACTCGAGCAGGTTTGCCACCAGGTTCATGTCCACATCCAGGGCTGCCAGCTCAGCAGCCTCAGCTCCAGAATCAGGGCCAGCACTCTCACATGGGGCTGCTCCAACAGAACTTGCCTGCAGGGAGTACAAAGAGAAAGGTTTATCAAGTACAAAGAGAAAGGTTTATCAAATGGCAGGAGCAGATTTAAAGGAAAAAAAAAGGCAAACCACAGGAGAAAAGAAACAACAATTCTGCAGCCAACAAAGTCCAGTACAGTCCTGAGTCTTGACAGACAGGAATTCAGCCACCAAATGCTCATGCCAGCTGAAAATCACCACTGTCCATTACCCACATTAAGTTCCAAGAGAAGGACACAAAGTGTTGCTGAGTCCTGCCTCAGCTTCCTATGGGAGAAAACTGCTACAGGAACTCACAAGTGAAGCTGCAGCTGCTTGCCCTACTACTAAAAACAGGGAAATGGAACTAAGCCTTGGAAAAGATGGGCACATTCAAAGCTTAGGTAAGCTTTAGTTTATAAAAAACATTATGGTGCAGGTCCAGCACAACTGGCTTGCACGTGGGAAGGTTCCAATCACGTTACTCAGAATGGCCCCTTGCAGCACATTTCCTGCTTGGAAATTACTGCTGCAAATCAGAGCTCAAGGCACACTCACCCCTCTCTTGTGGCTGCTGAAACTTTTCCCAATGTTGGTCTGCGCCAGCTCACGGTCCATCTCCTTCATGTACGCCTTGAGACTGCCCACGAGCTCCTCAGGAGACACCTTCTGCTCCTGCCTTTCATTCCCAGCATCCAGCTCTTCATCATCCTCATCTGAGAAACCAAACTCCTCCTCTTCATCCAGATCATCAGAATCCAGCTCCTCCGAGTCTGCCCCTGCACATGATTCTGTGTCAGTACAACAGCAAAGAAATCAGGGCTGGCATTTCTTTCAAATAAAGAAGCAATCTTACCTAAAATTCTGTCCAGAGCTTCTGTAAAAGAATCCACATCAAAGGTAACTTGGGATTCATCAGATGACCTGAAATATAAAAGGATTTTTAAAGAAATAAAGCTTTTATGGTTGCATAAGCCTGACACAGGCACAAGCCATACTGATTTCTCTCAGGATTGAAGTTGGGACATTTGAATTTAAAAGTCCTCAGAAGTTTGAGGCCTGTATGCATTAGACATGAAACAGTGAGTGGAAGAATTCTTGGCAGAAAAGAGAAAAATTGTGAAGACCACAAAATCAACTCGAGGGACAGAGAGCAGCTCAGCTTGCAGCACCTGAACCTGCACCAGTGCCAGAGTGGTACCAAGCTGATTTAAAGCAAGTACATGTTCACTGCCCTGGCTTTGCTTCAGGCCCTGCTCAGCACAGCACCTTCAAACTCTGATTCTCTGCATCACAGAACCAACCACAGGGCTGCAGCAGAGTGCAACATTCTACACCAAATAATCATCTGTAATAGGAATAATTCCCCCCAGCCAGCTCACCATCCTCTGCAGGAAGACAAGCTGCTTCTCTCTCAAATTCCTTCAGGTCAATGGGTGTTGTCTGTAGCAGTGCCAGGATTTCATCACCTGAGCTCATTCATGAGAGCTAGAAGAAAAGCGATCAATTTACTGAAATGGATTCAATGGGATCACATGCTCTGCATTCAGGTTTTCACTCGAATTCTTCCTTTCCTTCTGTGCAAACACATCAAAAAGGGAAATGAATCTGGGGAAGTACCAGAGTATTGGTCAAAACAGGACACAGTCAGTCCCTGTAATTCCCAGCTGATGGCTCCAAAGCCCATTGGTCATGGCTCTTTTCCTTTACATTTATTTTGCCTTGGTAAATATTAAGATTACCAGATCCCAAACAGCATAGACTGGAAACTCAAAAAAACTAACACTCAAGATATTATGGGCTGGCAAAGCCTCAGATATTTCTGCAGTGATTTAGCTTTTGGATTTGATCATCCAGAGAAATCCACAGCCAGCCCCTTGAGCAAAGGAGACAGATGACCCTGTATTCATTCTTCTCTGGGACTGCTTTTCAATGAAACTTTAAAGGGTTTAGGTGTTTGTAACAAGGATTTCAAAGCTCAGTTACAGGATTTGTAGGGTATATGACACTCATGAATTTCAAGTAGCTCTCACCTTTCTGGCACTGCAACAGATTGCTGGAAGTGATCTTCTGCCATGTGCAACAGTTCCAGGTACTTGGCTGATCCTTGCATTTCTCCCTGTTGAATGCAAGTCACAGGCATGAACCCAAACAATTCTCCCTCCCCTTCCTCTTCACAGTCAGGCTTCCTAAGGATGATCCTTCCTAAGGATGACTGTGGGTCACACAGAAATGCTGAGAGAACCAAAACAACTAAAACCTCTTGGCCATGTACACTTGGAACTCAATACAGCAAAGGGCCATTCCTATTTTTGAAGTATATTAAAGGATATTAACCTAAGAATCTCAATAGAGTTGTCCAATTTTATAACCTTCAAATAAGTACTCAATTTATGTTCCATTTATTAACTTCAAAGAAGTAGTCAAAGGCATCTTTAAAAAAAAAAAACAGAAAACCTCACCAAAACCCCCAGAACCCACAAAAACCACACACACATAAAAATTACACTTGCATGGGCCCAGATAGGTCTATGGTGTTATGTGTGGATCTTGAAGAATATTTAATTCTAGAGGGGTGGAAAGGAAATGTAAACCAGTGAAATCAGTTACACCTCACACAATCACATATGGTGGTTTTCTTCACTCAAGTGTATTTCTCCCCTTGCTTTAGATGAATGAATCAATCCCCACATCTTGCTTTTTCCTTTTTAATTTCCAAAATAAATTACTTACAAAGAGGAACAAACAACACATGTCCCCTTTAAACACATTAATTCATTTCACACAGAGATAAGGATTCAAGCTCTGGCCCACTGCAACTCCTTACACAAGTTCAAGGGTTAAAATGTATTTTCTGAGGAACGTTTAAAAGCCACAGACACTGAAATAATCACAGACCTTGAAATAATCCTTCTCCTTCAAGCTCCTGAGGAATCTCTCCCACAGAGGACCGCTTAACACATTTCTCTTGGCATCAGGAGCTACTTTACTGCTCTTGGAGCACAAAATTTCAAAGCCATGAGCCTGCAGATAAAAGATGCAACAACAAGAGGTTCTCAAGGTGTGATGGACTTTGCTCACATTTTTCTGGACAAGCAGGCAACTTCCAGACAAGGACCCATTCCCTGGACATGCACGAACCAAGGCCAAAATGCACCAGGAATCATTACCAGCTTCATGCCCAGCTCGTAGGCTCTGTACTGAGGATGAGCTGGGGCGGGCAGGGTGTATCCACTGCGTCTGTCTGGAACAAACTGCTGCTGCACCAGCTGTGCATATAAACACCGAGTGAAAGTCACCTGAAACAGCCAGAGCAGAAACAAACACTCCCTGCAGCGGCACTCTGCTGGGGACAGCCATCAAACTCCCTCCAGGCTCACCAGAGGCGGTTTGAAGGTCCCCATATTACAGGCAGTGCCTGAGACTGCATTCAAAATATATCCTAGATAGATTTGTCTGATAAATTGCTTTTCAGGCCTTACAGAGTTTGTTCCAAATTGAAATCCCCAAGCAAATATAAACTTTTGTCATTCTAAACACATTAGGAAAAATCCTTGATATTCTGTAAAATCCCCATTTGAACTGCAACAAGTTTCATCAAATACATCTTGTTTCCTTAACAACAATAATTGTTACACGCTTCTCTTTAACCAGAGAAATGCTTCAGGAGAACCAGCATAGCCTAACTGCTTCAGAGCATCAGAGGCATTCAAAAGCAGCATTTCAGGTGCCACATGCGACCTCTGCTGGTTCCTGATCCTAAGAAAAGCCCTGAATGCAACGTTCTCAACTCCCTCACTCTGTCTGTTCCCTCAAACAAAAGGAAAGTATGAGCCTGACACTCCAGCTACACACTTGTGATCAATTTTGGTGTTGTGTCCCAGCCCTTGTAAGAATCTTGAGTAAGCGAAAAAGAATTGAACAATTTTTTGCTGATGACCAAATGAATGATGTCCATTTTAATCCACTGCCATTAGCAACCATCCATATCCAGGGGAAGGTGTCTGCTCATTATTTCACGTGGACCAGACAAAGCCTGTGTCCTTACAGAGACAGCAACACTCCAGCCCTGAGCATTCCCTACTCTGAGGGCAACAAATCCTCTGGCCTAAACACTCCACAATATGGTAAAAAACAAAAAAATTCAAAGTGGTTCTAGCAGAGCTAGAAAATTCAGTTGGATACAGAAGTGCTCCAGAAGGGAGCAACAGTCAGGAACAGACAGCACTCTGGATTTTCAGAGGCAGTCAGACCACTTGGCTAGAGGTGCAAGAGAAAACTCCAGCTGCTCCAGAAAAGGCCACTGGGTCCCCCTTGCCAGCTGTACACAAGTTTTACTCACCCTGTTTTCACTGGTCTCGGGATTCAGCCACTTTGGGAGAAAATCAGCTGCTTCTATCAAGAGAAACTCTCCATCGTTGTCATCAATACTGGCCAAGGAGAAACTGGTTTCTTAGCAGGAAAAGCCTTGCAGAGCACAACAGCACACTTCTGAATCCATGTCTGCTGGGGTTTATTTTAAATATTCATAGAACCACAGAAAGGCTTCGGTTAGAAGGGATCTTAAAGATCAACACCTGGTTCCAACACCCCTGCACACTTTCCACTAGCCCGGGCTGCTCCACGCCCCATCCAACCTGCCCTTGGACACTTCCAACGTGTATGGGATGGGGAAACACCCCCAAGGATGGGCAATGGTAAGACAGGACCTTCAGAGCACAGGCACTGGCCCTTGGCAGCCCTCCCACAAAAGCAGCTCAGCAGCACCCGCCTCACCTGGCTGCCAGCCCCGGGAACTCCCTGCTGATCTCCCGGAGCAGGTACACAATGAACCACTCATCCTCCACGTTATCCCCGACCACCGTGGTGCCGCCCAAGTGCGCCGGGATCTCGCCTGCACGGGGCAGAGACAGGAGAGGCGGCTCAGCAACGCCATGCACAGCAACAGATTGTCCACACAGGCTGTGGAGTCTCCCTCACTGCGGATATCCCAGACCCTGCTGACAGAATCTTGTGTCCTGTGCTCGGGAACGGTCCTGCTGCAGCAGGGAGGTGGCACCAGATGCCTCACTGGGTTAACCCATGCTGTGACACCGAGAGTCGGGGGAAGCCGCCGGGTCCCCCTCACACGCTCTCGGTTCTCCCTCACACGATTCCGGTTCGAGCCCGCCGGTCCCCCTCACACGCTCCTGGTTTCTGGTCCCCGGGTCCCCCATACACTCTCCCGGTTCCCGGCCGCCAGATCCCGCTCAAACGATCCCGGTTTCCCCCTCACACGCTCTCGGTTCGAGCCCGCCGGGTCCCCCTCACATGCCATCGGTTCCCGGCCGCCGGATCCCCGTCACACTCTCCCGGTTCCCCGCCCGCAGCTCCCCCCTCACACGCTCCCGGGTTTCTCCTCAGACGCGCCTCGATTCCCCGGCTCCCCGCCGCCGGATCCCCCTCACACGCTCCCGGTTCCCGGTCGCCAATTCCGCCTCACAAGCTCCCGGGTTCCCCCTCACACCCTCCCGGTTCCCGGCCGCCGGGTGCCCCTCACAGTCCCCCCGCTCAGGGCGCTCTCCCGCCGTGCCTCCCGGCCCGCTCCCGGCTCACCGCGGCCCGGCACGTAGCGCAGGCGGAACGGCTGCCGCTGCCACACGCAGGCGGCCAGGAGCGGGGCGAAGCGCACCAGGGCCAGCTCAGCGCAGCGCCGCAGCAGCGCCTCGCCGGCGGGCCCGCCGCCGCCGCCGCGAACAGGCGGTAGCGCACCGCGTCCTCGGGCAGCGCCGGCCGCCGCAGCGCCTCCATCGCGCCGGGGCCCAAAGCGCTCCGCCCCCCGGGGAGGAGCGGCGCGATGGCGGCGGCGGCGCTGCGCTCTGTGCCCGGAGCCGCTGCGTGTTCACGGGCAGGGACCAAAGCGGCTGGGCCGGCTGCGTTAGAATTTAGTCCCACACTTTCCTTTCCTCCTCCCTTCTTTCCTCTTCTCTTTTCGAATCGAAGAGGCCTCAGCTGCCTCCCTGTTTCCTTCCTCTCTCACCTTCCAGGTCCTGTTTCCCAGACCTTGTTCTTTCCTTATAAAACCCTTGATAACCCGTTCCCGACTTTAGGCTTTGTCGTATCCTTGTTTTTCTACCTTCTGGCTGCTGTGGGTGAAGGTCTGGCTTTGAGGAGCACACCCGGCTCCCTCTGCTCCAGAAACCAGCCTTGCAGTTATCCCAATCTCCTGCTGTTGAGGGCTTCCTTAGGCTCTTGCTGAAATGAGGAATATCCAGGACACTTTTCCTTTCTTGAGATTAGAACGGTTTCTACAAGTCCTTGAGATGTGAGCATGATGGTTAAAAACCCACTGTGCAAATGAAGGCCTTTCCTGATGTCTTCTGGTGCCTGCCCAGGGGCAGGAGAGGCACAGAGTGGTTTTGCTGGCACCGGGCACCTGGCCTGGCCCACCCCACGCTAAGAATCCCTGCCGTAATTCACTGTTGAGAGCCCCAGAAGCAGCTTCCCCGGGGCTGCTGTTCTTCAGTAGCTGTTCTGGCGTGGAGACTGTTTTTCTAGCACGGGTTTCTCGGAGCTGAAACACCGCCGCCTTCACCTCACGAAGATGCGACCTTCGCGTCAGCCGCCGGGGGCGGGGCGCGGCTCCTCTCCGCCCCGCCCCTCGCCGCCATTCGCTGCTTTCCCGCACGCTGATTGGTCAAATCGGAAAAACACACCCCCTCCCCCCAACTCACGCACCCACCCCGGTATTAAACTGCGGCAGCGCCGGCCGGGCTCCGTGAGTAGGGCCGGGAGGGGAGCGGGAGCCTCAGGCTCCGCGTTCGTGTCATTCCGGAGCGGCGGCGGCTCAGCTGCGACCTGCGGTCGGTGCTGTCCCAGCTCGGGGCTCGCTGCGGGCGGAAAGGGCCGCGATGAGGGCTGGGGGCGGGGGACTCTGGCGAGTTCCTGGTGCCGGCTTCCCCCGTGTTCGCCCTGCGCTGGGATCGCCGAGGGAGCGGCTGCCCGCGGTCACAGAATCACTGGGATGGAAGAGACCGCCAAGATGATCGACTCCAGCCCGGCCCTAACACCTCAACTAAACCATGGCATGGAGTGCTATATTTCCCTTGGTGCAGGTTAAGGCTCTGGTTCTGTCAGTGCTGCTTGGAGAAAGAGCCCAACCCCACCTGAGCACAGCCACCTTTCAGGAGCTGTAGAGAGTGATGAGGGCACCCCCGAGTCTCCTTTTCTCCAGGCTGAGCACCCCCAGCTCCCTCAGTGGTTCCTCACAGGGTTTGTGTTCCCAGCCCCTCTCCAGCCTCGGTGCCCCCTCTGGCCACGCTCCAGCGTCCCAAGGTCCTTCCCAAGCTGAGGGGCCAGAGCTGGACACAGCACTGCAGGTGTGCCCTCAGCAGGGCCAGGTACAGGGGCAGAATGACCTCCCTGCTCCTGCTGGCCACACCATTCCTGATCCAGGCCAGGAGCCCTTGGCCTTTCTGGCCACCAGGACACACTGCTGGCTCATGTTCAGCCTGCTGTCCATCAGTGCCCCCAGGTCCCTTTCTGCCCGGGGCACTGCCCAGCCACACCGTCCCCAGCCCAGAGCATTGCAGGGGTTATTGTGGCCAAAATGCAGCACTGGGCACTTGGATTTATTAAACTTCATCTCCTTGGACTCTGCCCATCCATCCAACAGTTCCAGGTCTCTCTGCAGAGCCCTCCTGCCTTCCCCACAGATGGACACAGCTCCCAGCTCAGTGTCCTCTGCAGATTTACTAATGAAAGCCTCAATCCCCTCATCCATGTGGTCAGTGCAAACACTGAACAGAGCTGGCCCCAGCCCAGAGCCCTGAGGGACACCCCTGGTGCCTGGCCCCAGCTGGATGCAGCACCCTCAGCACCACTCCGGGCCATCCAGCCAGGTCTGAGCCCAGCACAGAGAGCTCCTGTCCCAGCCCTGGGCTGCAGCTGTTCCAGGAGGGAGCTGTGGGAGACAGTGCCAAAGGCCTTGCTGGAGCCCAGACAGACACAGCCACAGCCTTTCCTGCATCCACCAGCAGGGTCACCTGCTCATGGAAGGAGACCAGGTTGGTTAAACCCGCCCTAGCCCTCCTAAAGCCCTGCTGGCTGGCTCTGATACCCTGGCCATGCTGGAAGTGCTGCCTGATGGAATCAACATGAACTGCTGCTCCATGACCTGACTGGGCACTGAGGTCAGGCTGACTGGCCTGTAATTGCCAGGATCCTCCTTCCCACCCTTGTTGTGGGTGGGTGTCACACTGGCCAGCTTCCAGCCATCTGGAACCTCCCCAGTGAGCCAGGGCTGTTGGGAAATGATGGAGAGCAGCTTCCCAAGCTCATCTGCCAGCTCCCTCATCCCCCTGGGCTGGATCTCCTCTGAGGCCACAGATTTATGAACATCCAAGCAGCTCAGCAGTTCTCTGACTGCCTCCTCCTGGATAACAGGGGGCCCATTCTGCTCCCTGGCACCATCCACCAGCCCAGGAGGACACTTGTCCTGAGGACAAGCTGTGTTCCCACTGAAGGCTGAGGCAAAGAAGGCGTTGAGCACCTCTGCCTTCTCCTCATCTGCAGTTACTGAGTTCCCTCCCGCATCCAAAAGAAAACAAAAGCTGGTCTTACCCTTCCTTTTAATATATCTGTAGTCCTTTACAAAAGTTGCCAAGTTAAGTTCAAACTGAGCTTTGGCCTCCCTAATTTTTTTCCTATTTACTCTAGCAGCCCCCTTAAATACTTCCTGAGAAACCTGACCCTCCTTCCAAAGCTGATGCATCCTCCTTTTATTCCTAAGTTCCTTCAAAACCTCGTTGCCCATCCAGGCTGGACGTTTGCCTTGCTGACTCTTCTTTGGAGTCACACAGGGGCAGTCTGTTCCTGTGCCCTCAAGATCTCTGTTTTGAAGCATGCCCACCCTTCCTGAACTCCTTTGTTTTTAAGGGCTGCTTCCCAAGGAACTCTGAATAAGTGTCCTGAATAGGCCAAAGTCTGCCCTCCTGAAGTCCAGTGTAAAAGTCTTGTTGATATTCCTCCCGATATCATCAAATATAGAGAACACTATGATTTCATCATCACCGTGCCTCAGAAGGCCTCCAAGCAGCACATCTCCCTCCCACCAGCTCATCCCTATTCATAAACAACAAATCTAGCAAAGTCCAAAGTCCCTCTCCTGGAAAGCTCACTCACCAGCTGTGACTCGTGACCCATGGCAAAACATCCTGCATGCCTTGGATCTCGACCAGCCCATTCCCGTCTGCTCCGGCTCCCTGACAACGCGTTCTCAGCTCAGAGAACCGAGCCAGGCGCCCTCCCTCGCCCCTCGCCGCACTCCATTGGCAGCTGCCCTGTGCGCTGTTTGGTCAAACCGGCCAAAATCCCTCCCACATGCAGTCGGCTCCAACCTACGGCGGTTCTGGGCGTGCCCGGTGGGTCTGGCCGGGAGCGGAGCGGCGGCGGAGCTCGGAGGCGACTTTAGCCCAGGTGGGACCGCGGTCAGTGCTGCCCCAGCTCGGGGCTCGCTGCGGGCGGAGGGGTCCGGGGGGTTCTGGCGAGTTCCTTTTGCCGCGTTCCCCCGTTCACAGGCCGGGAGCCCCAGCGGCCGTGCCGGCGCTCGGTGTGCCCGGGCTCCGAGGCGCCGGGGCCAGCAATGCGGGGCACAATGGTGAGCAGCCCGGGGCTGCTGCTTCTTGCCCCTCGGCAGGCGGACTCCGAGCCGCAGCTGCCCCGGGCCAGCAGCAGCCGGCAGCTCGCAGGCCGGGTGAGGGGCAGCCATGAGGCGGCCGGGCCGGCGGGAAGAGAAGAGAGACAAAGCGGTTTTGGTGGCCTCAGGCACCTGGTCTGGCCCAGAGCAGCCCAAGAATCCCTGCCGTCATTCCCTGCACCATTACCCGGCCCCACGGCGGCTCCGGCTCCGCGGGCAGGCGGCTCCAGGAGTTCAGAGTGGGCAAAATGGGAGCGAGGCCCAGGAGGCAGCTGGTGCCAGTGGCTGAAATGACTTTGCTGGAGCTGGCAGGGAGAGGAGGAGGAACGAGAAAGTGGTGCCAAGTAAAGGGGAGAGAAAGAGGGACCAGGCTGGAGCGGTGAAAGGCGGCTGGGATGGCCATGGGGCAGGCGGGCATTTTGCTTTCCAGCTCTGTAGGAGGAAACAAATGAACTGTGAAATCCATACACGAAAAGAGGGAAGAAATATCAGGTGGTGGAAATCGCTGACAACTGGGATTCATTTGATCTTCCTGAACTACAAAGGCTCCGCGGGAGGCAGGGCCGCGCCGGCTCTTGTCCCGAAAAACCAGCACTAATAAAAAGGGACCCACGCCGGAGGACCTGGAGAAGAACCTCAGCCGCGGGGAAGCTGCTCCTGGGGGTCTCCGCTGCTGCGGGCCGCGCCCCTCCGCTCTCCCCCCGCGGTACACGGACGGCCCCCTCGCTGCTTTCCCGCACGCTGAATGCTCAAAATGGCCACAAGCCGCCGGAGCGCTGGCGACACAGCTCGAAGCGGCTTTAGCCCAGGTGCGACCCGCGGTCGGTGCTGCCCCAGTTCGGGGAGGCTGCGCTTGTCTCCGCAGCTGCTGCCGCACCTCTGGGCAGCGGGGACAGCGCAGCCACAGCTGCCACCGCCCCTCCTGAGCCCCCGCAGGGCCGGCACCAGCAGTGACCTCTCACCGTGTCCCTTTCAGGGCACCATCAGCGCGGCTGTAAAGCTGTTCCCGAGGCCGAGCTCCCGAAGGATCTGCCAGCAGCACTCCTGATGTCTCGAGAGCAAGGCGCTGTTTATTCCACGCAGAGAGAAGGCTGTGAGCAGGAGGAGACTGAAGTCTGCTTCATTCCTGGAGCTGCGGATGAGCCCCAGCGGGACCGATCAGCGACAGAGAATACACTCAGAAGGTTTCTGCGTGAGTGCAGGGCCACCCCTGTGGCCTCTAGGCTGGGGCCAGTGTCCCTGCCAAGGCCAGGGCTGGCAGGTGTGTGGCTGTTTCCCGATGTCTGGAAGAGGCCTGGTGCTCTGCTGGGCCCAGCAGTGGCTGGAAGCAAGAGCCCCAGCTGCTGCCAAGGCTGTGCAGTTCTCCTGCTGCAGCCTGTGCCCACAGCTGTGTCCCTGGCTGTGCCCACAGCTGTGTCCCTGCCTGTGGCCAGGCTCTTGGCTCTCTGGCTGCCAGCTGAGTGAGGCCCACACTGGCTCAGGGCTCCCTGCTCTGCTCCCTGGCCATGGGCTGAGCAGATTGCAGGGCCGGCTCTGCTTCTGGCAGCCAGCAGCTCTTTCCTGCTCCAGGTGAACGGTTCAGGAGCCATCCCGTGGGCACGGCGGTGCTGATTCTGCTGCTCCTGGTGCTGGTGCTGGCTTTGGGGGTGGCCTTGGCTGTGCAGTCAGGTAAGGGAGGGGCAGCAGCCTGGGCCCAGCCCCTCGGGGCAGAGCGGGCTCCCTGCTCCCTGCACAGGGGAATCCTCAGACCTTCTCCTCTTCCCTCTGCAGCAGCACCACAGGTTCCAGTCACACCTGCAACCTTACAGTGTGTTCTTGGCTGTCCTTTGACTGGGTTGGGCACAATGGGGTCTGCTACCACTTCTCAAGGGATTACAGCACCTGGGATCAGGGTCAGGAACGGTGCTCCGAGCTCGGGGCCTCCCTGGCCATTGCCAAGGATGAGGAGGCCATGGTGAGTGAGGGGCTGCGGGCGCTGTGGGGTGGCCGAGGGCAGCCTGGGGGTGCTCCTGGGCCAGGCTCAGTGCTCGTAGGGCCGGGGCTGCAGCCCTGGGCCGGGGCCTTGCAGGGAAGGAGCCCCGGCGTGCGGGGGGAGCCCCGGGCACGTGTCCCCCCGAGGGGCCGGGCAAGCTCCCACTCCTCTCTCCTGGGCAGATTTTGCTCTTCCGCCTCCGCGGGAACGTCGATTTCTGGCTCGGGCTGCGCAGACGGGGCGAGCGCCTGCTCTGGGGGGACGGCAGCAGCTACAGCTCCCGGTGAGTGCCGGGGAGCCGGGCAGGGCCTGGGGGCACAGGGGCACAAGGGCTTCCCCTGGCAGCCAGCGCTGCCTCTGCTCCTCCCTGCAGTGTTCCTGTCTTTGGCAATTCCGAGTGTGTGTACCTGGCTGACAGGAGATTGAGGAGTGACATGTGTTCAAGTGAGCGGCCGTATGTCTGCAGCAAGGCCCAAGCTCCCCTGTAACAGGGGCTGCACAAAGGACCTTCTCCACGCTGGGCAGTGCCAGCTTCACCTCTGAGCCCAGCACAGCGCTGTCCTTCCTCAGCTGCACCCTGTGCCTTGCCCTTCCTCTCAGGCTCACCTCAGTGCCTCTTCATCCCAGTGCCAACGCTGGGCTGGGCTGCAAAGGAAAGTCTCTGCAATCCATCCTGCCCCCCGATGCTGCCTGCAGTGATGTGTTGCCCTCATGACACAACAAGCTCCAATGGGAAATCCAGACCTGCTGGGGATCTTGGTATTCATCACAAACTGGTCTGAATGTGACACTTTTGAACTGTCCTTGGAAGAGGAAGAACCACTGAGACGTGCTGAAGCAGAATCCCACTTTTGGCATCAGGCGCCTGACTGTGAACAAGGGTCTGTCAGCTGCTAGCAGTTTGTCTGTGATGCCTTTGGAGGTGGATGGTCAGATGCTATCACCATGACCCAGCCCAGAGCTGCTTCTGCTGCTGTGGGCTGTGGGGTGAGCCTGTGCTTGTGAGAGCAGCCCCTGCACGGGCACCCCATTGTCAGCCCTCAGTGCCGGAGGGCCCTGTCCCCCCTGCGGTGCCCGGGACCCTGAGCTCGCCTCTCCCCTGCCCTGCTCAGACCCGGCCCCCCTGCCCCTCGGGCGCTGCTCCGAGCTTTTGCTGCTCCCCAGCTGCAAGGAACGGGTTTGTAAATAATTTCTAAAAATTCATACAAAGTTCACGCGTCTTGTATATCTGTATGCAAATTTGAGATGAAGTGTGTTGACTTAGGAAAGCTTTGAAATAGGGGTGGTATTGTGAGGAGATTGAATTAGAAATATATTTTCAAATATGGCTTTATATAAAAAGAGTAGCTATTTTAGGGAATTAGACTCTGAAAGGTGCATTGTAATAGAACTACAGGAGGTAAAAATATAGGTGACTGATTAGAAGTAATAGCAGTATTGTGCGGTAAAAGCTTATAGCTTGAAAAGCATTTATAAGGTATTGAAGTTTGCTTTTAAGAAAATAACGTTGAAGTTTATATTTCTTATGTCTCCTTCTTTATTGAGACTGATAATAAAATCTTTAAAACACTTCTCAGTTACCCCGTCTTTATAGAAACTAAAAAAACCAACAAAACAGTACTTCCATTATAATAAGAACAATTACTCAACTATCTCTTAAGCAGTTAAAAACCTCAAAGTACTTTTTGTTCAGTGCTACTACAAAGAAACAAGACCCTAACAATTAGTTCTTCTACAAAAAAAAAACCCAACCCCAAACAGTCAGGACTTCTACCTACATCAAGAGCTCAATTCAAACAGAAGCAATATTATCTCCTATTACACAACATCAAGCCAGCTTTAAAAAACACAATCAAGCACAAAATATCCAAGCAACCCCAAAGACGTTTATAAAAGCCTTAAAGCACCTTAAAGATCTAATTCTTATATTTCAAACGAACCTAAAAATTTACTATCTTAAGTTTGAAAAGCAGTTTTCCAACTATAAATAATACTTCTGTGTTCACCCTCCCTCTGAGACCCAGTTAAACTTTACAACACTTTCCCACAAACCAAAACCTTAAACTATAAATGTATTCCCTCCTACAAATGAGGTAATAATAACTTATTTAAACAGATTGCAAAGCTTTCCACTTCCCCATTCTTGTCTGCAAACCTCCGCGTCCCCAGCCGTGTGTCCGAGCCCTCCCTCCCTCCAGCCCCGCCCGGAGGCCCCGAAAGCCCGAGGGAGCCGCGCTGCCCCCGGCGCTGCCCGCAGCCCCGCCGCTCTCCCGGCTGCAGCCCCCGCTGCATCCCCAGCCCGCCCGGCATCTCCGGCCCTGCCGGCCGGGAGCCAGGGCAGCTCTGCCCAACAAAAGGAGCGAGGCTGCTCTGCCAACGCTGCAAAAACCCGAGCTCTGGCTGCCGGCAAAGAGAGGAATGGGAGAAAAGCCCGGGATTTGCAAACTCCCCACAGGGAAATGAAGCAGGGCACGGACTCTGTTCAGAGAAGAGTTTAAACCCGTTCCATCCCAGCTTGTGAACACACAAACGGGAACTGACTGATTGGGCTGAGATTCGACCTAATCATGCGAGATAAAGATTTTCATTCACCATACAGAAAACTCTTTGCTATGCCAGTTCGATATAAGGAAAACAATGCTAATCCTCGGTGGGAGCCTATAGCACATTAGGATATTGAGAAGTTAAGAAAAGCTTTTAAAGACAGCAGCTTAAACTCCCCAGTATTTTAATAACGTGGTGAGAAGTAGATAAGAATGATCTTATCACCTAACACCTTCAGACTGCTGTAACATTCATCTGTAATTTTACCAAACTCACAATATATTCTGTGGGACTTAGAACAGCAAAAGCATCTTCACAGACTGATGGAGAAGCTCTGCTAGAAGTCCTAATGCCCAACTAACCATCAGTCATTAGCTAGAGATCCTCCAAACCATAAACCTGAGGACCAAGACGAATCCCTTTCCAGAGCAGGAATAAGAGATATTAGAAATGCAGCCAGAAAGACTTTTAACTGTACAACTGCAAGAACCCATGAAAATGCTGATTCTCTGATTCAGCCAGCCGCAACTAAACCTTATCTTGCCTTTTTAGATCGCTTGGCACAAGCAGTTCAAAAGCAGCGTCCTAAGGAAACAGCACATCCTCACTGAATTAAAGCCTTGCCTTTACTAATACAAACAATAAATGTAAAAGGGTTCTTTTACCAGACCAGCCACCAACAGTGCCACGAATGCTCTCAGCTTGTAGTAAGCTCTGGACTCCACAGCACATCGTGACCATACAAGCTCCTACACTGGGGGAACAACTTACAAAGTCCCGAGATTCGCTGGGAAATAAATTCCAAAGAGCTGTTGAGGCTTAAACCAAAACTATTGAAGAAACCCTCACTTGCTTTCCAGGTAGAGCCCAATAAAGAGCCATGTTTTAACTGAAAAAAAACCCTCCGTCATTTAAAAAAAAGACAATTCTGAAGCAGAGAAAAATACAAGATCACCTGATACTTACCCTCAGTATAAAAAAGGAGACATTATACCGATCGCTGTCCCTCCAAAATTTAACATAGCAGAAAAGCCTCTGTCGGGAACTCCAACAGGAGCTCACAGCGCCACCGTGTCACAAAGCAAAGAACGGCGGCTCCATCGCAAACAAACTTAGAGCAGATGCAATTTGTAAAATCACCAGAAATCTCCCGAGTAACCCCGACTTATTACCCCCAGGGGCACGAGGCAAACTAACAACTTCTACATTAACACACCTCTAACCAAACTTTTGTCATCAATTTCTGCCCACAGGGGTTACTAGCACTTCACAACAGAGACAGGACTTTTTAATTCTAAGCTGAGACAAAAACATAATTCTTAGGTTTTCAGTGTTCCCAACTATTGTTTCAGTACATTGTAACCAAGAGCTGACAGCTTTAGCTCTTGCTTACAGTACTGCAGCAGTAATCCAACCCAAACCACTGAGAGCTATTACTGCTGCATTGCCAGTGACTGTAACCAAGCAGGACATACCTGGAGAGCCTGTGCTTTTAACTAAGCAACCTGTGCACCAAGGAATAGCACTGAGAGCTTTAGCCCACACCTGATGGCCTTTGGTGGGAGGTGTCACCAGTGAACAGCACAGCCCCCTTGCAGTCTGACCCAGGGCAGTGAACAGCGAATGTCCAGCTGTGCTGGGCACTGGCACAGAGGGCACTGCAATTTCTCCTGTGCTTCAGCCCAGCCATTAAACCCGGAAGCGCCCGTGGGGGCTCTCCCAATAGTCACAACAGTCCCACTGTGTGTGCACAGTGAGCTCATGGTGACTGCCAGCAGTGCTGAGGATGAGCCAAG